>OY728155.1:217516069-218766069 GCA_963277665.1 Viscum album
ACACATGGGGAAAGGAAGGCCTAGAAATGTCATGGTATAACAGGGTAGGGGAATAGTCTATCAAGGGGTCCTCGTTAGCATATCTATACAAAGAAGCAATAAATGTTAGAATACCTATGTGATTAAGCATTATATAGAAAATAGAAATATGAGACACCACGTGAAGAACTAGGAAGGGCCACATAAGAGTGGGGTTTGTGAAGAAGAAGGTCTCTCTGTTAGGGGCTTCATGAAACTCGGGTCATTCGTGAAGAGTATGAGCCTTGATATGGAAAGTGATTCATGAAGCATGTTTTAAAGGGTCTCCATGACGGAATGTGATTTGTGACGTATGGTGAGCCAAATGATTTGTGGAGACTAAATGTGTTTGGAGGGTGACTTGAGATGGTTGAATTCACTGTGATGTTTTGTCTACCCAAAAGGGACTCTAACCTTCATTATGGCTATGGTGCTTCACGAAGGGAATCACAACATTGAGTATAAATAAATAATAACCTAGGGAATGATGTTTCACAATGACCAAATACCATGGATGAATCATTTTCTCAATGGTTCATAGAGAAAATGGAGATTCCCAAAATGAGATCTCAGTAGGTTAAAGGTTAAGGTAGAGATACTCTAGGGTGATGGTGAGCCACATATTTTTTGGCACTGGGTATCATGATGCTCATAGATGCACCAAAAAAGAAATCATGCTTCATGAAAAGACATAGATATGTCAGATTTCCGCAGTGTTCCATCATCTCATCAGGGTGTTCGTGGTGCTTGTCATACTCACAGAGGCATCCATTAGCTGACATCATAGTATTTGTGGTGGTGATGAGATTGGTGATGGAGTTTTGTGATGTAGACCCCTTTACTTAAATTTGTTGATTTTAAGGGTTAAATGTTGTCCTAAAAAGTTTTGACTATCCTTGATCTATCATGGAAAGGGATTTAGGCTCCGAAAAATTCCCCCCTTAGAATGGGAGTCGAGGAAAAATAAGGGTTAAATTCAGTGTATAGATCAAAAAAATAATTGATGATAGCAAATCGTTATCACAATGAAGGCACGCAGAGTGCAGGGTAGGATCACTAGGAAGCTCATGGCAGCAGAGGGCACCACGGTGCTCCCTGAGTCCAATGCCTATAAATTTAGTCTGAGGGACCACTTTTTCCTAAATCTAATATCCTTGAATTTCGGATTGAGATTTCAAATTGTGAATCTCTTGCACCCCTATGAACTCTCTTTCAGAATTGGGTTCCTCATATTGATGTTCTACGAATGCTACATCTTGAACCAGTGCATTTTGATCCTTTATTTCTCTATAAAGCACACCGAGCCCTATGTGTCTCTCCTATCGTGATCAATGAACATGTGTTCCATTAACATTATTCACAAATATTGAAGAAAACTCAACAATTTCTTGGAACAAATGGTCAGTATTGAAGTTCTTATGAGGTCCTTGCAGATTCTATTCTGAAGAAGGAGTTGATGAACACTATCCTAATAAGGGAACGTGTGAGGAGTTGTTATGACCAAAAGTCTTTAGTGGTGCTTCTATGGGATGTGAAAAAGGGTTTCCCCATCTACAAGTGGTTGTTAATTTCTAGTTTTTTCCTGAGGGATGACATTCTTATCCATGAATCGATAAGGGATGAAATGGATTTTTGGTTTAGGGGATCACCATGTCAATACCAGTGGTTCAGAGATACTGATGGTCAAATCTAGAAGGACCATACCACAATCACCACAGACTGCCTTCAAAAACATGTCAATTATTTGATGGTAAATAATTACAACCATAGTTATCTCTTCTGTAATATCAATCTATTATCATGGTGGGTTTAAGGATCCCAAATAAAGGATGAAACAATTATTGGTATCTATGATAGGGAGAAAACTTCATAGTGGAATGGTCTTGGGCCGGTTGGGAATTCACATACTACATGGGATTTGGTGCATATATTAGGTTGGTATGTCAGTATGAGGATGCAATGGCTTCACAATTCCACATCAAGCAATTGAGAGAAATTATTCTAGAATTGTTGAGTTAGTGGTTATCGAGGAAATCACATTCCATTTTCATAATGGGGAGGTTGACATCAGCCTCTAGGACCTACACCATATATCGAGGAATCCAATCCCATGAGAAATGTAAGATTCATTTATCCCTGTGTGGAATACATGGGAGGATCTGGAGTAGATTACATGGATAAAGAATATTTTATTGGACCTACTTCATGGGGAAGATAAAGATAATAAGAAAATAAGGTATTTACAAATCATGTGGTGGTTTAATCATTTCTATAATTTCAACCAGAGCATCCTTTTAAGGGAGTGGGGATCCCAAGAGACTTGTTGGGAGGACTTCCACCTAAACATGAGGGGATCTACATTTTAAGGAAGTTTCTTATTAGAAAATATTAGAGGATATACAATAGTGTAAATGTGGGTACTTCATCAACATCTAGAATCAATAGGTGGTTAGGTTTGATGGGTTTATCTCAGTACCTATTTGTGGATGGATGTTGTCGGTCATGGATAAAAACATGGGTGCACGAATGAGCTCATTTATCTGGGTGGTGATGATTGAGATGGGACAACACTTCATCCATGGGATTCTAGTGTTGCAAATGTTTTATAAGGTGCTCTGGAACATCAGTGAGTGGAAGAATCCATGACATATATACAGACCGCTCGACTTTTTATAGAGCTGGGTGGTAGTGCACATGATTGAATATGAATATTTGAACCCCACATCCCCTCTTGGTTTAGACTATTGACTGGCCATTCTTGAAATTTTTGGGAGTTTACAAGTCACGATGAACCTATCAATGGTGCTAAAAAATGTGTGAATGGGGGAAATTTTAATTTCTATCCATTGTTGTTACCAATGGGAGTGTTCACTGATGGTGTAAGGGGAATAGAGGAGTAGTGTTAATATCTCCTGGACATTTGAGGTGGTGCTCTAGTGGTGCTATTCAATCATGAGACTATCTATGATCCATATACCATTAAACGCTTCACAAGATGGTTCCTATGTCTGTATAGGCTAACCCCTAATTTCTACCTAGGGGTACACTGTGAGGATCACAATTGTGTGATGGGGCAGTTTTGACACATGTTCACAAGAGAAGATGGGATGAAGTAGAATGAGTTGGCTCCACATACAACCACATAAGGTATAATTGATAAGTATGTGTACGTCTAGGGGGAAGACTACCTAGGAGAGATGCTAAAGAAATAGAATACCCATGGAAATGACCGTATTCCCAATAATCTTCATGGTTGGGGTCAGACATCGTCAAGAGCACACTGCAGTGGTAGGGTTGATGTACTTCGTGGTGGTAGTGCTATAGTAGTATCATGGAAAATATTTCCATGTCCCGCAATGATTATTAGTGAAGGATGAGAGGTAGTAGATGACCTAGTGGATCCAAATGATAAGAACCAAGAGGAATGGGATCATCTATATAGTTTCAAAGGATGCTTTCTAAAGCTCACAGGAAATATCTATGTTATGTTGTTATACCTGAGGATGTTGTTTACCCTGAGGCATGGTCATCCAGGTACATCAACAAGAAACACTTTAAAGTTGAAAAAATAGATGATTACCCTAAAAAGTTTTGAATAGAAAATACAATATTTGGTAATGTCGGGGATGTCATTTTTGTTTCTCAAACAAAGGGGAAGCGATATGTCCCTCAACTAGAAGACTTAGTGCACACCTGGCGAACCAGACGTCAAATGAAGGATTTGGTGAAATCATTACTTAACCTAAAATATCTCCCAAAACTATTTTCTATTGAGCTAGAAGAGTAGTTCCCTCTTCCATATGGATTGGAAGGGTCCTTGGGAGAAGATAATAACAGAGAGATTCTTCTAGAGGAAGGTGATATTACGACCTCCGAGTTAAGAGAATTTTCCAAAAATCATGTGGTAAAGTCCATGACGTTACTTCATTTATGGATCTCACTCATGATATCTAGGTATCAAAACTAAAAATTGTTCTGTATAAAATATTGTCATACAAAAGACCCATTCCAGAGTAAACAATGATGTATAAGGACAATCTATAAGGCCTATGTCTGGAACAATGTTGAGAATATGGTCTAAACGTTTTGTGGAAACTAAGGTGTCCTTTTTGGAATCTATATGGCTTAAAACCATATACATGGTTCCATATCCTAGGATTATGATAGTAACAACTTGAAAGAATGAGAATCTATCATTGGATATTTTTAATTATTGTTTTACATTGAGTCATACATTTTATTTTCCAACCAAGAAAACTAACATCATATTTTTCTGAATAAACCATGATATAGAGTTCGTAATATTAGTGAGGATGGTCGAGGGACCCATGCCACCTTTCGTATGGTGAATTCCGATAGACATAAAATCATGCACCCAAGTTGACCATACCCAGGTAATCACATATGTGAGTAGAACCACTGATGGGGTAGATCCTAAAGATGGTAGGGACAATATTATCGAGATGGGATCCAGTGATGAAGATCAAATTCATTCCATGGACCCCTACACATCTAATATAACTAATGAGTAGGATCTTACAACTAAACTTCGGGACATGTTCCCTGAGTATAACCAACCTACCCAAGGAGCTGGATGAGTTGGATTCTGATGTGGAGGATAGTCGGGTTGTCCATCCGTAGTCATTGAATATGATCAAGGGATTCATCGACAATATCCTAGAATAAGAGTAGAGAAGCTAAATGGGATCAATTCTCCCTCAACTAAATGCACCATTACCTGGGCAGGGGGGGGGTAGATGCATGAGGTCCACATATTCTCATCTGGGATTACCTTGCAATGAATGTACGGGAGAGGGACCATCACTTAAGTGTTTATTATAACATGATCATATCTCTCCGAACCTGGAAAATTTAGGGGGATGGATAAGATATCCATTGCATAGAAATGTGTATGAACGATAACTCTTCCTTCATAAACACCCAATCATAACCCATATCACGATTACAAGTTTAGTTGGCAGAAGACGAAGAGAAGTTTAGGAGAGCATCTCATTGATTGTCGGATCTCCATGGTGAGTAGGATAGAGTACATATATGGTTTGATAAAATTCTCCCAATGGACAATTGGGAGGAAGGTAGCTTAGGAAACAAAAACAAATTCTGGATACCATAGTTAAAATAGTGGCACAACTGAGATTCTCTATCGAAGGGGATAAAACCTAGGGGACATGTTTTTCCAAACCCAAAAACATATTTTCATTCATTCTTGATAACATGAAAATACATATACATCTATCTTTTTTTAAATTTTTAACATCCATCATATTTTTTAAACAACTTATGATCAATCCATATGCTCATGTGGTTCATGCCATGTGTCAGAAATAAGGGGCGACCACGTAATTTTTCATTATGTATGAGAGTTTCAAATAATAATTGAGTACTCAATGTCCAAAATTATTGACTAAACACATGAAGAATTTGGAATGAGAGAAGTCGTGTATAGAGAACATGGATCTTAGAATATCTAAATCGCATTCTTATTTTTTCTCTTGTGCATGAGTGGGAAAATTCCAAAGGTGTTGATAACAATTCAAATAAATGTACGATTAGATGTGTGAATCCCTTTCCCAAAATTCCTTACACAATGAAGGTGGAATGAAAATGTAATATATCATCTAACCGTATTTGAGACACATCATCCGCACCGCATTATCCTAAAATGGAAACAAAAAAAGAGGGCCAACTACTAACGATATTTGAAAAAATGGGTCCAAAATAAATGTGTCATCCAATGTATTTTAGGGAACCAGTCCAAAATGGAAGGTGAGTTGAAGAGACAGGGGACCAGGCCATCAAGGTGTCCCTTAGGAAATGATTGAATATGAAGATCCATATCAAGGGACACAAAGAATTAGGTGGTGTGGTGGAATGTTTGATAGGATTATAATACTCTTGTAATTCTGCCACCGTAGCTAATAGAACAATGGTAAAGGCATTTTGGTGTAAACAAATATCGAACATGGATCCAGGGTAGAGACTTATCTAGTGAGGCACTAAGCTTCTATTCAGTGTTACGTCATGAAGATGAGGGTAGCAAACACATTGTTTAAACATCGTACAGTAATGATGATACATATAATAGTTTAACATCATTTTATCCGGAAGTTCCTCATTGTTTAACTCCTTGTTGTAAGGATGTTTCTCATAGTTGAAAGGTTTTATTTCCTAGACCTTTCTCAATAGTTTAAATTCATTTTTCTTGGACAATGATGTCTATTTTCATGACTTTATCATGGCACAAATGACATATACACAACATGAATGATAGAAAAGAAGGACTCAACACCATATTAATACCAAGGAATAGCTAGGGAGGAGGGATATGTGATGTGGTGCGGAAAAAACCCAACATGAATGATGGTCGAGATGACCTTCCTCCACCCCAAAAATCCTTATGATGCTCATAGTTTAAGGTCATAGAGTTTCTAACAAGGACCCCCAGGTCGAATAAACACATCAGTACCTACCCTATCAAAACTCCTAAGCCCATGTGAGTGTTGCTTGGTTTACAATAAATGAAGTGGAACTTGGTGTTAACATTAAATGCAGTTATACTGACATGTTGTAGTAAACAATTAAGGTGATAATTTTCATCTAATGTGAAAGAAAAAATGGAATCCCTCTGTGACACAATAACATGGAAAGGAGGAATGTCGAGCATTTCAGGGCTTGGATTATATGGAAACTAGTGACTTAGTTTAAACTGTTGACCATATTATTAACATAGGGACCATAGCTACACCATGAAAAAATAGGGAGAGAAAACATGGGATTAATGTTTGGCCATTTTTGAAAGGCAGGACTTGCTGCTGGATACCAAAAAAAGAAGTACTCGAAGTGTGGACTGAATATATCACCATAGAGCGGGATTTAAACCCTCACATGAGAATATTTTAAGGTCATACTATATGAACATTAAAAAACTGTAATGTCGTGATTCTTGGACTATGGATAATAATTTAATGTTATGGAACATGGAATACTAGAAAAAACTAAGTTTCATGGCATATATGGATACTGAAAAAAAAATCCCATGTGAATGAGGCCAAAGGAGGATAACATGTTGTATAAACAGCATAAGATGAACAGATGAAAAATGGTTGGAAAGGATTGAGGAAACCATGTCTATACCTGAGACTAAATGTTAGGTTGTCACTACATATTAAAACAATAGTTCAAATCAAGACACACATAGATCTAGAATTGTGTGCAGCTTAACATCATGCAGTAAGGATGATGATGGTTCGACATGAAAATGACTAATAGAATTGTGTATGTACCCCAAATTTATGATCCAAAAATCACTACATTTTCAATAATGATGAGAATCAATACATTCATAGTTCTTTAAGTTAAATTTCATTGTCCAGTTCTGACATATTCATAGGGAGAAGAGTCATTAGCTATTTTTTGTCTGTTCTTTTTTTGTTTGTTTTTTAACGAAACTGGTCTAGGATGGAATGTATGGGTATTGCTATGGTAATCAAGATGTATGAAGGTCTTGACATGTTTCATGGTGGATAAATAGTGCCAAATTCGATGTACAGTCAAGTGAAAACATAACAATGCCGCATTCTGTATCATTGTGCATCCAAGACGATGATGACGTACTTTAATGTCATATGACAGGACTAACCTACACATTTTAATGAAATTTTGTATTGATTAAATTCTTTAATTTAATTTGGGAAAGCATTTCATAGTGCAACATCATTTTTTTTAGATGTAAGAGATCTCAGTTAATGTCGTCGAGCTTTGGCGAAGATGTTGTGCACAATCTCTACGTCGGTATGACCATACCAAGACACCTAAGCCAATGTGAGCAATGCTTGGTGTGGGAAACAATGATTGATATCAGGATGTCCTTGTCATATGAGAGAGGAAAAAAATTTAAAGGAAGCACCGGGTGATAAATTCAACTATGCCAACATTCTTACTCAATGTGTGTAAGTTCATGAAGGACCAACACAAAAGGTATTAGAGATCCATACGAACTTTAGATGGAAGGAATGTTTGAATCAAAATATCGAATGTTTTCTACACGACGTGGGTTTCATAAAGATTTAGGATTAATGATGACCAAATTATATATATATATAACATATATATCATGTGACATGGGATGGGAATATCAAAACGAGGTTCAGTTGTTGAACATATTCAGAATGAAGAGCCTGTTTGAAAATGTCATTCAAAACCATCTAGGGCATTGTACTATGAAGGTAATCAAGACATAAGGAAAACAATTCTTTCATTAGTGGGTACCATTACATGTGAAATATTATGGATACCCAAATAAAGGATGACATGAAACATGGAAGTGGTGTTGGTGGAATCTTCCTGTGAAATCAAAAAAACATTTCTAGAACCACAACACATTAAAACATGCTAGAGTAATAATCTACAAGAAATATCATACTATTTATCAAGTATTTAATTCCTATGGGGTGTTGTAAACAATTTAATGGTAGTGTTACTCATACCAGAAGCTCTCAATTTATGGTCATAGACAGTGGACCATAGGTTCCCAATTCAACATCTTGTACATGGGACATACCCATGTAGTTTAACACCATGCATTAAGGATGAAAATGTCATGCAGTTTATCATCATGCAACTAGGACATTTTTATTCAAAATTAGATGTTTTTGGGGGAAAAATAACCCCACATCAATGAGTAAAAAAGTGATCCAAAACACACCTCAGATTCTCAAAGGGGAACCCTGGCTAAAAGGGCCAAAAAGGTGAGTTTAGAATTTTATGGATGGGCATGGGGACAAAATGTATTGGAATCACTAAATATCCCATAAAAGGAAATAAATCAATACATTATTAACGAACATGTAATGGTGATTGACCAATTCCATGCGGGGAGATATCCTCTCAAATGAGAATATAATTGCTGTTATGAAATTTAATGTCATCTGAACATAGAAACTAAAAATCATAGTTTATGTTCATATATATTGGACATTAAAGGTAGGAGATACACAATGTGGCACCATGAGGAAAACCGATGTGAATACGAAACCAATATATCTATATTGCATGGCACACTACCAGATGATACCCAAATCCAAGGGTCAAATGGGTGAGCTTATGATTCTACAATTGGCCAAGAAACAAAATTTTCGAGTGTCACTGTTCATCCCATAAAGATGGGAATCATGAAAAATATATTTTAGGAAATGGCCCGTAGATTTCCAATTCTAGGGATAAGGTTTTCTCATGTGAATAATTCATAGCACTATATTTTTTGTCGTCATTCAGCCTGGATGTAGAGTACATAATTTATCATCATATGATAAGGATGATGGATGTTATATATATTAATTTCATACAATAAAGACATTGTGGATTTTATATTATGTTCATATATATAAGACCATAAAATGTGTCTTCCAAAGGGTAAATGTGTAGTGTGGTGCCATGAAGTGACATGATGTGAATGAGGACCATGGCGATCGTCACCAAAAATTACCCAAAAAAACCCTACAATTAGTTTGAAGTCGTAAGAGTAAGACATGGACTCTCTATTTAATGTCATGTGCTTGGAATGTAAAATCCTAGTTTATAGTCATAGTGTTCAGACCAAAGGATCATCGTTTATGCTTATAGTGTTTGGACCAATCCGCATTGTTCAGTGTCATGATGTGTGGACCTGGGACAAGAATTCCAAAGAGGATGTGCATGGTGAAAAGACTATAAACTGATGTGTATGATGTCCATGGAGGCCCAGTTATCACCACACTCTCTTGAGGAAAATATATACAGTTTAAAGTCATTATATTTTGGCATGGGACCCCAGTTTAAGTTCATATGTTTTTACTATTGGGAAGGTACTTGGTTCAAGGGGTTGCATGTAGGGTGGAGAAGTTGCTATACCTGCCGTGAATGTGGGAACATGATGCCTTTCACCTTATGTGAGATTAGAATGAAAACATGGAAATATTTTAATGTCGTAAGGCTTGTACTTGTATGATCATTTTAACATCATTACATTATGATGTAAACTTCATGTTTATGGTCAGCCAGTTTAGACCATAAGGATGGTTCAATTCATCCATGTGGGTAAAAACACTATCATAACCCATCAACCAACGAGAGCCATGATCAGTGTGAGAAATAAGGGGAACATATGATTATTATGAAATATAGAGACACATAAAAAGGGAATGGTTATGTTGGTTTAATGATATCTCTACTATTCTAATCGGCATGCTCAATGCAACAAAGTTGAGGAAGGGTTAACACTACGGGTGTTGAAGACCCTCCTAGACATAAGGATGTGGAAAGGGGATATGAATCATTTTATCTGATATGTAGGAAAAAAATATTGTTGTGTAGTGATGTAGGATAACTGCTGACCTAATTCATGATACATAGTCCGTATCATGTGACCATGGTTGGGATCAAACTAATGAGGGTCAATTGCTGACAATATTATGAACATGAATCATGCCAAAAAAATACCAATTTAAATCTTATGGAATATTGTTTTAGGATGTTATGCGAGCCATAAGGCCAAACATCATTCAGTTAGGGGGTTCCATAAGATCAGGAGCCGGAGTTTCTATGATGATTTGGGATGAGCGGTTCGGCTTCCTTTGGGGCTCGATGCGCGGGATGAGTCGATGTACTTCGCTGAAGACGGTTCCTAGTTTTTCAGATCTATTTGGTTATTCTCCCTCAATGATTTCAGTGAAGGTTTGTAGTGATTATATACAACTGAATTATTTATTTAACTTTCACTCAGAGGAAAATTAATATTGGAATCTGGTTTTGGTGTTATTTTTTACTATTGTGTTGTTCGTTGTCATCTTGGTTGGTGATGGTGAGTGTGAAGAAAATGTTGTAGATGTTGAGTATGAAGGTAGTACTGGAGGTCCCCAGTCTCTGGCGGTCTCTGGTGTCTTGTGTGGTAGTAGGAAGACGATGAAGTCGTGTTGATGGATGGTGGAGACAAAGTGGTTCTCATGATGATGATTACTGGAAAGCAACAATGGTACTCATGATAATGACGCAGATCATTGGGTTTGTTGATGTCATATGATTTTTGAAATTTTGTCATCAGTCTTTTCAGAGGTTTTGAATTTTGAAATTTGTAATGGGTTACTTTTCATTCGGTTTCCCACTCACCTTTAATTCGGTTTTTTTAAAATCTAATAAAAATGAATTTTTAGTCAGCCCATGAGGAATCACACACTGTTGGTCCTTTTCCATAGTGCATCTGAGCACACTAATAAGGAAAAGAAGATAGAGGGATCCAAATCCCATCTCAAGGTAAGATTACATGAGAGGGCGCTTGAATATGGAATGGTAATATACAAATTAAAAATTATGGGGGTCGGGAGGAATACAATAGGGTAACCAATGCATGGCTGGACCCAAAGAAAAAATATATGGTCATTTCAAAAAATAGAGTAAGTATGGAAATCAAACCACTTGTTTCTCTTGGATATCATGTAGTTTAATGTCATTTTATAAGGATGAAAATGACCTTTGTTTAGGGTCAAATATCTCATACTATAAATTACATGTGTAATGGGTATACGTGGCATGGTTTTGTGATAAACAAGATGTGAATGAGCCAAAGGATAATTGCGCCACACCACATATTCCTAAGAAATAATGGGTGATGAATCTGGGATGGAACAGAATAAAACATATATGATAATTATTTTATACCCTAAAAGGGTAAGAATAAATCGATACATATTTCATAAAATGGCATGGTGTGTGTCCGGTGACAAAGAAGATTCTCTTTTAGAAGAGGACATAGGGTTGATTAGCAGTTTATTATCATGAAACACTGATGATGTAGTAGTATAATGTCATGTGGGTTGGGGGGTGATCTCCCTTTAAGGTCATGTGAAAAGGACCACTTGTCATTTAAATGTCATACTCTAATGAATCAATAGTTTAACATCATGTGGTACAGGGCATCACAGTATAACATCATGTTGCATGGATGAAAGAGACCTTAGTTTAAGGTCATATAACATTTTCTAATAAGAGGAGCTACTAGCATACAGCTGTGTAATATGGTTCCATAAAACACTCCTACATGAATGAGAACCATGGAGGTCTCAAAAACATACCATGTACTTATAATGACGAACTCATGATGGAGGGTTGAAAAGTTGAATTGACGATTGGACCATAGATGAAATATATAGGGATTCCATTATATCCAATAAGGATGAGAATCAATACATATATAGTTATTGTGTATTGCATTCTGTTGAATGTCATGTTGTATGGATGATGTTGTGCAGTTTAACATCATGCAGGTTGAAAAGGAATCTTAGTTGAAGGTCATAAAGACCGAACAATGTGCAGTTTTTCAACATGCGTGATGTAATAATAGTTTAATGTCATGCATGAAAAAAGGGTGTTATTTTTGTTGTGGCTGGGGCCGAGACAAAAGTTTTAAGAATGACAACAAATCCTATGACAAAGGGAATCAAGCCACACATTTTACATGAATCCGGTATAGTTTAACATCATGTTGAAATGATGAAGATGCACTTTTTAACATATTGATAGAGGTTCAGGCACCTCTCATGTGAAGTACTGTTTTAGGAACACATCATTGGTGAGATGAGTGACTTTTCTTCATTCATGGTGACCAAAGAGTATGTTCTATTAGGGTAAAACATGTGAATGTCATTGGGTCCTTCTCATTTGGGCTCTAACATTAGTGGCTTCCTACCATTTATCATTGATATTCACAAATCCAATATCATGTCTTTATGTAAGAAAGAGTGGAGATGAACAATCCTATAGAAATATCTAGATATCTTGTACTGGTGCCTCTCCAAATTGTGCAAGGCCTGAATCCTTTGCTCTTAGAGGGATTCTAGTTGATCCAGATAGATTTATGATACTATGTTTGAAATTAGTTGGTCATAGGCATCTATAAAAAGTGTTGTAAAATAAATCTTGATAGAAATCACATATTCGGTTTCGTACAACAGAGAATATGGGGTCACCTATGTGGAATTCCAAGACATCGTCTGATAAGACCAGAGGGAGTTGGCGAGATTATCTGACCATCTTTTCATGTTTTGGCCCACCATCTTCTACAAAATGTTAGAGAGGGCCTTATTAATAACTTAATCAATACATTTTTTGGGTCTTCATATCTAGATTTATTGTTGGACCAGAAGTTTCATTTGGAATTAAATTCCTTCAGGTTTGCTTCTCATAAATTGGCGTCGTTATCAGTGAGAACAGGGTGAAGAACCCCAAATCAATTAATGGTATTTGAGCTCAATAAATTTTCAAAATAATGGCCCTTTAATTCATTTAGAGGAACTTTCTCTGCCCAAAGAAATCTATTGTGGTTCATGAAAACCATCATTATCAATTGATTGATGGTGGATAAGGCCCATATCATCAATTCTACATACTGAAAAAGGCCAAAAATACATGGTGGTATACAGGGGCTCTGGTGGGAGACGCAAAAATTTGGAATGGATCTGACATGTGTGGAACCTCTTTGAAATATCAATGCAGCATTGGACCATGGTGGGTAATAATAAGCCAAGCCTTCGAATCTGGTGAAACTTTTTGACCCTACCTGAGGGGCTTCATAAGAACAAACATGATGTTCCTACAAAACCTAGTGAATCTTGTCTCGTTTAATGCAATGGGGGTTATATGAACAATATGAAGGGTGAAATGCACTGCATGTTGACGGACTCGCTCACGCTCGGATCAATCTATCAAGATATTTCCATGCAATATATATTCTATTAAAATAATTGTCAAATTATAGAATTCTTCCATTATTTAAGGGTACTTTTGAGGACCTGATGTGAATACATTAGAGGTATGATAGCTTATTTTTGGTTTGTCATCATAGTCTAGGTTGAGGGGAGTGATAACCCTTTGATAATCCACATAGATAAACAGATCATCTGGTTCGGGCTCTACGTGAAAAGCATATAAACAGGTCAGGGCATCATCCCATCCATTCTATGATCAGGGAACAAGACTCACAACGAGTTGATAAGGGAACTAGGCCATCTGCTAATGGGTGTGCTCTAATAGGGGTACAAGCCCATGATTTAGGACAATGTATTCAATGTTGATTTACTTGATGTAAAATTCATTGTCCCCCCTCACATGTAGTTGGTGAACATCAATCTCAATGGATAGCTCCAGACCACTGACAATAGATTTAAACTCTTTTAAATTGTTAGTCCATTCCTCTAATAACATGAATTAATTGGTAAAAACAGCATGTGTGGGCATGATGAATACCACACCCAGGCCTACATTATATCATCGAGGATCCTTGAACCTTCATTCGGTTTTACTTTTTGAGTCTCCATCATATTTAATCTTCTATAATGGAGTATCTTGTTCTACTAAGGGAATTGACTCATTTGGAAAATCATGATCCCCGAAATTCTCTACCGGGGATAGATGGGCGTCCAACAAAATCACGCAGGGCCGGACCCTTGATGGACTTATGTATGTAAAACTTGATGTCGAACTACTGAAGCATCACTTCCTACCCACCTAGATGTCCTATAAACATAGGGTGCTTCATAATTTACTATAACAAATCCACATGGGTCACCGTTTTCATCTCTTTGTGGTGAAAATAATGTCGCAAATTCTGCAATGTGAAAAATATTTTGGGAAAACACTTCTCAATGTAATAATATGTTGTCTCTATGTCATGGAGCATGTAGTTATAGTAGTAGAAACTTTTCTCACGCCCATTGATGTTCTTATAAGATATAAGGGCCCTGAGGGATCATTCTAGTGCGGTGAAATAATGGTCATCAGCTTTTCGGAGATGGGTTTCATCAAACCTTAGGGCTTTAGAAAATACTACATAAATTCCACAAATGGGATCTGACAATATTAATTTAATTGGTAGATGTAACCTTTCTTCATGAGTCATAAACATGCATTACAACTTTCTAATATATTCTCAATGAATTTCCAAATATATAGCCTAATTGGTCTTAGAAGACATAGATCTCATGAAGATTTTTGGAGGGGGAATATGACTAAAAGCATTGTTCTTATTTGGGTAGATACGAATGCCTCTATATTTGATGATGAAGTGGAGAAACATCCCATAGGTAACCCAAAAGTCACACTTCAAGGGGTTAATCTTCATATAGTAGGAGTTGAGGTAGTTGAACACTTTCCTATGATCTCTGAGATGGTCCAGACGCTGGTGATATTTCACCACCATGTTATCCACATAGAATTCCACTAGAATCCAGAGAATCAGCATGAATATGTGGTGGATAACAAACTGATTGGTGGATCCTATATTTTTTATCCTGAAGAGAATTACATGATAACATATGCTCTAGTACGACACCCTAATGGTTGCAGATTCTTCATCTCTAGGATCCAATGATATCTGATTATATATGGAATATCCATCCACGAAGAAGAGGGCTTGGAACCCAGCATTGGCATCAATGAACAACTCTGTAGTATGTTGGAGAAAATAATCCTTCAAATTGTGAAAATTGAGATCATATAATTCAAGACATACCCTAATATAACTCATCTTCATCTAGATAAGAATGATGTTAGATAACCACCTGGGGTACTGGACTTCCATGAAGAAGTTTTTCATTATTGATCTTATCAACCTCAGCCTCATCCATGGCACCATGAGATGGGTTCATATTCTTGGGAGGTTGTTTGAACCCATGATAACTTATAGGGAAACCAACATATTGTAAAATGAACTAAGGATCTAGTTATGGAATTTCTTCAAAACTCCAGAAAAATACATCATGATGCTTCTTATATAAATCTATATACTGCTATTATTCTTCCACAAGAATGGCTACACTGATCAAAGATGGAATCATATCTTCCAAAATACATAGATTCACCTGTACCAACTCATCCACGGTGGTAGATACACCCTCTTTGAACGTGGGAGTAGAATATTCTAAATCCTCTTCATCATACAATGTGATAGGATCATCAATAAGAGGTAATTCAAATGAGTTAACTGATTCTATAAGAATGCAGTACATGCTTGAACGGTGGTGAAATCTTCGTCACATAAGTCATGAACTGTCAAAAACATAGAAAAAATATACTAAATTGATTCTTTCAGACATTCAACTGAGAGTTATATTCTTATAATATCATTGTAGTGGCGGTGGATCAGTCTCTAAATAATTAGCATGGAATGGTAATACAAGATGGCGTGATGTACTATTGTGGACATGGGGCACACATCTCAATACCTATCCAGGGTAACATGCTCTGATATCACTATGGATTATCCTATGTAAGAGTATGATTTAATCTTCCAAATTTCATTATATATGTGGATTTCCACCCCTTATCATGGACATAGAGAAGAAATCACCCATTTTTGGGGTTCTAGCATCTAGGTGGAGAATAGGGAGATTGAAGGCATCCCCTAGGTCTGTCATGGGATCAACCCCAACAATAGTGTGCTCAACCTCATTGGTGTGAACCCATGTTTTTTTACTCATGTTATATTAGGTGACTATATAGTGGGATTCACTCGTGGAAAAAAGAGATGAATCACCCCAGAGCACTCCCACTAGACCATTAAGGGACTATTTGAGGAATTGGTGATACGAGGAGGGAATCGTTTCATGAAAATGGATACATGGTCTACATATCGACGCATTGTATGTGGTGTACTGTGAGATGAACATGAATTATGTTCTACAAATTTATCCATTGAATAGCGCCTTTAGGAAAATCATTCCACATGGCCTCTACTCGATCATATAATGACCCGAAATTTTCCAGTCAAAGGGACTCAGATATGATTCATAATGTCCAAGATTGGTGAACGTCTACGTCATGATGATATTGATTCCAAAAAATGTGTTGAAAAGACTATGAAATACATCCACATGATTGAGATACCTTGTGACGTACAACCAGAGGATGTTCCCATTTATAGGGGGGCCTTCATCTTATCCTAATAACAAGATGATGGATTGGAATTTTTTTCACTTGAATTTTTTAGTATTGAAGTCATCTGCAGTCGCTAAATCTATTTTGAACTGGATAAGGGATTTTGAAATCTACTGTGACGAATTCACGCATGTATTCTGAAAGAATAAGGATCTCATGAATTTAGAGATTTGTAGGAATGTGGGAAAGATTATTATGAGCAATTTAATTACTCACTTGAATCATATTTCTGTTAGCATTAGATCTCTCTTTAGAAGAAGGTATGATGTACATTATTTTTGGTCATTTTGGAGGATTCTGTATGGTGATGGGGCTGTATTGCTATCCATTGTATGAACCATATAAAATTATTATAGGATGAATTATAGATTATTGAGTTCTATTCACTACTGTAAGTGACCGATCAAGATTCAGACATGGTAGCTCTGTGTGATCGAGTAGTATAAACGACAGTGGAAGTGAACCTAACATGACTATATGAGAGAAGATTGCTTCCTAAGCTCTACACTGAACCTTATTTCTTGTCTCAGTAGCATGAACATCTTGTATTGAAGCACTAGCCATAACATTCTAATGTTTCACTTGTACAGTGTCTCATTAGTGATGTAATTTACATGGATGAATAAGAAGATTTTTCTGACATTATTCATCGCTAGGAACCATATAAGGGTCCATTAGGTCGACAATATTTATCGATGTGTGATTATAATCATCTCCATATGAATCCTCCAATATTAGGAGAATTTTTTGGGATACCCCCATCTCTGGAGTCTTGAAGTAACATAGAGTTCAGAAATGTTTTGGAACCGTTGGGGGGCTATACATTTCGCTATGCTATCAGTGCTTGCTCTTATGAGAATATATAGTAGACTGAGATGTAGATGCTGATTTGGTATATAAATGAGACATGGAAACTTTAGGTGGATCATAATGATTCAAATTGGAAGGAATGAGACCATGGTTTTTAGAGACTTCTTTGTGAGATAACCAATCACCATAATTCTAAGACCAATAGCAGGACACCTGATGTTATTCACCTTCACTGTCACTGCAAGGATTTGCCGAACCACATTCCACATGTTCCAGAGGGGGACTTAATTTGACTATATTTTTTTAAACCTGATCTAATAGCCATTAATTGATTGTATAGAATTTATTGAGAGTACTTATATATTACTAGTGATTGGGACAATAACTTGGGGGATCCATGAGATCATCCTCTTCAAGTCTCCACCACTCTGGAAAAATCAAGATACCAAGACTGAAGGTGGTATTGAAATTTCTAGGAACGTGGTCGTTATCAAATGTGTAGGTTTGGTTTCTTATGTCAAAGAAATGTGATCTAGGAGGAGGACCCTAATGAAGGGATAGATCTTGATGAGGGGATAGAGATGGATTTTCACTCCTATAAAGTCATGCTTGATGCAGTGGTATTGGACAATTCAAATGTAAGTGATGACGAGCCATAGTCTCGGAATGAGGACTGTTTCCTCAAAGAGGTCGTAGAGGAGGCCCTATCAATAAAAATTCCTGTGGTCTGGGGGGCTCTACATGGGTGACAATGGTGGTCTTGGCCATGGAGGCCCCTCTTATAGGAGATGATGGAGACAAAATGTATTCCTCTATGGTTTGATAGAATAATTCCTCTAGGGGTTAGTCCTTATTATGTTTGTACAAGACATTAAATATTGGAAGCATCCTACTGCACTGGACTTCCTAGCATTAGCATATACCATGAAATAAAGTGGTTTGGATGTTGTAGCTGATCTCTCATCTTGTTGGAAGGGTAAATTGTTCGATTTATGAAATTTGGTTGTGCTAGCATATCAAATACCCAAGCCGGATATGGATCTCTATAATGTTGGATCACCCACTATCTTGTTTTAAGGTATTTGAAATATGTAATGAGAGATACCATCATAACCTCCTTATTATAACAATCATGCTCTTTATTACACCCATATACATGATCTATTATATAAACATGAACTTAATAAAACTATGAGGATTGAGAGGTCTAGTGTCTTCGTAAATTAGAAACATTGCATAACAACTTAGAACATAAAACAAAACATCTTTTTTGAAAACATATTTTACTTGGCCACAACATTCCTTCCTACTTAGCATTGCATGGGACATCCCCATGGACATGAATAAGAAAAGGGTAAGCCATAAATCCCTATAAGGGAGTAAAAAAGGCATAAAATGATGAATACAATTCATGTTAGGAAATGAAATATAAATGGAGCATAATAGAAACATGAACATAAAGTCATGATATAGCATGATTATCATAACATGTAAAAGTGGCAACAAAATTTAACATGATATTAGCTTGAGCCAAGTCCCATTGCACATGGAGCATTAGTAAACCCTCATTGAACATCAATTATCATGAGTAAACCCTAATTTAAATTAAATTAGCACTAGTAAAACCTAATTTCACTTGACATATCATGATACTAATCTTTACCCAATGAATTAAAGCACTATAAGGGCACACCCATCTTAATCATTTCATTTTAGACATAAGTGTGCCACATAGATCATACTACATGGATTCATTAAACCTCATAATTTATTCAATGAACAAATAATGTTGAATACATAAATAAAATTCCTAAATCAATATTTACATGTTCAAAAATTCAAATACCCTTAATAGAGAAATAGGTATGGTATTCACTTACATGATTATTTTGGTATGGAAATTTTGGTGTAACTTCAGTAGCATAACAATGTCAAATAAAAATATTAATATGGGTTGATGAGTGAGAAAAGAATATATAATTATTTATACATTAAATAGACAGAAAGGGGGTCATGGATCATAATATACCAACATATTTAATGGAATTTAGATGCATAATATAAAGGAATTTCTTGAATTTAAATGAGAAGATAGAAATTCCTTACATAATTTGGATATAGTAATGGGTGTACATGGGAGGAAATAATGATAGAGAAATATGTATCTCATAATTAAAACATAATTAGGGATGTAAGGTGGAGGTTCTGAATCATACCCCATCATTTTTCATTAAAAAAAGTCTATACCAACATAAAGAAATTTGGGCAACAAAGTGAAATGAAAAATTCACTAACGTAATTTCAGCATGGTAACTGGCGTACATGGGAGGAATTGTTGAGAGAGAAAGGGTTATATAATAATTAAAAAGTATATGAGTATAGGTAATGTAAATAATCATACCCCATCATTTTTAATTTAAACTAAAAGGTTATAAAACTATTTGGAATCTTGGACATAAGTAATGAAGAAAATAATGTGAGGATCCATTACATAATTTCTGTAAAGTAACAACTTCAGTAATGTTGAAAATGAGGGAGGATAAATGATCCCTCATTTAAATAAATTCAACTATATAGTTTATTAATGATCAAAAACGAATTTAAATTAAATCGATTGATATTAATGGAATTACTCTCAATTAAGGCGCTTGAATTCAATATGGAGGAGAAGAATCCCTTACTTGGAAGTGTGATCCAGAAGGCTTGGGAGATGCTTGAGAGAGGCTTATAGAAAATTGGGGATCCTTGGTAGGATTATAGATATATGAGGGTAGAGTTTGGATGAGCTACAAAGGTTTTTATAGAGTATGAATGGGTGATTGAGGGGGTCTATATAGGAATGAAGAGAAAGTTCTTCCTTATTAAGGTTTTGGACACTACATATTAAAATAATAAAACCCCAAACCATGCCATGTTTTTTACCATGGTTTATTCAAAATTTCATAGGAAGAAATTATTTTATAATTACAATGGCTGAACTTTTTAAAATATCTGGCTTTCTTATGTGGAGGTGAGTCCCACTCTCAAGG
This sequence comes from Viscum album, assembly GCA_963277665.1. Lineage (NCBI taxonomy): Eukaryota > Viridiplantae > Streptophyta > Magnoliopsida > Santalales > Viscaceae > Viscum > Viscum album. Next base: position 217,536,910 of record OY728155.1, read on the forward strand.
AAAACATTTTAAAAAGATAAAATATTTTATAAGACTTAGAGGGCCCACTAAGGCATCATAAAATTAATTAAACAAGTATAAAATCATATTATTTTAAGGTTAAACCATATATTGGCCTAAAATCCCTTTGATAGTATTTTATTACATCACTATTGTGTCATTATGATGTCAAAAAACACATTATATATTTTAATGGTATTTAATATTTACCCAAATATTCAACTATCTCATAAAATTATGAAAAATTCCCTGTTAGATAATTTCAACATCTTGTATCCAAAAATAATACTCATTTTATCTAAATAATTTTTTTTAAATATGTTAATTTTCAATTTTAATATAAAAACCGACATTTACTGAAAATTCATGGATTTGACAAAAACAGTTTTCAAACCATAAAAATCTATTGTATTCCAAAAACATATACGATCATATATATATAATAAAAATAAATTTAGTAATAATAATTTATCTAAAAAATTATTTAATTCAAAAATCCATTATTTCATCAAAATATATTTCTTAATTGAATTTAAATATCAAATAGAAATACTATATGTGCATAAAAAACATTTACATGGTAACAATAATAATGTGAATGTATATTTTTTACTCAAAATATTTTATATAATAATATATCTAGCGTCTATTTACATAACCCCTTATAACACTCTCATAATACCTAAGGGTAATATGTGCGATGGTGACCGAATCTGGTGTATACTCCGATATCATCACTCGGGCGGTAATCTCTATTAACTAACACTTCTCTTGTATGCGGTTCCGTTTGAGCTTAATGTGTTGAAGCTCAGATTGGGAATGGTCAAGAGCGAAGCCCAGTGATGCTACCTCATTTATGTGCTTTAAAAAATGGGATTCATATGGAGCAATTCTATTTGATGGGTCCATCGATTTCTTTTTCTGAGTAAAGTGGATTTGTTAAAGCCCGATATTTATACTAATCATGTGATCATTGTTCAATGGATATATTAGTGATGGTAAAAATTCGTAATAGTATTTTAAAATCCAAAAACATAACACCAACTATGTGAATATGTTTTATATAACTATTTTACAAAATGAGACATTTAATCAGATCAAGATGAATTTTTATTAGTAAACGATTGGGTCTGTACAATCTTTCCACCTTTTGAAATTTTACCCTCAATATTTAATTTTACATAATAAGTCAAAAATTGGTGAGGGTGCCTCTCCTACTTCTCTTAAATGAGGTCTTCAGTCTTTCCAATTAGAATTTCCATTAAGTATAAAGGGTTCACATGTCACAATGGTACCTCATGATGTTTTCGAAATCATCTACTTCATTTGCCCCAAAACACCTTAGGCATATCAGTTTATATTGATTCAAGTATAGATAAGTCATTTAAAAGTTATTTCTTATATATAATTTTGATATATATTCTTGAAATTGTTTTTTTATAAAAAACATCCTACAGATTCATCTTCAAATAATTTAGAATAGGGGATTGGTAAATCCATTTTTGTATATCTCCAATGACAAAAATTGATAATTTGATACATATAGGCTACTTGGTGGTACCCCTCATTTGAAGCATGTATAGAATCTTTTAGTGCTTCATAATATTAAATAAATATAAGAATTTAGAAATACCATGATGGTACATCCAATGATTAGCATGGAATGAATTTTGATAAGGAAAGATTCCCCAATAGATGGTGCCTGATCATTGAAAGAATAATGCAATTATAGAATTCTTGGATGCCACATAAAGTTGTTTTCATGTAACTTTGATATTTGAAAAATAATCAATGTTGTTTGAGCATGACATCGAGATAATCTCTCCAAGTTGATTTTTGAAATAGGGAGATGAGTTGTTCGTAATCTTTCTCATTCCATGTTCTAAGATAGAAAAGTAAAATACAATTTGGGGGTTTGAATAATTATCTAAAAAAAATGTAAAAAATAAAACCTTATACGAAGAAGGATAAAATTTTATTATATATCCTAACATATGATGACCTATGTTTCAATATAGATTATCCATGATCTATTTCACAACATATATTCTTCGAGGAATTTTTTTATTCCAATAAAAATGGTTTATACTATGCTTATGAATTTTACAAAGCATATCTGTTGAGAGTTTCATAACCTAGTGTGCAGAAAGACCCATTATTCGTCACCAATTCAAATTAGAGTCCATCTCAAAGTGGTGTTTTTTGGTTTTACCCCCAGATACATTTGTGCGAGAGCTGCCTCTACTTGATTCTCTCTAGACAGGGATGTATATTTTTGAAAAACCAATTACTCTATACCACCCAAAATTTTGGGATGTTTTGATTATAATTAGTCTTATCCCTATGGTATTCACTAGAGTTTGGGTTTTCTAATCCTAATCCAAAAATATAACTAAACCTATCCTCTAATACCAAATATAACAACCATTTCATTTATTACACACATAAACATGATTTATTACATAAACATGATTTATTACATAAAAATGAACATATGAAAACTCTGAATATCTATAGGACTAGTGTATTGGGAAATTAGGAACATTACATAACAACATAAAATATATAACAGAATAAAATTATTGAAAACATATTTTACATGGAAACAACACTCTTTCATACTTAGCATTTCATGGGATAACCTGGGGACATGCATAAAAAAATGGTGAGCTATAAAGATCAATAAGGGAGTAAAAAAAAGCATAACATGAATAATAAAATACAGGTTAGGAAATAGGCATATAAATGGAGCATAAGAGAAACAATAACATAATGGCATTATATAACATTATTAGCATAACTTGGGAATGTGGAAACAACGTTTATCTTTATATTAGCATGAGACCATGCTCATTGCACATGGAGCTTGAGTAAACCCTCATTTAACTTGAATTAGCATGATTAAACGATCATTTATCTTTAATGAGTATGATTAAACCCTCATTATAATTGACTTATCATGATACTAATCTTTACCCAATAAATTGGAGTGCAATCAGGGAACACCAATCTTAATCATTTTATTTCATGCATATGTGTCCAACATAGATGATAAAACATGGATTTATTAAAAATCATAATTAATTCCATGAAAAGGATATGTGTAATAAACAAATATATGTCCTCATTCTATAAGTACTTGTTCAAAAATATTAATACCATTGACAGAGAAATGGGTATGGTATTCACCTACAGAGTGATTTTGGCCTGGAAATTTTTGTTTAACTTTGGCAGTAGAATGACGTCAAATAGAAATTGTAAAATGGGTTGATGAGAGAGAAATGACATTATCATAATTTTATATTAAAGGGACAGTAATGGGTCCAGGTAAAATAATATCACGATATATCTAATGGAATTTAGATGTATAATATAAAATAATTTCTTGAATGTAAATGAGAAATGTAACATTCCATATGGAATTTCTGCACGATAACGAGTATACATTGGTGTAATTAATGATAGATATATATTTCTCTCATCATTCAAACATAATGAGATATGTATGGGCAGATAAAAAACCATACCCCATCATTTTAATTCAAAAAAAAACATGTCATAACATAAATAAATTTGGACAAATAGATAAAGGACAAAATCTCATACAGAATTTTGGCATGGTAACAGGTGTACATGGAAGGCATTGATGAGAGAGAAAGGGTTATCTCAATATTAAAACATAATAATGTAATTATGTGTTAGGTGAGAAATCCTAACCCAAAATTTTTAATTTAATATAAATGGGAATAACAATATAAGGAAACATGGACTTAAATAAGGATGGAAGAAAATTGAGGATCCCTTACAGAATTTCGGCAATGTAACAACTTAGGTAAGGGGAAAAATCACAAAGGATAAATGATCCCTCATTGAAAAAACTTTAATTTTATAGTAATTTAATGATTATAGACTAATTTCAATGAAAGTAATTGATATTAAATGTACTACTCTCAAATAAGGTTCTTAAATTCAAATAGGAGGAGAGGAGTCCTTTACTTGGAAGTGTGATCCCTAAGGCTTGGGAGAGGCCTGCTAGAGTATTAATTGGATCTTTTGGTGCCATGGGATGTCTTTAGATAGCGTATGGATGAGGTTGGTTGAGCTCCAAATGTTTTTAGTGAAGATTAATGTGTGATTGTGTGGGTTTATAATGGAAAGGAGATGGGATTTATTTATTATTTAGGTTTTGGACAGTAAATTTTAAACTAATCAAAACCCCATAACAAAACAATGTTTTTGGCCCTTGGTGTCTTCCAAAGGGGAGATTAAAACATTATTTTATGTGGCCAATGTTCGTCCTTATTAAAATATTTGGCTTTCTTATTTGGAGGTGAGTCACGCTCTCACGGGAAAAAAAATTTAAAGGTAAAAATATTTTATAATCTTCTAACAGTCTACTATGACATCATAAAATTAATAAAACAAATATAAAATCACATTATTTTAAGGTTAAATCATATATTGGCTGAAAAAACCTTTTATATTATATTATTACTTCACTATTTGGTCATTATGATGTCATATAACACATTATATATTTTAACGGTATTTAGTTTTTACCCAAACATTTGGCTATCTCAAAATATTATGAAAAAATCACTTTCAACATCCAAATACCCAAAATAATTTTCATTATATCTAAATAATTATATATATATTGTAATATTCAATTTTATAAATAAACATCCATTAAATAAAAATTTATGGGTTTGGAAAAAAATAGTTTTCAAACCTCAATAAAATTTACAACTGAATTCCTAAAAATCATACAATCATTTATATTTAATAAAATGTTCTATTGTAAATATAATTTATTAAAATTTCATTTAATTCAAAAATACATTAATTTATCAAAATTGTTTCTTAATGGAATTTAAATATTAACTAAAAAAAATCTTTTTTTTCTTGAAAAACATTTACAAAGAAACAATAGTAAAATGAATTTATATTATTTATAAAAAATAATGCCCAAAATCATAGTGCTAGGTTCTTTTTACATAACCCCTTATGACACCCACATAAGTCTTAAGGGTAATATGTGTGATGTTGATAGATTATTGGGGCGGCTCTTATAACATCAATCGGGTGGTAGTCTCAATTAACATCCATTTTTCTCGTAGGTTGTTCTTTTTAAGTTAAACATGTTGAATCTCAGCTTGGGATTGGTCAAGATACAAGACCATTGAATCTACATCCTTTACTAGATTCGTCAAATGGGATTCATATAGAGAAATTATACTGGATGAGGCCATCCCTTCTTTTGTTTGAGTAAATTGGATTTGTTAAAGCACTATATTTATAATAATCTTGTGAAAACTATTCGAAATATATATTAGCAATGGTAAAAATTAATAATGGTATTTTAAAATCCAAAAACATAAAACCAAGGAAGTGCATATGTTTTATATAACCATTTTACATAATATGTAATTTAATCAAATATAGAGGAATTTTGATTAATAAATGTTTAGGTCGTTATACTGATAGAGATTCTTATATTGGCAAGGGTTATTGACATCCATCATGTTAGATGGTTATTCATCATGGTAGGCCAGAACATTGGCTTGTGGAGTGGTTGGTGGAACTACTGCAAGAATAATTTGATGAGCCACTACTGGGATAACCTGAGGTAGATCCTAGGTGTGATTCTCATGTAGTTCAGGTGGTTTCAGCGATGCATACCAGGAAATTTTTTTATATGCTCTTACCTCTACCCTATCGGGTTGTGGAGGGTTCTCCAGAATAACCGGTGTGATTGGAGAATGAGGTGTTGTGGATGCCCCTACTGTCCCATTCGAAGAGGAATGGGATCATATCGAGGATCACTGTATTTTGGATATCGTCCTACATGATGCTCATATATGACCTCATTGATAACCCTTTATATTTCAATCAGGTTCTAGTTCATAGATGCCACATTTGGGTTAACCTCAATCTTATTCACTAAACTAGATTGGTGAGATGGCTTAGTAGTTTGATTTTACTCGTATTAGGGTCTCGAATTAATGGTATTTATTATGATGGATCTCCAAGGTCATGGACCCACCTTTAACGGATTGTGACAACACATGGGGAGTCAAGTAGATGTTGTGTTTCCCCAAGTGCTAGATCATCCTCTTCGGACTCTTCATCGATGATCCTCTCGTTATGTGTGATGATCTTGTCCATTTTTACTATGCTTGCACCAAAAATTATAACCTTGATGTTTTAGGTATGGTCTAGCTATCACATGATTAGGATTAAGTGGATTGAGGAAGAATTCCTCCATCCCCAGATCTGTAAGAATGAAGATGCATATATGATGATTATATGGATCATAGAGAAGGTATCAATGAATCTTTTCTTTATATCTTGGTGAAAAATGGGTGATGCAAGGGTGGAGATCGTTGGGAAGCATAGCTAGGTCAACCATATGGTACTATTAGATGATATCATCATTGTGATACCAATTATACTATTAAATAAACTAAACATTACAGATGTTGAAAGGTGTCAACCAGATGGTTCAATGGAAGCACATTACCACTTCTTCAATTAGGTATTCCAGAACAACAAGGTCTGGATTTTAAATCATTTTTAATAACTCAAAAAAACAGGTATGTCATGAGAATACCCAATAATTGTCTACATTCAGTTGGGGGATCAAGATATTTGTTTCCCCATCCATTAATATGGTGCAGGTGAGGTACCAAAAATTTTAGTGATGTGGACCATTGTGGTGGTGGACTGGTTAGTGGAGGGTAGGTTGTGCGAGCTAACATGTGGTTGCATACTGGGTTGTCTAATGAGGATAATATCAACCACATCATCATGACCCTATAATATTAGGTTTTGTCCACCATTTTCATGTCTGAAGGATGTGGTTTTTTGTGGTCTATTAGGATAATTCTCATCCTCCATAAAACTCTAGAACATGTCTCCATGATCTCATGTTGAGGTAGAGAGTGAGTATGGTGATGGTAGAGAAGACTGCATGGCATGTCCCTGAAAGGGAGCCAAATCTTCCTCCTCCAGCATATACATGTGGAGAGCATCCGGGATGTAGCACATCTAGATATCTATGATTATGAATCTCACATGTAGGGTTCTTTCCCTTGACCGTAATGCATAGGATGTGGGTGTAGGATCTATCATTGAGTCATACTACACTATAAAATCTGAAAAGTGAACTAGGTTGAAAATGATCAGACACTTCTTAAATTTATTCCTTTGATGAAGATGATTCACCCTTATACCCTGATATTGCTCTTATAGGTAGGATAAATCATTGTCACTGGGAGGAACTCCATGAATATTGGTGCTGGAGAAGGGAATACCATCACTTGCATTGATCACGACATGATGAGGTACTTCACATCTATCATTGTTAGAGAAGGGAGGACCTCTGCTTTGTTGAGCTTGGGTGGAAGAATCACCCAAGAATATTTTCAATAGAACATGGCTAGGACCACCATGGTGATTGATAGTGATATAATAAAATGGGATTTTATACTAATCGAACTATACATAAAGAAGTCCTCAATTCTGACCGTTGATGATGCGAGGAGGCCCTCCACTTGGATTGTTTCTAGAGTAGGGATAACTTCCACTAGTGTTTCTAAGAAACTATGGAGGACCTCCATGCTGGAACGTGATAGAGAATGGAGGACCTCCACTCTAATCAGTATTTCATTGGGGAATACCTCCTCTTAATACGAAGATTACATGAGGAGGGAATTCATGTTGACATCCTGAGGCATTAAGAGGGCCACCATATCTAGAATTATATACATGGGGAGGACCTCAATGCTAGGTGTCAAAAAGATGGGGAGGGCCACTACTTGGATGGATTATTGTAACATCAGGAGGAACTCCATGTCACGACCCGCCTTCGGCAAGATGATGGAAGGGGAGAAAAAGGTCCCCTCCCTTCCATCCTCAAGTTGATGACGAGATAATGACCCCCGAGTCCCACCTCCAAAGGCCCTGTAATTATAGCTAGCTGCAAGGGTATAACATTTTCACAATATGGGAGGCATTACCATTTTTAGTTAACCCGGATTGGGAGAAATAATTATTGAACAACAAACACCACCATGTATAGAAAAATCAAAAGAAAACCAAACTACATGCATGATTTAATAATAAAACTGAACAATGTATAAGAACTCCAAAGTAAAAAACCAAACAGGAAGGAAAATGGCTAAGTAGAAACAAACAAAGACCAACAGAAAATCCAATGTCCAGACTAGTATGATCCTGCACGACTTCCAAAGTCCTCCTGGAAACCTGAATGTAAACTTAGGGTGAGCATACAATGTATAATTAGTAGGAAAACCTATAGCTCTCATGCATAAGTGGGGAGGCATCCTAAAGTCCCGTGAAAACAAGATGATCTGACATCTATCAAGGAATCTATCAATCCCACCTCACCGGACACACTCACCCAATAACGCAAGCAGTAATGTAATAGTAATGAACAAATCATTTGGGTACCCCACACCACCATTTCCCCCACGAGCTAGCTGCTCATCCCTCATGACAAACGTCCTGACGCTACCACGCTCTTCCTGCCCGCACACACCTAGTCCTCACAACCATCCACATCCCTACCCGCACACACATGGTACTCACAACCATCCACATCCCTAACCACACACACCTTGGCCTCACAGCCACACATACCTACCCGCACACACCTGGGCCTCATCTCGAAAACACCTGGGAAAACAAACCGTCACTAGAACCCCTGCCTGAAAACACCTGGGCCTCATCCCAAATATTCATGGAAAAACAACCTTCCTGACGATTCATGGGCTAACAACACACCAATCGAAACCTACCCGAAGAGTCTTGAGTGTAAGGTCACATACTACCATCATAGCCGAGGGAAGAGGGAGCAGGAAAGAGAGTAACAAAGGGGAAACACCCTTCCCCATAAGATGGGGTGTCTGAAACTAAGTGCCCAACGCGGGTGGGGTGCGACTAAACACAAAACATACAGTTACACACACACACACACATATATATATATATATATATGTATATATATATATAAAAACACATAGCCCAACCTATGTCTTGTCAAACAGATACAAGCAGGTGGACAAACACTACTGCCTCAGAAAACAGGCACACAAAAAACAGTTCCCAGTATCCCTATTCAAGTTATCATTTCATAATAGTTTAGAATGAGTTAATCACTTATCTACTGGGAAACTAATAGGCACAAATACATATAAAACAACAATAAAGTAGGAAGGAATACCATCATGTAATTTAAGCATTCACACCTGGTTCTCTTATGTAGTCACAACAACAAAGTGATAAGTGAGATCCATCAAAGTACTAGAACAAAAGAAAAACCCAACAAACCATTGGTTATCCCACATTAATTCATTCCCATTCCATCTTGTTTTTTATTAACTTTCCACTTAATCATGTTCACAACCCAACCAACAGCCCTGCGGCCAAACACCACCACAGCCACACAACAACTCATCCCATTCCAACCACACCCTTCACAGCTCAACTGTTCACCCATCCATAAAAAACACATTCACCCCTTCACCAACTTCATAAATTAATCATCCCAACTTTCATAAATCATTCTTTAATATTATTTAGTTCAACTGGGGTGATCGCACAAGGTTATGGACATTCATATTCAATAGCCAAGTTTAAATCTTTAACCAATTCATACAGGATTCTCAAACACCAAAAAAAGCATAAAACAGATCATTGCATAGTTGCAAAAACAAAGGCCCCCAACGGCTGTGATTCTCAGTTTTCCTAATCCCATTCAATTGATAACAACATCATAGGGAAAGAATGGATTAAATCATGTAACAACATTAACAAACTTCCTTGTCCCCGTTCTTTAACCGTTTATTATCATCATTACAGAATTGCTTAACTACCTCATGGGAAACATAGGACACCAAACAAGAAGGATACACTAGGAGGAGAGACAAAGGTAAGATTCCTACTTGATTGATCAAGGATCGACATTATGTTCTCATGTGGAAACTATAAATCAAGAGTAGCAGGAATTTCATGGAACTCAATCAAGGAAAACTTTTCAACGGGGGTACGACTCGTCAGGAGGAAGGGTACTATGAGCATAGGGTGATCAAAAGAGAAATCCAGTGAGAAGATAAGCCTTTAGGTTATAAAGGCTGAGATACAACATTCTCGGGATAGTTAAGATATGGAGAGAAAAACTCAAAACCACGGATGAAGCGTGATTGTGGGTTGACCACACGGCTAGCCCACCCCACACATCCAACTTAAAAGTTCCCGGCCCTTCGGCGCGGTTAAAACTGATGCAAAACTCCTTATACAAGGAAGGAATCCTCACCGGATGCCCGTGTTTCTGAAAATGCAGTTAAAGGCATGACCAACACATGGTTTTTCATTTAAGGAGGGTACCTCACCAATCATTTAATTAATCATCATTAATGAGCATTAAAACATGCTTAAAGGGGTTAAAAACGGTTTAAAAATTAATTCGCGCAAAAAGAAGGCGCTACTGGAAAAATCCATGGAGAGTTCACTGTTACACCAAGGCCACCGGAAGGCGAGAGCTACCGGTACCTCAAGGTAACCGGAATCGGAAGCCTCGGTAGGCCTAGGCTTCTAGTAGTCCAAGTGAACGGTAGGCCGGCGTCATTGGTAGGCCGAGTGACCATTAGGCCGAGCCAACCTGTAGGCCAAGGCCACCGGTAGGCCGAGACCATCGGTAGGCCAAGGCCAGCAGTAGGACGAGGCAACCGGTAGGCCGAGGCAACCGGTAGTCCGAGGCCACCAGTAGGCCAAGAACACCGCACATAGTCTTTTCATCGAGAAGCTGGGATGGCCTTCTAGACCAACCAGAACACCCAAAACATTATATTTTCACTATGTAATGGACCCCAAAACCCTAGGCCATTACATCAGATAATTTTCAAACTATTCTCATCCCCGAGAATATAACAACAAACCAGAAATTATAAAAGAGAGGTCCAGACAACCACTCTCTAATGATAATTCTCAAGGGAAACTCTTGAGTTATTTGAAAGCTGGAATAGAACCCCCATACATACATGAATACCCCTTCCAAGGGTTATAAACCACAAACATCCACAACAAGAACAATGATAACACTATCCAACACCTGAGTTAGGGAGTCCCTTCCTACATTTCAGGATATTATCCACCTTGGGCGGCACTGACTCGCCCGCACAGGTTTAATGAAATCCACATTAATGTGCCTTGATTAGTAGTTAGGTTTTCCCATCATCACACATTAAGACACAAAACAATCAAACTTGGAATTTTATATATTAAATCAAAAGTTAAAAACCTCTAAACAAAACTCAGAACAAAAACAACAGGGTAGTCAAAACAGCTCTCGGTACTGAACGCATAACTATGCCTCTTGCTCCCAAGTGCTCTCCTCAAGGCCAACATGCCTCCACAACACAAGAACCAATGGGATTATTCATTCATGAAACGCTTTTCCATTATGATCCTCGATCTTGATTGGTCTTTCTATGAAAGTCACATCATTTTTGACATCTAACCCTCCCCAATCAATGACATGGGAGTCATCATGTTGATATCGATGAAGCTGGGAGACGTGAAAGACGTTGCGAACTTTATCCAACTGAAGTGGAAACGCCAAATGATACAACACCTCACCAACTCGTCCAAGATCCTTGAAAGGTCTGATGAACCTAGGGGAGAGCTTACACCCCTTCCCAAACTATCGCTTCCCATTTCGAGGGGAAACATTCAAGAACACATGATTTCCAACCTAGAACTCCAAGGGCCTCCTCCTACAATCAGCATAAGACTTCTGTCGGTCCTGGGATGCTTTCATCCTCTCACGCATGAGTTGAACATTCTTAGTGGTGCCCTACACCACTTCTGGCCCATGAACAGCTACTTCCCCAATCTCTGTCTAGAAAACGGGTGAACGACATGACCTTCCATATAAGGACTCAAATGGTGTCATGCCAATAGTGGAGTGGAAGCTATTGTTATAAGAAAACTCCACCAGATGCAAGTTTCGTACCCATGGTCACCCAAAATCTAGAACACATGCCCACATCATGTCTTCTAATTTCTGGATCGTTCGTTCTGTCTGCCCATGAAACGACTGCCTCGACCTTCGATGGGTCTACTGTTATTCCCTTCTAAGACACTATGTGTCCATGGAAATGCACTTCTCTCATCATGAACTTTCACTTAGAATGTTTCCCATAAATATGGTGGTTGCGAAGGACTGCCAATATTGCCCTAAGATGCTCAATGTGCTCTTCATCTGATCTTGAGTAGATAAGGATGTCGTCAATGAACACCACAACGAACTGGTCCAAAAACTCTCGGAAGACAGTGTTCATGAGGTTCATGAACAAAGCTGCTGCGTTTGTAATGACAATGGCATGACCATGAACTCAAAGTGGTTATATCGGCACCTGAAATCTGTCATCGAGATATCACCTTCTTTCACTCTCAATTAGTAGTATCTAGACCAAAAATTGATCTTAGAGAACCATCCCGATCCCCTCAGCTGGTCGAATATATCGTCTATCCTCGGGAGGGGGGAACGATTATTGACCGTCAGCTGATTCAACCATCGGTAGTCTATGCACAGTCATATACTACCATCTGATTTCTTTACAAACAAAACTGGAGCACCCCACAGTGACATGCAGGGTCGAACAAATCCTTTCTTCATCAGATCACCATTCTGAATCCGCAACTCCTGAAACTCAGAAGGTGTCATCCGATAAGTATCCATCGAGATCGGGCGGGCAGCATGCTATAAGTCTATCCCAAACTCAGCATCATGTCGAGGTTGTAGAGTCACAACCTAATTGGGAAAGACATCAGGGAATTCTCTTACGACCTCCGGGATATCCATCATTCCTGCGTCTGCCGACTCCACTAACACCCTGTCCAACATATAAAGGAGTGCCCCTACATATCGACTCCCCACCTGATAAATTCAATCCCGAAGAACTCCACACGTCTTCCATCCATGATGGAGAATTAAATCCCTCTCTGATAGAAGTTGATGATTGCACGCACTGAGAATAACCATTCGATGCCTAGAATGACATCGTATTGCAGCATCTCCAATGAATTATGGTCTCCACTGGACTGATGCGGTCCAAACATCAGTCTAAAACCCCGGAAAAAGTATGATACACGGGTATAACCCCCAACTGCTGTTCTCAACAGTAGTGGAAAAAAAATCTTTTGGCATCTAGACCCAGAGCATGGGATAATTCAGGAGTAACAAAGTAGTGCTATGCTCCCGAATAAAACAAGGCGGAAACAAGAGTGCGAAAAAGACTGATCATACCTCAATTGACCTCTGGTCCTCCCGAAGCTACTAACTCTGTGTCGTTCAAATTTCCACCCCTAGCTCCCATGCCTCGCTGTTGTCGACCACCTCCCCAACCACGACCTGGTCGAGGTCTCTGAGGAGCACCCTGTTGTCGGTCTCCTCCCGCAAAGTCCTCCCTCAGAGGGCTAGGGGCATGCTGCTGTTGCTGTTAGAACGACCTCACCGGCAACAGATGCTGCTGATGTGGGTACTGAAACTACCCACCTCCACAATGTGGAGCTCCAGTCGGGCACCTGATCTGGAAGTGCCTGATAACTCCGCAAGAGAAACACTTCACTCCTAGCCCTATGGAAAAGGGGCGAGGTCCAGAAGCTCAGAACTGTAATTGATGAGGCCTAATCACTGCTGGTCGAAACTTAGAAGGCCCTATCACTAGAGACCTACTGATGACCGCCTTCCCCTTTGGTTAACCCTGTTGGATCCCCTATCGTGGTGTGACTCCATTCGATAGAATCTTCTCTACTATCTCGGACTTCTTCTATACTTCTCGGTATGTCAGAAGGGTGAAGTGAGTGACAACGTACTGAAGAGATGGATAATGTTCCCCCTCAGACCGTCATTCCTGAGAATCCTCACTCGGAACGAGATTCCGGGAAAAGCGAAAGAGATATTTGAACTTGATCCCCATCCCCCTCAATGACATGATTCCCTCTTGAAGGGAGAGAAACTCATGTCTCTTCTTAGCCTTCGCCGTAGAGGAGAGGATCTCCTCCCGAAATTCCATCTCAAAACCAGCCCATGAAACCTCTTCCCTAGTCTTCTCTCCCAAGAAAAGCATCCACCACTAACGTGCTGCTCCTCTCACCTGGATGACGACAAATGGAACCCAGTACTCCCTCGGAGCACGGATCAATGAGAAGGTGATGGCAACCTCCTCAAGTTGTCCATCATTCACTGATTCAGAAACGCTGCCCTCATACTTGTCGAGGGTTTGTTGCTGGAAGGAGCGTTGAGTCCTCTGCCACAAGTCGCCATCCCCATCTCGGTCAACCCTCTGCTAGTCAACAGCCTCGATCTGCTGGGCCTCAACCGCCCTAGTCGCTCGTGGATAACGTCCGGGTGCCATAGCTGCAAGGTAAACAAGGAATGTCTATACCTGAGTAGTCTCGAATATTGCTCTTAAATTTTCATAAACTTCTTGTTCATTTTAAATCCCCAACACACCCATGAATCACTAGAACACAAGTCATTATGATGCAGGTACCTTTCCTAGGGTCTCTACCATGCAAACAGTGTAGCCTCACTTTTTTGTTCGGTCGGTCCAGATTCCATGCATCGGATCACAGGGGGGTCTAAAATCACGTGTCCTAGCCAGTACTCCCTGGTCTATTTCACGAACCAAGATCACCTAACAATGTTGCTGTAAAACCCATTCAATCTTCAATGTGCCTAACTCCAGACATCATCATATCCTTTAACCCCGCCTCTGATACCGTTCTGTCACGACCCGCCTTCGGCAAGACGATAGAAGGGGTGGAAAAGTTCCCCACCCTTCCTTCCTCAAGTCAAAGATGAGATAATGACCCCTGATTCCCACCTTTACTAGGCCCCAGAGTGGAGACTAGCACTAAGGGTATAACATTTTTACAATATGGGAGGAATTACACTTTTTAGTTAACCAGGATTGGGAGAAATAATGAGTCAACACCAAACTACACGATGTATAGAAAACTCGAAAGAAAACCAAACTACATGCATGATTTAATAATAGAATTTAATAAAGTACAAGAACTCCAAAGTACAAAACCAAACAGGAAGGAAAAAAGGCTATGCCGAAACCAACAACGACCAACAAAAACTCCAACATCTAGACTATTATGGTCCTGCATGGCCTCCAAAGTCATTCTAGCAACCTGAAAGTAAATGTAGGGTGAGAATAAAAAGTATACTCAGTAGGAAAACCTATAACCCTCGTGCACAAGTGGGGAGACGTCCTATCGTCCTTGGAGAAGCAGAAGATCGAAAATATATATCAAGGAACATATCCATTCCACTTCACTGGACACACTCAGCAAATAACACAAGTAGTAATGTAATAGTAAAGAAAAAAACATTTGGGTACCCCGAACCACCATTTCCCCCACTAGCTAGCTGCTCATCCCTAACAGAAACCATCCTGACGCTACCATGCTCTTCCTGCCCGCACACACATGGGCCTCACAAACATCCACATCCCTTCCCGCACACACCTAGGCATCACAACCATCCACATCCCATGCCCGCACACACTTGGGCTTCACAACCACACATACCTACCCACACACACCGGGGCCTCATCCCAAAAACACCTTGGATAACAAACTGTAACCAGAAACCCTACCTGAAAACACCTGGGCATCATCCCAAAGATTCTTGGGAAAACAACCTGCCCGAAGAGTTCTGGTCTAACAACACACCAATAAAAACCTATCCTAACAGTATTGGGTGTAAGGTCGCCTCCAGCAATCACAGCCAAGGGAAGAGGGAGTAGGAAGGAGAGTAACAAGGGGGAAACGCCCTTCCCCATAAGATTGGGTGTCTGAAACTAAGTTCCCAATGCGGATGGGGTGGAACTAAACACAAAAAATTGAGGATGGGGTGGAACTAAACACAAAACATACAGTTACATATATATATATATATATATATATATATATATTCACATAGCCCAACCTATCGCTCCTCAAATAGATACAAATAGGTGCACAACCACTGCTGCCTCAGAAAACAGTCACACAAAAAACAGTTACCGGTTTCCCTATTCAAGTTATCATTTCATAACAGTTAAGTATGAGTTAATCACTTCAATACTGGGAAACATACATGCTCAAATACAGATTAAAAAACAAACCACCAGGAAGGAAAATTATTGGGTAATTTAATCATTCACACCCGGTTCTCTTGTGAAGTCACAACAACAAAGGGATCAGTGAGATCCCTCAATGTACTAGAACCAATGAAAAAGACAACACACCGTTGGTTATACCACATTAATTCATTACCATTACACCCAGTTCGTTATTAACTTTCCACTTAATCATGTTCACAACCCAACCTGAAGCCCTGTTGCCAAACACCACCACAGCCACACAAAAACTCATGCCATTCCAACCACACCATTCACAGCCCTGTTGTTCACCCATCTATAACAAAACACATTCACCCCTTCACCCATTTCATAACTGAATCATCCCAACATTCATAATTCATTATTTTATATTATTTAGTTCAATTGGGGTGATCACACAGGGTTATGGGCATTCATATTCAACAACTGAGTTTAAGCGTTTAACCAATTCAAACATTATTCCCAAAACCAGACAAACCATAAAACAGATCATAGAATAGTTGTACAAACAAAGGTCCCCAACGGTCGTGATTCTCAGTAGTCTTAATCCCATTCGATTCATAACAACATCATAGGGGAATCGTGGATAAAATCATGTAATAATATTAAAAAATTCATCATCCTCATATTTTAACCGGTTATTATCTTCATTACAGAATTGATTAACTACCTCGTGGGAACCATAGAACACCCACCCCGCATGATACACAAGAAGGAGAGATAAACGAAAGATTCCTACATGATTGATCAAGGATCGACGTTATGTCCTTGCGTGGAAACTGGAAATCATGAGTAGCAAGAATTCCACAAATCCCGATCAAGGAAAACTTCACAACGGGGGTACGACTCATTGGGAGGAACGGTACTCCGAGCACAGGGTGAGAAAAAGGGAAAACCTGCGAGAAGAGAATCCTTTAGGTCATAAAGGATGAAATACAGCATTCCTGGGATGGTTAAGATATGGAGAGAAAAACTCAAAACTGCGAAAGAAGTGGGATCGTGGGTTGACCACGCGGCTGGCCCACCCCACACGTCCAACTTAAAAGGTCCCCGCCCTTCATGGTGGATAAAAATTACGCAAACCTCCTTACACAAGGAAGGACTCCTCATAGGATGCTCGTGTTTCTGAAAATGCTGTTAAAGGATTTAACAACGCATGGTTTTTCATTTAAGGAGGTTACCTCACCAACAATTTAATTAATCGTCATTAATGTGCTTTAAAACATGCTTAAAGGGGTCAAAACATGGTTTAAAAACAAATTCGCACAAAAAGGAGGCGCTACTGGAAAAATCCTTGGAGAGCTCACCATTACACCAAGGAAACCGGTAGGCGAGAGCTACAGGTACCCCAAGGTCAACGTTACCGGTAGCCTTGGTAGGCCGAGGCTACCAGTAGGCCAAGGATACTGGTAGGGCGAGCGACTGGTAGGTCGAGGCCACCGGTTGGCCGAGCTACCGGTTGGCCGAGCTACTGGTAGGCCGAAGCTACCGTTCGGCTGAGCTATCGGTAGTCCGAGGCTACCAGTAGGTTGAGCTACATGTAGGCCGAGCAACCGATAGGCCGGGGCTACAGGTTGGTTGAGGCCACCGGTAGGCTGAGGCTATCGGTAGGCCGAGGCCACCGCTAAGAGTCTTGTCACTGAGAAGCTAGGATGACCTTCCAAACCACACAGAACAGCCCAAACAACCGATTTTCACCATGTAATGGACCCTAAAACCCCAGGCCATTACACTCCATGATGAGTTAAATAGTAGGGAGTATGTCCAATCTGGTTGCAAATGGTATTGGGAGGACATTCGCACTGGATATCATCATCATGGGTCGGCCAACGATAATTGTTGCTCATGCCATTGACCGAATGAGTCATCCTAGCCTACCAATGGGGAGACTAAGGACTCAATATAATAACACTACGATGTAAAACTACTATATGCTCATTGGGAACTAGTATAATGTATCGTTGGGGGAACGGGAAACTGAATCTATAGAAGATGACACCTACATATATGCATCTTCCTAGGATTTTCCCGATGTTGGTGTCAGGTTACCTAGGTCGGGACTGACATAGTAGGTGCATAAGTCACCTATTCCTTGGCTAGAGGGACCGACAACTTTTGGCACTAATGATGCATAGTGGGAGATCTCCTCAGTGGCTCCCATGATGTATTCCTCACCATGATGGCTTGGACATCCATTACCACATTGGAATAGTGGAGTGTGTCATATTAGAATTATAGGAAGAGCCCACTGAAATGGTTGGGTGTTGGAGTGCAGAAACATGTCTCCCAATGTGGCCCTTGGAGAATGATGTTCTAGTGAGTTGCAAAAATAATCCATGTCCTAGAGGGCCATGTACCTCCTTGGAATGACCCCTCCTATTCATATAATTGGACATGAATATCTATCAGCACCCTCTAAACAAATTTTTGAGGGTGAGATGGGGAATGGGAACCCAATTGTCGTGGCCATGGAAGACATCATGAAGGAGGTAGAGCCATGTGGGAATGAAACATAGTAATTCCTCCTAACCCCACATCAATGGATGGGGGATATTGGTTTTCTTAAGATTGGTCCCTGTAATGATGTTAGATTCATCCATTAGTAATGCAATTAGGAATGTAATTCCCAATGCACCAGTGTTATTTATTCTTCCATGGTTGGAGAGATAGATTGACGCTAAAAATTCCACATACAAGAATTCCAAATGATTAACTTCCCCTAATTCTAGTGATTTTCATGCTAGGCCCACTATTTTCATGGTGGGAACTAGCGCTAGATAGCTGGATATAGTTACATTATAATCTATGGAATACTCAAGCAATAATTATCCCCATATTTGGAGGGGAACTATTATGCATCGGGTTCCCCATTTCGGTTGGTATCCCATCATCTACGTGTCTGTGTGCCATCGTTGATGACCTACAGAACCATTCCCCGTGGTTGCAGAAGAATGGATTCATGTATTGTTCACCATTTCTGTTTCTGATGCATTCCACCGTGGCACACATCATCACCTAGCTAGATGTGGATTGTTTCCTTTTCCCACTTTCCAAAGTTATATGACATTCATCAAAACATTAGAGCTACTTTATTTTTGATCGAAATGGGATTATGGGATGTCGGTCCCTCCTTCTTTGTATTACTCCACAGAATAAGTCACCAACCCGGGATCTCCCTTATAGATTTAAGCCATCATTCATGAAACCCATTCAAAGGGCCCCATATTTGTCTACACTGGGTAATTATGCTTCTTCTGTTAGGATATTACAAAGGGAAAATTTAGGGAATTAACCATAGGTCTGTAGAGTAGTAATATTCAGCATTAATGGAATATAT
The DNA here is from genome assembly GCA_963277665.1 of Viscum album. Lineage (NCBI taxonomy): Eukaryota > Viridiplantae > Streptophyta > Magnoliopsida > Santalales > Viscaceae > Viscum > Viscum album. The sequence goes on from OY728155.1 coordinate 217,556,452, forward strand.
GGATTCTGAAACATTGGAAAACATGTATTATTCCTTATAAGAGGGATTATAAATGCCACAAAAACCTAATACTTCCCACATCAATCATGGGGTATCATATTCTTGAGGCATTTCTCTGTTGTTTTCCTCACCTTCCCATTTTTAACATAGGGTATTCAGTGGGTTTAACATTTAGTAAATATGTATCAAATCGATCGAAACCATTATTAAATTTAATTAGATAGGTAAATCCCAAAGAAGGAGAACATAGAGGGGTTCTGAGCATGCGTATCAGAAAACCAATTGAGGGTGGTCCCAAGAATGTCGTGTCTCGTAAAGGGATGGTTTCACACCACAAAGGATGATCTGAAATCCAATAAGAGAAGATTAGGGAAGCATGACTCTAATGGAAGGGACACCATGTTTTTACCATGTCATGGGATTAAAACTCATGAAGAATCCTATGTACCATGTTTAATGGATATGGATCAAAACCCATGTAGTTCAAGAATTGGGTATAAGATCTGAGTGAACACATGGACTGTGACATGGAGACATGCTTGGTCCTATGCATGGTTAGCATCCCATCACAAGAAGATAACTCTTGGTTTAATCAATATGGATTTTTTTTGGGCTACCGCATGGTTAGCTTCCCAGGTGATATAAGGATCATCAATGGGATGAATTTAATTTTCTCACAGGGAAGTAGTGACTTGGGTACAAATGAGGATGGATATTGATGAAGTGATGAAGTGAATGGGATGAGATGTATCTAATGTGAAAATGGATGTGTCTCGTTTAAACCATGGGGAGGCTTCCAAAATATCCAATATATGGGGGAATGAATGTTAATATAAATTTTTGGGGCTTTGAGACACCTAAGGAGGTGAATCATGATAATGAAACACATGGATGTGGACATGAAGGAAAAGGAACCTCCAATTTGGGACAATACCTTCATTAGACATAGTGACATAGGGGAACAAGCAGGATAGAGGTGATTGATGGGCATAAAACATGTCGAGACGTCTTACATATCATAGTGGATAGTAATCAAAGTATACAGAGTTTTATAAGATGTATAGAATTGTGGTGTACACATGGATAGTGACCTAAAGACATGTCGTGGCTTATTCATGGGTATTGGCCCAATAGAATGCCTCAGAACACCCCAGGGTGGTGGATTCAGGAGATGTTCCCCCAATAGTGAATATTTCACTTCATGATGGTAGATCCTTACGAATGTGGAATAGGGTTTACCAATGGTTAGGATTGAACCTCAGAGAGGCTTTCTATATACCCCAATGAGATCAAAACCCATGTAGTTCAGAGAATGAAATTTAACATCATGTAGTATGAGTGAACCAAAATGAAATGGATGGAAAAAATGGATAGGGGGAGTTAAGGGCTTAACCCTCATAGTGGGCTCTAATGTACAATACATAGAAGATAAGGTTCAACATACACATAGTTCGGTATGAGGCATTTAATGAGGGCATATGCGAGGACAAAAATCTGGAGACATGCTGAGGCTTACACATGGTTAGTAGTCCAATAGGATTTCATGGTTAGTGATACACTCTATGATCATGTCATTCATGATCATTTTGAGAAACAAGGGGTAGTAGTAGACCAGATGGTCGTGTTGTGAATGATTAACCAATGAGGAGTGGAGCGAGGCTTATGCATTGGTGTGGCTTAGGGAGATGGAGTTTAGGACATACTCAAGGGGGGATGCCCAAGGATGAGGTTTATGTATTATGTGAAGATCTCTCGAGGTGAATATAGAAAAAAAGAGATAAGGGAAAGAGAATGGGTATTGAAAAGGTGGGAAGAAATAGGTTTCGATTCCTATCCCTTTCTAATCGTCTCCTAGCTAACAAACAAACAACAGTAAAAGACTAACATCATGTGTTGAGGATGTAGGGTTCATGAGAGTTAATGTCTTACAGCTAAAATAAGGACGAGGCACTTCCCAACCCTACTACATACATGGAAGGTACCAACCCACACTTGGGGAAGGAAAGACAACATCAATGATTTGGAATGACATGGTGGGGGAATGGTCCATGAAGGTTTCCTCATTAGCATAGATATGTGAAGAAAAAATAGTTATTAGAATATCTATGTGAAGAAGCATTAGTTTGAGAAGCACAACATGAGAAACCACATGAGGAACTAGGAAATCACCATGTCTTAGTGTGGGGGGCTGTACAGGAGAGCGATTCGTGAGGAAGAAGTCCTCGCAAAGAGGGGCTTCGTAAAGCTGTAGTGATTAGTGAAGAGGAGGTGCCCTATTAAAGAATGTGCTTCAAAAATCAGGGTGAAAAAGGTATCTACAAAGGAATATGAATCTCGAAGCATGGTGACCCAACTGAGGTGTGGAGGATACATGTGTTTGGATGGCACTATACATAAGGATGAATGCCATGCAAAGTCCTGAGGGACCAAAAGCGACTCCTACCTTCATGATGGCCATGCCGCTTCTTAAAGGGAATAAACACTTAGAGTTGAGGTAAATAGAAATAATGACAAATTTCGTTCATTATTCTAAATTACCATGGGTTATGAATTTTATCAATGTTTCATTGAGTAAATGGTGATTCCCAAAATGGGAGCTGATAATGTGAAATATCTAAGTAGTGATCCATTAGGGTGGGGGTGAGCTACATATTTATTGGCATTGGGTATCAAAATAATCAGAGGTGTTCCGTGAAGGAAATTGAGATTCATGAACATATGATGATACAGAAGATTCGGAGAGCATTCTTTTAATGATTGATGTCCTTTATAGAGCTCACTGGACTCATCAAGGCTTCTTTTAGCCTACTTAGAAGCATCCACGATGGTGAAGTGCTTGGTGATGGATCTTCATGAAACAACATACTTTAGTGATTATTATGGATCATAAGGATTGAATGTTTTCCCAGATAGATCTGGACAACGTTGATGAATATTGGGATTGAATTTTGGCACCAACAATAGTTTTCTCCATGATTGTTCTATGTGTGAAACAAGACTAATATGATGGTTCGAATAGTGAAAATATTCTACTCTATAATATTATAGAGGATCCCTGACAAATAATGAAAATATTTTTAATGTTAAATCATTTCCACCATTCAATTTTTTATACACAGGATATTATTTTATCATTCCATTTATATGATTTTTATGATTTATTCTATGAATCAAGATTATGATCATTGATATATAGGGTATGATTTTCAAATTTTATGTTCATATTATTATACCCTAAAATTTATTTTATGATTAAATTTTTTTATTTTTTACCGTTGTTGATCACTAAGTTGACCATTTTCTTATGTGTCATTTCCCAATGATATGAAGAATGATATTAGGTAAAATATTTAAAAAAATGGTTCTAGTAATGAAGGAATAATTATGAGACAATGTAGATTTTTTATGAACCATTTGTTTCTATTTCCATGTTTTCAATGATAATAAACCCATGTGATCTTGGATTGGTTTCTTTATCGTTTTTAATTGATTATCATATATTTAGATTGAATTTCTATTTATGAAAATATTAGGTAGTTATATTTCATATATAGAAAGGTCATTAAACCATTGGAAACTAGGTTGTGAATACCTTAGTAAAAACCATAAGTGTAATTATATGTTACAATTATATATTTCTTAATTGATCATGAATAAATAGAATTAAACATAAGGTTTCATATATTGGAATTTTATAAATCATTTCCTTTGATTATGTGGTTTTACAACTATGATTAGTCTTTATGACACTCTCCTTTTTATTTTTAGTCAATGGATGGAACCCAATATATTGTGTTAATGGAGAAATCAAAATTAAATGCAATTCTACCCCTCTTGAGTAACCGACTATTATAGAGGAATATAAAATATACCATTTTTTATGACCACAAAATCTTATTAATCCATGATTCATAATGAGATTCCAAATGAACAAATAAATGAACATTTTTTTCCTAAATCCTTCTTCTAGAAAGATCAACCTTCTATTTTTGGACTGACAAATCCAATTTTTTAAGAGAAATGTATTTTCGAAACGACAAATATAACTTTCATACTATTTTGTTCAAAACATTAAAAAGTAATTTCGGGAAATTATCGAATGGAATGGGAATTGAGTCAGTGGTGTAAAATTAGGAATAATATGAGGCAACAAGATAAAATTGACATTGTGTTCTAGGAAGTGTTCAAGAACATATTTTATAGTAATCACATTCAATGTGTTCTTATTATAAAAAGGTAGGTTGATGTTTCCCATCCATATAATGGATGTGATAATAAAATAATGATAGAATTAAAAGAAAACTATTAAAAATATAGATATAAGAATATTATATGTATATTTTGTTCAATGTGTGGAAGGGAATATGTGGAAAATTATCTTTTGTCGAAAGGATAATGTTTTTTGTGTGGGAATAAAGGTCATCAGGAATTTAACTACCAAGTAATGGGAACGAAGAGAAGTATCCATGGAGTGCACCTACCATAATTAAATATTTCAATTGCAAGGATTTTGGTTATAATGATACTAGGTACCCTCACCTAAGGACTACAATTTATGTTAAGATACAAAAAAATCTGAGGAAAAAGAAAAAAATTTAAATCTTATTATATCATTATAGATTAATTGAACCATGGTAATTATGGAATACTTGTCGATATCTCATTTCATAGTGAATTTGAAGATTTATTTAGAATGAAAAAGGATTATGAAAATCTTATTGTTCACATATTAGTGAAATTTCATGTGATGGTCCCCCTAGATTCTTAAATAATGATATCAAAAATTCTATCTGTACAAGGATAAAACCACACTTCAACTAAAAAGGATTTCATATTATAAGAGCTATTATATAGGGAATTTATAAGAATTAGAGTATCCAATATTGGGTTTGGGTTATTAACATGTTTCTAGAGTGTATAGTATGATATTCTCCCAATGTTGGGTTTCTGAAATGTAATATCTACATCAAGATGTTTGCGTGAATAATTATAAGTTGTTTTTGAATAATTTTGTAACAATTTTTGAAAACCATCAGATTTTAATATTAAGTAAGATTCATAAGGGTAAGATTCTGTGGAATTTTTTTAATGTTAACATGGTATGTTGTTTTAGATACTAATGTATTAATAAAAAAATAGATATTTATTAAAATTCAATGACCTATGATAACCATTTTTATATGAGGATAAATTTATATAAAATACATTTATTTTTATCCCATTATGTATCTTGTCATCCACTGGATTTAGAATCTTTAAAATTTCAACACCATTCGATGGTGTAAAAAATGAAGTTTCTAGGATAGTGTGACACCTTTCATTTGAGAATAAATCATGTAAGTATATCTTATCAATTTATTTTGATATATTTTTTCCAATTATCATAATTTATGATGATATAAATGTCCTTTTTCAAACTTATCTGGTATATGGTTTTGTGGTCAACAACCATCTAAAGACTATTTTCCCTATCATTATCCATAAGGACACGATAGTTAGAATTCTATTCCATTTCCATGTTATCACTTTCTTCTAATGTTCTCATAATCAAAAACTAGGTTATGCCGGGATATTATCCTTTTACATTCTCTATTATTAAGTGTAATTTGACTAATAACTTTTTTGATGTTTGTTATCCCAAAAATAAAATATCAAACATTCATCTATGATTGTCAAGTTAAATATCAAATTTCACAGGATGCTATTTTTCTCCTTATTCTTGATCATATCAGTATGATAACTTATTGATAGGCTTCTCCATTGAATATCTCTCAAGATCTTGATGTTTTCTACATATCTCTTATGATAAATTACATACTTGATCCTTCACATATACTAAAATCACATGTTAGATATCTAGAACTATATCTTTCTTATGAAGAACAATTTATGGTGATTCTATATCATAGATATAAATTTATAAAAATCTACATCACTCATCTAGTTAAAATTTTATGGACAAACTACCAATTTGATGGAGCTACATCAGAACATGAAGATGTGTTTAGGATATGATATATCAATTTTTTTATAACTAAGTTACTAATTGTGAGGGGAAAATTCTTTTTTAAATGGGTAGAACACATCAAACAATGATTTTACTGTATTTATGTTTTTTAAATAAATTTCATACCTTCGATATAATTCATTTCAATAAAACACAAAGCTGAAAATAAATCCAATATATTGTTATTTTATTGTGATTTTTATCACCAAGATGTTGCAATGAAGGGAATGTAGGTTATTAAAAAATTTATTAAACTATAATTTACAGAATTTTATAAAAGGAATTCAATAGTTACCTATTAATTAGAAATGAAAATAAAGTCCTATTGAAAATAAAGGGAGTGTTTTTATAAAAATATATTTTTATTCTAAAAATAGAATTTAATATTATTAAATTAAATTAATAATAATTAGTGATACATATTAATTTATTTTATATTTTATAAATTAATATATTTTTTTCTCACTTCAATCAATATATTTGAATGGATTATGATTAGAAGATATCGAATTTTAATTATAAAATGCTAAATTTTTCTAAAAGGATGTTTTCTCCCTTTTAATGGAATACCAATTTTAAAACTAAATTTTTACACTTTTGAAAAATTTATCTTAAAAATTAACGTCATTTTTGAAATTTTAATTTAAAAATTACATGATGGTGAATTTATGTTTTATTTTTAGAGGAGTTTAATTTTTTAATGAATATTGAAAAATACTAGATTTTAATTTAAAAATGCTTTTCCATCTAATTTAATTATATACTAAAATTATCTTTTTATAATTATTATAAAATATAATTGGATTGTTTATAAAAAATGAAACCAATTCGGGTCATTTTAATCATTTTCATATTGAAAATGGATATAAAAATATTTCATATTTTTCAATTTTTTACTTTAAAACATGATTATTTAATATTTCTATGTGATTATTTTAAATATAGATTTTATATTTAAGTGAATTGAATTAGGAAAAATAGATTCATTATTCATAATCATAATGAAAAAATTATTTATTATGTCCATTATTATTTTTATGTATATAAAATATAACACTGAAAAAATATTATTTAGCACATTATAGGTAAAATAATGAGACAAATTAATGATATAAGGTAAAATATTGAACTATATAAGTAATTATAATATTAATTGGAAGTAAAATTATTTATCAACAATAAATATCATCCATAAAATTAATTATCAATCTTATTTGTTGAAATTAATTCAACCTCAATGTGGATAATCTCTAAATCCCTTTTAAAGTAGCTATTTCATTCAAATCTAAATCAATATATAATAAAACAATAAGTATAACCCTATAAAAATTTATATAACCAACAGAAATGATATTAAATACCCATGAATTAAATAATGTGTCGTGTTTCCTCAAATAAATAATAAGCTATACTAAAGTTGCAAAATTATTTGGTGGGATTTCTGTAAAGAAAATGTATATATATACATGTGTACAGCAACTTCACCATATAATAACATGATCTTTATGTGACTCTATTCATCAAGTCATTTAGTTTCCATTATAATTAGAGTAAATCAATACTAAATAACTAATAATATATTCTATAATATCATCTTATATATTAATCAAGTTAATGAATATATTACAATCCATTCATATTATTGAACAATATATCGCATAACCCTCTACCCATAAATATGAATTTCACTTGTGATATCATGGAACAAATGTATACTCCTACAAGATATCTCAATTTATGGTCTATAATTCATATATATCATACGATGGAAAAATCTAATCGTTGTTAATCTAAGACAAATGATATGATCAAAAACTTGCCCAAACTTATCCTTACTAGCATAGATTGTAGTCATTATTAGAATTATGTCAATGTTGCAATGTACTCATGCTAGGTATCATTCCTACCATGGGTATGGATAAATCCAAATATAATTATTGCACCCCTTCCAGGACAAATACACAATTTATAACACTTCATGTTGTATACACAGGGGTTATATAGAAAAACATACTTGTGTTTATCAAAGGAACATTCAATATGATAATAAAAACTCTTATTATTTAGAAACATTTAATTTAATCAAAACATATAATACCCAATGAGAAACATTTAATATGTCTTAATTTATGCCATACATTTAGTGGTTAATTTTCAAATCAATTAATGAATATATATTTTAAACATGAAAGGGTGATAAAATTGATACATCATATTATAGAAGATGTTAAATTTTATATTATTAAATGTTTTTTTTGGAATAATATCAAATAAATATATATGAACTAATCATAATATATTATATATTATATACCAATATATAAGTCTTTTATTAACTACAATTCAATATGGAATTTACTTATTATATCTCTATGTAATTCCCAAAACATCTATATGTGACCAATTTGATAACACCGTATCAATAAACTATATTAGTGAGTGGTATCTCGGAAGTAAAAGAATATTCATAATGGTGATCCATAGTAATCATGTTATTAATGTTAAAATATCTTTACATATTATTAAAACAATTTTTTATCCAATAAAATTATTATGACGTTTAAAACTTCTTTTGTATACTAAATGTTTTTTAAATAAATCATCATAAATATTTTTGAGGATTTTATATAAAAATTTTCTATATGATAATTTTAGTAACAATATTAATCTTTAATAATATTATTTTGGCCAAAATATCAAAAACCCAATTTTGGATGTAAATTAATATTCACATTATTATGATAACTAAATATATCTCTTTAAAATTATACATATCGATATGATTATCAAACTTTTAATATGTAATGTTCAATTAATGTTATATTTTTGCTGGAATGGAAATTTTTTATTAATATACTAGCTTCATTATGATTAAATATACATATATTATTCTATTAGAAAATATATTTAATCTAGAATATAATGCTAATACCTAATAACTTGGTTTTGTTTGGAAATAAATCATATTTCTTTTAGTGGTAATATTCAATAATTAAACATTGGTATTTAACTTATTTGTTATTGTTTTGTTTGGATAATTATTTGAATAAAATATTTCATAATTTAAAATAAGTCATTGTTTGGTGGTGGGATTAAATCCATTTATTTTAAATTTTGTATTGGATAAACACTTCAATCCAAAATACAAATTCTTCTCAAGAATATTATATAATTTTATAAATCATAAAACATGTTTATCATCTAAAATTGTTCATAATAATTTATTAAATATACTTTATTATTTTATAAGATAAATAATATAGAAATAATGATCCTTTATTATATCTAAATAATCTGGAAATACCATTTATCATTCAAATGCATTATTTCTAAACCATTTTACTCCGAACTATATAGAGAATCATTTAGTGTTATGTCACAAAGAGGGAGAGGGGTGAATCATTGATCACTTTTCCTTTTTAAAAAATATTATATTTTAACTCATCCCTAGTGGTTATTTCAAGATTTATCCCACTTTTCTAGTATCTCTTAGCCCCAACCGGAATGATATATTCCGTAAAATCTATAAACATAGCGATTTAGATTATTTGGTCTCAATGTGACCCCAATACTTTTGGTATTGTTTTTCCCCCAAAATAGATTCTCTAGTATATCATTAAATTAAAATTTGAAATAAACAGTAAAATTGTATTCTAAATATGGATTCCACATAGGAGGATATTTGGACTTATTTACATAGTGTTACTAGAGTCCCCAATATACTCTACTCTCGGGTGGGAAACAAGTTGTTCTTTATACTAAATCACATAAGGTTAAACTAATTTGAAGATTAATTTACTATAGGATGGTATCAAACTCCTTGTGGTTTCTCTAGTACTATTTAATGATTATATTCATCCATATTAATACTGGATATAACATGATTGTTTCTATATATTAATCTAACAATAACGACTTTTAGACTTTTTTAGATACTTTTTATCACCTGTGGAAGATACGGTTCCTCAATGAAATAATTCTTGGATAGATATTATTCGAATTGTTTGATAAACTCATGGCCTCACATAAATTTTTTATTGTGATTCCCAAATATTTATTCATATGTTACTTATTCATGAATAAGATTACACAACCCATAATACATTCTTCATGAATTCTCAATACAATTTCAATGAGAACACTTCAATGGAAATTTATGAAATAAATAAATAAATATATCATCAAAATCATGTTGACACAAAGTATTGGTACATTTTATGTGTACATTATAAATAATTCATATTTAATGATCCATTATTAGTTTAGTAGGATTTATTTATCATGGTGTAAAAAATATTACTCAATTAATTTCAAGGGTTATATATTCATCTTATTCACCATTCATGGACATTAAAATGTATGTGGAAAAAATATTTTTCATTATTCTTTGATTATTCATGAATATAGGATTATATAAAATCTGTCTTCTATTATCCAGAATGGGTTTGGATATCACATAATCTCATGTATGAAATATTGTTTCATGATTTTACTCCTTCTTTAATGTATAATAGATTACATGATATCTTAATACTTCATAAAAATGAGGGAGGATTCAAAGAGAAGAAGACTTTATAGTATAAAAATGTACATTAAAGCATATTGTTTAATTCGTTATGATATAGGAGGTTTCAATAAACTATATCATTTACATGAAAAATGTATTTGGGGGTCTATATATCCATCACATAGATAAATCATCGAAATAAATTGATAATGTTACGATAAAAATATCACGGGATAAATATATACAACAATCTAACACCATCAACCTTGACCCATAATTTATAGAAAACGTTTCAGCCACCTCTTCTATATGTTTCATGCCAATTCAAGGGTTTGTGATAACAGTATCTCTAATTTTCATAATATAAATATTTATGAACATCCATGATGATTGAAAACATGTTGTCTCTTTTTTTTAATTAGGTTCGTCTTTCTATGAAATTGAACAAACATGAATAATTTTATATTCTCATTCTACGTATTTATTAAATTTTGAACCCCTACATGCCTCATGTTTCATGGAAGTGATTTTTTAAATTCATATAATGCTCATAAAATAGGTCATATTCATGCTTATGCATGCATACATGATGCCGATTTCTCTCATGTCCATGATTTTATTAAGAAAAAACCATTCCTTTGTTCATATAAAAAATTATGGCTGATATGATTCTCACCCAATTCTAGTTTGTATAATGAAATACATTCTCAATGGGAGTTAATAGATGACATGATGATTTTATTAGTCAATATGGATTAATATTATCATATGATTGATGTTAAATGCATAATTTATTAACCACATGAATAATAACCATATATATAATATACAACAATGTTAATTAATATGGATGATATCTATTTAATAAGAATATATTTATTCGTAACCAGTCTAGATGAAACATTACTTAGCACCATGAAATGTTTCACAAACCAAATAGGGTACACACACCTCCATTCCCCTTTGTGACACATTGGTAAAGCCCTATTGAGAATATGTTCCCACTATACCTGACTTCTTCATGATATACCTAAGGTTGTTCTTCATTCTCTCTCCATCCACCATATAGGATTCCATGGATGTTTATACCCTAGGGTTTATCTAGCTTCTACAATGAGGGTGATTGAGATGAACATTACGGATTTTATGGATAGCCAAATGATTACCCCATAGTCACCTTAAATATAATTATTAAAATAATTATGATATGTCAAGACTCCTTAATAGAATTTTTGTAAATGAAATGAAAAATTCAATTCCATATTTAGAACCAATAGGAAAGAAAAAAAATATTTTTTACTATCATCATATTCCTTATTCATTGTTGAAAATATATTCTATGTTCATCAACTCCATTGAAACATTTCATTAAGCACTATGCTGGGTTCAATAATCATTATAATTATTGGTAATTTATACTATGTACTAGAACACTTATGGAAATAATTATCTAATAAAAAATATTTCATAGATTATAAATTAGAAAATCTACTCAACTTCATAAGTATCAATAATATCCACCTTTGAATTTATTGCCAATACCACCAAATATTTAATTATGCTAATATGTGATACCCTCTATATTTCTTCTCTCCAATATTTAAATGAAATAAACATTGTATTTATGAGTTTTTACATAATATTAATCATTACAAAATCATCAAAAACTCCATTTATTATTTATCTCATCTCAATTAATGGAATCACGTTTTTAAAAAGAAACAAACTTTTAGTTGATTATAGTCTAGATTGACTAACCTGATGTAAAAAAGAAGAATTTTTTCACTAATTAATCAAAGATATCTATAAAATATTTTGTATTGTGATACCTTTCTCAATATAATTACAACTTCATCATTTAAAGGATTATCCATTCATTCTATTCAAATGATATTCTATAAAAATATTTACATTAACATCAAAACTATTCTAAATGATCACATATTAATCCCCATTCATATCTTTATACTCATAATCTCTCAGTCACCCTTAGTATGTAGTTTGACATAAATAATGAAGTTTTTCAGGTTCCATAATCACAAAAAAACACCACCCCCTTCCTGATTAAATGGAATCCATACATCATCATGGAAATTAATGTCTTTTCTGATGAAAATTTCAATTCCTATAATTCTAAAAAATGTTAATTCATTTTAATAGGAATAATTAAATAAGGAGGTTCATTATGTGTATGGAATACATAATAAGGATGAGAGCTTCCTCAAAATATTTATTTCATCATCTTCTTCTTAGGATTATCTTTTGATGAGACATCATGAACACATTTACATTGTACTTCGTCAAATTAATCATTTTTGCTTTTGGGAGATCAAATGACTACATGGTAATAGACTTCATTATATGATAACCTTATTTCATTTTATTTTCCCTATAACCATTGATTCATGCCTCTTCTCAAGTGGTGACATATTATGAAAACATGAATAAGATGTATTTCCATGCAACAAAAATACCAGAAGTAACCTCTAAATCTTGATCTTTCTGAGTTATAATTATTTTTCAATAAATATAGTTGACACTATATATTTACTATCTATAGAGGGTTATTATATGAGGAAATAGTTTTTGTTGAATAATTAATATCTTTTAACATTCGAAAATGTTATCTCAGTGGTTATTTTAGTCCAAACTGAATCATTATTGTCTTTCAGGAATTCTGTACTATAAATAATAATGTACCTTAGGATTCATTTGGAATAAAAACTATATTTTTCTAAATATCCTTATTCATATCCACATTAAGAGATTCACCCTTATGATCAACTGTATCAGTGAACTCACCTTTCAAATTTTTTAACTCACATTGATCTAAAAGACACTTCGATTTTGTCTGAGAAAATTATTTGTCATTCTAAACAAGGCATACTTTATCATTATTCGAAATATCTCCATGTTCTTTTATTATAACCATATTTTTTTTGTTTTTCTCAATGAATTCCATTTCATTATTTTTACGAACTCACCTTCTAGTTCATTTTGATTAAAAATATGATAGTTTTAATTATATCTCTATTAAATTCTTTATATATTGTCATGATTCATTAATATGTTTAATTTAATTTTCAGCATACAATTTACATTTCATAATTTGTTTTATTTTATTTTTACTGAATTTCAAATTCTTCTAATGAGATTATTCAATGATATATTTGTACACAAATTCTGGTAAATTATTTCTTTACCATAAACACATTAATATATATCATTAACTAATTTTTTTTTATCACATTACACACACATGATTCTAGATGTCTATTAATATTTTTCCCATGTGTTATTTGATGAATATTCATCAACATACCTTTTTTTAAAATTTATTCTAATTTTGAAGAAGATATATATTATTTTACTTTTCATATTCAAATCTTATATTTTTTTCTAATTTTTCTCATGTGCTTGTCCCATTCCTCATCATTCTTGGTGATATTAGATTTCATCTTTGTATTGTCAAATGATTTTTTCAAAAATCTATTATAGTTTTAGTGAATTATAGTCTATTCATTTTGGCATTTTTTATTTTTTGTATTTCATTTTAAATAAGACTGTTATCTGGTTGAAAAACATATCAACATTTTCAAATTCTTAGTCACATGATTATACTTCATCTATATCATCAAAATTACACATTATCTAGGAATCATAATCCACATAATCACTTTCAATCATTATAATTATTGTTGCATTTCTCATTTCAAATTTTATGAAAATACATTGACATCCATTCCATGTTATATCACCTCAGTTTTCTATTTCAAAAACCATTGGATAAAATATGTTTTGAAGGTTTCTCATCATAATCTTCACTATATTTGAATTATACAGCTTCTCACAAAAAACAATGATTATACCAATGGCCTCATTTACTCATTCAATATATAAATCAAATTCTCATAATTATCCATTTGCACATCATAAAAGATAATTATACACCATTATATATTATATTTTTTAATTTTTTTTAATTTCCTTCATAATTACCCATTGGTTTTTATATAATTTTGATATTAGTTGGGAGTCCCAAGACACTATAATATACACTCTCTGAAAGTGACTTCTTGTGACTATTAGGAGCTTTTATATACATTTCTATATTTCTTTTTTCATAAATATTCCTATAAAAATTCTTATAATAAGTTTTAAATCATATAATATCCACATATATTAATTCTAAATTATTTTATTAATATTAATGTATCATTAATTATTCTATTTTTGGTAGCTAATTCCATCAAATGTTGGAATCGTTTAACAACTTGAGATTTTCAATCCTTTAAAATACAAACAATGTTATATAAATTATGTCACAAGATACACCCAATATAAAAAAAACTATTATATTAAGAATAAATTTTCATTAATTAAATAATGGAACTATTAATATTTATTATCTTTATATGGTAAATAAATAATATCATTTAATAATGATTTTTTTTTGAAAAATGTTTCATTATTTATATTCTATATTTTTATGAAAATAGTTAATGTTAAAAATAATGATATTTAAATTTTAAAATCCGAAACTCATTATTAAATTCATCACTATAAAATTATCTTATGATATTTTCTTAATATTTGTTTTAAAATAAATAATTTTTTGTGAATAGTTAAAATATCGATTTTATTAATATCATCTTTTTATGAAATTATTTTATTATATGAATAAATTTAATACATTAAAACATTTTTCATATTAAATTATGTATTATAACCTTTTATAAATATTAAGGAAATTATCTGTTATATTTATAAACAGATGTTCGTCAATTTGGAAGTTGATATAGATATTTCATGGGAACATTTTCGACACTTTTGTTTAATTAATGATAACATGATGAAATGAAGTTTTTTATTTTTTTTATTTATAAAAAAATAATTTTATATGAACATAATAATTTTAAATTATTTTAAAATAATTCAATTAGATATCCTCTTTTAATCATAAATTTTTTTCCTAAATTTATGTTTATTTATAAAATATGTTTTTACAAAATACATGCACTAATGTTAATATTAATTTTCATACACAAAGATTTTTAATTATATAAAAATATAATTATCTTTGGGATGATAATTTTCATTATTATTAATATGTGAAATTTCATTTTTAGGTTTAATATTGTAATAATTAGGATAAATTCAAATTAACATGTTAATGGTGAATCGATTAGCATAAATTTTTTATTTTAGTAATATCAGGGAAATTATTTCAAGTAAATTAAACTGAAATCCATTAAATAATCAACATATTTTTATTTACAAACCTGTAAATAAATATAGTATTTCTCATTTATCATTATTCAATACTAAATAAGATCTAAAAATCTTAATGATCAACAATGAAATTTTCACACGAAAAAAAAATTCATTAAATTTTTTTATTTAATATAAAAGTTGATTATTTAATATTTGTAAATAAAATTGGAATAAATAGAAGATGAATTTGTTTCTAAAAACAAAAAAAATTATATGGTATGTGTTTTGTGTTTAATAAAACATAATTTCACGTACTTAATAACTTGTTGTATAGTTTAAAATTAAAAGAGAAAAATTCAAGAAAATATTGGGTAGAACTATATAACGTGTTTTAAACATGTTAGGATTCATATGGTTAAGAAATAATAGGAATTAAATTTCTTCACAATATATTATATTTAATAATTATATAAATTTAACAAGGATTAATTTCCTTGAATAATGAAAATATAAAGTGTGTTTTCAAAATATTAATTTTCTTGTCTTATAAAAGGGAATCAATTATACTTTATCAATCACAGACATATTAATTTCCTTACCACTTAAATTTATAACCTATTACTCTTTCTATAATCCTATCCAAATAAAATATTTCCATGGTAACTTATTGTTAACCAATACCATCAATTTCCCTGGATCTTCCAAGGGAAATTTCAAGTCTTTGATATATGTGTTATCTCTTTCTAAAGATTATCTTATTAATTTTACTATTTAAAATTAAATATGACCATATTAATATGATGAATTAAAACCAATTATAATAATGATATGTTGTTATATTATTGTCACAACCATTATTTATTCATTTACATCCACATACGAATACAAAAGAACATTATTTGTGCATATCATGAACTACCACCTCTAAGAAGCGACATTGTTTTATTTTTATGAACTCTTTAAAATGATGTTATTAATAGTGAAAATGATGAATCAAAATTATATATATAATATCCTTATGATTATTTAATTTACATATAATATACACCCTCACCCCTATTAATCATTGAGATATGGGAATTCCAATTGTATATATGTGTGGACTACTACCTCTAGGATGATTTATTTTTAATTTTCCATTAGATTTTCAGAATTTATATAAAAATTTAAAAATATGATTTTGAATCGTAAAAATTCATAATAATATCATTATTTTTATATTATAATTAAATTATTTCAATAGAATCATTGACATTATCTCACCTTTGAATAGAGTAAACATGTGCTCACTTGTTTTTATGTTTAGCCACATATTTAAAAAATGATTCAAAATTAGACATTTGATGACTATAAGAAAAAGAATGAAAATATTGTTATAATATAAAAAAATAAAGAATATTATGTGCCTATTAGAATATCATATTCTGTATTTATCTTATTGATGATCTAACATTTTCATTTCAAAAAATCACTTAAATATTTTTTTTATCAATTATGTTTTTTTATAATACAACCAATGTAAAAACGGATTAAATAATAAAAATTAAAATAAAAAAGTTATATAATTAAGAATCCTTAATGATATATCACTATTGAAATTTTCATCAAATTAAGGCAAAATATATCCAATTTATTAAACAAATATAAATATTTAAACATATTGACTTCCGATGGTTATAATATGATATTACAGATTAATGTAATAATTGTAGTGATTTATAAAATGGACTATTAAAGAGTAATATTATTGAATAATGTTTTAAAATAGTTTCTTAAATTTTCTATGTTTGGTTTATAGGATGTTGGAGTGTCATAAAATCAATATGGAAGAAAGGTAAGGGTTTATTGTCTCATGTTCACGTCCATTAAGGCTTGATATCATGATTTTTACACATCACAAATAAACGGGAAATATATTATTATTAAATGGATTAATACTTCAATCATAACATTTTTTCATGATAAATAAATGTTAATTTTAAAATATCTTCTATATTTCCATTTAATCTATTGACTTATAAATATGTAATGGATTCATCATCTCAAATTTCAATCACATCAATCATGATTATGTTTTTTTGGATTATATTAATCCAACAATATTATTAAAATCATATGTATTTTATGGTAAAAAACACAATTATATTTTTTACCAATACAGTTACCTTATTTGAAATTTATCATTATTTTTACTAAACTTTTAATTTTTACAAGAATTGTGGAAGTAAATTTATTTTATTTTATTTAGTTATTAATGATTCATATGTATTCTGGGAATATTAATATAGTCTAAAATAAATCTTCATAACCATATGATTTGATTGAAATTTAGGATCATGGACCCTACTATTTAAGTATCACTACTTCTTTAACCTTATTAGCTACCTTGTGATTTTTAATTAATATATGGTTCATAAACTCGACAATTTGAATCATCCATCAATTTTCAACAATATTTTTTAATGATTGTATCTATGCATTATATCCCTACATTTGACCCATTCATCTACATGATTTTAATTACAAATTATATCCATGATTTTTTTAATATTTTCATCGGATAAAATATAATATTAAAATAACATTAAAGACTGATTCAATGTACCACAATTACGAGATTAAATGATTACTATTTCTAAGGGATATCTTGATTTTCCAGGGGTGTTTTTAAATTTATAAAATCGTTTTTTATCAGCCCCATTTTTAGGATCTATTTTACCTAATGTAAATAATTTTTTTTGTTAATTACTGAGATATTTTTCTTTTCTAAAAATAATAAAGTATGATGTCTCTTTTTCTCAAAATACCTACACTATAGTGATAAACAAAATTTCTGTTTATATTTCACTACTATTATACTGTTGTTGGGTCCATTGTCTATATATGTTTACAGTTCATTGAAGAGACTCTAAATGATACAAATTGATGATATACATGTATCTCATCAAATGAATTTTTTCATTGATGTTGTATAAATAAAAATGATCCCTTCTCTAAATTAACGAGCTTTAAATATCTGCAATCTTCTTCAATAACTTTGTGGTAAGCCAGTAATAGTCATCTAAGAATAATCATTTTTCTTTGAAATTAGACATCTTATACCAAGTTTGGGTGGATTTTCAACTAATTATACTAAGCTTTGTATATTTATATTCCTCTGTAAATTAAAAAGAAGGCCATGTAAAATCTTTGTTTTATGTTTTCAACCACTTACACTTAGTTGAAAAGGTCCCGTGATAAATGAAATGCTAATAAAAATCACAACACTAATGGAGAGAGGATTGGTGGAGGGGACTATAGTATTTTGGTGCCCCATAACACTATATATGTATTTATATGTATTTATATATATATATATCTATGTCTATATATTTTCTCTTTTTTACTTTTATATTCATATTCAACATTTATATATAATTAAATAATCCATTTAATTCATGAGGTACATTTCATGTTTATTTAAAAAATAAAATGAAATAATTCACCGCATCTTATCTCTCTGTTATAGTCATTCTGACACAAAAAAATAGTATTTATGGTTGATATAAACTAGATATATTTCATTTTAATCTAACAAGTCTGGGTGAAATATCATGATGATGAAAAGTTTCAATATATTAGTTTAGAGAAGGTATATCGATGACCCGTGATCCTTGTAATAATTTTTATAATGATTGATTAATATAATCTATGATAAGTATTTATTTAAATGATATTAGAAGAATAATTTAATAGTATGTAGTCACAAATTATGAAATTCATAATAAATATCATGAAAGTGTATTTCTACTAATGTAGTTGATTTTGATCTATATTGAAAATATATGAACACTATTGCTTTTCAATTAATAAATGATAAATTAAATAATTTTTCTTAGTATTCTATATAAATTAATGTTTGAATGATAATTTTAATTTCCTACGAAGGATCCAATAATATTCAATAACTAATGGAAAATAACAATAAACTTAAATTCAATGCATTTTGGATGAAGGAAGTTGAATGAAACACTCAGATGGTTGGAAGACTGAAAAAAGATATCAATAATATTGATTCCATGACAAAATAAATTACATAACAACATTATGAATTTGTGGATATTATATTATGACATTATATTTTAATTAGAATATCATTTACTATTTATCAATAAAAATTAATATAAGTGTTAACATGAAATATATAATACAAAAATTAATGATTTATAAAGATGAGATATAAGAAGAAGTCGAAAATAATATTTCTATAAAATAGTAAAATATTGGGATCATAGTTTAAATAGATGATGTTTTAGATTTTATTCATTTCGGATCAATTGATGAGATATAAGATTTGGGAAAAAATTCAGCAAGGCTTATGAACAAGTAAATGAGAAATTAGAAAAAAAATTAAAAAATATGCGAGATGATATGACGATAAGAAGAGTTTTCCGATGAGACCAAACTATCCTATTAATGAACATCAATAAAAATATTATTATAAAATAAAATACAATAAATTCAATAAGGTTATTTGGGGTTCTTCGAATTATTTTTCCAAATAATATTTTAAAAAATCTGAATTCGGAAAAGAAAATGGGATGGGTATATAGTTGTCTTTGTTCTCACACTGATGAGATATAATCATATTCTTCCCAATGTTATAATTTTGAATGTATATATTATAGATAAATTAATAAATATTGTTTTATTATTCCTGAAATATTTTAATTATTAAAGAATGTTCATTTTAAACACAAAAAAATTTATGATTTTATTTCTGTTTTGAATGAAAATTTGGCATGATGATTTCAAATTCATTATCTAAATATGCCAAAAAACTATTATACCTGAAATTAAATTTATTTTAAGGTGTATTAGAAGAACTTATTAAATTAAAATGGGATTCTAATTTATATATCACTAAATATAATTATCAAAATAAAATTCAAGATTACAATACAACTAATTAAAAATAATGCTTTGTATTTTTACTAATAGAGAAAAACCACAATTATGTAGGAATTATTTTTTTCACAGTTCTCAGAGGCAAATAATTTCAGCTATTAATTTTTTTAATTATTGTATTAATGGGTATTATACTATGGATGGTTTTTTAGAAATACAAAATTATGTAGTAGAAATCATGTTCATTATTCAAAATCATTATCTGAATTTAAATTTTAAATTTCAACTCAAAATAAATTGATTGATCATCGAATTTCATTATTTGTTAATATTATAGAACAAAACCCTTATGGTTAATAAATTAAAAATTCATATTATTTTTTAAAAATGAGATGCATTGAACATCACTATTGTATTAAACGTTGGCTAATTGATAATTATGTGCAGATCTATTCAGATAAAACTCGTTAATTTTCATAAATTTTTTGAACAACTATTAAGTTGTTCATTATATAAATGGAATAATCAATAGAGATGGAGCCGTTAAAATACAAGAAATATTTCATTTTCATTTTAAAATTTTCTTTTTACACTAACTTTTTTAAATTGCGGATAAACATTTAACATATTTATAACTAATTCATCTGCATATTATCAATCATATGCTTGAACTGTTAAGTACCATTCTCAATCTCACATTTTAGGTGATGAGTTTATTTATTGAATTATTATGATAAAATAATTTTTAATTTTAAATTATGTATGATTGGAATTTGTACATTAATAAAATCTTATTTTTCTTATTATGTATGTTTTTTAATTTAATACACAACATTAAATTATGTGATTAATTATTATAATGTTTTTATCCTTTGTGACATGACTAATGGTTTTAAATACACCCAAATATAATTTTTTTTATATTATTTGTTCAATGGGGATTTATTTTAAATTTTGTCATGTTCATAAGTATTTTATTATTGTGGGATGAATTAATTTTTTTAATTTAAATATTAAATAATATAAATCCCATATTTCAAACTAAATAATATTTTCTAAACTCCTTTTGTTAACCTTAAATGAAATCAATAATTAAGGGGTATTTTAAAATACAATTTTTATTGATAATGTATATAAGTAATGTTAGGTTTATTATATGAAAACAATGTAATTTTTAGTGATTAATCTAAATATTCACTAAATAAGTTCTATATAAATAATGGGTTTTTTCTAAATCTATTAAATTAATGTATTTAAATTGTACTTAAATATTCTTCCTTACAGAAAATAATATTTTATATAAAATATCAATGTTCTAAAAAAGAATACTTTCTTTAGTATAATTAAATAAACATAATACTTAGTTAGCATGGGTTTCACACAACAATGAGTTTCTTTGATAGCTTGCGTTACATGAAAGACCATGATTTACCAAACAAAAATTTATTATTAACATTATTTACTAAAACATAACATAGAAGTTTTAATAAAATTTAGGAATATGTTTAAATATCACATGAAATTACATATTTTAATCAATTTTATTATTTATCTATTCGTTAAAAATTAAATAATAATCATTTAAAAGAAGAAGAAATATTTTCTGAGAAACTGTGTTTTTGAAAAACACCTATTTTTCACTCTTTGTACACATTATTTAAAATTAAAATTTTCAAAATTAATATTTTTCTATGTAAAAATATTCATCATTTTTTATATAAAAATGCCATAATTTTCTTAAGGTGATTTATTTGTATTTGTCTGAGAATTTTGATTTTTTAATGAATATTGAGAAATACTAAAATTTTATGGATAATTTAATTTCCTAATAAATAATTATAATGAAAAATTCTATTTTTAATTTGTATTAGAGTAAAAGTATTATTATTTTATATCAATTGATAATATTTAAATCTTGAAATAATTTTCATATTGAATTTTGAAAAAAAAACATTGGAAACTTTTGATCATTTTCCCTTTCAAAACCCTTGTTCTTGTCACATCTATATGAATAATGTTAAATTAATTTTTTTTCCAGATATATGAATTGAATTTGGTAAAATGGATTCAATATTTTAATTAGAATATTTTATAATGTATTTTATGTTCAAAATAGTTTTTTTTTATAAATTTGAAAAGGAAAAAAATAAAAATTAATTAACATTGTTAAGGAAGAAATGGATTTACCATGGGTATTGACAGAGTAGACAAGGGTTTAAAAGGACCTAAAACATATCAAGGACCCATTGTATATACATATTTCGACCTTATATGTTATTAAATGTATTATGTACCATTTTGACGCCTTTTTTATTGTAAAATCATGGACTTGATCAAATGTTTTCAAAATATTACAGGTTTTCCACTCACCCCACATATAAAGGCCACACCCAATCATCTCTTCTTCACACCATAGAACCAATTTCATTTCCAACACATTACCAAATCAATTTAATTCTTATCTCTTATAGTAACATTATTTTTATTTTTTATGCAAGACAACATAAAATGTTTTTAGTTTTAAGACAAAGAGGATAACCGAAAACGATGTAATGTTCTTCATCGATCATTTATATTTTATTTCATTCTCCACCTCCTCCAATTATTATTAAACCATTTTGATTTTTAAAAATCAGTATATTATATATACATGGGTGATTTTATAATAATGTAATGATCTATATAAACATCTTCATCCATTAAATGCGTTACGAAATCATCGTTTGTGTCTACGGTGGACAACCGCCACCCGAACCAATGTCATTGTTTTCATTACAACACCCCCCAGTTTAGTATGATGATTTATATAAATTATATATATGATATTTATAACATATTTTCACTATATATTTATTATATCATATTTACATTTTTTTTACTTTCAATTTATTAGGGGATACAATCATGTATCTCATGTGAACGGTAGACTAAAACCTTATGGAGTGATGGGATTCATTTTTCACTAAAAAAATACATGGAATATGATAATGATAAAATTAATTATTATATCTAATATAAAGTAAATAATTATGATATGAATGAAATATTTATAATTCCATACAGTTCATCTATCATTTTACTTTTTACATTTCTACTCACTTAATGATGATAACATCATTCATTGATATGTGGACTACCTCCATCAAAGAGTGATGTGAATCTATTTTCATCACCACACAAAATGAATGATATATATATAATCACATAATATATGATATAAGATATTATTTTCATTCATTAACGATAAAATATTTATTATATCCATCCTATAATGATTGTTGAAAATTGGAAACAATTAACATGTGTATGTATGAAATACCGTCGATATGATGGAGAAAATGTTCATTTTTCTAGATCATGTTTCAACATTAGTTTTAAAAAAACCTGGTTTAAAAATATGATTATTATTTTTTGATAATTATTATCGATTTATGATACTATGAAATGTGTGCATAGAACTGGATCATTAAAAACAAAACATGCCTATGAAAAGATGGCAATTAACACATGAAACAATAAAAATGATGAATGATAATTAGTGAATAAGTGATAATATGTTTTAAATTGATCATATATGATATTATAATTATGAATATGATTCTAGTGTAAGTTAATATCACGTTTAAAACAACAATATAAGTGTTTAAGGAATGTTTAATAAAAATAAAAGGTGGGGTACATGATTTTATCTCAATGTTCTTTCATTTAGGTACATTTCTATATTCTAAACCAATTTGATTTATATTCTATATAAAAATACCATTTCACATGTAAGATAATGAATAATTCTAAAATCATGTTTTTCTATATTTAAATTTTAATTATTTCATCCAACTGTATTCGTCTGGAATATTATAATGTGGTAAGTGATTTTTTCACAATTAATATTTATTAAGGATGATTTTTATACTATGCACCAATTTCATTTATATGGTGTATAAAATTACTATTTCACATTTAATTTTTTATCATCCTGGGTTGTTTTAGTTGGTTTAAATCATGTCCCTTTTTAAATTTTTGTAATTGTATGTTTTGAAAAAATCTTTTCCGATCACCAGGACTCAAATATGAGTTTGAAATTAATCCAATACCTTCATTTTGGTTGGTTATAGATGTTTATAAAATTCATCGGGTGTTTTTATTGGTTTGGAGTACGTTAGAGGCATTAAAACCCTATTTTTGCAGATTATAGTTGTGGTGCATAGTTAGATAAAATCGTGCAACCTCTTAGAGAAACTTTTATAGCACAATATTAAACATACACATGGTATAGAAAACTATGTGCATTGGGGATCATGGTTGTGAGGGAACCTATTTAGTTTTTGTAGAGGTATTTCACATTCCATTAACTTGGATAGGTAAAATAATGAATATGATGCATAGTTAACTCCACACAGGCAATACCCTCACTCTATAGCTCGCACGATTGCTGTAATGTTTGGAAAATTATATGAGCTAACTATGTGACCTATTAATGGGATAAAATTTATAAATTGGCCCTCTTTAATTTAACATTATTTGAATTTTTATTTTCCTCCATTGTCAAGAATACAACAATGTAATCTCTCTAATTTTCTTCATCCTCTTGGATTTCATCAATCATCTCTGTCTGACCTCCACTCATCAATCGATTTTTTTAATTGGATCAATCTTAAGAAGTATCTCCTAAAAAATTATTCTTTTTATCAACTTCTCTCACATTATGGAACACTGGATCTATTTGATTCATTTTCCCAACATTCAAGTCATTCATTAGAAACATTATTTTCTCCCAAATCGGCCGATTTAAAGGCTAAGATTTGACATTAATACATTTATGATTCAAAGGTAGTTGAATATTTATTTTTTTAGTTTTTTGGAGTGTTTTTGGGTTATGCATTATAGTGAACAATTTTCATGACCAAGATTAGATTTTCTAAATTGATTTTGGCATTTAATTAGCTCAATTTTACCACATGGGAGGAAAATGGGCCTGACCACTAAAGTATAAATGTGGATTAATCCATGTGAGAGGAATAAGAAATTAGCCTTTGTTATGTGGGTATTATTTAAATTAAATTGTCTTTTTATTTAATTTGAGTTTCTCAATTAAATTAAATTAAATTATTTAGTCTATTTTTAATTTCATTATATTAAATGTTAATTTATGGGGATTTAATGTTATGGACCTTGAGATTATGAAGGGATACTCCTGACAATTAAAATAGAGATGGACATATGTAATTATGTCAATGTGATCTTTAATATGGGCATGGACTATGTTACATGGGAGACGTCATCACTACTTGGGAAATATGGTCCACAGTTGAGGCAGAATGTCCTTCAGGTTGAGGGAGTGACACATGAATTTGGATGGGAGGGACCTCAGACTAGAGTGATGTGGTTGCAATGGAATTATGTTCCAAACATTATGTGGATTAGTTAATATTTTGGTGATTGTGAGTCACCCATGTTAGCTAAAGCACCATTTGGAATCTTGTTTGTACATTTTGACTATTGGATGAGGTGGATTTTATAACTCGTGTTGGTATAGTTCATTGGTAGTGTGGCTTAGTTAATTATTGTGGGGGTGTTCCATGGAATGCCATAGGGATGGAGAGGATTCATCAGATGAAAGCACTGAGGCTTTTGGTAGAGGGTTTAGGCTTGTTGTACATGAGGTCACTGGTCCGTGATCATTTTGGAGGATGACAATCACCGTTTCCCAGAAACATGTCCTTTGATCTTAATAATACATTTCTTTAAGGGAAATTACGATAGTTCACCCTAACATTGGGATTCAATCCAATTGTTTATTTTTATTATGGGTTTGATAGACCTATTATTTTTTGGAATGCCTTTGGGACATCTATGATATTTATTAGAACATGAGGTGTCAGTTCACACGAGGTTTTGATGAATTTTTTGAAGTGGAACCTGAGGGTTCACATGGGGATATTTAAAATCAAGCAATGCCTTGGGACATGTTCTTTGGATCCTCACAACTATGTAATTATATTTTTTGATGAGGTAGTTGATAAAATCTTGGTCGCTTTTGATAACCAATGAATTTTTTGTTTACTTTATTCATGTACTAATTCTTGTTTATTTTAATTATATACCAACTAAATAAAAAAGGCCAGGTAATAATTTTTTTGTACCCTACTGAGACTTATTATAACACCCAAATATTTCCATTTGGGATCCGTGTATAAATTATACTTTTTCATTCAGGTAATGGTCTATGTTCAGAATATATATCTTATTGGATGTTTCCATGTGATAAAAGGAGGGGGTCTCTTGGTTCATCCCGTAGCTAGATTTTACCTCTTTAATATTACATTATTTTTAGCCTTATATTATAAATATATATACTCGAAGTCATTGATTAGATACCCCTTTATTTATTTTCATACTATATACCCTGTAATGAAGGAACGTTCTATTTTTTTTTGAAAATGGAATGGTGATATTTTTATTTATTTCTGCTCATATTGTATATTTATTTATTCGTCTATTTTATGTAATTGATTGTCCTTCCTCATTTTGATGGTTTCTGGTTCGTGTCTATATTTTGTTATTTTACTGCATATAATATATACACACATGGAGAATTATACAACATCACATGAGGGTATAATTTCCCCACTAGTACTCATTCACATCAAAGCTTCTAATTGATAGCATGTGCTATATGTGGAGGTGTGCCAAAGGCATAGTATCTCTCCAACCCATATCAATCATTGAGGTGGTATACATGTTGGTGCACTAGAAATGGTATACAAGGAGTTCTTTGCTGGGAATTAGTATTGGTGTTTAGTTAAAAACAAATGATAGAGAATTATTTTATTTCTTGTTGGTCTTAGAGTTTGGTCTACGATGGAGTGGAGATTAGGGTGCTATTGAAACTGGGTTTAGAATATGTGATTGAGTTCCTTAATTCCCGAACATTAGATATAGCCCACTTTACTATGTGTGGTAATTGATATTATATTTTTCTAAGATGAAAATTTATATGATTTCCACCTCGAGTGGTAAAATTAGATAATGTGATTATTTTTTGTTATGCAACGTGACCTTTGGGTTTGTATTTTAGGGGAAAATATTTTCACCCTTCCAATAGCATGACAAGGGGTTTTAGGTCCTGTTATAGGAGTTGGTGGGTATGATCAAATTCGGTGATATTGATCACAATGATGGGTGATGTGATTATGGATTTGAGGATACATGTTTCATATAGATTATCCATAGAAAGAGGAATATTTTATTCTTATATCATGTTTATGCGGGTAAGGTGGACATAAGGACGAGATGTATTGTGACATTATTACAGTGGGGAAGGGAAAGAGAAGTTCATTGGTACATTATGTTACCAATATCCCAATATTATATATATATATATACGCATGTGTGTGTTATCCAGGATGTCTTACCCTATAGTGGTATTTAGTAGGTTTCCATCTTAATGGATCATATGGAGAGACGGGGGATGCTGAAATGGCATCGTTGGAGTATGACGAGGTTGAGTCCCATTAGGGTTGAGGAGATCATGCATTGTAGGAACAGTCTTAGGCTTAGAATCTGGTGTAGGTCTGGATGCTTCCAAATCTGACTTATTTTGGTCCATATCTAGATGATAATCTCATAGTAATCTTGGTGTCTGTGATCAACGGGATTGGCATGGAATCTAAAAGAGTACATCCCACTGTGGAATCTCTAATGTGGGTGTTTGAGTTATTGCAACCACTCCTTTTTTGTTTGAGGGTGGTCCACATATGGCTAATATTTCAATCGAGGATAGGGGGATTATTTTCGAGTTGATCATGAAACCTCTAGGGTGGAGGATGAAATTAATATCCTATATTCTCAAAGTACCAGAAACATGCTGGTGGGATGTGAAGGTATAATGACCCATACTTTACATACATAGTCAATACATCAAAGTTGAAGTACAATTATTACAACATATAACAAAACCTTGAAGGACCGTATAGATATAGTGTTTTTAGAAACTCTGAAACATAAACAACTGGTTCATAAAGAATCTACATTGTCTCCCACTTATTTCATCATATCTAGAGTCCCTTTTGGAATATCCTACTTAATAATCTTCTTCCTGACCTTGGAAAAAAACATACAAAAGGGTGATATCAGATGCTCAGTAAGGGTAAACAAAATAAATATCAATCACATCCTATTCATAAGAACATAACATTTTGGAAATCATAACCTGCAAAAGAAATCATAATTTCATATCATGGGATAAGTCATAGAAGTGAAATGTAATCCAAATAATCATAACATAAAACATGATACTTTCTGGCATACACAAATAATCATAGAGAATCATTTCATAGTAGTTAAGACTCATATCCAAGACTATCTTAGTGGACAAAGTCCATTTTTGAACCGAGTTCGCTCCTCATTTCAGTCCTGTTTCACTAAACCGGATTAACCTGTCATTCTAGCCATGTATATCTCATGAGATATAAATCATTACCCAATTCATTGGATGGAGATATAGGTTCCACACATCTCATAATGATACCATTCTTATGTGTGACACAAAATCATAAATCATACATCATTGCATAACCCATGTAATAAAAATGGGATTCTTAAACATCATGACATCATAAAAAAACTCATATAAGATAAAGGAGTTCATAAAAATAATTCCATCACAACATAATCAAATAAATGTAATAATAGGGATAGAAA
The DNA here is from genome assembly GCA_963277665.1 of Viscum album. Lineage (NCBI taxonomy): Eukaryota > Viridiplantae > Streptophyta > Magnoliopsida > Santalales > Viscaceae > Viscum > Viscum album. Next base: position 217,585,767 of record OY728155.1, read on the forward strand.
GAGAACCCTATATTATCATAGATGGAAAATAATTTTGATAAAACACTTGAACTCCATTCTTGAGGAAAATATCCTTTCTACTTCAAAAACATTTTCCTTTCTTAACATGTCATAAAATATTAATCTAAAAGAAGTTGATTAAAAATAAACTTAAAAACTATTAAAGTAAGCTTCTTGAAAATAATGTTTTAAAAATCCATTCATGTCGTACAAGTTAAAAAAAGACATTCTTCTCGTACATTTGACGGAAAAGTCAAAATATACCTCCTACGAAAAAACGACAAAAGATTACTTTTATATAACTTACTGAAAACTCACTGAAGTGTAAAATTGGATTTAAAAAATTTTAGGAGGATATATATATTACATATTGAGGAAATATGGTTGTGGATGAAAAATATTTCCCAGTAAATTCTGATGTATATACAATCTCGGATAAAAATGTGATTGTGAAATTTTCGCTTACCTTACGTCTGATTTGCTTCGTATGTGTCCGAAACTCCTGTATAATGATTTAAATAATGTCATTGACTTATTAAATAATCATACATATTTTTATGATATCATATATGGTCATATTCCTAACTTTTTATTAGTATTACTTCATTGCTACTTGTTATTCAGATGTTTATTACTTTTTGTTCTTATGCGTGTTTTGTCGAATAAATTATCATTCTTATCTTTAGGTTATAGATACCTCATTTGTGGAATGTTATTAGTGTTATATATATCATATTAATTCAATTCAATTCATTTACATTATCATTATGCAATGAAGATCATGTATAATGAGTCACATCACATCGTGGAGACGGTATTCCGTATGTACGCACGAGCAATGATATCGTTCCCATGATCGTGGAATTGCATTGGAGTGTATGTATACTATTTAAGAATCAATATCACTTTACAATAATCATATATAGTTATTATTTACACTATTATACCCATCCAAGTAAGTTGGTGGTGGAAAATAGATTACACCACGGCGTAGAGACGATATTCCGTATGTACTCATGCGCGGTGATTTCGTTTTCCGTAGGATGGATAGATGGTGAAATAGGGTTGTTTCATACTTATAATAACAAACCAGTATATGATTTATACTGATGTTATTACTTCATAATGAAACAACTAAATAAGAATAAGTGGAAGAAGAAATAAAGTTGAAAGAATCGGTAACGGACATTACCTTTTCATTGAAGCGCCTCTTTGAGACCTCCTCTTAGGGCACTAAAATTGGTTTTTGAAGAAGACCAGGACCTCTAGGATGTTTCTATAGAAGTGGAGAAGAGAAATTGTCAGGGTTTGGCTGAGCTTGAAGGCACAATGTGGTGTGAGGAAGAGAGGGAGGAGGTGCCCTTTTATAAGGGAGGAGAGGGGCACCTTTGGAAAAACTAAAAATATTATTTTATTATAAAGTCATATTAGGTTTTTAATAGCCCCAAATTGATTTATTTCGAATCTAAGGTGGGGATGGGTCTAACTCCTCTCATCCAATAGAATCTAGACAAGTTTAGTTATCTATTTTAACATTATCATTTAGATTTAACTTTAAGTAAACTAATTTTACTTTTACCGTGTATTCTTGTTTTCTTACACCATAAGGTTAATAAACATACTATAACAAGACAACAAAACCCCAAGTTGTTTATTGTTAATATATATAACCTTATCTAAGTCATTTTTCAGAACCTTAGATTTTTAGGAAAAAAATTATAATTATTAATATAATATTTGTTTTAAAAACAATTTTATGTCAATTTTGACACTATTTGGTAAATTTTTTTTGAAAATCATAATAGAAATATTAGTTTGAAAAAAGTTAATTAAATCAGTAATAATATGTAATATTAACCTATAAAATTATTGGAATTCATAAAAAGTCTGAAATTAGATTTATTTTGGTATTTATAAATCACTTATGTCAATATTTCATTAATAAGATAATTACTGCATCATCATTGTGTAATAAATAAATTAAATTATTTATTGTCTAAAAATAACAAATAAAATATAATTATATAGGAAAGATTTTTAGATTTATAATGAATATTTATAGTCTAATTTGTCTTATGTATAACCCTATATTAAAAATTCTTTAGTTATTAAACATTGATTTTAACTATTTTAACCCTTCTTTAAATAAATTACTAATAAATGTCCTAATCCAATCCATGAGGGCCTAAATGGTCATATTTTATTCCTAACATTGTTTTTGGTCAAATTACACTTATATAATAGAATTAGGACATGTTTTAGGGTAATAATAATAACATTTTACCCTTAATTTGCCTATTTACTTTTAACCGTGGTAAAAAAAAGTAAAAAGATACTATTCACAAAAAATTATTTTTATCTCATTGAACCACATTTTCACCCTTGATATTAACCGTGTCTCTCGGATTTTCAAAATTCCACTCACAAAAATGGTAAAATTATGTTTTATGTATATTTGCAAATTCTCCTAGGAGGTGGGTAAAAGACGGTGAAAAGTTCAATAAAATTTTTTTATATCTAAAATTATTATAAAATGATTCTAATGAATTGAATTGAACTTATATAGGTATTATGTATAAATTTTGACCTAAAATAAATTTAAATAATATAAATAATTATTTAAATGAAAAGTCGGTTTTTAAATAGTAACTCAGTTTTATCACTATTCATCAAAAATTGAAATTGTTCAGAAAAATACCAAAATTTCACCCTAGGATAATTTCGATATTATGAATCCAAAAATGAAGTCTATTTTGAAAGATAAAATTTAAAAAATTTCAAAAAGTGGTTATTACTATTCATAAGGGCTAGTTTTAAAAATATTTTAATAGCATATCGTTGTTTAGTGAAACTCGGTATTGCGTACGACACAATCTATCGAGGAAGGTCGCAATTGCATGTAAAGAAATCCAAGCTAGTGTTGTGTGTTGTGAAAGATTACTTTTATGATTTATATAACATAAAAACAAAATATTTCTCATTAAAGTCTTGGGTGTTACATTCTACCCCCCTTAAACTGAATTTCGCCCTCGAAATTCATCACTTTGTAACAAATAGATGATGATACCTTTCCCTCATCATATCCTAAAGCTCCCATGTAGCTTCTTCTAATTGGTGGTTCCTCTATAAAACATTCACCAAGCGAGTGGTCTTGTTCTGTAAGACTTTTTTGCTACGATCGAGAATCTTTATCGCCTGTTCTTCATAAGAAAGATCTTGTTCCACAGGTACAACTTCTGAGCTGAGTACATGTGAAGGATCAGGTATGTACTTTCTCAGGAGAGATACATAGAACACATCATTAACATGGGATAGATTCGGTGGAAGCGCCAATCGGTAAGCTACCTTCGCTACACGATCTAGTATTTTTAAAGGACCGATATATCTAGGGCTCAACTTTCCCTTCTTTCCAAATATCATTACTCTCTTCCAAGGAGATATTCGTAAGAACACTTTATCACCCACCTAAAAATCTAGGTCTTTTTTTCGGTTGTCAGCATAACTTTTTTGTCCACTCTGAGCTGATCTAATGTGTTGTTGAATAGATCTGTACTTTTATGCCATCTCATCAATAAGATCAGGTCCTAATAGCTTTCTTTCCCCAACTTCATCCCAGCAAGTTGGAGTCCTGCATTTCTTTCCATAGAGATCTTCATAAGTAGACATCTGAATACTGGAGTGAAAGCTATTATTATAAGAATATTCCACCAAAGGTATGTGTTGATCCCAACCACCTTTAAAATCCATCAAGCAAGCTCTCAACATATCTTCTACAGTTTGAATTGTTCTCTCAGACTGACTGTCGGTCTGAGGATGATAAGCAGTGCTGAAACTCAACTCCCTATCCAGAGTATGCTGAAGCCTTCCCCATAACATCAAGGTAACCTCATATCCCGATCAGATATAATGGAAAGTGGTTCTCCATGCAATCTTACCACTTCCTTCAATATATCATGGAAAGCTGATCCATAGAGGAATCCTATCTAATATAAAAGAAGTGTGTAGACTTTGTAAGACGATCATTTATTAGCCATATAGAATTATTGCATTTGGATGTTTTAGGAAGTCTGATGGCGAAGTCCATAGTGATGTTTTCCCATTTCCATTCGGGTATGGGAAATGGTTGTAACATCCCCATAGATTTTTTTCTCTCAGCTTTAACTTGCTAATAAACCATGCATCAAGAGACTTATTCAGCAACATCTCTTTTCATGCCATCCCACCAGAAGTACTTTTTAATGTCCCTATACATCTTTGTGCTTCCCGGATGAATAACGAATTAAGAACTATGAGCCTCATCCACTATCTCCTTCTTTAATTCGGGGATGGGAGGAACAGAAACCCGATTCCTGAACGTTATTATCCCATCACAATCAAGGTTGAATTCAGGAATATTTATCACCTTCTTTTGTAACTCTACATCTACTTTCTGTGCCTCTTTAATCTTCACATGTATAGATGGTTGAAAATTCATTTGAGAAAGGTATGATTTTTCCCCTTGCATTATAATTCCAAGATCCATCCTTTGTAAATACATAAATATTGGATCTTTTTTTATCCTCATCATGGATAAACTAGCATGGTCTTGTCAACTTAATCCATCTGCCACCTTGTTTGCTTTCCCATGGTGGTAATGAATTGAGCAGTCGTAAACCTTAATCAGCTCCAACCATATTCTTTGACACATATTCAGCTCATTTTGTGGGAAAATATACTTTAAACTTTTATGATCAGTATAAATATCACACCTTTCTCCATAAAGATAATGCCTCCAAATCCTTAATGCAAATATTACCGCAGCTAACTCCAAATCATGATTTGGGTAATTTTGCTCATGGATTTTCAACTATCATGAGGCATAAGCTATCACCATATCATTTTGCATAAGAACACACCCCAATAACTTCTTGGATGAATCACTGTAGATCACAAACCTTTCTCCACTAAATGGAAGTTTGAGCACAGGTGCACTGGATAACCTTCTTTTCAACACCATGAAATTCTCTTCACATTCCTCGGTCTAAAGAAACCTAACTCATTTCCAAGTCAAGTTTGTGAGTGGATTAGATAATCGTGAAAAATCTTTCACAGAACATCGATAATATCCAGCCAAACCAAGAAAACTTCAGATATAAGTTACTGTTTTTGGTCTCGACCATCATTCGATAGCCTCTGTTTTTGATGGATCTACAGATATCCAATCTTTTGAGATTATGTGACCCAAAAATGAAAAATTTTTAAGCCAAAATTCACACTTGGTAAATTTGGCATAAGGATTCTCCTTTATTAGGGTCTACAATATAAATCTCAAATAATCTTCATGTTCTTCATTTCTCTTTGAATAGACAAGAATATCGTCTATAAAGACTACCAAAAACTGATCAAGATAGACTCTAAAGACATTATTCATCAGATCCATGAAGATAACAGGGGAATTAGTAAGACCAAATGGAATCACTATAAATTCATAGTGTCCATACCTTGTATAGAATGTCGTCATTGGTATATCTTCCCTTTTAACCCTAATTGATGATACCCTGAACAAAGATCAATCTTGGAAAAGTATTGACCTCCACATAGTTGTTCAAATAAGTCATCAATGCTTGGGAGAGGATATTTGTTCTTGATAGTGATCTTGTTATGTTCTTGATAATCAATGAAGAGTCTCATTGATCCATCATTCTTCTTAACAAACAGAACAGGTGCTCCCCAAGGTGACACACTAGGGCATATGAATCCCTTATCCAGATTCTCTTGGAGTTTCATCCTCAATTCCTACAACTCAATTGGGGACATTCTATAAGGTGTCTTTGAAATAGGCAAAGCACCAGGTATGAGTTCTATTGAAAACTTAACTTCACGATTAGGTGGAATACCCAAAAATTACTCCTGAAATACATCATCAAACTTATGTACAATGGGCATATTCTTAATCGTGAGTTTCTCACCAACCATTTGAGATAAATAACCTTCATTTATTGGAATCAAAACCCATAAGTGGGAAGAAATTTCCACTGGAAGGTTATGTTCATCCTTGCATCAATGGACGATCATAGATTGATCTGGAATATAAAATGTGACTTCACTTCTTTGGAAATTGATATGAGCTCCATATAAAGAAAGCCAATCCATGCCATGAATCACATCAAATTCCACTATAGGTAGGATCACAAGATTTTCAGGAATCACATTTCCACAAACATCAATTATAGTAGAATTATAAACTTTTGATGCAACTGTTGTGCCATTTGGGGTTGTGACAGCTAACTCAACATCTAATTGTTGAGGTAATACAGTGATACCCTTAGAAAATTATTCAGAAATAAATGAGTGGGTGGTTCCAGAATCAAATAAAACATTTTCTACTTTAGAGTGTATGGTAATTGATCCTTTCACAACTTTGTTATCATACTCCACATCGTTGATAGAAATTTAATGTCATTTTACTTTGTCTTTGGCCTTAATAGTTTGTTGACGTCGATCATCATCATCAACCCTTGGATTTGGGCATTGACTTCCATAATGCCCTATCTCCTTGCACTTGAAACATTGAATGGTAGTAGGTTCATTCTGCATATCCCTTCCTTTTTTGTATCATTAGAAATCTTCTTCCCATTATTTCGATATTCAATTTCCCGATGACCTTCTTTTCCACACTTATAACATTTTTTTGTCCCCTTAGGACAATTTCCTCCATGTTTTTTTCCACACATTGAGCATAAGGGAAAACTCATCTTCTTTTCAATGTGCTCTTTAGATTTTCCTTTGAATTCCATTTTCCTATTATTATCAAACCCATATGACTGATGGGTTACAATAATCTCCATCTCAACCTTGAGATCACATCGAACAATTTCCTCATAGATATTGAAGTCCCTTATGGCTAACGCCCTTCGATGACTTGGTTTTAAGCCACTAAAGAATCGATTGATCTTACTCTCAGGTTGGATAATAATACCAGAAGAGTACCATGAATGTCTTGTAAAATTTTCTTCATAGGTACCAACAGATTCATGATCCTTTTGATTTAGTTCAAGAAACTCCTTATCCATCTTTGTTTGGAGAATATGAGGGAAGTAATTATTGAAAAATAAGTTCTTGAACTCATCCCATTCCATGGACTCAATTTCATCCCTTTGCCTCATATTCTTAATAACATTACACCATTGATCAGAATCACCTTCCAAATGACAAACTGCTAAGATGACTTTATCATATTAAGAACATTAAAGAACTGAAAATATCTTTTCAGTGGTACTGATCCATTGTTCAGCCACTAATGGATCAGAAGACCCGCTTAATTAAGGTGGATGCTGCCTCATGAAGGATTCAATAGATTGTTTCTCCTTCCTTTTCTCGTCTGGAAGTCCTTTATGATTCATAGCTTGAGAAAGTTGTGTGAGCATGGCAACAAGATTTTTCATTCCAACTCCCATAACGTTTGGTTGCTTAGGGGGACAATCATTTCATTGCCCGTCACATTCCGCACTAACATAGTTCCTTCGGGTTCTAGGAATTGACTAAAACCAAGAAGAATAGTGTGAGAAACACTAATTATAATAGGAAAAACCACATAATCAAGAATATAATTTCACACTTAAGGTCTTATCATAGGTTGTTCATGGCCATTTCTAAAACACTAAGATTGTGTTATATGGTTGGACATATCCTTAGGTTTCTTACTAAGGCTTTCACATCCGAGTTTCCAAAGGATGACTATACATTTCCATTGATACCAACTATAATGACCCATAGTTTACATAAATTTTTAATACTTCAAAATTTATGTACACTTATTACAACATATAACAAAACCCTAAATGACCATAGAGGTATAGTGTCTTTAGAAACTGGGAAACATGAACAACTGGTTCATAAAGCATCAACATTGTCTCCCACTTATTTCATCATATCTATAGTCCTTTTTGAAATATACTACTTAATAACCTTCTCCCATACCTAGAAAAAAAACATACAAAAGGGTGATCTCAAATGCTCAGTAAGGGTAAACAAAATAAATAGTAATCACATCATATTCATAAGAACATAACATTTTGGAAATCATAACCTACAAAAGAAATCATAATTTCATATCATGGGATAAATCATAGAAGTGAAATGCAATCCCAATAACCATAAGATAAAACATGAAACGTTGTGGCATAAACAAAAAATACTAGAGAATCATTTCTTAGTAGTCGAGACTCATATCCAAGACTATCTTAGCAGACAAATTCCATTGCTGAACCAAGTTCACTCCTCATTTCAGTCCTGTTTCACTGAACCAGATTAACCTTCCGTTCCAACCATGTCTATCTCATGAGATATAAATCTTTACCCAATGAATTTGAGGGAGATATAGGTCCCACCCGTCTCAAAATGATACCATTCTTATGTGTACCACAAAATAATAAATCATACATCGTTGCATAACCCATGTAATAAAAATGGGATTCTTAAACCTCATGACATCATAAAACAATTAATATAAGATAAAGGAATTCATATAAATAATTATATCACAAAATAATCAAATCAATGTAATAATAGGGATATAAATAGAACCATATATTATCTTTGATGGAAAATGATTTTGATAAAACACTTGAACTCCATTCTTGAGGAAAATATCCATTCTACTTCAAAAAAAATTTCCATTATTAACATGTCATACAATTTTAAACTAAAAGAAGTTGATTAAAAATAAAATTGAAAACATGTAAATGATTCTTCTTGGAAATAATGTTTTAAATGTTCATTCATGCCGTATAAGTTAAAAAAATACATTCTTCTCGTACTATTGTCAGAAAAGTCAAAAAGTACATCGTACGAAAAACGATAAAAGATTCCTTTCATATATTTTACTAAAAACTCACCAAAGGGTAAAATTGGATTTAAAAAATTGTAGGAGGATATAAATATTAAATATTGAGGAAACATTGATGTGGATGATAAATATTCCCCAGTAAATTCTGAAGTATAAACAATCTCGGATAAAAATGAGATTGTGAGATTTTCCCTTACCTTAGGTCTGATTTGCTTCGTAAGTGTACGAACCTCCTATATAATGATTTAAATAATGTCATTGACTTATTCCAGAATTATACTTATTTTTATGATATCATATACAGTCATATTTTTAGCTTCTTATTAGTAATATTTCATTTCTACTTGTTATTCAGGTGTTTATTACTTTTTGCTCTTATGCGTGTTTTGTCGAATAAATTCATATTATTCTATTTTGGTTATAGATACCTCACTTCTAGAATGGTATTAGTGTAATATATATCATATTAATTCATTCAATTCATTTATATAATCATTATGCAATGAAGACCATGTATAACGAGTCGCATCACATCGTGCAGACGGTATTCTGTACGTACGCACGAGCGATGATATCATTCCCAAGATCGTGGAATTGTATTGGAGTGTATGTATACTATTTAAGAATCAATATCACTTTACAATAATCATATATAGTTAATATTTTCACCGTTTTACCCATCCAAGTATGGTTGTGGTGGAAAATAGGTTACACCACGACGTGGAGACGTTATTCCGTACGTACGCACGCGCGGTGATTTTGTTATCCGTAGGATGGATTGATTGTGAAATAGGGTTGTTTCATACATATAATAACATAAAATTATATTAGTGATACTGATTTTATTACTTCATAATGAATCAACTAAATCAGAATAAGTGTAAGAAGAAATAAAGTTGATAGAATCCGTAATAGACATTACCTCTTCTTTGAAGCGTCTCTTTGAGACCTCCTCTTAGGGAACTAAAATTGGTCTTTGAAGAAGACCCGAACCTGTAGGATGTTTCTATGGAAGTGGAGAAGAGATATGGGTAGGGGCTGGCCGAGATTGAAGGGTCAAAATGGTGTGAGGAAGAGAGGGAGGAGGTGCCCTTTTATAAGGGAGGAGAGGGGCACCTTTGAAAAAACTAAAAATATTATTTTATTATAAATTCATATTCGGTTTTTAATAGCTCCAAAATAATTTATTTTGAAGCTAAGGTGGGTATGGTTCAAAATAATCTCATAAAATAGAATTTAGACAAGGTTAGGTATCTATTGTAACCTTATCATTTAGATTTAACTTTATGTTATATAATTTTACTTTAACCGTGTCTTCTTGGTTTCTTACACCATATGGTCAATAAACATACTATAACAAGCTAAAGGAACCCCAAGTTTTTTATTGTTAATATATAAAACCTTATCTAAGTCATTTGGCCAAACCATAGATTTTTAGGAAAAAAATAAAAATTTATAATATAATATTTGTTTTACAAAAAAATTTATGTCAATTTTGACACTATTTGGTAATTGATTTTTGTGAAACTCATAACAGAATGATTAGATCAATAAATGTTAATTAAATAATTAATAATATGTAATATTAACCTATAAAATTATTTTAATTCATAAAAAGTCTCAAATTATATTTATTTGGGTATTTATAACATCAATTATGTCAATATTTCATTAATAAGATAATTACTGCATCATCATTGCGTCATAAATAAATTATATTATTTATCGTTTAAAAATTAAAAATAAAATACCATTAGGTAGTAAAGTTTTATATATTTCTAATGAATATTTATAGTCGAATTTTTCTTATGTATAACCCTATATTAAAAATGCTTTTGTTATTGAACTTTGATTTTAACTATTTTAACCCTTCTTTCAATAAATTAATAATAAATGTCCTAATCTTCTCCATGTGGGCCTAAATTGTCATATGATATTCCTAAGGTTGTTTTTTGTCAAATTACACTTATCCAATAGAATTATGACTTGTGTTAGGGTAATAATAATAACATTTTTTCCCTTAATTTCCATATTTACTTTTAACAGTGGTAAAAAAAGTAAAAAGTTACTCTTCACCAAAAAATTAATTTTATAACATTGAAACACATTTTAGTCCTTGATATTAACCGTGTCTCTCAGATTTTCAAAATTCCACTCACAGAAGCGGTAAAACTATGATTTATGTAAATTTCCAAATTCTCCTATGAGGTGGGTAAAAGACGGTGAAAAGTTCAATAAAATTTTTATATATCTAAAATTATTATAAAATGACTCCAATGAATTGAATTGAACTTATATAGGTCTTATTTATCAATTGTGACATAAAATAAATTTAAATAAAATAAATAATTATTTAAATAGAAAGGCAGTTTTTAAATAGTAACCCAGTGTTTTCACTATTCATAAAAAATTGATATTTTTTAGAAAAATTCCAAAATTTCACCATTGGCTAATTTTGATATTCAGAATCCAAAAATGAATTCCATTTTGAAAGATAAAATTTACAAAATTTAAAAAAGTGGTTATTTCTATTCATAACGACTAGTTTTAATAATATTTTAATAGCATATCGTTGTATAGTGAAACTCAGTATTGCGTACGACACAAGCTATCGAGGAAGGTAGTGATTGCGTATAAAGAAAGCCAAGCTAGTGTTGTGTGTAGTGGAAGATTACTTTGATGATTTTTATGACATAAAAACAAAAAATTTCTCTTTAATGTCTCGGGTGTTATAGAAGGTCCAGGAAGGAAGGCACAAGGGACTACACTAGATAGACATTGAGTCTAGCTTCTTCTAGCACTTTTTCTCATAGATTCTAAGGAAGGAGATAACTCTTGAATTATTTTTCCTTCAATAGGGTGATGCTTCTATCATGTTATATGTAGATACATTCACTGAGTTATATCGCATTTCACACTACATTGTGAGAGTTGACAACTTGGGGGTGTGTCATTTTGAAGATGGTTTATCGAACACCATTCAAGTGTTGGTAAACATCTTCAGGTCGGCCTCATTCTTAGAGGTTGTGAACAAATACCTCATTGATAAGGATATCAGGATGTAGAATTATTACTTAGGATTGTTTATATCATCATAAAATTCTAGTGCTGACATATTAGATGGAAGGAAGCAAGGTCAGGATGAGATACAAGAGGTAAATCAGGCTAATAACTCTGGAAGACCACATTAGAGTGGGTATTTGATGGTGTACATTCTGTGTGGGAAGCCAAGAAATAGCTTGAATTAGTGTGAAGGGACTCAAATGGTGTACCAAACATGTGGCATGTTCATGAATTATGAGGGTTTCTACAATAATCCTTGTTGAATATTTGGTACTCAATGACAAGGGTAGACTTATTATTCTGTGATCGAATCAAGATTGGTATAAGGTTTTAGTATATAGGATTGAGCTGCACGTGATGGTCATGATTAAGATAGTGGGACACATCAGTATTTTCAGTGACTGATGGCTTGTGTAGAATTAATGGGAGGTTAGGATTTAGGCCATTGAGAATCAGGCCATGTTCACACTGTAGAGCCACCAGCATCAAGATCATACATGTGAGCCAACAACAGTTATAGATACCCATGGGTGTAGCTAATGTTTTTCTTTTTTTTTGGAGTTCCCTTATTTGATTTTTGAACTTTTTAGTGCATGTGGTGAAAAATATATATGTATGCACTAACCAGATGCTAGTTAGTCAGTTTAAATTAGCTCAGGTGCGCTATGTATATATATATGACATTTGTGGTATCAGATTTCACTTGTGAAAATTGTTGGATGCGTGATGATTGAGGTTCCTTGGAAACCGAGAATATAGGAGATGTGGGTTAGTATAGGCAAATTGAAATCTAGGAATCGTTTGTTGCTGGACTTGAATGAGGTGAAACATACCATGACATTTATGTATCCGTTGAGATATATGACCTTAATGGTTCTATGTAAGACATGGTAATGAGGCGGGATCCTATGTGGTTTTGGATTTTGATGGGTGGTGGGTATGATACATGATCACCTGATGAGGTGCAGAATTGATTGTTCATTACTAGAGGAAATTTGAGTCCTTGGGTAGTCATGGGACCATCGGTTTTTTATCTTTTTTATCGGGATACGATCGGTGCTGCTCACTCATATTTATGGGAGACCCCTGCCCCCCTATTGAGGTTGTTGTCCTATATCTTCTTTACCAGGTAGTCTATATTGGCTTTAAATGGGATGGGTATGTTTAGTACCATAACCAGTTTTTTATAGAACAAGGATGATCTATGTTAATGTGGAGAGATTGTAATATATGTAGTCATTGGAGAAGATCAGATTCATCTACATTTTTGAACATATGGAATTTCTGGTTATGTTAAATTAATTTTCAATCAAAAAAAATCAATTTTGAGTTTTCCATTACAGTAATAGAATTTCATTTAATGTGTTTAGTGGTTTAAAAAAATCCTCAGCTGTTCGGATGGGTTTTGAGCATGTCAAAGTATTGAAGACCCTTATTTAGGAATTATCGGTTGAGGTGTAGAGTAAGGTCTAATAATGGAGCCCCTTAAAGAAAACAAATATCTCAATTTTGAACTACAACATAGTTTATCATACCATGTGGGTTTTGGAGCACAGTCATGTGAGAACCTATGTAGTCTTTGCTAAGATATTTCACCTAACTTTCACACACATAGGGAAAATCATGTGCAAGTTGTATAGGGAGTGCCACTTATGCAATTCCCTTTAATTATAGTCTTCACAGTTGTGTATGGTATGGAAAATAGTTTCCTTTAACCAACAATCCTCATAAATGGGTGAAATGGAAAAAAATTCCCCTATATCTATTAACCTAATTTTATCTTATTTCCTCCACCTTGGGCGCACGTAAAAAAGGGACATGTCCCTTTTGATCATCCTATTGTGTATGACCCATCTTGTCCATCTGATCGACATTATTCAAGCTATTTCAGGGGTCAGATCTATCTCGGTAAGTCTCTAGTCACCCATACATATTTTATTATTTTATATCGCTTCACAATCTGCTAAACAAATTTCATTCATTTTCCATATTTTTAAGTTATTTGTTCATAAATTATATTTTCCCAATTTAGAAAAACAAAGAGGTTATGATAGGAAAAACATATGTATAATACTCAAAGGTAGGTGGTGCATGATTTTATTTTTAGTTATGAATGTTATTGAGGGGTGCGGATTTTAGCATGTCATTATGTTCAATGAAATATATCTTCTATAATTGATGGTGCTGTTTTATTAATTTAATTGAACCTTATGGGATGCCAACGACCTCACCCACTAAAGTCTACAAGTGGTTCAAGTTATGCGATAGGCTTTTTACTTTGGATGTTTGGACAATGGATTTCCTTTAATTAAAATGATTTTATTTTATAATTTTATATTTTTAATTAAATTATAATGAATTGTTTAGTCTATTTTGAATTGAAATATATTAACTCTAAATTTCTATTAATTGACATCTATGTTCCTTGGAATTATGATGGTCTTGGACCAAAGTTTGATATGATAACGGAATTTTTTAATTTAGGAGATTTGATCATCAGGATAGTATTGCCTAGGGTAACATGTATGATTTAATCACAACTCGTTCATCATGGTGTCCAATTGAGTTAGAAGGGCCACCGAGTTGAGGACATGACACATTATTTTGAATGTTATGAAAATAAAATTTGAGTGATATAGTCACAAGGTCATGTTGTGTTGGGAATTCTGTGGATTAGGTTCTATTTTTGTGACTTCAGATCACTTGTATCAGAAAAATAACTATTATTAGTCATGTATTCATTGGTTTATTCAGTGATTTGATTATTTTGACCGCTCATGTGGGTAGAAGACCCATGTAGTGTGTCATAGGTAATTTTTTTGGGGTTTCTAGTCATAGAAGTATGCATGCATAGTTGGATTTTATTAGATGAAAATATTTAGAGTGTCATTTGGGGGTTTATTCCTGCTAATCTTGATGTCTTTGGGCAAGGGTAATTTTTTATTATAGGAATCACCATTTATCATGATATTATTCTATGATAAAATTGCAATTTTACTTTCAGAACAATAATCTTTGTGCCTCTGGACATCAAGCTTTGATCAAATAGATTCTTCTGATTAGGGGTCTATAATAATAGTTTAGTATTGATTGGGATAGTCTTCAAGAGATTAGTGATATTTCTTTGGACAACAAGTATTAGTGGGAACAAGTTTCCGGTGAATTATTTGGAGATGAAAACTGAGGGTTCACATTGGGCTATTTTATATGAGGTGATGACATGGGGAACGGGCTAAGGAACCACTTCATTACAAAATTATAGTGTTTTCTAAGGCCGATGAAATTTTCCTGGTAGATTTTGAGGTCTAGTGAATTGTGTTATTTCTTTATGCATGTGTTGCATATTATTTATTTTTAGTATACACTTGCCTAATTAGAAATGTATTGTATGAACATGTGGGTGGTACCCTAATGATATGTTTTCTCACAACCTTTATAGTCCCTTCGAGATGCAAATAGACTTTATTCCTTTGTGTTTAGGTATAGGTTCATCCTCACAACCTAGATATTTTTGGTTGTTAGCTTGGATTGAAAGGAAGTAGACCACTAGTTATTTCCTCATATTCAGTTTTCCTTTTGATTTTTTATTTATATTTCAGCATGGTATTATATATGTATGTACTATGGGTCAACTGTTGGTGACCCCTTTATTTATTATTGTAACGAATGACCATTATTGGATGCATCTTCTATTTTAGTTTCTATAAATTTAATATTGATGTGTTTAATTATTTTTCTACTATTGTTTAATTGTTTATTCCTGTATTATATGATATTAATTATTCTTTCATCTTTGGTAGGATATTGTTTTATGTCTTTCTTTATTTTCATTCAAAACTTGTTACATACACAAACGTAGAACATTGTACATCATCACTTGAGGCTGTAGTCTCCGCACTACTAATATTTTACACCCTCGCATCTAGTTGACAGTCATTGGGGTATGAGTAGGGGCGCCTAAGGAAATGTGTCCACATAGCCCAGATCATTACATGGTGTGTAATCTAAGTCTAGGTTCCATAAATATCATGAATACTTCAATTTTTGTGTAATTTATATTTTTAATAGTTCCATATATGGGGATTTGAGGTGATAAATATCATGTGGTAAATGTTTTTTATAATCTTATATTCTTTTTTGATTGCTACATTTCACTTGAAATTTCCACTTCCCTATAATCAATTTTCATTGTACAATGCATTTCTCTTAAATATTCATATTTTTTATGATGGATATCGTAATTTTATAAACATTTTATCATTGATACATACGGTGATTACATTGAATATTATTTGATTAGCAGTGAAATATTGATAAATCAATATCCTTTACTCAATATATATATATTTTATAGGAAATATTGAATTATAAATTTAATATATTATTTAATATATGAGTAATGATTTGGAAATTCATTGATGAGAGATTGGGAATTTTTATATCCCCTCGATTCATCGATATATCTCATGAGAAAAATCAATTGTCCCAGATAAATGGGTTACTAAATGTAGTTTCAAATCGTATTATGATAAGACTTGTTGGTAGAGGTATCATATTGGGGTTTACACATTAGTTTTAAACTATCAAGAGGATAGATCATGAAATTATATGTTTTCATGTGACTTATAAATGACATTTAATAATTATGAATTTCAATTATTGAGTGTTTTTTATTATTATCGATGATATTTTATCAGTGATATTATCACAGGATGACTTTCATTATTAGTTTACTGATTACATAAAATTTATGTTTTGTTATATATCGTCTCATAATAATTAATCATTATCTAGTTAAAATTTTCATTTACTTATTAAATGGAATTTTTTTTCAGTTACATAACATTCCATATTGATTAGTATTTATTGATCCACGATAAATTATATTTTACATAACCCTTACTTCTCCTTTAATATCACAAATACTTTTTTATTACTTTCCACTGGATATAAAGAAGATACATTTGATAGATTTATATTGGATGTAGTTCATTAATATTTTTCTTTATTATCTTTTATTTTTTTATCCCAATGTAAAAGGAGTGACACGTATATATTTGGTTCTCCAAAACTACTAACTTGACAGGTCCATCAGGATTTGTTTCGTTATATATATATCAATGTATTAATGTGGACATGGTCTCTATGATACTAGGATCGGGTCATTATATTTCCATTATAAAATACAAAATTAATACACTTTATTTTGTTTATAAGATAAAAAACATTTCAAGGAAACCTGTATATCAAAACCAATATTCATCTCTAAAATTGGTAATGTTTCACTCCATTTTGATTTATGAAAATATTACATTCAATGTCGATTTCAAATACCTTGGTTAATTCCCTGAGAGTGGAATTAAGAGATTGAATCTCGCTTGTTCTGAAATAATTCTTCCTTTAATGATAAACAGTCAAGGTATGGTAAACTGGTTTTGATATATTTTTTCTAAAATATATTTTAAAAATGAATTATAGAAAATATGTTTGAATAGTATTTATATCAATTATTCTTTTACCATTCTATTTAGGTAATATTGAGTTTATCTTGTTTAAGAATACTTAGAGAAGGCTTCTAGAAAAGATAAAAAAATATGGTGGTTATGATGAACTAGAAGTTTAATTAGTTCAAATCATTAAGGATATAATGTCTTTAAGAAAGACAATGAAAACACTATAGAATGATGATAAGATGATCTCTAGAGAGAGATACCGTATCATTACTATATAAATGGAATCTATCTGTATCCTTTAAAAGGAGTGTCATTAACGATGCATGAGAAGCGTGAAATTATAAATAAATGTTTTAATATTTTGAAACAAATAATATTTTTTAGAATCCAAATTTGAACCCACATAAGTGTAGAATCATTATATATAGACTAATTTAATATCAACAAGAGATGTTTCTTAATTATAAATGTAAATAGTTGACCATGTGTGGGATATAAAATGAGATGTTGTCTGTAAATCTGATCATTATGAATTATAAGAGTCTGTATTTACACAATATTATTATTCATCAATGGAAAAACATATGGATATATTCAATAATAATAAAACATTATTTTTGTGATTTAGTTACAATAAGTGAGAGATTCCAATGTTATTATTGTGAAGATTCACCTAATATACAATAAAAAAGGATAAATACTCATCTGATAAATTAATCTATCGAGAAGCACATCCAAAACATCTTTGTGATATTGTATATTTAAGAAAATAATCTGATTTTCTATCATATATAGAAATATATGTTATAAGTTTTCTATTTTTATTAATTTTATATATACAATATTTCTTTGTATAGAATAATTATTAAATATCTAAACATTATTTCAAATATGATATATATATATTAAATGTGTATTAATTAGTTTCATACATTCATTTTGATATCGAAAGGGTAGAAATAATGATAAAAATAACCTTTTTAAAAATTATATTTTGGTAGAAATATAGATAAAAATTTAAAATTATTTATATTATTTCGGATAAGTTCGTTTATTTTAAATCTTGAGTTTTTTAAAAAAAAATTCATATCGGTTTATTTCTACATTGCTTTTTTATAATTTAAAATGGGGGATATTATTGGTCATATGTTGATCACAAAATATTATATTAATTCTCATTTATTTAGATGATAGCAAAACACCGTCATTTGTCTTCATAATGATGTTAATTTTTATGAATTTCGGATAATATTTACTAAACTATTTATTTATTTAGGATTTTGGATGCTTTTAATTATATTGTGGGTAAATTTTATTTATTATTATGTAATATGAGAATATAGATGTTTTCTAAAATCAGTATTCAAAATCATATTTCATATGTGAATCTAAGGACTAGGAACCTTCCTTATATAAGGATCGATACTTTTGGAACCTATCATTTAATTTAAATATTAGGATTGGGAACCATACACCTCTCAGATACCCTATATTTGGGTGATTAACCTATGCTTTATTAACCTTACAATTGGATTCAATAATAAAATTTCAACTATAATTTTCATGATTATCCAAATGTACTACAACCCTATGATTGAAGAAGAAATCTTAAATATTTGAAATATGGATTACTTCATCAATTTATATAATTTATTTACTAGAGTAAATACCATACTAAATTATTTTTAGTGGTCAATTACAATTCATATAAACATCAAAATAAATAATTCATATTTATAATGGATCTTTGGATTTTCCCTAGACTGGTTTAAATTAAAATGATCACAATTTATCGGGAGTATATCATTGATATTTTTTCTGCTGTAAATCATGATTATTGATAAATAAATATAGTATCTTATTTTATAAAAATAATGATTTAATATCACTCCAGTTGTCTAAAATTATTTTCATTAGATACATATAATTTTTCCTCAATTTGTTTCTGAGTATTGTGTTATTATTGGTGTTGTATAGATTTGATTTTTTTAGATTATCACAATGACTATCGGAGCTATGCTTCTGTGAAATATAGGCTTATCATATTATAAATGTTTTCATTGCCAATGTTTAAATAAATAATAATCCTACCCAAAATTGAATTTTTTTTATTGATGATATCCTTTAATAGAGATATTGTACATCTTTTACATTTAAATGAATCTATAATTTTACCAATTAATAAAAAAATATACCTCAATCATTTCATGGGGTATAAGTTTCTTCTACTTAGTCAGCATGGAGATTCATTTTCTTTTTTAATGTTGTGTTTTTTTGTCACTATTAAAGAACTGTTAGAACCTCTTAGAGCCTTGTTGTAGTGTTTCAACTTCCATTACACAGTTTTCATGGTCTTCAAAAAATAGACATGCTAGTGAAATTCACCATTGCAGTGGAGAGGGTGATGTTAGAGTGGAATAAGGGATTTATGTGCCTGAATTGATATATATCACCATTTCATGTTCATTTCATTAATTTATTAAACTTGATTAAATTTACATAGAAGATATTTAATGAATTAAATTAATTTATGACGAAGGATTAAAAAATTTCAGGGTTTGTTAATGGATGGAATTCACTCCTCTCTCATATCATCATCATTGTCTTTTAAACACAATAATGGTAAGAATCATGTTTCTATATGAATAGTGTAAATACAACTTTGCTATAATTTTGTACCATATTTTTCTTATATTTCACGATAGTCAATTATTTATTTAATGGTCATCCTCTTTTGGGGTTTTCATTAAATATTTACAAAGGATATAAGTGGTTTTTATGACTTGAATATCATCACAATGTCATAATCACTATTTTTCTCAATATAGTATTTAAGAATTGGTCTATTATAATATATTATTACGTTATGTTTTATTTTTAAATTCTTTTATAGATAAATTACATCTATTAATCAATACATTTCTTGGATTAATATTTATAAAAAATAAATGTGTATCATTTGAATCAATAAATATCATTCTATCTATGGTATCTTATATTCCATGTCTATATTTTCAATACATCCAATGATCTCATATCTTAATTGAATGATAATATTAAATATTTAATATGATATTAATAATATTTTATTTCTTTCAGAAATAATATTTGAAAACCTTTTAAAGAGGGGGGTTATTAATATGGTTATTTGAATGTGTTAATATGGTTTTCAGAATCGTCCAACATTAAATATATTATCTTTATCACCCGGTTTTCATTTGATGGATCTTATGTAATTATATAATAATAAAGATTAATTTTACGAATTAGATCTTATGATTTTTTGTTCACATACTTTTTTAGAAAATTTATTTATTTTTCAATTTATCATTAATAAATATTAGTTTTAATATTAAAATAATGTATGTTATCTCTATTCGCCTTTTTTAAATTTTATAATGATTTTATTAATAGTAAATTATTTCGATGTACATTTACATATACCTTTTAAAACCATTATTTCACTCCAATATATTTTATTTGAAACTCAATATGATAATATTTTCAAAACAATTCTACTTCCCTTGACTTAGAAATTATTGATTACATAAGGTGAATTGTTACGCAAAATACAATCATTGATAATTAGAAATTCTTATTTAGAATTTTTTATTCCACGAATTTAAATATTAAATAATATTATTTTTTTAGTTTTTTATAAAATTATTTTTGAAAAAATCATATTTATAGGAATTGTTTTCATTAAAAAATTTTAGGATATTCTACCCTTTATAAAATGATACTTGGAACCCAGAATTTTAAAATTATTAATTAAATTATTTCATGAAAAATCCCATTTCATGATTTGATTTTGGTTATCTTCAGGATGGTCAAACACCCTTGGAGATTTGTTTCATGTTTTACCCTATAGTGTTATTTTATTATGTGACTATTACAATTGATCATGTTTACTTTATCAATCCATTCGAGTCATGAAATTATTTTGATATTTAATGAAACCCACATTACTTCTATGAGGTATTTATAAAATGTTTTTTATTTACATTTTTATTTTTATGAGAAATTTATTATTTCCATAGATTCGTAATGAAAATTTAATGATTTTTGTTTTGTGGTTATATTAATCAAATTTCATTTCCAAGTGTTATTTATATTATTATTTTATAATTTTATGATGATATTTATTATATATAGGATATTTCATAATGTGTTGGTTGTTTTTATGTGTAAAAAAATATTTGGATACTGAGATGGGTGGGAACAATATCTTCCTCTCAACAATTGGGTTAATGATTATATCTCATTATATTGAAATGTTATGATAAATGGTTAGAAAGATATTAGGTGCTCAAAGGATGAGTTTGATTATGTTATACAAAACTCACAATATTTCATGTGAATAGGTTAAAATGATGATAGGATTTGAATGATAGAGTATGAAGGCATTAATCTCCAATAATAGTAGTATTTTTAAGTAGGTAGATGAGTTTCCATGTTCAAAAGGATAAGGAATCCTTTATGGAAATTTTTAAAAACTTCTCATTTTTTATTAGGTTATGTCATGTTTCAATTACTATTCCTTATTTTGATGTACTCCACACTTTTATATTGTTTACACATGTTCTATGATTATTTATATATATTATTTTACATGGTTATTTCAATTAGGGTTCTATAATTATATTTTGGTGACATTATATTTCATTATTGAGTTTTATTATCATTATCAGTCTTGTGACCTTTAATAATTTTATTTATACCATTTTCATGTTTTCAGTCTTTTTTATGATCAAATACATTATGATATGTCTTTTCCCATACATAGTGTCTGATATGTCCCCTTAACTATAGTTCCATACCCAATAAATAAATATGATTTTTAATGGGATATTTCTACAAAGGGTCTAGTGGAGATCATATTTGAATAAATTATTGTAAGTGTAGTATGTTATGATATTTATATAGTTAATCTCCTATTTAAAAAATATTTTTGTCTTTGGGTTATGAATGTAATTTTTAGATATATTGATTTAATAATGAAATTATTGTTTTATTTTATACATGCTGATTTTGTGTTGTATTGTTTTTATTAGATCATGAATTATATATTTTGGATATTATATTATAATTTTTTGAATATTTTTTTACTTTTTAGGATAGGGTTAGGGAACCATAGTAAAAACCGCACGTTCATTCTATATATAGGATTATATCATGAAAGATTTTCCTTGTATTGACTAAGTAGTATTCCAAAAATATATATTTTTATAATTTTGGCATGTGGATATATCAGTAGAAAATATGAACATTGGGGTAATCACCCTAAAAAGGATTCGATGATCATTGACTAGAGCATCACCACGATGCACGCTGAGTTGGTGTAAAAAACACAATGATCTATATACTACAAAAGGATATATTTAAATTGATATATGATCATTATGATCTATAGTTAAGGATTTATTTCCACATTACACTGAAGAATTTGGATTATAAGAATATAATATCCCGACATAATGTAAACTACAAAGAATGAAGAGATATATATTATTAACTAACTAATTTTTTGAAATGAAAGTATTATAGGATGAAATATTGGTCTCAATAAAGAATAAATATTTGGATTGATCATTCAAAATAATAATGTCTAATATAGTTGTAAATTATCATTTCGTTTTTGGCTGTTGTATTTGGTGTCGAAGAGGATCATGAATATGAAAATTTGAAAGGTATGTCCCTATGAAATCTTGAGAAGCATATTTGGTTAAAATATTTACACATTATTATCGAGGATATTGAGGTATATATCTAAATAAAATATATATTTTAATATCTTATATACCCCTTAACTTATTATATTAATAATTTTCAAATAAATCATGAACGAATAATTTATTTGAGGGTGTATAATGTACTGAATTGGGGATTTGAACACTTTAAAGTAAATAATATGATCTATAACATTGGTTACACAGAACATAAAATGTATAAAAACAGAAACCTAAGAAGAATACATTAATAATAAACCTATAATAAATATTATGATATAATACCATTAATAGTTAATACCATTATATCATAAAAAATTAATATGAGTTAATATTGAAAATGAAATTTTCAATATATTTCCTTTTTATTATATGATATATTTTATATTAATAAAAAGGAAAAATATAATAATTAAAATTTAAAAAAATTTATTTAAATTTATCATTGTAGAAAAAACAGTTATGTTATAATATATTTATTTGATTTTTATGAGATAAAAAATTTTCTCATGAATAGTGAAAAAACAGATTTTCCTAATAACATCACTATTAATGAATTATTATTTTTTGAATACATAGTATTTTTTTGAAAACATAATTCCTATTATAATATGTGTTATAAATTTTGATGGAAAATCATCAAATAATCTGCTCTATATATAAACCATTGGTCATCATTGTATGGTTTATAAAGCGTTTTTCTGAGGAAATTTTTTTAGTTTATATTTTAATTAATTATAAAATGATAATTTTAAAAAAATTAAATTAAATTTTACATAAATAATATATCAATAAAAATAAAATTTATATTAAATTTATTTGATTTATTTTTTTATATACTTCTATATTAATTCTAAATATATTTTCTTATAAATAACATTATTCAAAAAAAAAGATTTTTTACTCGATACATTTATTAATATTAATATTAAATTTCCTACATATAGAAAATTGACTTGTTAAAATTATTATTATATTTGTTATACTAAATTTAAAACTATTTAATATAGAGAAGTTTTTTTATTTATTAATGTTTAATTTTTTTCATTTATTGATAATTGCAACAATTCTTTTGAAACAATTATAATAAAAATATTGATTTATTAAAAAATATATTTCATACTGAATATAATATACAATGATATTGTAATTAATAAATCTATTATGATATATAAAGACATAAATTAATATAATAATAATCATTTAATTTTTATTCAATACCAAATAAGGTTAAAATCCAAAATGTATAAAATGGCATTCATCGTTAAAAACTATTTACCTAAAAATTATTTAATTTAATTTAAAAGTAAATTATACATTATTTATCTATTTATTTGTGTTAAATAGTTATAATTTTTATTTCATAACACTCAAATTTATTTATATTGGTAATTTTATCTATTTAATAAAACAAAATGTGTTCGGAAAAAATACCTCCGGGTGTCACTGTAGAATATTTGGGTTAGTTGTATTTTTTTAAAAATAAATTTTACAAGGTGAGTTGTCATGTTCTAGAGATATTTTTAAAAACCCATGTTGAAAAAGAACCATAAAAAAGGAAAAGATTATCTAAGAAGTTTTTCATGCCAAGATGTGTTTTGCGCACAGGGGTCGGCAATGCCTATAAATATGCGGTGCCCCCACTCATTCTGTACAGTTGAAGACATGGGGACAATATGAGGTCTGATTCATATAAAAGGTTTGCGTAAATGGAGATATGTGAAATACTCCAAGCTGTACGAAAACCCTTGAGTTGCGCGATAATGATGGGGCTGTGTGAAAAAGATGAAGGTGCACGAAAAGGTATATGTTTCCTGGAAAAAATTTGTCTTACACGAAATATTTTTCCGCGCATAATTTCGGTATTTCAGACAAAATTATGAACTTTCGCGCAAAGGGTAGGTGCTACGCGAAATCATCAGTGTAAACTGTTTGCACGTTCTGATTATATGATTCAGTGGTTCATTGCATTCAAGTGCCTCAGTTCGGGACATCGATGCAAGGAGAGTCTCGTGCTAAGCAATGGAAATGGATTCAATGCGAATCTATTGAAGAGACCTTCATGTCTATAAACTGAGTGTGACTTCACCAAAGGCAGTGAGCCAGGGGGAGTCAACGGGAGTGACCAGAGGGACGCAATGAGCTATCGATGAACGTTTGTAAGGGCAGTGTGCCTGGGACAGAGTGATTGTACACGAACATTGTAATCTCTAACTAGTAATGTTTAGTAGAATTAGATATGACCGAAAACCTATCAGTGTATACTAATTGGACGTAGAACTAATTGGTGAACCAAGGAAAAGTGTTGTGTTGTATCTTTTCTTCTAGTTTTTTCCATTCTGTTCCCATTAGTCTTAGAGGTTTAACGAGTTCCTACCATCATGGGAACAAGATCCTTGTTTTTGAAAGAAACATTTTATACCCTGATTCACCCCTCCCCTCTCAGGGATCCCCTGGGTCCTATAGGATCACAGAGGTGGGTTGGGATGTAGCTTCACAGTATCTAGGTTTAGGTTTTCAAAAGAAAATAGAATTTAAAAATTATTGTCAAGATATGCAAAAGGAATGAGCTTTGTTGTGGCTAAGGTGAGCAATGGAAAGGCGGTGAACTTCGCAAGGATAATATGAGCTTTTCAAAAGTTAGGCACTTCATGAAGGATTTCATGAGCATTGAGAAATATGTTACTTCAAGAAGTGGATAGATTTGCGAAATATGAAGCTTCAGAAAGTAATGTGATTTGCGAATGTGTTTTGAAAACAATTCCCCAATTTTCAAAGGAAAACTAGAATTCATTAGTGGATGAAATTGGGGTATCAATAGAGAATCTAAATACAATAAAGTTTTAATTCATTAGAGATAAGGAAAGGACCTACAAGTCATTAGACTATGATTGGATCTTCTAATGAAGATGCGAGAACACTTATGTTGAGAGAGTAGTGAGATTTCAAATAGTGATTCGTTATAATCCAGGAATCACAGTGAGTCCATTCCAATCTTTTAAAATAGAAATACAATTTTAAGGATTTTTTACATCAGAAAATTGGCATTTTATGCAAATTGGAAATTTCCCAATGATTGTGAACCATGTAAAAAATTATGTGTCTTGTGTGTTCTTTAATTTCTATTCATTATTTCCTACGAGAATGAGGGAGAATAGAATATTGGATAACAATGAAGAAATAACAAAAGGTCTAGTTGTTTTAATCTATCATACATTGATTCACTCCCCATTTTGCGTATTTAAACTAGTGGACATAACAATTGGTATTAGAGGGAAAGGATAAAATTAGCATTTCTATATCAATGGAGGTCATCAATCATAATGTAATTCTGATCATCAATAAGAATATTTTTTATCTATGAAAGATGTAGGCGAAAAAATTCTTATGATCATTGATAATGGATGTGTTTATATCAGTAATGGAAGGTGTTGCATCTAATATCAAAAGTGATGTTTTATCAGAAGCAAAAAAAAGGGAATTCGATTGCATCACCAAGGGAATCAATGCATTAGGGGTGGAAGTACAAGAAATATATAAAAAGTTGGTGTCATAAAAAACATCACCTGATATGTTGGACAAGATATTGAATATATATGAAGGTGATTCAAAGATCAGAGAGGAAAGTCTGTAGGTTCTTTAGAACATGTACAAATATCTGAGAATGAAACCTTATGAGTCTATTGATGCATTGTTTGATAGGGTAAATGTTTTAGTGGAATACATGAATGGTCGTCCAGAAGTCACTGAACACATAATTATTGTGACTCATATCATGATGAAACATCCAACAAGTTTTAATCCGAACATTTGAGTATTTGATGATAAGGATCCAGAATAGATCACACTAGATAACACACATAGTATCCATATAGAATATGAAATGATAAATCAGGATAATGAGGCTTTAGAAAAGGGGAAATATTTGGAGGGATCATTCAAGGCCATGAAGAAGATCCCCATTGAATATTAGCAAAAGTAAGATGGGATATATGAGGTTATTTAATTCATTTTGTAAAATATACAAAAAGGAAACAGAAAGTTCAAGGGAAAAATTACAATATAATGTTTTTGATGTAGAATGGTTAGTCATCTTTGGACATGGTTCCCCAATAGTATCCAAGAAGAAGATGAGTATGATGTTGAATTCCCTATGAAAATGTCTTCAGTCTATGTAAAAGGAAATAAATAGTTCAAGAGAAACTTATTTATGAAAAAGATTCATCTTTCACAAGAATGTGATAGTTTATATGAATATGAGGTTATTGTGGTTTATGTGATATAGAACTGAAAAGTTAGTGGATCAAATTCTTTGGTCATAGTCGTCAATAGTACCCAAAAATGGGAAGAAAGTGAATATGATGAAGAATAAGTTAATGGATGATTTTAATTGAAGGTTGATTTAGAATCATCTACTAAAGATATATATCTTTGGATATCCAAAACAAATAAATCAAAAAATATGGATTATGATAACAAAATATATATGCAACAGAAAGAAAAGATAATTTTGATCTAGTTAAAGAAATTGACAAACATAAGACATTAATGCCAAATATCCCATAAAAGGTTAATGAGCATAAAATCGATTTTGAATAACATAAAAGGGAGATAGATCATTTGAATAAAAAATTAAATATCAAATTAAACTCATTGAATAACCTGATGAAGAAGTTTTTAGTCTGCGACAAGAAGTAAAGGATCATGAAAAAATATTAACTCCCAATATAACATCATCAAAAAAGATTACTCAAGAGATGGGAAAATCAAATGTGGATGATAGATGTCCAATGAAAGATAAGGGAAAATAAATTTAAATGATATGTCTAGTATGGGGATTGACTAAAATCATATAGCAGTCAAGTTTAATGTAAGACCACCAGAACCTACTCCTAGACTGATGATTGATTTAGTTGGGAAGTAGAATCAGATGACTTAGAAAACCCATGGGGAAACCATTAGTGAATAAGTGACATGCAGAAATGAAACCTACATTTGGTTTTATTATTGTGGAAATATGGAAAACTCATAAAAACTGTATTTTCTATAGTTAAGAGATAAATAAGGGGATAAGAACAGCAATGAAAACCTAACATAGAATTGAACTCTATAATATTATTTGACGGAAAAAGTATTTGGTGGGGATGATTTGGGAACATGGATAGATATGGTACATCAACCATGCATAGGAATGTCCCAAAGAAGAACTCAAGTGGCCACATGTAACAAATACGAGAATCAATAAGTGAGATGAAAGTGAAAAATCAACATCCAACTTTGCATGATGAACATATTCCATTATACTCTGAGAAAGCACTTGTTTTTTAATATATTCCATGTATGATGATAAAAAAATGGATCAAGAATATGATTGATGAGAAGGAAGTGGTTTTAAAAATTTCCCATAAAGCATCAGATCACACTGGTATATGTATCCTTGATAGTGGTTGCTCATACCATATGATAAGAAATAAGGATCTCATTTCCGGAATATATTCTGAAAGAGTAGGAGTTTTCGAATTTGGAAATGATGAAGTCCTGAAGATAATTATCTCATGAATGGCCAGGTTTGGGGGGAAAGAAATGAGACCGCTGATCTCTTGGTAGTATAATCTCTCAGTCACAACATTCATAGTGTCAGTTAAATACGTGACTCAGGTAATTCTATAAGATTTACAAATAATATTATTATCTTCAATGGAATATATGGATAAATTTTTATAGAGTGAAAAAGAATAATGGGAAATCTATACCTTATATGTGGGGAAGAATATATGCTATTTTAATACAATGAAGAAGATAAAAAGATGTGGCATAAACGACTTGGTCATCTATGCCAAAGACCCCTAGAATATATGGTAATTTTAATGCTCATATAAATCTCTTAAAACTATCACGTGATTATACTCATACATTCGATGCATCTCAACAAGTTAAGATCATTAGAAAAACATACATGGAAAAGGAATAGACGTAGTCAAGAGTTCTTGAATTGGTGCATGTCGATTATGTTGTCCTTTCTCACTAAGATCCATTGATATAAATAGATATTATGTTCTATTCCTTGATGATTATTGAATAATGGAATTGGTATTTGTCATGTCCCATAAGTATGATGTCTTCAGTTTTATGAAATAATATTGAGGGGAACATGAAAGGATGCTTGGACAAAAAATTATGATGTTTCATACAAACAATGGTACATAATTCACAAATATTCATGTGGAGGACTATCTAAAGAAACATGGGATAATATATAAGATTTCATCAATGATAACTCGGAAGGGAGTGGCTGAGAGGTGATATCAGTTCAACAATAACATGGCGTGACTTATGCTTACTAAAAAATTCCCTCAAATATTTTTTTGAAGGAAGCAGTCTTGCTTTTTGTCTACATCTATAACAGGTATCTTCTATGCCTAAATGAAGTAATGACTCCATACGAGATATGGTACAGAGGGAATCCAACATTTAAATACATTATAATATATAGAATTAATTGCATTTTTCTGAATAAATAAAAACAAAAGAAATTTGTATCATGTGGATATGAGAGGATATTATTTGTCTACACAAGAAAAAAATCAATTAAAAAAATTAATAACGGGATTGGAAACCTATTTTAGAGAAATGATGAAATTGTAATGGGAAATGAAGTCAATATTCAAAAATATAGTGAAAAGTTTTTTGATGAAAGTGATGAGGTGGAAAGCCACATAGGGGGGAGAAGCAGTGGTAGATGATGATTCAGAAAATGAAATTAATGATGAAAATGATGAAGTAAAGTCTCTGTCTATGATGAAAGAAAATATTTGATCCAAATTTGAAAAGAAAAATATAATTGTTGACCAGACAGTTCCTATTCAATCAAGAAGAATTAATTCATTAAAGATGTAATATTTTCTATCTCAGGTAGAGCCTAAATGTTTTTTAGATGTAACAAGAGATAACACTTGGTTTAGGAAATAAATGATGAACTAGAATAGATTGAGAATAATAAGACTTGGGAGATTTTTTTGAGGGCTACAAATAAGTGGGTCATCGTGACTAAATGGGTATTTCATAACAAGATGAATGAAAATGGAATTGAGATTCAAACACAATAACGAATTTTGTGAAAAGTTCACTACCACATAGAGGGTATTGATGTTGATGAAATATTTTTCCCTATTGAAATTCCAGAGACAATCAGATTATTCATGGCCATTATATTGAAATCGAAGTTATTTGTTTTCAAGATGGATGTCAAGTAATCATTTTTAATGGGGTTCTATAAGAAGAATTGTATATTTAGAATCCATACGGTTTTATCATTAATGAATTTGAGAACTAATTTTTTATGCTAAAGAATGTGTTATATGGTTTGAATCATGAACCAAGAGTGTATAATTCAAGGCTTGATGAGTTTTGATGATGCTTGGTTTCCTGTATGGTGGAGATCATTACAATTTATATGTGATTAATAGCAGAATTGAAAGGATGATGTTTGTCATATATGTTGATGAAACAATCTTTGGTGTATCAAATGAAGCATAGTGTATACAGTTTTATGAATTCATGAGAAATGAGTTTGTAATTTCAATGATGGGTGAGACGACATTTTTTGAGGGTTTATAGGTGACACAAGGATAGAATGACACATTACTTTATTAATATAAATATTCCTAAGAGGTTTTGAGAAGGTTTAAAATATAAAATTCAATGGAGATGAAGACTTTAGTGGCTACCCATGTGAAACTATGACATGATGATAATGGAATGGCTGTCAATGTCACAGAGTATAGGAAAAAAATAGGAAACCTTTTATACATGATAGTGACAAGGCCTGGTATTCTCTTTTCTACTTTCCTATTAGTGTTCTATCAATGCAATCCCAAGTATATCCACATGTTTTCAGTTAAAATAATACATTGATATATAAAGGTAACTATGGATTTTGATTTCTATATAATAATATATCTATTTTAGATCATTTTGGATACACAGATAAAGATTGGGCCAGTTCAGAAGATGATAGGAAATAAATGTTAGGAGGTTCCTTCTATATTTATGGATTGTGTATTTCTTGTCTAAGAATGAAACAAGATTGGTTTTCATTGAGCACCATAAGATTTGTTCATATTTCATCCACTAAATAATACACATGTTTATTGTTGCTGAAGAAACAACTAGATGACATGGGAGTTCATGTGAGGAATCAGATCAGAATACATTACAATAATTAAATTCCAATCAATCATATAAAAAAATAAACTCCCCCACTCAAGTAAAAAGAGCATTGAAATCAAATTTCATTCATATCAAAGAGAACGTGGAGCACGAAGTTGTAAAGTTGTAGTATGTGCCTATATAACTTTATGTTGCAAAAATTATGAGAATATCCTTACCCAATGACGCATTTGAGAGGCGTCGACTAGAATTTGGAGTCATGTCGACTCCCCACACATGAAAATTTGTGGATGTTGGGATAACCCCAGCCCCCTCTCCCCAAGGTATGATTTTTTTCCCAAATGTATTGATTTGTTCCCCTTCCTCTACTATATATTGCAAATGAGTGACCTTTTGGTTCATTGAAAAAGGGGGAGAATGTATATACATTTATGGGGGAGAAAGGTAGGGAGAAAATGTGGTATTCAAAGACATGGGGAGAGATGACAGGTGTAGTATTGTGATTAAGGGAGAAAAAAGGAGATATAAATTTTTTAACAATTCTATAAGTGATAGTTCAACAGATACATATCATGAAATATGAGGTTTGTGATGAAAGCTCTTTTTTGGTTTCAGTATTTGGGGTCTATAATTAAGTGATTTATTGATGACATTTTTATTATACACTTGTTTCTAATGTTGAGAATTACTCATGTCGGCATAGATTTTGGGTTGAGTAAATATCCGATCACTATCGGAATCTTTAGAGGTGAATAATGGATGAATATTTAAGGATCTTTAAGGTGGATTCATTTTATGAAGGAATTGGAAACGAGCCCCATGGGGTAGTTTGATTTGAAAAATCTATCATTGTATCATTGCAGAAATTTTGGGTTTGTTGTGTTTGTTGAAAAAGAATGTTTCCAAGGTGTGTTTTCAGGTTCCAGAGATATTGTTGACAAATCATGTTGACAATGAACCATCACAATGGAAAGGACGACTAGGATGTGGTGCAAGAAGAATATATACAAGGTAATGATGTTTTCTAGTGTCTTCCACATTAATTGTGTCCAAAATTTAGAGATTGGCTAGCCTCATGAATAGTATATTTCCTTGAATATGTCACCAAAATATATAAGAGAAATTAATTTCATGAATATTTGATTCATTAATTGGATTTCACAAAGAATCAGGGAATTATTACTGTGAGCTCTGTGATTATGACGTGCTTCACGAATGGAAGTGGTGACGAGCATTCCGAGTGAGGATAGTAGTGGTGAAATGTTTTTTAAGGAACGCTCTTTGATTACAACGAGCTTTGCGAACCTATAAAATTGTCTTGGAGCTTCACAAACTACAGAACAGTTTGGCCGAAATTTCATATCCTTGAGAAATGGGTTGGCGTGGCGCTGACATAGTGTGAATGGATCTAGATTTAGTGGAAACACATATAAATAGGTTTATACCCCCTTTGTATGAGTAGTGAGTTTTCCTAAAAACATTAAGTCTCTTGGTTCAGAAAGATGGTTCCAGAAGATTGGTTGTGATTTTTCTTCGTGGTTACTAAGTTTAGATTTGCGAAGGTAAAGAGAATTTTAAAGTGCTTGTTGAGCTCTCTTAAAGGAAGGAGCTTCATGGAGGCTATGATGAGCTCTGCAAAAGTGGCGAGCTTTGTGATTTTTGAGTTGATATTTGTGAAAGTAATTCACTTTGTGATTAATTTTCTGATATTTTATAAATATAGTGCTACGTGAAGTGGTGAGCCTTACGAAATAAGTAGCTTCACGAAGCAGTGTACTTTGAGAAAGTGTTTTAATAGGTATTTCCTAGTGTTTAGTGAAAAAGAGGTACTCATAAGTGGATGAATGTGGGACGTCAATAGAGAATCTATATATAGTACAGAATTCATTCATTAGAGATAATGAAATGACCAACAAGCCTATAAACTGTGATTGGATCTTCTGAATTAGCAGTGAGGAAACTTTAGTTAAGAGAGTAGTGAGAGCTAAAATTTTGATTGCTTATAATCTATGAAGGACGGTGATTCTATTTCAATCATTTTAAACAATATTTATCTTTTAGTGGATTTGGTATATCTTCACATTGTCGTAGTATGCTATTTGCACATATCCTAATGAGTTTGAACCAAGTAAAAATTGTTGTGTCACATGCATACATTAATTTCTATTCATTATTTTTATGGGAATGAGAGAGAATGGAGTATTTTATCCAAAAAAATTATCATAAGGTGAACCTATTTGAATCCTTCATACCAAGATTCACTCCCTTAGGGTATTTTACCATGCTGACCTAATTTTTCCTATCATATGTAAATGTTAATATCAGAGTTTCTCTCTCGATGAAGGTCATCAATTATAAATGGATTCCGATAGTAGACGTAAATAATTTTCAAATATGGGAGAATCAGATGCAACACTACATCTAATATCTGGGAATGGATGTGTTTACAGTAGCGATGCAAGGTATTTCAATCGATATCAATAGTGGTGCTTTATTATAAGCTAAAATAATTGAATTGGATGCAGGCACAATGATAATCAATGATTTTGGTGGAGGCCTATCCAGTTAAATCTGTAAAAAGGTCATGTCATGAAATAAATCAAATTCAATACATGAGAAGTTATTTAATATTTATGACAGTGATTTAAAGTTATGACACGAAAAGTTTAAAGTTTTGTAGACCATGTACGATGAACTAAGAATGAACCCAAATGATTCAACTACTAAATTGTCTTACAAGGTAAATATTGTAATGAATTACATGCATGGTGTATGGTAAGCCCTTGAATACATAAATATTGTGATTACTATATTTAGGAAACATCCACCACGGTTTAATATGAAGTTTTATTTATTTGGAGATAAGGATCTGAAAGATACCACACCACATTACATGAATAATTAGCTTGTAGTATAAGAAGTGACAAATAATAATAATGATGTTGTGGAAAAGGGTAAATCAATAGAAGTAGCATTAAAGTCTAGTAAGAAGATAACAATTGATGATTTGGTGGAAAAAGAAGGGACATACGAGGCAATGTCATTCCTTTCCTGAAATATACCTGGAGGAAGAGGAAAGATCAATGGAAAACATCCACTAGCATGATTTATATGTGGAATAGTTGGAAATCATGTGGAAAGGTGACACAAAAAGAACTAAGAAGAATATGAGGATGAAATTGAAATCCCCATGAAGAAGTCTTTAGCCCATGTGAAAGGAAAGAAGAAGTTCAAGAGAAAAGTCATTGAAAATTTGTATTATTTTCACAAGAATGTGATAGTTTAGATGAATCTGGGGTTGAAGTGGTCGAATAGATAGTGAACGACAAAGATCGTGGAGAAAATGCTATGGTGGAAGTTGTCTACAGTACACAAAAAATGAATAAAGTGATAATGACAAAAAATAAGATGATGGATGAGTTGACTTGCATGATTAATTAGAAGCATCTCTTGAAGAGATATAAGTTTGGATAGCCAAAACAATGAAATCCAAAAATTAGTTTATGATTCCAAACAGAAAATGCAGCAACAACAAGAATTGAAAACTGAGCTGGTGAAAGAAATTGAAAAACATAAATCTTAAATTCCAGATATCCAAAGAATGCTGATGAGCATAAAATTCATGTTGATGAAAAAAAGGGAGATAAATTGTTTTAATAAAAATTTGAACGATCAAATAAAATGCAATGATAAACTCGAAGAAGAAGTTGTCAGTATGTGATAAAATGTCAACGATCAAGATAATCGTTTGACTCTCAATATAACATTAGAAATGTAGATCACTCAAAAAAATGGAAATCTTGGATGTAGAGAATAGAGGTCCAATGGAATATAAGAAATTTTAAAATCTAAATGATATGGTTGGTATGGGGCTTGACTTATAGAAAAAAAAGAAGTCATGGGTAAATTCAGGCCACAAGAACCGGTTCTAAGACCAATGATTGATTTGGGTACTAATTAAAATCACAGTGGTAATATAACCCATGGGAAAAATAGTAGTGATGATTTGATACATATAAATTCACCCTACATCTATTTTTGTTTCTACCGAATGATAGGAAACTCACAAAATGTGTGTTCCGTAATTAAGAGATTCAGAAGGAAAAAAAGAACATAAATGACATCCAAACAGATAATGGTACCCTATAATATCTTTTGAGGGATAGTGATTTTTTGTTGATTATTTGGGAACACGGATAGATATTTTTCATCAACCATGTAGTGGACTTTGCCAAACAAGATCCCAAGTGGTCACATGTAAAAAATAAGAGAACCAAGAAATTAGATAAAAATTAGAAATTGATTTCATCTCTATAAGATGAAGATGGTGAATCATACTCCGAGGAAGATCATTATTTACAATCAATCCCATGTACGAAGTAAAAAACACAGTTAAAGAATAAGAGAGCTGTTAAGGCAGTGGTTGGAAAAATTTCACATAATGCATTAGACTACTCACGTATATGGATGATTGGCACTGGTTTCACATCCCATATGATAGGAAATAAAGTTATTGTTACATGAATAAAATATTAAAAAGAAGGATTTGTTAAATTTGGAAACGATGAAGGCATGGTGATAATTGGATAAGGAATGGATATGTTTGGGAGAAAGGAAATGAGATGTGATTTTTTCTTGGTAGTAGAATGTCTCAGTCACAACGTTTTTAATGTTAGTAAACTATGTGACTCATTGAATTATATATGATATAACAAGAATATATGTATCATAAAATTTAGTGATGAGGTCATTTTTATATAAGGAATGATAAAAACGGTAAATCTATACCTTGTTGGTTAGGAAGATTATATTTACTTTATATCCAGCAAGGAAGAAAACAAGTTCTTGCATAAACGACTTGGTCATCGATTCCAAATATCCCTATATGATATAGTAAAGTGTGATGTAGGTGGAGATCCCCCTAAGCTATCACGTGTTTATACACATACGTATTATTCATCTAAAAATGTGAAAATCATCAGAAATACATACAAGGTAAAGGAACAGAAGTAAACTAGGGTGCATGAATTGGTCAATGTAGATGTATGATGACCTATCTTTCCAAGATCCACTGATAGAAAGTAGTATTGTGTAATATTCATTTGTGATTATTTTATAACGGCATGGGTATTTTTCATTTACTGCATGTCTGATGTGTTTCATTGAATAAAATTGTATTTAAGGGAATCTAAAACGATGCATGAAAAAAAATTATGATGTTTCGTACTGAGAATTGTATGAAATTCACATATAGTTCAGTGGATGACAATCTTGAGAAACATGGATAATACATCATATTTCTTCAATGATAAGTCCTCAATTTAATGGAGTAGTTGAGAGGTGAAATCCAATCATCAATAACCTTACAAGAATACGGTTTATTGAAAAAGTCATATAGGAAACTTTTTGGAAGGATGTAGTCTTGAAATCAGTCTACATCTATAGTACGGTGTTTTTTTGTTCTAAGGAAAGAAGGACTATGTATAAGTTGTAGTTTTGAAATAATCCAATATTAGAATACTTTGAAATGTTTGGAAGTAAGATCAGTGTTCCCAAAAATTAATGTAATATGAAATTTTAATCGCGTGGAGATGAGGGGATATTACATGTATACACCGGAAAAAGAAAATCATATAAATACTTTAAAAAGAAGTTGGGACAATTATTTAAAGGAAATGATATCACTACGGAAGAATGTGTAGAAAATATTCTACAATATAGTAAATAGTATCATGATGAAAGTGTTGTGGATGAAAGAAACACATTGGGAGCATATGTGGATGATGCTGATTCAGAAGAAGACACTAATGATTAGATGGAGGAAGTCAAGCCAGTATCCATGAAGAAGTCAAAGACTTTAGTATAATTCGATAGGAAAAATATCATCAGTGATCAGAATGGTCCTATTAAAAATAGAATAATAAATACATTAAAATATGCATTTTTTATATCATAGTTTTATTTTAAATGTTTTAGTGATGCAGCTAGATATAAAAACTGGGTTGAGAAAATGAATGATGAGCTAGAAAATATTGATTAAAATCAGACGTGGAAGATTTTATCGAGGCCAATATATAATAATGTCATCCACACTAAATGCATCTTTCATAACCATATGAATGAATATGGTGAAGTGATACGAAAAAAATTAGGTCTAGTGTGAAATGTTTACTCATAAATAGAGGGTATCGATGTCAATGAAACATCTGAACCTATTTCAATGCTGGAGACAATCGAATTATTCTTTTCCATTGTAGTGCAACTGTAGTTAAATTTTATCCAGATGGATGTTAAGTCCATAATTTTGAATGGGGTTCTAGAAGATGAAGTTTATATTTAGAATCTAGATTGATTTCCCAATAGTTATTTTGAGAAAATTGTTTGTTGGCAGAATAAGAAATTATATGGTTTGATGTAAGCACCAAGAGCATGATATTAAAGGATTGATTAATTTTTTATGAAACTAGGTTTTCAGTGTCATAGATTTTATTACATTTGTTAATTGAATAATAACTATAATCAATGGATGTGGGTGCTGGTATATGATGATGATAAAATATTCGGTGGATCAAATGAAGCACATTGAATACAGTTATTTAAAGTCTTGAAAAAAGAGTTCAAAATGTTAATTATTTGTGAGCTGATGTTTTTTCTTTTTTTACAAGTGAAACAAGGATGGAATGACACATCCATTAACCAATATAAATATTCCAATGAGTTTTTTTTGAAGTTTGTAATGGAAAATTACAAGGATATGATGACTCTAGTGGCTACTTGTATGAAATTATCACATGATGATAATGGAAAGTAAGTTAATATAAAAAACTACACTAAAATAATTAGATTCCTATTGAACATGACAATGAAGAGTCCTAATATTGTCTTTGAAACATAAAAGAAGCATAGTATCAAATAACTCCAATGTAAATCCACATACTTGCAGTGAAAAGAATACTTTGATATATAAAGAGCACTATGGATTTCAGTTTTCTCTGTAATAATAGATCCCATTCATAGCGTTTGGGATATACAGATAGATATTGGGAGAGTTTGTAAGATGATAGTAAATCAATGTTAAGAGGTTATTTCCATCTTGGTGGATTGTGAATTTCATGCCTATGAATGAAAAAAGATTTGTTTTCATTGGGAACTACAGAAGACGATTATATTGAAGCCACTCAGGAATGAACAAAATTGTTATGGATGAAGAAGAAACTAGATGATAGGGGAGTTGATGTGATGTCTCTAATTGGAATACATTAATATAATTAAATTGTTATCAATCTTATAAAATGTCTAGTTCATCCCCCAAAGAAAAATCACAATGAAATATAATATCATTTTGTTAAGAAGAATATATAGCATGGACTGGTAAAGTTGGAGTATGTTCCTACATAACTTGAAATTGTAGACATTCAGACAGAGGCCTTACCCAAAGAATCATTTGAGAGTCATCGACTGGATCTGAGAGTCCATTCGACACCCCGCACTTAAAAATGTTTCGATATGGGATCACCCCCAACCCGCTCTCCCTGAGTTATGTTGTGTTTTCCCCAAATGTGATGATTTGTGTCCCTTACTCTATTTTCGACCGCAAATGAGTGACATTTGGGATTGTTGACAGAAGGGGAGAATGTTTGGATCTTTATAGGGGAGAAATGAATGGGTAAATTTATTTTTTAAAATCATGATGACAAGATGATAGGTGTTGTTGAGAGATAGGGGAAGAAGAATGTTATAGAATGAATTAAATCTGATGCTGCATGAAGTGATCGATCAAAGGATACATATCAAAATTGCCGAGGACCATGATGAAATAAGTTTCTCGGTTTAATGATTTTGTGTGAGGAATGAGTTGATTTAATGAGGAACATTTCATTATACTCTTGTTTAACATACCAAGAATTACTCATGTATGATAATAATATGTGTTGGGTAAATCTCTTATTTCTATCTGAATCAAATTAGGTGAATGGTGTTCAAATATTGAAGGAGATTTAATGTTGCATCATTTTATGAAAGTGTTTTAAACAAACACAAATGGGGAAATTGTTTGGAAAAAATATCTCAAGGTATCATTGCAGAATTATTAGGTGGGTTGGCTTTGCTCACAAAGAAGAGGTGAGGATTATTTCATGTTAGCATCATGGAAACATAATGTTTTTTCAGAAGGCTGGGTGATTATGAAGAGTTTTTTGAACCTATAAAATTTCTATGGAGATTCATGAACTAGAGATAATTTTAGCATAAAATTCAGAGCATTGTTAAATGGGTTGTCATGACGTTGACATGGTGCATAAGGTTCTATAGTCATTGGAAACAAATATAAATTGGTCTCAACCTCATTGAAACAATTATAGGGTTTTCATGATAATATTTTGTCTCTTGATTTGAAAATAAGGTTTATGAAGGTGGTTTATGATGTTTCTTCATAGTAGCTATGTTTAACTTTTTGAATGTAAAGAGAATTTGCAATGTATTTTTGAGATCAATGAAAGGAAGGAGATTCATGATGGCTATGTTGAGCTCCACGAATGAGGTGCACATTGTGAAGGATAAGTTGAGAATTTATAAAGGAAGACACTTTACAAAGGCCTATTTGAGCATTGTGAAAAAGGGTGGCTCGTTAAGCTTTGGTATTTGTTAAATAAGGAGCTACACAAAGCAGTGTTCTTTACAGTAGTGTTTTAAATGGTATTTCTCAGTGTTCAGTGGAAGAGTGGTATTCATCATTGTATAAAAGTGTGAAATAAATAGGTAATATATATATAGTATATGTTGAATTAATTTTATATAATGAAATTAAATAAAAGTATATAATATGTGAATGGATATTCAGATGAAGCAGTGAGAACACTTCAGTTGAGAGAGAAGTGATATACAATATTGTGTTTGGTAGTAATCTTGGAGAGATAGTGAGTCTATTCCAAACATTGTAAATAGAAGTATGTTTTTAGTGGATTTGGTACAGTGGAATATTTTTATTGTATTATCTAGGGATGTATCCCAATGAGGGTGAACCAATTAAAAATTATTGTGTCGCATACATGCTTTAATTTCTATTCATACATTGCTACGAGAAAGGGGGAAAAGTGTGTTTTTTAACAATGAAACAAGTTCAAAAGAGGCTATTTATTTTAATCATTCATACCATGATTCAACCCCCTTTTTGGTATTTTTTCTAGTGGACAAAACATAATATCACATAGTTAAAAACTAGATTTCAAGTATAAATGTAAAAGTGTAATATTAAAAATATACTAGTTAGAACACTATAAATATTCGAAAAAATGTTACGAATAAATTTTTTGAGATGTAATATACATATAATTTCACCAAAATGAATCAATTTTACATTTTGGAGTGATTTTCTTGGGAATGATGTTAGGGAATTATTATAATATAAATGGGGTTTCAAATGCCATATTTGACTATTTTTAAATGGGATCAATTACACCCTTTCAAACACAAAAATATAAATATAATTCACCCTTATGACACCATAATTTTATTAAATTCCAATAACCCTCTTCAAACAATATATGCCCTAATTAAATCATTGATTGGTGAAGCCCTTTATTTTGAAGGGAAATTCTTAGGGAAAAATCATAACTCCAACCGAAGTAATATCAAATTCTAAACATTTTTTTTAAATTCCTCATTAAAATATCATATATTCATCATAATATGATGAAATTATTTTCAATATAATATTGATATATATATTTATTGATGTAATAACAATTATTCAAACATTGCATCTACTTTGAAAAACAAAATAACTTCATTAGGGCATTTCATGGACAACCACCTCAACAAAGTGATGATGTTTGTTTACATTGCCTATTTTCATGGATGGTCATAATATTTGTTAATTATGATAAAATATGATATATAACATATAATATTTATTCTTAAATTAAAATTTAAAATCAACATTCACCCCCTCTTACACACTGATAAATGGAAATGCTACTCGTGTGAACTTGTGGAATACTACCTCCATAGAAAGTGTTTTTTTCATTTTTTAGTTATAATTTTATAAAATATCTAAAAATCATAAAATATAGTTTTCCATCATAAAATTATAATTTTTATAATTTTTATTTTTCTATATTTATATTATGTGAAAATAAGAACGTCTTCAACTATACATGAAAATCAACTAAAGGCGTGTTCATGTGTTGGTCAGTTTAACCACCGATGTGAATGATTCTATAAAATTGGGAAATACATGATAATGATAATATAACAACAAATACAATTATAATATGTTAACAATATATTGATCATTATATGGTTTTTAAAATATTATATTATATATTTTTCTTAATTTAAAAGTATCATTTTTTCCTAAAATTATTGAAATAAGATGTTATAAATTCGATGGTAAAATAGAAAAACCAAAATTACAATTACACAAAATAATATCATATTAAATGACATATCAATATTTAAATTTCAATCATATAGTGGGTAATGATATCAAAATTATTAAACATGCACAATCAGTTTTATATATGAGAACCTGATTGTCATAATACGCTATATCAAATTAAGAAAAAAATTATAAATAATTAGACTATATATAAAAAAGGGGAAATTTTAATATTTATATTTTTAAATAGATTATTATTTTATCTATATTTTTAATTGAAGGATATATTTTGATAAAAAAAAATACAAGGATGAAAGGTATGGGTTTGTTCACTAAACTCTACGTTCTTTGAGGAATGCTTTAATTTTTTTCACCTATTTATCCTTGATGTTCTATAGATACTACCCAAATGAGTCACATAATTATCAATAATACTTTTGAAGGATATATAAATTTTTATTTCTTAATATCACATATATATTATTTAAATACATTCACCTATCAAGATGAAATTGTTTCTTTAAGAGTAATATGAATCCTTTAATACTTTTTTATGATAATATACATATTTATTTTTAAATTTGTAAATAAAACATAATTTTAAATTTTTATAATAATTATCTTATATTAAATGACATTGAATGTATTTACTAATTTTCATCCTCATATGGGTTTTTTATGAAAATCATAAAAATGCAATAATGGTTTCCTGTGACTCAACGCCCATAATCGAGTCATAATAACAATTATCTAACAATATTTATGCCGGATATATCTATTATAATATATGAATGTGTTATGTTTTATTTCGAACAATTTTTAAGGGAAATAAAATATCAATATCAATATAAAATTGTGGGATTAAATATTTTTGAAAATTATATTATATCACTATTATGAATGACTCATATTCTTAGTAGTGGATCATTTTTTCCTTGTCTATAATTAAATTTTATCCCAATTTTCTCCTCCATTTTTTTGGAAAACAAATAAATAATATTTGATTAAATTTTATAAATCATTATCTATTTTTTAAAATGAAAACTTTATACATGTTTAATGTTTTGTGATTTTAATATCATTTTTTCATATTTCTCAAATGGTTTCTCCATCAATTACAAAATTAAATTTTTTATCAATGACGCCAAATTTTCATTTTATAACCCTTATTAATTTATAAATTAATAAATATTATATTTTCAATTTATGTGTTATAAATATATTTCTAAAGTTAAATTTTTGAAAACCTTAATTACTTTTGAAGATAAAATGTTAAGATATATTTTTTAAAAATTAATAATTTTCAATATATCTCAACATGACGTCTATGAAAAAATTATAAGGAATCATTTATGAGTAAATATTTTCAATTATTTTTTGAACTCATGTATAAATAAATAATATTTTAAGGATCATTTATTTGTAAATACTTTTGAAATATTACTATTTCATCTATTTCAATTTTTTTATTGATTATGACATCTGTTAGCCATTATGTATCTCACTAAAATTTCATTATGTTAAAAAAATTCTT
Organism: Viscum album; assembly: GCA_963277665.1. Lineage (NCBI taxonomy): Eukaryota > Viridiplantae > Streptophyta > Magnoliopsida > Santalales > Viscaceae > Viscum > Viscum album. The sequence continues at coordinate 217,628,920 of OY728155.1, forward strand.
ATTCAAACATCTTTTTCCCAAAAATGAAAAAAATAAAATGATGATATATTTTTAAGTATTTGTAAATCATTCATTAAATAATTCATGATAAAATGAACCGATTTCATTTATTTTTTTTACTAACAAATTAGTGTATTTGAAAAGAGACTCATAATACTAAATTTTAAAATTATGACTTCAATTGTTTTTTCAAATATCCATTTTTTATTTAGTTATCAATTTATTTTGCATGATTTATGTCCATTGGAGTTAGTTTTAATGTTTTTTGAACAATTTTATTATATAATTATGAAATTTTTTTGTGAACATGTTTTCAGTATCATGTGGTTGAATTCATGATATTTTTTGGATATTTGATAGAACTCTTTTTATTTACATGGTCAGTTTATGAAAAGTTAATAACATCAGTTTTTATGTTTAATGGATCTCATATTATAAACCTGAGTTCATTTTTACAATTATAGGACTTAAATTTTGATGTTATATGAACCCTATTTTATTTTCAAGGTTTCTTTATATGGTGATTTGGGAGTTTCATGAAACCAATTTTCTTAATATGGGATATTTTATTATTTAATTATTATTTGATCGTGACACATAAATTCATGGATTATGAGATGAGTAATACCTTTATCTCTCTCCAATTCATTAGATTAACGTTTATATCACCAATGATAGAATGGTAATGTGAATAGGTTAATAAGTCAGTGGGTTCACAAAGGGTGAGTGTGTTGGAAAAAATCAGTACTCATATTTTTTATGTAAATAATAATGAATGTTTATAAGATCACAAAGGGTTATAGTGTAACATTTAATTTTTACTAATGGTATTAAGTGTATGTTGGTTTGAAAGATCATCGTTCATAATGACAATAAGTCCAATGTTTATGATTATGCCTCCCTTTCAGGTTGGTTTTAATTGTATTCCATTTTTTCATGATTATTCCCTATTTTTAATTTATCAAAAACATTTATACATTTCCTGCATGTTTTATAATAGTTCTTAAAATTTTAAAGTAGAACATTTCTTTAAATTTTCCTTCACATTTTCCTTATGATTTAATATTTATCATTTATTTGTTGAAACACTTAACTGTTGAGTAAAAAGTTTTCTTATGTATTTTATTATAACGATAGGGTTGGAAAATAAAAATCACATTTCCTTAATAATAAAATTTATGTTTATGGAATTTTATATGAAATAACACCTAAAGTCTTATTCATTCATTATAACTTGTTACATGACGTTTTCTAGATAAATGTAACCATGTTTTTCTAATGATCGAAAAACTACTAGAGTTCTTAAATAACTTACTCTTTTATCATGATATTAATCTTTCTCAAAAAACATACACTTTCATGCATTTAAATTCTCATAGTTTTTCCATTCCGATTCACACATTTTTTTATTAAAAACTATGCAGGTCTAAAATTATGAATCGCTAAATTTTTTGGATCTAGTGGGTATCAAAAATTCATAATCATCTTGAATTTGAAATAAAAGATTATGTTTATCAAGTTGGTATTCACTCAAAAAATCCATTTTGATTTTTGATTCCTCAATTATGAATATCACAACATAGTAAATCCATTTTCACATTCTTAATTCTGATTTTAAATATTTTTTAGATCTGATTTTTATAGTTCATTGCATTTTATTCTTTCCCCTAAAATCTGAATTTATAACTATCTTAAAGTTTCAATATATCCTTAATGTTATGATTTTAAATCCTTCTTAATGATTCTATATTTCCTTATTATTATGATTTCATAACATTGATAAATTTTTTGTATTTCATTAATTTAATGATTCTTACATTCAGAATATTACATATTATTACAAAGATAATGCTACTTATGATAGTTTTTGTTATCTAAATGGGGTCATTGTTTCTTTTACAATATGACCATTTCAAATTCCATCTGTCCAAGTCTCTCATATATTTCAGAAAAAATATGACCATTGGAAGATATTTCAACCATGTGATATCTCACCTATAAAAACAAAATCATTTGAAAAAGATATATCTTGTGAAATTTAGGATGAATTGAAAACCTACGAGAGCTGTACTAGAATTCCATCGTGGGAAATCCATCATGGGTTTATGTAGTGAACATGTTTTTACACATTTTGAAAAAGTCACCACGCATTGTTGAGAGCTCTGTGATTCTAACTGTTAATATATACAATCACAGCCTCCCAAGATGAAGGAAAACATAAGTTTTGGTTACTTTCATAATAGAGGGCATCCATGTTGAAGGAAGACATAGTTTCTAATAACCTTATAAATTGAGGGATTTTAGGAATATGAAGACAGATACTAATATTTATGTTGATGGATTTACATGGTGTGGGTTAGACAAACGTTATTGAATGTATAAATCAAGGGACATTTTTCCATGGTTATTGGATACCATTATCTTTGGGTTAAATTATTTCATTACACTTGTACTACTTATTTAATTACATGTTCTTTAAAATACTCTTCATTTTTGTTAAAGATAAAAAGTGTAACATTCTTACAGTTTATCTTTGGTATTAACATAGATTTATGATTCTATATAATTTATGTTAGAATCTCACTTATGTATAACTGTGTTCTTATTTCTTTATAATAAAATTTTAATCAGACCTTGGTTCCTTCTAATATCTATCTTAAAGATTGTAGAGGTTTTTGCGAATCTTGTTTGTTTAATTTTGTTAAAAAATGTTTCCATAAGGTTGAAAGGGAATATTTTTAAACCTAAAAATCACCCCTATTATAACTGAGAATCAACAACTCGTATTTTATTACTAAACTAAATATTTTCCTTTGAGCATAAATTATTTAATAAGTATTATTCTCATATTTTACTAAATGTTTTTTGTCAAATGCATTATGAGTTTTATTTTCCAAAAATAAATTTGTTTGAGTTCACCACTTTATTATTTTAACATTACCAAGGATAAAAATAAGATTTTATAATGTGGTATTGAATGAAATTTTCTATAGGAGAAATTTTATAGCTTAATATTCACATGTTTATTAAATTATGATGTTTATATAGGTAGTCAATAAGACAAAGAATCATTTGGTCTTTGGGACATGCCAAAATCTTATAATTTTTTTAAATAAAGAGATTAGTATATTATTTATGAAATATTTTTCATTGGTTTTTTTTCAACCCCCAGTTTTTTTTACATAATTCAATTTCTTCAATCTTAGTTGAATATTGGTAATTTTATAGGGGTTGTTTTCTATGTTACAAATTCAAGAGCCTGGATCTATGTATGTTCATGGAGGGGGGAGGGTTTGAGTTAGTTATCCATTTCCTTTTTTGGTCTTCAGTAAGTCGTTAGTGACCAGCATAAAACCCAATCCAATCTTATAGATTATTTAGGCCTCACCGTGATGATGTAGTAACCAAAATCTCTAGACACAATGATTTGAAAAAATTATATTGAATATGAGACTACTCCTTATATTAATGGTTAATTTTCTGAATACGGATACACCATATTTCAATGATTTATATTCACCAATATAGATCCATATTGTATTCTAAATCATGATTCTATAGTGGATGATCATTAAACAACTGAACATAGTGTCACCAGAGTCCAAACATTCCTAACAATTTTGAGTCACACAAAAATATCATTATAATAAATTAAACTATATTATTCATCTACTAATAATGATCTAATATAAAATGGTATATTTTTTCATACTTGTTTCTTATACAATAACAAATTATTCCCCACTTCTATATGATTTCTAAACAGGGATTTCTCATGTACACTTGTCTATATAGTATTACAACATTATGGTAACACCCCATTACATTAAAATATTTTCATTTTAAAATAATTCTTTTTCCTCAATTTATACATAGGAATAAGCATGTCAATATTACACAAATCACAACATTGACGTATATTCTATTACACGCAAGACCGATTTTGCAATTCTTTTAATGGGGAACTTATTTTAAAACAACATTTTTACAGTTTTATAAATATTATTTGTAATTTTAAACTTCATTTTTGAATTCTTAAAGTCATATATAGATTACATTAATTTTTTTATTTTTATAAGAAGTTTCTATTGTTTTTGAATAGTTATAAATACTTCATTTTAGTTGAAAATTTCATTTTTTCGATTAAGTGTTTATTAATCTTAAATTATATTTTAATTTTATTACAATTAAAAATAGACCAATTATATATAATATTCCAATTTATTTCATTTGAATAATTTTAGTATTTAATTTAGATATAAATACCTAGTTGTCTTTTGAACATTTTCACATTAAAAACTCGCATCCTCGCCATGTCTATAGGATTATCTTTAAACATAATTTTTCCACATCAGTTAATTGAATTTGTGAAAACATAAAGACATGTTTGTAATCATTATAATGTTTATTTTATAAAAATATCAAATTAAGATTATATAAAAAATATATGTAAAATTAATGAATATTTATTAATGCGATTAAGGTAAAAGAAGCATAACTAGGTACAAAACCTTAATCTTGAGTTCCAGAATGACATAGATACTTGTCCAAAGTCCATTTTATTCCAACTGTTATAACATATACCCTATTATTTTTAATTTTATGAGTTATTTGTATACTATTTCATTAATTTGTTCTATATAATATGTTATGTAATAAAAATCACAATAAAATGAAAATTATTTCCTTTAACATTTATAAATCATTAGAGTTTGTGGAAGAAACATAGATACAGTTATAAATTTTATACTAAATGATAAATAATTTTTTAATGATTTTAATTTACCATTAATTTTTATTGGAGATATAATTTCAATAAATACTTAACAAACTCTAAGACATGGATTATTTATTTAATAATTAGATAAGATAAATGATTCTAAAATCAATAAAATTATTTAAAATTTAATGAGTTATTGTGATTGATTAGTTTATTATATTAATATATCATGTCAAAATATGTGAAATTAATATATTTTTATTATATTATTTTTTATATTTAATAAATTATAATCAGTCATATTGTGTCAAAATTGAAATTTTTGTTATTTTACAATAACTGATATTTTATTAACTTTTTTAATATTAATAAAACATATACCATTCTTCCACGTGATTTTAAGTGTAATTAAATACCAAATAAAGTATATTAATAGAATATTTCATATTATATGATAAAAATATTGACCCATAGATACTAAAAAACATTGTTAGCATTGTATGCGATAAAGTAGTGTTTTTGTGCGTCGCATGCGCTTGGCGTAAAATTAATTTATAAAAAACATGTATTTTTTATTTGGTAAATTCAATTTATTAATTATAATTTATTGAATTTATATTTTATAATAAATCTAACTATAATTTAGAATTAATTGTAAAATTAAATAGGTTTCCAAACTAGTAACCTTTATAATGACCAAAATGATAAAATTGGGGGAAACCTTGATTTGAAGGAAAAAAAGTATAAAAATGAAATTATTAATCTATGGTGGTGGTTTTTATCAAACATTAAATCCCTTTAAAATATTTTTTGTACATTTTGGAGGCACATGAGATATGGGAGGTCTTAAACTAGTTTATACCTTTTAGTATTTACTAGAAATCAACTCGTCCACTATAAAATGAAATTGAATATTCCACTTCATCACACCTCTCAAATCACATTGACTCATCTAGCCTCTAATAAAATAGTCTTTGAAACCCATAACATCACAATATAAGCCTCACATTAGGGCTAAATCAACCCAAGTAATCTCGTTTGTTCAAACCAATAGAATTTTCCTGGAAAAAGGTATCATTATTCAATGTGTATTTATGTTTTATTTGTTTCTCAACCCCACTATTTATTGTTATTACATGATTATATAATAAAAATAATATCCTAAATATACTGATATGTTTTTATGTTATGGTTTTGACAAATATCTACTAACACTTCCATCAAATGGGAAACAAACATACCATTTCTATTTACGACGAATTACTCCCTCACGAAATGAAGTCGTTCATTTTTCCTTTACTACATCCCCTGGTTGAGAATTATAATGGGAACCATATTTATATATGATATATGTGATATATATGTAGTTTTAACACTTATTTAATTTATATATAACACATAACTTAATTATTTTAATTTTATGTAAATACAATTACATGACTTCTTCTGTCTCGTATGCCATTAAGAAGGCCTATAATGGTCTGATGGAAAATTCAAGATGGCTGGTTTGTGAGAACTCCTCTCTTATTCTATGGAAAACTACTTGGTTATCTAGACCCATCTATAATGATATTTTTGTTCCTCCATCCCTGATGGACCATGCTATTGATGATATCCATGATATTGACTATATGAATGATCTTTTACCTGATCATCTCCGTCTGTAGATTCCTCGGTACAACTATGTTGACTCTGACACTATTGTCTGGATGGCTAACCTGAACGGAATGTTTTCTATAATGGAGTGCTATGAGCTATCTTGTGGTCCTCCCTTGAACCCACCCTCCTAGATTCAAGTAGTTTGTACATCCTTTATTCCACCTACTGCAACACTTCTCACCTGGAAAATCTAGAAACATCGCCTCCCAGTCCAGCATCTACTGCAGCGCGCCAGACTGCAACTGGCTCCTGCCTACAACCTCTGCCTTGATGCCACTAAAACACATCAACACCTCTTTATCTAATGAAAATTCAAGATCCAATTCTGGAGTTACTTGTAGAGTATTTTCAGTTTCTGTTTTGATCATCAATCTCTGGAGGATCTTCTGCACTCTATTTGCAGGAAAAATTGCAGTGAGCAGATTGTTTCTCTCCAGTTGGCTGCTATGATGAATTTTTTCTCCTTCATCTGGAAAGAGAGCAATGACTTACCTTTCAACAGCATTAAACCATCCCTTCATAATGGTGTTTGTTCATTCATCATGCAATTCGAACAACCACCCTTTTACAAACAGGTTCAATGAATAATGATGTTGTTGATCTTGTGCTTTTGAGATCTATTGGTGTGCATGGAAGGTCCAAGAAACTATTGATGATGAAGTATGTCTGGTGGATACCACCCATTACCAATTGGATCAAATTCAATGGTGATGGAGCAGCCTCGGGCGCCCCGGGTCTGGCCAGATGCGGTGGTGTATTATGACCCTCCCGTGGATTTTTGAAAGGATGCTTCTTTCATTTTATTGGGAACTATATTGCAATTGAAGCGGTACTTAGGGCTATAATTAAAGCAATCAGATATGTTCTACACTTTAATTGGTATCAATTATGGTTGGAGTTTGATTCTACCACTGCTATTAAAATTCATCGTGATCGATCCGGAAATTTACAATGGAAGATCTTGCCTGACTGGATTGAATGTCTGCGGCTGGCGGAGGTACTCTCTCTTGATGTAACACATGTTTATCGTGAGGCCAATCGGGTTGTTGATGCTCTGTCCAAGAGAGTACTTTTTGAAGTTAGTTCGAATTGGTCCTGCGTCAAGCCTGAATTTTGTAATGATATTGTCAAGGATGATATTTGTGGTCAGGTGTATACCCGTATTTCATGATCAATTTTGTGTCTCTGCTCTCCTGTGTACTTTTCCTTTTGATTAATATATTTTTTTTAGTAGCAGGTCTTCTCCAGTCTCCTGACTTTTTGGGTATTAAGTATATTTTTAATTAATAATTTATGATATAATTTTCATATAAATTATACTCATGACATAATTAAATTTAATGATATATAATATATCATTTTCTTTATTACCTTTTAACACACTAAAAATGTAATAACGTTGTTCGTGGATACGTGGAGTACCGCCTCCTCAAAGCATTGGGATTCCTTTTACATACTAATTATTATATTTATATGTATATATTATTAAATAATATGGTATATATTATTAAATAATATGGTATATATTATTAAATAATATGGTATATATTATATAATTATCATTATGAAAATTTAAATTTTTCTTATCTTCATTCTGTAATGATCATTGAAGAATGGGAATGTTACTCATTCATACATACAACCTACAGTCTCCATGATTGTATCATTCATTTATTTCTCATAACCATATCTCATGTTTTGTTTTAAAAGAATAATATATGTATAAATATTATAATAATTGGATGATAATTATTATGGATATTTTTATATAATGACAACATTTACCATAATCAACCTACCTAAATAATTTTTGACAAATGAAGTAATTTTTTTTCGAAACACCCGACATAAATATAATTGTTTATGTAGTTAAATAAAAAATTGTAATAAGTTAACTATATGTAATGATAATCGTGGAAAAGTTTCTAAATCATGAAAAAAATTATCAAATATTTATTATTAAAGAATATAAAGTTATATTTGACATGTCGTAGTCAAGTTAACATTTTTTCCCTCAATTTAAATTCCATTGAGAATTATTTGATATTTCCCTTGAATTCACTATTGTAACGCGCATATAATTCCCCTTGAAATATCATATATTGAATATCCATATTTTTATGATATTTTAATTCACATTTATTATTTCTACTAAATGGGTCTTATAATTCAATTATTTTAATGTGTTATAAGACATTTTGCGGTGTTTAAATATTAATTTCATTAAGAATGTTTTAACTATATTTCAATTATCACTACTGGAAATCCAGCATTTCCCAACGGTTTAGAACCGTTGGGAAAGGCTGCAGAACCGTTGGTATATGTTATACCAACGGTTCTGCAAACCGTGGGGAAGTAAGTCATTGGGAAAGGCTTTTCCCAATGGTTTACACAGAACCGTTGGGATAGGTCAGAAAAAATCAACCTATCCCAACGGTTTGGCCCGTTGGTAAATCAACAGACAATTTTATTTCCCAACGGTTTACAAACCGTTGGGAAAGGTTTTTTTCAACGGTTCATAGAACCGTTGGTAAAAACAACCATGCAACAGGGTATCCCAACAGTTTCAAACCGTTGGGATATGGTGTTTTTACCAAAGGTTCAAGGAACCGTTGGTAAAAACATCTACATAGAGCCTATGCCAACGGTTTTTAAACCATTGGCATAGGCTTTGCTATGCAAATTGCACAGCAGCCTGCAATTTGCACAGCAGGTCTGGTTTTTTGGGCATTTTCAATTCAATTTTCAATCCAATTATTCCCTCATTTTCAATTCATTTTTCAATCCAATTATTGTACCTGTAACACATATAATGCATACATATACAGAACAAACCAACACATACAAATAATGAAAACCAACCAACCAACACATATAATGCATCCTAAAAATATACACATCCATAATTAATGTAGAATTCATAACATAATTATAAACATATATAATTCATTTAGAATTCATTCTAAAATTTAGATGACAATTATATGTGGAATCCAAAATTAAATTCATAATTTGATCGGTTTTTTCTATACCATATATTTTTACCTCAAATGATGTCCATTTTAAACAAAATACATACACCTGAAGTGATACCGGCCACACCGCACCTCAGATTGAGGCGGGGTTGACTCGTACACGTCACATTTGACCCATGGATCATTGTGCTAAAGTATCGACACAATCCGAATACGTTTGGTCAGTTTTCCGTATGTCAGTTGATGTTCTTCACTTAAAATGACGTCCTTTTGAAACAAAAGACGTACACTATGAGTGGTTCCGACCACACCACGTCTCCAATTGAGGTGGGGTTGATTCGTACACGTCACATATGACCCATGGATCATTCTCATAAAGTTTAAATGGAAACCGAATGCGTTTGGTCAGTTTTCCATATGTACTTAAAATGATGTCCATTTTAAACAAAAGAGTGACACATAGACTAATCCTGGCCACACCGCAACTCAGATTCATCTCGGGTTGGCTCGTACATGTCACATATGACCCATGGATCATTGTGATAAATTATCAAAAGATTACGAATGCGTTTGGTCGGTTTTGCGTATGCCAGTTGTTCTTTTCATTTATAATCATGTCCATTTTAAACAAAAGAGATAGAGTTAGAGCGGTGTCGGCCACACCGCGTCTCGGATTAAGACGGGGTTGACTTGCACACGTCACATATGACTCATGGATCGTTGTGCTAATGTATCGATAGAATCCGAATGCGTTTGGACGTTCTTCCATATGTCAGTTGATGCCTTTCACTTAAAATGACGTCCTTTTGAAACAAAAGACAGACACTTTGAGTGGTGTCAGCCGCACCGCATGTCGGATTGAAGCGGGGATGATTCGTACACGTCACATAAGACCCATGCATCGTTCTCCTAAAGTTTCAACGGAAACCGAATCCGTTTGGTCGTTTTTCCGTATGTACTTAAAATGGTGTCCATTTTAAACAAAAGAGAGTCACTTAGAATTATCCTGGCCACACCGCGACTCAGATTCATCCCGAGTTGGCTCATACACGTCACATATGACCCATGTATTGTTGGGATAAATTATAAACAGATTCGGAATGCTTTTGGTCGGTTTTCCGTATGTCAGTTGATGCTTTTCACTTAAAATGATGTCCTTTTGAATCAAAAGACGGACACTTTGAGTGGTGCCGACCACACCATGTCTCCGGATTGAGCGGAAACCACCGTGCAACATTCTAATTATTATTTGTGACGTGTACGTGCAGACCGCACATCAATCGGACGTGCGGTTTGCGCGGTACGACTCAATATTCGTGTTTTAAGTGATGCGCGCGCTTCGTAAACGCGTGTGAGGGGTGTCCAAACGGGCCAAACAAAGTCAGAATGGCCTGAAATCAGATGAAAAATACGGGAGAGTGATTTATGAAGTGGTCAAGCAGACGACACGTCAATCGGACGTGCCGTGTGCCCGCGGTGACCGACAACGCAGTTCTGGTGTCATAAACGGCCAAAACGGGCGTCCAACGGTCAAATTCATAGCGGACGACCTCATATTGATCTGAAACCACCGTGGAACATTCGAATTATTATTCGTGATGTGTACGCGCAGACGACACGTCAATCGGACGTGCGGTTTGCGCGGTACGACCCAATATTCGTATTTTAAGTGATGCGCGCGTGAGGGGGGTCCAAACGGGCCAAACGAAGTCGGAATGGCCTGAAATCAGACGACAAATACGGGTGAGTGATTTCTGAAGTGGTCGAGCAGACGGAACGTCAATTGAACGTGTCATGTGCCCGCGGTGACCGACAACGCAGTTCTGGTGTCATAAACGGTCAAAACGGGCGTCAAACGGTCAAATTCATAGTGGGTGACCTCAGATTGAGCTGAAACCACCGTGAAACATTCTCATTATTATTCGTGACGTGTATGCGCAGACGGCACGTCAATCGTACATGCGGTTGGCGCAGTACGGCTCCATATTCGTGTTTTAAGTGATGCGCAAGCTTCGTAAACGCGCGTGAGGGTGGTCCAAATGGGCCGAACGATTTCGAAATGGCCTGAAATCAGACGACAAATACGGGTGAGTGATTTATGAAGTGGTCGATCATACGGCACGTCAATCGGACGTGCCGTGTGCACGCGGTGACCGACAACGCAGTTCCGGTGTCATAAACGGCCAAAACAGGCGTCAAATGGTCAAATTCATAGCGGGACGACCTCAGATTGACCTGAAAACACCGTGAAACATTCTCATTATTATTCTTGACGTGTAAGCACAGACGACACGCCAATCGAACGTGCGGTTTGCGCGGTACGGCTCAACATTCGTGTTTTAAGTGATGTGCGCGCTTCGTAAACGCGCGTGAGGGGGGTCCAAACGGGCCGAATGAAGTCGGAATGGCCTAAAATCAGACGACAAATACGGGTGAATGATTTCTGAAGTGGTAGAGAAGACGTCACATTAATCGGACGTGCTGTGTGCCCGCGGGGACCGACAACGCAGTTCTAGTGTCAAAAACGGCCAAAACGGGCGTCCAACGGTCAAATTCATAGCAGACGACCTCATATTGAACTGAAAACACCGTGCAACATTCTAAATACAATTCTTGACGTGTACGCGCAGACGGCACGCCAATCGGACGTGCGGTTTGTGCGGTACAACTCAATATTCCTGTTTCAAGTGATGCGCGTGCTTCATAAACGCGCGTGAGGGGGGTCCAAACGGGCCGAACAAAGTCAGAATGGCATGAAATCAGACGAAAAATATGGGTGAGTGATTTCTGAAGTGGTCGAGTAGACGGCACGTCAATCGGACGTGTTGTGTGCCCGCGGTGACCGACAACGCAGTTCTGGTGTCATAAACGGCCAAAACGGGCGTCCAACGGTCAAATTCATAGCAGATGAACTCAGATTGAGCTAAAACCACCGTGCAACATTCTAATTATTATTCATGATGTGTTCGTGCAGACATCACATCAATCGGACATGCGGTTTGCGCGGTACGGCTCAATATTCGTATTTTAAGTGATGCACGTGCTTCGTAAACACGCGTGAGGGGGGTCCAAACGGGCCGAACGAATTCGGAATGACCTGAAATCAGACGACAAATACGGGTGAGTGATTTCTGAAGTGGTCTAGCAGACGGCACATCTATTGGACGTGCCATGTGCCCGCGGTAACCGACAACGCAGTTCTGGTGTCAAAAAACGGCCAAAACAGGCGTCAAACGGTCAAATTCATAGTGGACGACCTCTGATTGAGATGAAACCACCGTGAAACATTATAATTATTATTCGTGACATGTACGCGCAGACGGAACATCAATCGGACGTGCGGTTTGCGCGGTACGGCTCAATATTCGTGTTTTAAGTGATGCGCGCGCTTCGTAAACGCATGTGAGGGTGGTCCAAACGGGCCGAACGATTTCGGAATGGCCTGAAATTAGACGACAAATACGGGTGAGTGATTTACGAAGTGGTTGAGCAGACGTAACATCAATCGGATGTGCCGTGTGCCCGCGGTGACCGACAACGCAATTCTGGTGTCATAAACAGCCAAAACGGGCGTCAAACGGTCAAATTCATAGCGGACGACCTCATATTGACCTGAAAACACCGTGAAACATTCTAATTATTATTCTTGACGTGTACGCGCAGACGGAATGCCTATCAGACGTGCGGTTTGCACGGTACGGCTTAATATTCGTGTTTTAAGTGATGTGCGCGCTTCGTAAACGCTCGTGAGGGGGGTCCAAATGGGCCGAATGAAGTCGGAATGGCCTGAAATCAGACGAAAAAGACGGGAGAGTGATTTATGAAGTGGTCGAGTAGACGGCACGTCAATCGGACGTGCTGCGTGCCCGCAGTGACCAACAACGCAGTTCTAGTGTCATAAATGGCCAAAACGGGCGTCCAACAGTCACATTCATAGCGGACGACCTCAGATTGAGCTAAAACCACTGTGAAACATTCTAATTATTATTCGTGACGTGTACGCGCAGACGGCACGTCAATAGGACGTGTGGTTTGCGCGGTACGGCTCAATATTCGTATTTTAAGTGATGAGCGTGCTTCGTAAACGCGGGTGAGGGGGTCCAAATGAGCCAAACAAAGTCATAATGGCTTGAAATCAGACGACAAATACGTGTGAGTGATTTCTGAAGTGGTTGAGCATACGGCACGTCAATTGGACGTGCCATGTGCCCGCGGTGACCGACAACGCAGTTCTGGTGTCATAAACGGCCAAAACAGGCGTCAAACGGTAAAATTCATAGCGGACGACCTCAGATTTAGCTGAAACCACCTTGAAACATTCTAATTATTATTCGTGACGTGTACGCACAGACGACACGTCAATCGGACGTGCGGTTTGCGCGGTACGGCTCAATATTCCTGTTTTAAGTGATACACGCTCTACGTAAATGCGCGTGTGGGTGGTCCAAACGATTTCGGAATGGCCTGAAATCAGACGACAAATACGGGTGAGTGATTTATGAAGTGGTCGAGCAGACGGCACGTTAATCGGACGTGCCGTGTGCCCGCGGTGACCGGCAACGCAGTTCTGGTGTCATAAACGGCCAAAACGGGCGTCAAACGGTCAAATTCATAGCGGACGACCTCATATTAACCTGAAAACACCGTGCAACATTCTAATTATTATTCGTGACGTGTACGCGCAGACGGCACGCCAATCGGACGTGCGGTTTGCGCGGTACGACTCAATATTCGTGTTTTAAGTGATGCGCGCGCTTCGTAAACGCGCGTGATGGGGGTCCAAATGGGCCGAACGAAGTTTGAATGGACTGAAATCAGACGAAAAATATGGGAGAGTGATTTATGATGAGGTCGAGCAGACGGCACGTCAATCGGACGTGTCGTGTGCCCGCGGTGACCGACAACGCGGTTCTGGTGTCATAAACGGTCAAAACGGGCATCCAACGGTCAAATTCATAGCGGACGACCTCAGATTGAGCTGAAACCACCGTTCAACATTCTAATTATTATTCGTGACGTGTACGCGTAGACGGCACATCAATCGGACGTGCGGTTTGCGCGGTACGGCTCAATATTCGTATTTTAAGTGATGTGCGTGCTTCGTAAACGCGCGTGAGGGGGGTCCAAACGGGCCAAACGAAGTCGGAATGACCTGAAATCAGACGACAAATACGGGTGAGTGATTTATGAAGTGTTCGAGTGGAAATCACGTCAATTGGACGTGCCATGTGCCCGCGGTGACCGACAACGCAGTTCTGGTGTCATAAACGGCCAAAACGGGCGTCAAACGGTCAAATTCATAGTGGAAGACCTCGGATTGAGCTGAAACCACCGTGAAACATTCTAATTATTATTCGTGACGTGTGCGCGCAGACGGCACATCAATCGGACGTGCGGTTTGCGTGGTACGGCTCAATATTCGTGTTTTAAGTGATGTGCGCGCTTCGTAAACGCACGTGAGGGTGGTCCAAACGGTCCGAACGATTTCAGAATGGCCTGAAATCAGACGAAAAATACGGGTGAGTGATATATGAAGTGGTCGAGCAGACGGCACGTCAATTGGACGTGCCATGTGCCCGCGGTGACCGACAACGCAGTTCTGGTGTCATAAACGGCAAAAACGGGCGTCAAACAGTCAAATTCATAGCGGACGACCTCAGATTGACCTGAAAACACCGTGAAACATTATAATTATTATTCTTGACGTGTACACGTAGAGGGCACGCCAATAGGGTGTGCGGTTTGCGCGGTACAGATCAATATTCATGTTTTAAGTGATGCACGTGTTTCGTAAACGCGCGTGAGGGGGGTCCAAATGGGCCGAACGAAGTTGGAATGGCCTGAAATCAGACGACAAATATGGGAGAGTGATTTATGAAGTGCTCGAGCAGACAGTACGTCAATCGGATGCGTCGTGTGCCCGTGGTGACCGACAACGCAGTTCTGGTGTCATAAACGGCCAAAACGGGCGTCCAGCGGTCAAATTCATAGCGGACGAACTCAGATTGAGCTGAAACCACCGTGAAGCATTCTAATTATTATTCGTGACGTGTACGCGCAGACGGCACGCCAATCGGACGTGCGGTTTGCGTGGTACGGCTCAATATTCGTCTTTTAAGTGATGCACGCGCTTCGTAAACGCGCGTGAGGGGGTCCAATCGGGCCGAACGAAATCGGAATGACCTGAAATCAGACGCCAAATACGGGTGAGTGATTTCTGAAGTGGTCGAACAGACGACACGTCAATTGGACGTGCCATGTGCCCGCGGTGACTGACAACGCAGTTCTGGTGTCATGAACGGCCAAAACGAACGTCAAATGGTGAAATTCATAGCGGACGACCTCGGATTGAGCTGAAACCCCTGTGAAACATTCTATTTATTATTCATGACGTGTACATGTAGAAGGCACATCAATCGGACGTGCGGTTTGCGCGATACGGCTCAATATTTGTGTTTTAAGTGATGCGCGCGCTTCGTAAACGCGCGTGAGGGTGGTCCAAACGGGCCGAACGATTTTGGAATGGCCTGAAATCAGACGACAAATACGGGTGAGTGATTTATGAAGTGGTCAAGCAGACGACACGTCAATCAGACGTGCCGTGGGCCCGCGGTGACTGACAACGTAGTTCTGGTGTCATAAACGGCCAAAACGGGCGTCCAACGGTCAAATTCATAGAGGACCACATCGGATTGACCTGAAACCACCGTGAAACATTTTAATTATTATTCGTGACGTGTACGCGTAGATGACACATCAATCGGACGTGCGGTTTGCACGGTACAACTCAATATTTGTGTTTTAAGTGATGCGCGCGCTTCGTAAACGCGCGTGAGGGGGGTCCAGACGAGCCGAACGATATTGGAATGGCCTGAAATCAGATGAAAAATACGGGACAGTGATTTCAAAAGTGGTCGAGCAGACGTCACGTCAATCGGACGTGCCGTGTGCCCGCGGTGACCGACAAAGCAGTTCTGGTGTCACAAACGGCCAAAACGGGCGTCCAACGGTCAAATTCATAGCGGACGACCTCAGATTGATCTCAAGCCACTGTGAAACATTCTAATAATTATTAGTGACGTTTACGCGCAGACGGAACGTCAATCGGACGGGCATTTTGCACGGTACAGCTCAATATTCGTATTTTAAGTGATGTGCGCGCTTCGTAAACGCGCGTGAGGGTGGTCCAAACGGGCCGAACGATTTTGAAATGGCCTTAAATCAGACGAAAAATACGGTTGAGTAATTTATGAAGTGGTCGAGTAGATGGCACATCAATTGGACGTGCCGTGTGCTTGCGGTGACCAACAACGCAGTTCTGGTGTCATAAACGGCCAAAACGGGCGTCAAACGGTCAAATTCATAGCGGACGACCTTGGATTGAGCTGAAACCACCGTGAAACATTCTAATTATTATTCGTGACATGTACGCGCAGACAGCACATCAATCGGACGTGCGGTTTGCGCGGTACGACTCAATATTCGTGTTTTAAGTGATGCGCGCGCTTCGTAAACGCGCGTGAGGGTGGTCCAAACGGGCCGAACGATTTCCGAATGGCCTGAAATCAGACAAAAAATACAGGTGAGTGATTTATGAAGTGGTCGAGCAGACGGCACATCAATCGGATGTGCCGTGTGCCCGCGGTGACCGACAACGCAGTTCTGGTGTCATAAACGGCCAAAACGGGCGTCCAACACATTTCGAATGCGTTTGGTCAGTTTTTCGTATTTCACTTTTTGTTTTGACTTAAAATCTTATGGAAATTCATATAGAATATTTTTATATCATATTTAGTATGGATTAGATTTTAGTTGATCGTGCTATAAAACATTTTAGAGCTAATGAAATTAAGGAAGATGGAGGGGCTGTCCGGGGGGCTGTCCGGGGGGGGGGGGGGGGGGGGCTGTCCGGTGGCTGTCCGGGGGGCTGTCCGGGGACCAAGGAGGAGGGTGGGGGGGCTGTGCGGGATCTGTCCGGGGGGTGTTTGGGGGTTGTTCAGGGGGTTGTCCGGGGTTGTTCATGGGGCTGTCCGGGGGTTGTTCAGGGGGTTGTTCAGGGGTTGTTCAGGGGTTGTTCAGGGGTTGTTCAGGGGTTGTTCAGGGGTTGTTCAGGGGGTTGTCCGGGGTTGTTCAGGGGGCTGTCCGGGGGGTGTTTGGGGGGTCGTCCGGGTTCCAAGGGGTTGGGTGGGGGGGGGGGGGTTGTCCGGGGGGCTGTCTGGGGGGCTATCCGGGGTCCAGGGTGGAGGGTTGGGGGCTGTACGGGGGGCTGTTCAGGGGGCTGTCCGCGGGGGCTGTCCGAGGGGGGCTGTCTGGTGGGTGTCCGGGGGGCTGTCCGGGGACCAAGGAGGAGGGTGGGGTGGGGGGGGGGGGGGGGGGTTGTGCGGGGTCTGTCCGAGGGGTGTTTGGGGGTTCTTCAGGGGGTTGTCCGAGGTTGTTCAGGGGGCTGTCCGGGGGCTGTTCAGGGGGTTGTTCAGGGGGTTGTTCAGGGGTTGTTCAGGGGTTGTTCAGGGGTTGTTCAGGGGGTTGTCCGGGGTTGTTCAGGGGGCTGTTGGGGGGGTGTTTGGGGGGTTGTCCGGGGTCCAAGGGGGAGGGTGGGGGGGTTGTTCGAGGGGTTGTCCGGGGGGGCTATCCGGTTCCAGGGTAGAGCGTTGGGGGCTGTACGGGGGGCTGTCCGCGGGGCTGTCCGCGGGGCTGTCCGGGGGGTGTTTGGGGGGTGTTCGGGGTCCAAGGGGGAGGGGGGGGGGGGGGGGGTTGTCCAGGGTCCAAGAATGAGGGGGGTTGTCCAGGGAGTTCAAAAACACACTACCACTAAAAGACAACAACATCCATAAAAACAGACAATATATAAAAATAACTCAACTCCAATACTATGTTACGAATCTAGATAAAACCAACAACTAGAATAGATTAAACATCAAATCTCAGTAATATAAGTAAAAAATGTAACAGATCAATATGTCCCACATCAGCATCAGCATCACCACCATCATCATCATCATCAACCTCGTCATCGTCCTCCTCATCGTCTTCACCCTCCACAGCGCCTTCCTCCTCGTCGTCGCCCTCCTCCTCGCCCTCCTCATCTCCCTCCTCTTCCGCATCAGACTCCTCGCCATCATCATCTTCAAGAAGGACATCGTCCTGACCACCACTGGAACTTCCACCTGGTGCACCATATATAGAATGTATCGATGACATGTATTCACCAATCACTGGGCTGGCCTCTGCTGGAAGTGTTGGATGTAGAAATTCAATAAATTTCATAAATGCACTGTTTACCCTAGGAGACAGTTCTGCCGTCTCTGTGGCCCTTTTCTCGGCCTGTTCTGCCTGTGCCCTAACTTGGTGCAGCTCGATGGCACTAAAACTCGTACATAATGCAGGCCAATACCTCGTCGGGGCTATCCTAGGTCGGCAGCGTACTCTGCCAGAATGATCCTCTGCAACACCTGATGTAAGTGATCAGATGGCCCAAAATTGTCTGCTTCTTGGGCATCGAGGGCATCTAAAGCATCCTGTTAGAAATATAAATATATTATTATGTTACGAAATAGATATTAAAATATAAAATCAATAGATTAAAACTTACAATCTGCTGCTGAGTCGCTTCGTTGACAGCACTTCCATCCTTTTTCGTCTACTCGAGCAAAACAGTTTTGCTCGAGGAACACGTCCTTCAATATTTTGTACTTGCCTCTACAATGACATTGAAAAAAAAGTTATATAAAAACTCTAGTAAATGATTAAATAATTGAGGAAACAATAGAAAATGTAAGTCGTAAAGAAAACTTATAAACAATTTTCATACCTGCTGCCTCTCATGATCCGGCATCATCGTGCGTCCTAGTTTATGGAGGTATTTTTTTGCATCAATGTTTTTTTTTCCAGATGATTCCCAAATAAAATTCGATAATGCAAAGGATAATATTAATGCAAAACTTGAATGTTATTATTTAAATACCTCAAATGTAATTCATACCATAAACTGGGTACTCATCCAATGAGTAATCATCTGACGATACTACTCTATAGGACAATCATCCACGACTGGTACCGCCTCTAACTAAGTGTCAACTCTAGCACGCCAGCCAATATACAGCTCATGCTTGTAGGCTGTCCAAAGCTCGCCTAAATCCTTTAGACGTTCCAGTTGTGCACCCTCACCATCAGGAAAATTAGATCGAAGCTGAAATCAAAATATTAATTCATATAAATACAAAAATAATTCATGGCATTAAATACAACAGATTTTTTTACCCATATCTCTGCCCAAGCTCTATCATTGACCTCATGTGGCAAATGTCTCCACGACAGCGTGATGACGGGAATGATGTCGGAGTATTTGGCAAGCGTCGCCAGAAAACTCCGACATTGCTGCCCTGTTTTCTCAACCATCTGATTGTCTTCATTATATTCCACCATAACCTGTGTGCGACGGTTCCACACCGAACACATGCATGTACAGCCCCGACCCCACCTCCTGTCAGTAGATGTATCTTTCATAAAAGAAAAACAAAAATTTTATCAAAACATGTTATAATGAAATTAAATATTGCTATAAAAATTTGTTAGGGTTTTATAAATATACCTGCGCTAGTCTGATCAATGAGTGGCGCCGGATCCACAGAACCTGATGGAACACCCTCTGGTGGAACAGGAGTCGAAGACGATGGAATAGAAAAGCTCAGAGAGACAGAAGTAGAAGGAAAAGAAAATGGAACAGCTGTATGACCTGATGCTGACTGGGGAGTGGGAATCATCATGGGATGTGAAAATGATGGGGCAGAAGATGCAGAAGGTAGCAAAATCATGGGAGGCCTAAATACCCCTTGTGTCCCTAACGACACACCGTGATCAGAATGTGGGAAGGCTGAAATGTTAGTGGGAGGGGCAGGGTCTAGTCGGGCACGCGCAGCTCTACGTCCACCTCTGGTACGAGCCCTCCTCGTACCACCAGCCTGAGTACTAGGACCAGTACTAGGCTCCTCGTCGAATAACTGTCGATGTAATGGTGGATCCTACAAAAACGTTTACAAAAAAAATTAATCACATGACATTATATATTCTATATATATATATATAAATATATATATATTTGAAATAAAGTACTCACTGTAGGCACTAATGGTGGAATGCCCATCTCCTCTATCCGATGATTGTTCTCCGCCATTTTTTTTCTCCGTCTCTCTTCAATTGGCTTCATTTCCTGCATTTGAAAACAAATATGTAATTAATTAGAAAAATAAAATTAACGTGTAAACCAAAAAACTAAATATATTAGGGAATGAGGGGATTTATTTGTAATTTAGCTATCAATTGTTTTAGAATATCTTGAATGAATTTAATAAAACATACAAGTTGTAATGTTCACCAAGTTAGAAATATTGTTTGATTTGGTTTGAATACAGTTCAATTCCAAATTAGAAAATGCAATTCAAATAAAACAGCAACCAATAAACATTGAAAATTCACATAACGGTCAAGTCAGCTAAAACATATTTGTGATCAATACTAAATAAATATGAATATTACCAACCATAACAACCCAACTCGAGGTAAACCAAAAGAATTGAGAACATGGATGAATGATTCTATATATTTCCAACCACAACTTTAGGTTCACAATCAACTCTGACAATTGAGCTATTGGAGTCATCAAAAGAAATAAATGGATTGGTTCCAATGGCAATAGGGACAGTGTCAATTCCATCATCAGCATCATCAAAAATATGTCTTGGAATTACTTCATCTATGACACCAAATTCAGGTTGAAGTTGATCTTTGACATAAAAAAACTTGTTTAGCCATTGATGCCAACACATATGGTTCTTCGGTTGAAAGAGTGAAGGTCATATTAATTACTCGAAATCCACAATCTTCAATAAATGTGCCATGTCTCGTCATCGAATCAAACCAATGGCATTTCATCATTATGACTCGTCCATGAGAGTAATAATCCAATATTATTATTTTCTGAACGACTCCATAATAACCCACATTTTCAAGTCATGGTCTACTATCTGATGAACAACCATAACAATCTGTTGTGGCAGTAACCATAATACCATCATGTTGTGTTCTCATGTTTTTGGCTCGTTCAGTGACAATAAATCTGTACCCATTGATAACAATTGATTTACAGTCATGAACCACGGTATTAGGACCAAAAGCCAAAGCTCTTATTTCCTCAGAGACAGAGTCAGCAGACAAACTCAATACCTGCAATATAAATGACAGTTAAACATTAGTAAATATTGAAATAATCAATTTAAACAGTAATATTTTTACCTTCAATTTTAACCAAGCAGAAAACTCTTTGCTATGCAAAGTCCCTCTCCTTCTCAAAGATAAAGAACGATGCTTCCTATTTATCATTGTTTTATGTTCCCTGTAGATAAGAAAATATGAATAGTTTAACAGATATATATGTAATATATACATATTCAATTTTGTTACCTGATATAGTCATCGAACAAATCACAGTTGAACAAAACCGTGCGATGTGCCATCTCCCGCTCTTCAAGGCTTAATGTATTCAATGTATATGATCCAGGAATTCCTCCTGTTTAAGGAAGTGATGGAAAACTGGGTTCAATTTTCTCATATTGTTCTTCTTCATTTCTCATTGGTCTGTTCATTCTTGTAGTAAGATCAGACAAATACATTGAACAGAAATCCATACATTCTTGAGCTAAGTAACCGTTCACGATAGAACCTTCGGGATGATTCTTGTTTCGAACATAAGACTTTAATGTGAACATATTTCTTTCAGTTGGATACATCCAACGAAAAGAAACAGGTCCTCCAAGAAGTATTTCAGTTGGAATATGGATAGTCAGATGCAGCATGCATGTGAAAAATGATGGGGGGAATATTTTCTCCAACTCATACAAAATTAATGGGGCATCTGTCAAAATTTTTTGCAAGAAAGACATGGACAACTTATTAGCAAAAAGATCTCTAAACAAATGGCACAACCGAATAACACCCACCCTTACATTACTGGACAAAAGATGACGGATTGCTATTGGAAGCAACTCATGCAGCAGAACATGATAATCACGAGTCTTCAAAGATTTTAGCTTCAACTCTCTTCTGTTGACCCGTTTAGATATGTTGCTTGAATATCAATCAAGAACACAAATAGTCTCTAATAATTCCAAAAATTGTTTTTTTAGTAGGTGTCATCACATAAGAAGCACATGGAAGTTGCCATTTATTTTCACTGATACGCACAGGATGCAATTCTGGTCTGATTCCCCAATAAACCAAGTCATGTCGAGATCGTAAATCATCTTTTGTCTTCCCCTTGACATTCAGAAGAACTGAAAGCAACATTTCAAATATATTCTTTTCAATATGCATTACGTCTAAGAAATGACGTAGCAAATTGGTTGACCAATAAGGCAAATCAAAAAAGATACTCCTCTTCCTCTAATTGTTACAGGTTTCTGTGGAAACATTATTTTTCTTTCCAGATTTCATTTGACCCTTCCCGAACGAAAAACTGAAATCTTTCAATTCATTAAGCACATCAGTTCCAGACATACGCTGAGGTGGATCATCGGTCTCTATAGTATTATCAAATCATCGACGATTCATTCTATATGGATGATCCTTTGGCAAAAATCGTCGATGTCCCATAAAACTGAAACTACAAAAATGTTTCAGTCTTCTGGATCGTGTATTTTTCATATAAACTGGACATGACAGTTTTCCCTTCATGCTCCATCCAGACATCATTGCATAAGCTGGAAAATCATTGATCGTCCACATAAGCGCAACACGCATCTGAAATATGTCTTTCGAACATGCATCGTATGTGCGCACACCCACATCCCAAAGAAGTTTCAATTCTTTTATTAAAGGTTGAATGTATACATCAATATCAATGCCGGGATCAGAAGGACCAGATATGAGTATACTCATGAAAGTGAAAGATTTTTTCATACACAACCATGGGGGAAGATTATAAATGTGTATAAAAATTGGCCATGTGCTGTGCGAAGTAAGCATCTTCCCAAACGGATTAAAACCGTCGCATGAAAGACCCAGCCTCACATTACGCACATCAACTGCAAAATCAGGATGTCGAGCATCAAATCTCTGCCATGCAAATCCATCTGCAGGATGAACCAACTCATCATTAGTCTTCTTTATCTCGGTATCATGCCATCTCATTTTTATTGATATGTCATCAGACATAAAAACATTCTGGAGTCTGGGGATCAATAGAAAGTGCCACATTACTTTCTGTGGAATGCGGGATGGTGTTCCATCAGATTTTGACTTCCAGTGGGATGTGCCACATTTTATACATTCATTTCGTTCAGTGGTTTCTTCCCAGAATAAACTGCAATCTTTCGGGCAAGCATGAATTTTGTTTCTGGAAAATCCAAGTTCTTTAACTAACTTCCATTCCATAAAGTGGTTTGAGGTAATATCTGCATCATCTGGAAGTAAATACTTCAAGAGGGTAAGAATGTAATCGATTGCTATATTAGAAATCCCATACATAGTTTTTCTATGAAATAATCGGATTAAAAATTCCAGCTTTTTAATTTTATTGCATTGTCGATATACTGGAGTCGTGGCAGCATCATTCAATTTTTTCACCCTATCAATATCATCATTTTCACTAGATGCATCAGTTGTCCTCATATCGACGTCTTCTTGAGTTGAAATCCATTCTTTTTCATGATGACGAATAAACGGAAACCGATCATCTAACAAATTCTCCATTACAGTCCTTTCATTTCGATCATCACCAATTTGAGATTTCATTTTCTCCCCATTGTGATACCACACAAAGTAGTTTGCTTGAAAACCATTTTTGGTTATGTGGTAGCTGACTTCTTCACGACTCAACCAAGGTCTACCAACACAATTGGATCATGGGCAGTGTATGCGACCACTATCTGAAGCATTGTGAAATGCACAATCTGTAAAGCTCTTCAAATTGTTTTGAAAATCGCTTGAGATACGATCGGTTTCATATATCCAACTTTTGTCCATTCTGTAAAAAGATTTCATATAAGTCATTTTGTCATAAACAATTCAATAGGATTGAACTTTAATAGAAAATACATTTACGTAAACGATAAAGGAAGAAAATAATCATGGTATCAACTACACATGTGAAAAAATATACTAATGTGTTATTGAAAAAATGTAATACCAACAAGAACTTAATGTGTTATCACATCAGAGCATGCCTCATCCCATAACTATATTAGTAGGGTATCCTCATATGCGATTTACCTTTTTGAATTAATATGCACTTCCTCACCAGGTACCTAAGTAGATTTCATAGATATAATCATCTCACATCCGGTAAGGCTTCCATTATGTATGATCTGCAGAATAATTTGAGTGATCATGAATCATGCATGGGATCTTCCCATGATCACTATAGATTATGAGAAGGAATTATGATAGGTCACGCGAAGAACATCAAACACATATTTTAGATAATTTGAGAGATAATATAATAATATAATGTATAAATCTATGGAATTTGGGATAAAAGGTGTGTTGTCCACGGGGGTCGATGATGTTCGGACGGGGGGTTCACGAGAGCATGGCCACCCCCTGTGGCCAGCCCACCCACACCCCTGTACAGCCCGTACCCCCCCCCCCCGGGATAGCCCCCCTCACCCTCCCAAACAGCCCACACCCCCCTCCCCTGCAACCCCACCACCACCACCTAGACATACCAACCCCCCTGGACACCCCACACACCCCTACCCCACCAGGACACCCCACCCAGACCCCCAAGACAGCCCACACCCCCTGGACAGCCCCGCCCACCCCCATGGACAGCCTTTCCCACCCCCGTGGACAACCCCGCCCACCCCCGTGGACAACCCACACACCCCCGTGGACTCCCCCTACCCCCTAGACAGCCCAACCACCCCCGTGGACAGCCCACTCACCCCCCTCGACACCCCTTCTCCCTATGGACAGCCCCCCACCCCCTTGGATTTCCCGCCCACCCCCCTGGACACCCCTACCCCATGTGGCCAGCCCACCCCCCCCTGGACAGCCCGCCCACGCCTCCTTGACAGCCCGGCCACCCCCGTGGACAGCCCGTCCACCCTTGTGGACAGCCCGCCCACCCCCGTACCCCCTGGATAGCCCCACCCACCCTCCCAAACAGCCCACACCCCCCTTCCCTACAACCCCACCACCACCACCTAGACATTCCAGCCCACCTGGACACCCCACACACCCCTCCCCCACCAGGACACCCCACCCAGACCCCCAGGACAGTCCACACCCCCTGGACAGCCCCGCCCACCCTCGTGGACACCCCCTACCCCCTAGACAGCCCAACCACCCCCGTGGACAGCCCACCCACCCCCCTCGACACCCCCTTCTCCCTATGGACAACCCCCACCCCCTTGGATAGCCAGACCACCCCTCTAGACACCCCTACCCCCCGTGGCCAGCCCACCCACCCCCCTGGACAGCCCGCCCACCCCTCCTGGACAGCCCGCCCACCCCCGTGGATAGCCCGTCCACCCTTGTGGACAACCCTCCCACCCCCGTACGCCCCTGGACACCCCGTACCCCCCTGGATAGCCCCGCCCACCCTCCCAAACAGCCCACACCCCCTCCCCTGCAACCCCACCACCCCCACCTAGACATACCACCCCCCTGGACACCCCACACACCCCTCCCCCGCCAGGACACCCCACCTAGACCCCCCAGGATAGCCCACACCCCCTAGACAGCACCGCCCACCCCGTGGACAGCCTTTCCCACCCCCGTGGACACCCCCGCCCACCCCCGTGGACAACCCACCCACCCCCGTGGACACCCCCTACTCCCACAATCCATTATCCAAAACATATCAAATTGGTTTGAACACAATCCATAATTCCCACAATCCATTATCCAAAATATGTAAACGTCCCAACTCTGATTTACATGTTTTGAACACTCTCCTTCCAAACATAGAATACAAAAACATTAAATAAGTCTTCACAAACACAAACAATATCATATTTAGATATTAATTTCAATAATCAATTAAACCACCAACACCTGGAAAAAATCTATTCATTAAAACAACTACAACAATATGGTTGAGATCAAATTTTACCTATTTGTATGGGGGTGTACCTGTTGGGATGGGGGTGATGGTGTTCGGATTCACGAGAGCAGTGGAGTCGGATGGGGTTCACGAGAGCACCAGAGCGAATAGATTAGGGCTCTGTCTGAATGGGGAGAGGAGATCGCGATCTGCAATTTTGGGGAAACCTTTGCAAACAGTTTATAAAAACCGTTGGCAAAGGCACACATTTCCCAATGGTTCACTAGAACCATTGGGAAATGTGTGAGTTTTGAACCCCTTTCCCAACGGTTCCAGTGA
Source organism: Viscum album (assembly GCA_963277665.1). Taxonomy (NCBI): domain Eukaryota; kingdom Viridiplantae; phylum Streptophyta; class Magnoliopsida; order Santalales; family Viscaceae; genus Viscum; species Viscum album. Next base: position 217,655,651 of record OY728155.1, read on the forward strand.
ACCGTTGGAACCGTTGGGAAATGTGTGATTTTAACACCCTTTCCCAAAGGTTCCAGTGAACCGTTGGGAAAGGGTCCACCGAAATTCTCTTTGCCAACGGTTTAAGAAAAACGTTGGCAAAGGCTCACTATACCAACGGTTTCAGCAAACCGTTGGTATACTGCCATTGGGAAAAGACTAAATTCCAGTAGTGTATATTTATATTCATCAACTCAACAAACCATATTGTTAATTATCATCCCCTAATGAAATATTTATAAATATGTATTCTATATTCAATACAAATATTTGATAAGGAATATTTTTTAATAATTGAATTGATTTGTCTATAAGAGTAGTGCCTTGGACATGAAATGAAGAGTTGGGAATAGACATTATATATCCACCCGATACATCAATAGGTTCTTAATAGAAACATAAGTTGGAATATTTTAATGGGATTCTACCTGTAACATTAAATTGTATTGTGAGAGGATGTATCGTATAGGTTTTAATGTTCCTCAAACATGACATCGAGTAATTATACAATTCCTTCATAGATATTTCATTTATAATTGTTTGTATCTATGATAATATCATATGATAAAATCAGTTTATACATAACATTATATGTGTCTTGAATAAAATACATATGTTTCAGATATTTAACTTTATATATTGATTATTCATTTTCAAGTTATTTATACGTATTGGGTTCCCCATAATTTTCCATTCCATGTTGAATTATTATAATTGATTCATGATTTATTGCATTTTTCATACCAATACTGGGAATTTCATATCAACCTCTTTCTGTTTCATTTCAAAAGGTTATGTAGATGTATCCTTCGAGTAAGATTCAATGAATTAGTTTATTAAAAATTATTATATATTGTGTTTTATTTTCTATTCCCCAATGTAATATGGGCATCCTGTATAAATTATAGTTTTTGAAAACTACTAAACTTCATGGTCCCTTGGGATTTTTGGCCTGTATCAATGACAATTTAATAGTGCAATGCAACAGTTTCGGTGTTCTATGTTTGCGGTGTTAATGCTTGTATCAAAGGAAGTTAATCAGCAACCTTCGAAACTAGATTTATAAATCATAGATTGGGTAACATATACCTATGATATCCTTTGAGGATATGTATATATGAACATCCAATAGAAAAAAATTTCATTATTATGAGATTAGATACACATAATATTTCAAATTATGTAATTTATTTTTTTGGTTTCCGAATTACAAATTAGGTTTTATAATAATCTAATGAAACATAGTGTATTTTTTAATTTTTAAATGGTTCATAGTAAAAGGAATATTAACCTCACAGATGCACATGATGGAAATAGTAAAAAGGATAATATATTTAATTTTCTTAATCCAATAATTTGAAGGGAATTAGTCTCCATGGAATTCATATATTATAGGGACTTAATATCATCTTCTATGGAGATAGATAAATTATTCTCTATGTATTATTGACTTTGGAGGAATGATAGAGAATAATATGAAAAGTGGAAAAATATAGAAAAATTTATGAAGGAGAAATATTATTTTCTCACTATTGAAAATAGAGAATGAAACTCTAGGGTATATGTTTAAGGGAAAAGTGATTTTTCGTCATGTGTTGGAAAAAAAGTTGCCATACTCACAATTTCAAGGAAAATAATGAATTTTACAATGTTCAATGATTCAAATATAGGGATAAAGGGATCTATTAAAATAAATGTATCATGTGTTAAAGGAATATAACCAAAAATGGCGAATGGATCATACTAATGATTATACTACTACCACAGATGAAGAGCAATGATAAATGTTCCAATGTATTTGGATCCAAGAATAATGTTTTAATATTATGTTCTTGATGATATCCTAGTTAAATTTATTGTCTAATGTATAAGTACTATAATGCATTACATTCTCATCATTGATTTAAAAGAGTTGTTGATCAACATTGATTACAAAGAAGAGTGATTCAGTATGGAGTTTAAGATTTTTGGGAAAAAATGATAGAGGGAATAATTATAAATAATATAATCCTAATGATTATGTTATGATGTTCGGATAAAGTATATTACATATCATAGAATACCTCATATCATTATAACTATATACTAAAATGTGGTTAATACCTTCATTAATGGAGTTCAAAATACTATATGATTTATGTAATATATCCAATAACATGTGTATTGCCTGAGGAATAAGTTAGAATGAATGTTTATAGTATAATGATATATTAATTAGATATATTACCACATTTCATGAGAATTAATGAGGAAGTCTGTCACATTTTTAAAATGTGACAATTTAGAAATTTTTCATGTTCAAAAAAGATAATGATTATTTCATATTGTAAAATTTACTATAATTCATTCTAAAGTGTTTGATCATAAATTTTTTTAATAGTTCATCATTTTTTAATGTTGTATGATGAACATTAGATGTGTTTTTAATTATTGATATATTACTCTATTATAAGAATCATTTTGGGCTAATAGATAAATAATAAATAGTATAAGGTGTAACCATTGGAAAATATAATCTTTATAGGAATCTATATCATCTTATATAATAAGTGTTTGAAATATATTTTTTAACACTAGGAAAAGATCCGTGATTTTTTTCCTTTTATCATCATTTTTGATGATATCAGTGACATTTTTGATAACTATGATTTATTATTTTCTGGTCATCCAATTTCAACTGAACATGTTCACTATAACCTTCAATTAGAACTTATTAGTTTTATTTTTATTCCATATATGTGTTTTACGTAATGTTTTTCTATTATAAAGTCTGTTTTTTTGTGAAATTCTAAATTTCCTTTCCCTTTTATTTAGAGTATTTTTTATTAACCCTATCTATGATGTGGGTTTTCCATTAATATTATTATAAAATAACAGTCCTTCGAATACTGATATCAAGTTTAAATTGTGGTGATTAAATTTAATTAATAATATGAGAATGTAACACCCCATTAATTTAAAATATTTTAATTTTAGAGTAAAATTTAGTTTTTTCTTGATTTCATTATACGCAACACCATGTTTCATTTAAATTACCCATAACACTGATTTAGCTTTTGTTACACGCATGGATGAGTTTTAGAACATTATAATGGTGAACATAATTTAATATAAAAATTGAATATTTTTTAAAATTTATTTTTCAAATTATACTTCATTTTTGAATTCATAATTTCAAAATTATCGTAGTGTGAATTTTTGATATTTTTCATGAAGTTAATTTTTTTGGTGAATAGAAAAAAATATTAAATTTTAGATGAAAACTCTATTATTTTTTAAAATAATTATTAGTGGGAAATTATATTAAAAAGTTATTTTTACATCATAATTGATCAATTACATATAATTAATTTCAATGTAGTTAATTAGAATCATTTTTATATTTAATTTAGATATAAAGAATTAATGAACTTTTGACCATTTTCACTTTAAAAACATTCTTCCTCACCAATTCTATGGTATTAGTTTAAAACATAATTTTTCCAATTAAAAAAATTCTATTTTTAAACAATGACATAAAATGATGTAACCTATTTAATATTAATTTTCTAATAATTTCATTTTAGTTTTTGACCTAAAATACTATTAACAGTAATTATAATTAATTATAGTGATTAAATTAAAAATAGACAAAACAACGGACTAATAATTAATATTAAGGTCCAAAATAACCCATAATATTTTTCAAAATCCATTTACTAGAAATATTTCTACAATATCCCCAATTATTTCTAATATTATGTGTTATATTGATACAATTTCGAGAGAGTGACCCATATAAAAACCAAACTAAAGGATAAGAAACAACGGAACGATCCTTACCTTTAACATTTATAATGCTCTAGAGAATGGAAGAAGCTACAAAGATTGTTCTATGAATGTTATTTTCAAAGAGAATTAATATTTTTTTATCATAATTCAACATTAATTTGGATAGATGATATAATTAAATTAAACTATTTTGAAATGCTAAAATAATGATTATTTAGTAAATTATTAAATTATATACATGTCATTAAAAAAATAACAGTAAAGTAATTTTAATAAATTATTGTGATCTAATAATTATTAAATAAATATAACTTTTTTAAATGTTGCGAAAATAAATTATTATAATTCCAATTTCTTCATGTTTTTTCAATTAAAATTAAAAAAATTAGGACAAAATTGATATTGATATTATTTTACAATAAATTATTTTTTATAAAATCATTTAAAATAAATATGAAATTAAATCTTATTTTTTTTATTTTTAACTGTTAATAAAAACAAAATATGGCCAATTTTTTTAATAATTTATCATTTATAATTAATATATTAATCCATAGACATTAAAAAACTTGTTAGCAATGTATATGTTAAAGTAGTGTTCTTGCACATTACATGTATTTGTTTTAAAATAAATTTCAGACACACATGGAGTTTGTATTTTGTTTATTGTTTAATATTATTATATTTAATTTTTCTATATTTTATAATTTATTTCACTTTAATTTATTCATTATTCCGAAATTACTTAGGTTAGAGAAAATGTTACTTGAATAAAAAAATTATAAAACTAGAGGAAACATATAAGTTGGGGAAAAAAGTTATCAAAATTCACCTATTTTTGGGTGGAGTTTTTTATAGACCATATTTCTACTTTATTCCTTTAGGATTTCATTTTTGAGGTACACGAGTAATGGGAGACCTCCTAATAGTGTATCACATTTATTATTTACTAGAATGACACTACTACTCCACTATAAAAAGGAATTCACTCTTCCCCTTCCTCAACACTCTCATGCCATAGTCGATCATTAATAATATGAAAAAATAATTTCCAGAACCCCTCCCCTCATCATTGAAGTATTAATTTTTTCAAAAAGTGAACCAGGGAATCCCATTAGTGCAAACCAAAAGGATTTACCTGAAAATTATGTATCATTATTAAATGTGATTTTCTGTATTATTGTTTCTCCACAAATCTATTTCTTATAATTCCATGATTATATAATAAAAATGTACCATCAACATATTAAGTGATTTTTTTGTTAACTTCGTTACCAAAACCAGTACCCACATTCATCAAATGGGTAACAAAATTACAGTATTAGTGTATAGTGGATTTCCACCTCATGAAACAATGTAGTTTGTATTTCTTTAATCACCTATCATGGTTGGGTATTAAGATGGACACACATTTTATATATGTTATATGGGATATTTGTTTCTTCATTATAATTCTATAGTTTTTATAAAACAGAAAAAATAAGGCATTCTATATTGTGTAAATGTTATAACAACATTTTTGAATATATGGACTACAACCTCCACAAATTAATTTGATATATTCATATATTTACATGGAATATATCAAAGATGAGTTTAATTAATTTTTTTTGACATAAATGAAATCTATACGATATTAATGACATAATTAAATTTTAATAAATATAATTCATCATTTTATTTATTAATTTTTTCACATAAAAAAAGTAATGAAGTCATTGGTGGTTGTGTGAACTATCGCCTACTCAATGAAATTTAATAACACTTATATCACATGAATTATATATATATACTATTAAATAATATTGTATATAATCATTAATTATAATTTTGGGATGGTTAGTTTTACTTACCATCTTTCCATAATGATCATTGAACAAATGGAATATTAATCATGCATACGTACGTCTAACTGTGTCCATTATTGAAACATTGGTTCATTTATAATAATTGTATTTATTGATTGGTTTTAAAATAAAAATTCGTTTTTAAATATTATAGTAATGAAATAATTATTATTCTAGATATGTTTATAATATTACCCCTTTTACCATAGTTGACCTACCAATATTTTTTTTGACACATAAACCGAATATGCTCAAAACACCTGGCGTAAACATAATTTTCTAAATAGTTCTATAAAACATAAAAATAAGTAATGTAGAAAAAATAATAAAAAAGATAATGGTTCTAAAGGAAAAATTAATTAAATTTTGTTTATTATTCAGGAAGTTGAAGACAAACGTTGCAAGTTAGACTCAAGGTATGTGATTTTGTCTCAGCTAAAATTCAATTGAAGCATAATTTTTATTATGAACCAATTCACCTTAATATGGTGTATATACATTCCATTTACATTTTATATCATGAATTTCATTATTATCATTATATTATAAGTTTAATTTAATATTATTAATTTATTTGGATTATGACTGAAATAAATCAAATTTGTATGGGACACATTAGAGTGTTTAAATATTATTTTCCTCAAGAATGTTCAAATAATCATTCAATCATATTTCATTTCGTCAACATCACAAACCATTTCTTATAACCTATCCTACTATAAGATAATATTGATATATTTGTTTCATTATTCATTAATAATTATTATTAAGGAATGTTGTGTATTAATTAAATCGATAACCCTCTATGAGGAATGCACTCGATATGGAATGATAGTTGGTGCCCAAAATATCTGTTCCTCCTAGATGAATCAATATATTCTCGTAAGAAAAATAATTTTTCCAAATTAATTGAGTTTCTACATATTGTTTTATGTATTCTTATTAAAGAACATGATAGGATTTTTTCAGGTTTCTTAGACATTATGTCTAATAATTATCCATTTACATAATTGTTATTTTAGTCACTATTATTATTATACATGTAATTTTCATATGATAAAATCTATGGATCCATTTCATTCTCAGTTTGCACACTATAAGGAGTGTGTTTTAGTTATTAAAATTTCTATATTTATTATTCTTTATCCATTTATTTATATTTCATGTGTTCTCTATTATTTACCTTATCAGGTTGAATTATTATCCTTGATTCATTATTAATTACTATGTACATACCCTTAATGAGCATAGGATCTCACCATTTTTTTTGTTTCCATTTCCCATGTTATGAAGGTGAATCCTTTGAATGAGTTTCATGGACTTATTGTTTTTAGTAATTGTTATTTTATATGTTTTATATTATATTTTCCTACGTAATATGGGTGTCATGTATGAAATTTTGTATTCTAAAACTTCTAAACTATTTGGTCCCTTGAGATTTAAAACATGTATATATGACAATGTAATAAATCAATGCACCGACCCTAGTATTACGGGGTCAGGGAGTTTTATTTTTGGTCTTCTTCAGATATTTCTAATGGAATGTTTATGATTAGTTTAATTGGATTTTTTAAAGTTGGTACTGACGCCTCAATTTATTATTAAAGAAAATATCTCATTAGACTGGGTAGAGGGTGACCCATTACATAGCCCGGAGGCCCAAGGCCAAGTGGCCTGCATACAGGGCTAGAAAGCCCATTTTTTCCCAAAGGACCCCTCTGTGAACAGTAATGCTACAATACCCGCATTGCTACAGTACCTGCAACAGTACTGTCGCCACTATAATACCCTGCTACAGTCCCACCACCGCTACAGTCTTCCACTGCTACAGTCCGCCGCTGCTACAACAATACTATAGTAACTTGCTACAGTACTCGGGAATTATCCCCTACCCAGATTTGATCCTGGGACTTTTGGATGCCATGCTGGAGCCTGAACCACTATGGTACAGGCTCGTTGGCATGATCAGTTTAATTTGTGATACAATGATATGGATGATATTCTTACATCAGAATGGTGAAGTTGTCACCACACATTTATTTGATCATGTATTTTTAACCCACTACTTCTTGTATTTTTTTACACAAAAATAATATTACTCAACCAAAGATACATATTGTTATATTTTCATTCAATTCTACAATACACACCTCAATGAAACCTCATGCATGAATTGAAATTACTTTTCATCAAACACCCTAGCAGAAATAATCTAGATATTATTTTAGATGAACATTATCAATTATTCAAGTAACATTGTTACGTCATTAAATTAGTTGTGAGTGATTAGCATAGATTTTAATATATGTATATGTGAATTTCATGTAATTATAAATTGAAATCAATCATCATTCTTAAAGAAACATATAAATGGACATCCACATATATCTATTTTTTATTTAATTTTTCATTAACATAGTTATATGTATTAATTTCATTACACTATCCTGGGTCCATGTGGAAAACCAATAGTCTCCTACATGTATGGGTGTCAGTGGCCTTTCTCCTTCCACAATAAATATCAATGTAGAATATATCGCAATTACATCTGGAAAACAAGGATTGTTTAAAAAAATATATAATGACTTATGCATAATAGTATACGTTGAAACATGATCCTTTAATTTTCAATGAATTAAGGGTCCCATAAAAAAATTAACCATTAGGTGACTAAAGCATATGGGAGGCATTACGTCCTCTTTCAAAATAAACTATAGAGATTCTAGACATACCTCAATAAAAAAACATCACTAAATGAATAATGATAATAAAAAACCCTTGAAAATTCCCCATAATTTATCAATGATGTTTCAATTGCAGCTCTTATTCTTGTGATAACATTTCATGGAACTATAGTAATATAAAAAAATTACTCTTTAATTTATATATGTTTTCACTTCTATGGTGTTAAAAATCACGGTGCCTCCTACTTAACTTATTATAATAATTCAACTATGGTATTGAACACATGGAAATTATTTTATACTAAAATTGTAATGATTTTTTAAAACTCAAACTCATGCATACCTCCAGAAACATGATTGACTCTAAATAATTTTTTATCATCCTATAAAAGTATCAATTCATCCAGCCAATGCATGCATACAAGAAAGAGATCAGAGACATGGACTTGAGAAAATTAATTGTTCCTCATTACATTATTATGATCATGAAACATTCACAGAATGATGACTATAAAACACTATTTCATATAACATAACAAACCATTTATGAGAGTTCATAGAAAACACTATGATATGATCAGATATAAGAGATTAATTTCATCATTCGGTCACTATTATATCTGTAAAATATTTTAAACATTGATAGTAACCATGTATATCTTGTCCCACAAAAATTTTTCACTCATTTTATCTCTCCTTTCTAACACACACTATTTCATCAGCCATATGAACCATCACCAGTGTCGACACGTGGATATATTGTAATCTCCACATGGTTCATGCACACCTTTGTTCCCAAAAAAGCCACTTTGTCACATCTGTATCGATTCTATTGGCCCAATCATACTATAACACATCCATAGAGTCTGTGTAGATTCTATGAATTCACAATCCTAACACTATGAAAGTATCATAGGCTAGTTATCCCCTTTGGAAAAGCTAGCTCACACAATGGGGTTGATTGAGTTATCCTGTATGGAATTTATGGTTTTCTAAATTATTATATAACAGAAAACCATTATATTTTTAAGAAAATAGGTATAATATCGCAAACCACCTCAAATGTATAATAGTAAATTCATGTCCTTCTATAAAACCATTTATACTACCAATAATCCGGTAAGATATTATTTTACATCATTTACACATTCCTTTTAAATTGTTAAAAACAATGTGTCAATCATTCAACACTATTGAAACATGTATTTGAGCTTTGATACCCATTCAATAATCATAAAAATTAGAGATTCTTAATATTATGTATATAAACCATATTGAAATACTTCTTCAATCACAAATATGTCATAACATATTGATAAAAAATTTAACTCAACATCAATGGTCTCAAAAAATTATAAAAATAAAACATATTGAAGTATTTGTTCCAAAATTTTTAATTCTAATATATTTTGATCCTTTTTTGAATGAACATGGTTTATCTAATATCATACATTATGAAATAATCATTCACTCTAATAGTAATATATAATATGAAATTTCAATGGAGTACATCAAACCCCATTAGTAATTTAGAAAAATACCCATAAAATGGAGGGAACCCACTTCCTTCTTGACACGACTTATTGTTTTTAGTGAAATTTACATGATAAGAGAATTTTTTTTTACTTTAGAACAAATATTACATTATTAAAATTTAAATGTATAACCACTTGTACTATCTATATAAACAATTTACATAATATGGATATCATATATTCTATATTATTTGATCCTTGATAATATAAATTATTAAACCCTTTTTTTATATGATTCTTATGATTTATAAAATATTTGGTTTAATTTGAACATTTCTGTTTAAGGAGTATTAAAAAATAATAATATTGTATTTATTAATTTATATATGAATTATTTGAAATTTTAAGAACACTTTATAAATTATACATATAATTTACTCAAATTATATTTTTTTATTTTAGAAAAAATAAATTCAGTTCAGTTTTTGACTTATTGAAACTATTCAACATCCAGAAAATAACACCATATCCAATTTCTATTGTTAGAAAAACAATAAGCATATTATTAAAATAAATATTTTACAATTTTGAAAACAAATGATTTGGACTTAATAATTCTTGAGGAAAATATCAAAATATTGATCTATTCACATGATGAAACAAAATTTTTCACGTAACATACAGTTAACCACATCATCAACAACAACCACTTATCACCAATAACTCCTTCACTATCAGAATCGCCACCACTAACAATTATCAATTTTATACTAGAATTTACTTTACAAAATCACCATCATTATTGAGGATGAAATGCAGATTAAGACCACTATACTCCAAAAAATTAATTACGCTATCGAATCGAACAATTTAATATTTTCAAAACATAGAAAAATAGTGTAATCCCTTTTAAACCCATTTCTATGTCATGGATATCACCATGATAAATATTAACATTAATGAAGACTAATATTTAATGAAGAAAACAACCCCAAAATAATAACAGTAAATATAAATAACACTTCCACAAAAAATAAAAATTGATGATTCACCATTGAAAATTCCAATACAGGTCACACTTCTAAGATCACCATCGATCACTCAGATAACTGATCCCAACACCTCTATGAAAACCATCACACCAAAATGAAATGTTTAATATGAAATAGATTATATAGTAAGAGTAGTGTTAAAAATAGACTCATGTCTCAACAAGTGTACATGATAATATAAGAATCCCCTACATTAAGGGAATAACAAAAAAACATGGAATCATTCTAAGCCCAACTAAATTCATGTAAAAACATACCAATACAAAAAAAATTGATAATAAGGTTTACACAAGATCTTCCCCAGGCATTGACCCATATCTAAAAATAAATTACAATAGTTATTAAAATATTATAATTTAATATTTACATATTTCAATTACTTATGTTTTAAAATAATTAATTAATTCATAATTACAATTTATGTCAAATAAATTAATAAAATAATAATAAATAAAATAAATATCCTAAAATACCTATTTCCATGAATTAATAACTTTTTAGAAAGAATATATTTCAATTAAAAAATATATATAATGAAATATTATTATTATTGATTATAGTAGAACCATCGATATATGCTATATCATTATATGTTATAGATTAGACATTTGGATCAAAACTATTTTATCATTTCAATCATACTCTATTATCCATAAAATAGCTTATTATAGGCCTCATTTACCTTAAAAAAGTATAAGGTGGGAATATTAAAATAATAATAGGGAATTTTTTGAGGAGAAATAAAAATGTAGAACATTTGAATCATATTTATTGATATGCAGCCCATGTAAATGTAACTTCATGGTGTTTAAGTAATTGTAGTGTATGATACACATTGATATTATCAGATTAATGTGATGAAATGTATTTAAATCATGGTATGTTACTATCATGACATATGATTTAGCCATATATTATGGTATTATATCATATATCACATTATATGTAAGAGTCAAATTGGTATATATTTGTTTGAAATATCAAAATATCATCATTTTCAGTATTATTGCATCAGTAAAAACACATGGTGAATCATATAAATATCATTTTAGTTTCTAAAAATTGAAAACAACTCATTAAATATGACCTTAGAAATTAAAATCTTATATCAAATGATCAAGAATGCATGAAACTAAAATAATGTACAAGGAAAATATAATTAACACATTGTATGTTCACCCATTTCATCTTTGGGAGAAGAATAATTTTTTTGAATGTGATATTTTTTCCTAAGAATGCTCAACTGATAATAATATAAAAGTTTATACCTCCTTTCCTATTCAACAAAGTAACCTTATTAGTTATCATGTAATAAATAATATGTTATGTAACATATGTGTTAGTTCTTTATTCGATCATGAATTCATCAATATAATAAAAAATATGTTCTCCCAAGTGTTTGATCATTTGAAAAATTTATATTTATGATAGATAATGCGAAACCTTCCAAAATTATTACACATATAATTTTATTTCCCAATGAATAATAATATGTCATACATTACTATTAATGATATATTAAATAACCATTTTATATTATGTGATTAGAATATGTTTTTTCATGATATACCTGTAACAATATACATAATATGTTTTCAAGGAATAAGAATCACATTCTAGGTTTTTTTAAAAATCATATTAGTATATAAATATGTATTTGTGAATATATATATATATATATATATATGACTCATCCATATGTTTTAAAAATTAATATATAGAGAACATCGTTCAATAAGGTCATTTCAAATAACTTACCAACACCATTGTTAGGGGGATTGTCCTTTAGTAGTCACTCCATAATGATTCCATTATGACAAAGAAGATAAAAATTAATATTATTTAAAAAATGAAATATTTCATATATCCATGATTACTTTAAATATTTTTAATGGGAAATGTGAATTGGGATAATAAATAAAAACATTTATATTCCTTTTCATGTCCTCATTAATCAAAATTAATTATAGTTTTAAACAAACATATATGAGAAACCATTATAAAAATTTGAAAAATATTAATTTTGTAGTGTAATAAGTGAAAATCATAACTATTTTGATAAAAAACTAAAACAAATATTGGGAAATCATGTTAATTACTTAATTTAGGATCAAACATACTTTAACTAGATATAAAATAATGTAAAAATATTTAATAAAAAATAAATGCATTAGATGAACCAGAATAAGTAGATTTGAAATCATGTGAATACTAATAGTTCTTTAAAATTGTTAATTATATAAAAAAGATAATTGTTAATTATTAGTATAAAAGTGAAGTGGGAAAATAAATGTTTATTGAAGAATATAAAACTTATATTGATTTTTGGATATACATCAAAATATGGTCACTATATTATTAGAGAATATACCATTAAAACAAATATATACTAAAGGATAAACATGATGTTAACATGATAACTCATGATGGAATGAGTGATCAAAAATCATTAAATCATTACTAGAAAAAACATTGATCAGGTATAATAATCAATAAAACATCCCAACAACCTAAATTAAATAAATAGCACCAATGTACATCACCCTAGAAAAATATTAGGACACATATTAGCCATTATGGTCTTATGAAGAAAAATGTGTGATCAATATTATTACTTACCCTATAAAAATACTTATTATTTTATTTAAAATAATTTTAAAACCTAGAATATCAAAAAAATTTGGAAGATTACGATAATTTATTTACTTTTTATTCTCATTTTATTGATAATTAATTTTTAAATACTAGATATTATTATATAAATAACAATTAATATAAATTTTTTCCTTTTTTAGTCGGTGAATATAAATTTTATTTAAATATTTTTATCAACAAGTAAAGAATATTTTCATATATGTGATTATTAATATTTTATTATTTATTTATAAGAATTAACCCAAGCATTGATATGAGCTTAATAATGGGTAATGTCAAATTTAAATTCATTTGATTCAAAAACAAATTTGTAAATATATTTCTTATAAATTTCTCCAATTTTAAAAACATTGTCTCATCCAAAATAAATGGTGTTATAGTAGTTTTTCCAGATGAATATCTCATGGAATTTCCAACTAATGATTAATATAATGAAGCAGAACACAAAGATCATTATTACTTACCTTTGATGCACTTTATTAGAATGATAATGAGTTGTTAGATAATATATAATATTATAACCAACCAAAATTAGTGATTTCACCTTCTAAGAAAAACATTCAATATTCAAGAGATATAAAATTAAATAAAGATGTAGTCAAACAAGAAGATCCATATCTATTACCCCAATTGATAAGCTGGTTCTTCCCTGAAACAAGGGTTGTATATTCATGAACATTAACATTGTGACAATATGGTAAAGATGCTGTGTAAAAAGAAACAAATCATAAGGAAACTATATGATGTGTCTTCTATAAAAAAACTAAACTATAATTTGGACTATAGTTAAAATATGGAACTATAAAGTAACCAAATTTATAATTATAAATCATATTTTGTGTTTCGCACCATATTCACTTCCCCATTGTCAATTATTTTAATTTTATATTATTAAAATATTATATAATAATGTTTTTTACTTATATTTTGTAGGAAAAAACAACAATGTAACTACACATAATCTAGAAATTAATAAACTATAGTTGTCAATAATCAAAAATAATTCTCAATTATGATTTTCCTGTTTATTTTCATATTTTTTAAAACATATTGTTATTTTTATTTTATGTAGATGATGTTGGAAGTCGAAAAGAACTAAATAGAAACAAGTTAATTTTGTTTTCACATACATAACGAATAAATCATATATGTGAATATTTAATTACTTTAATAGGATTTAATTTTTTCATAAGGGTTTCTGAATAATTTATGTTATTAAATTAATATAAGATGATCAAGAATCCTATTTTAAAATTATTTATGAATAAATACAAGCCATTTTATAAAAAGATTTCTCTATAATTTCCATAAAAAATTTATATGTTTAAATACACAATTTTTAATGATAATACATGGTTTTATAAATAATAAGGGTTGTGAGGTAGGATGAATTTCTTTTAAGGTTAAGAACCATGTATATTTGTGATATTTTCTCGAAACGTTTTGAATTCTATATCTTTATTTTAAATTAAATATTCATAATCATATATTACACATTGGTAATATTATAAGGAATATCCTTGATTTTTATAAAATGTTTCTAATTGATTATTAATATTTGGTAATACCATTAAATTTAAATTTCTAACATTCTTGTGATTTTGAATTATTATTTAAATCGATTCTCATGAAAAAATTCCCTAATTTATATTAAAAAACATTGGAGTTACTCAATTTTTTTAACATTCTCCAACTTGAATACCATATATTTTAGTAAACCAAAATTGGGTGTCATCATGTAGAACTATATGATAGTACCCTCAACAATATTTTGAGAATGGAGGAGGGTACTAACAAATTTTTGGTTCATTTTATATATTTTATTTGTCCACATTACAACGTCTTTTCCATTTGGTCATGATAAGATTGAATTTTACATGATTTAATTTATTGGTTCAATTTATAATTCTCTATTATTTTATCCATAACATAAATTCTCATAAAATAGATTTCATGGTTGATTTGCATATTTGAGTGGGTTAAGGGGATTTATTTATGTACATTAATTATATTCCATGTTGTTTGGGGTAATGAACAAATTTTATTCATTTCTCGTGGGTGATTTTAATATATATATATATATATAATTGATTATTTTTCCATATTACATGCATCGTCATATTCTCATAGGTATGGAAAATATTCATAAAAACATATTTAAAGAGATGTACAATATGAATTGAAGTTATTCATAGTAATATACGTTTTATCTAATGTACCAAATTTAATGAAATATTTTATTTATTAAGGGAAAATATTTTTATAGGATATAGATAAATAATCATTCCAATGAGTACTCTAGAATATTGACACATCATATGAAGAATAAAGTCATTTTTTATGGACATTGATCTGTTTTCATAGTCATAAATCTTATGAAAACATTATAACATTGAAAAATCCTCATAATTAGTTCACATCCAATATAATTTAAAGGAATAAATAATTAATTAATGAAGAATACGTCCTAATATTCATTTACCAGATATAATTAAATATATTGATATCAATTAAAAAATTATAGATGTGTGAAATGGTATTTTGATGTTAGTTATGAAGTGAGAATGTGTCTACAATTAATTTTTATTTTATTAGAGTGTGTGAGGGGATATTAATATGGGACTTGATCATGTAAAAATATGGATGACGAAAATTTTGAAAAAATATTGGTTGTATAAATATTTTTGAATTGAAGAGTAAAGTTTGGTATAGTTAGTATATTTTACATGGGAGTGAAAATATGATGTTTTTGGTAATAATAGAATAGTTATTTAATATACAGTTTATATTTCGCTTCAAAACCGCCATATCATTTGAAATATCTAGAAAGGTTAATTTTTCATTATGTTGAAAAATTAAATTTATTTGGTTTTATAAATATATTAAAATGTTTTACTTTTAATTTTTATTAAATAAATCAACGTACAAAAATATTGACTCTCATTTTAAGTTTTTTTTTTAATTTTATTATTTAAAAAATATAAATAAATTGACATGTAATTCTAATAAATAACTAAAATATATTTAATTAAAAAATACTTGTTCGAATCATATTATTTGAAAATTTATAAAAATGGATTTTTTATTTTAATTAAAAATAGAAAAATATTTAAGCACATGAGAATTTTTGTATTTTTTATTTTTTAATTTTTTCAGTTTTTAATTTTCTTGGGAAATCAGAAGAAATAAATTTAATATTAAACCCCGTTGATTTAGACCTTTTTAATATGTTCTTACTATTTTTCTTTATAGATGAAGACACACTCTAAAGAATTATACTATTTATAGAACATTATATAGACCTATATATAATAGGGTATAAGGGAAGTTAAAACAGGTATGGTTACATGGGTCACTTCATCTAGAGTTCACGGGTGATAAAAGTTAGGGGTTTTTTAAATATTTATCAATGTACACATATTTATCATAGATTTATCTTTTCTATTTTGAATGGATGTTGTTACATGTACCCACAACAGTTGGTATGCCCCTACTATTTGATATCCATAAGGGCCAAATGTAACACCCTTAAATTTTAGTGTTAATTTCCATTAAAAATAAATAATTTGTATAATTAACTAAATCAAACTAAAAACTGGTCTATTACAAAACCATGATACATTAAAATAAATATTAAAATATGAGAATTTTAATATATCCATTATATTTGTAGGTATAAATAAAAGAAACCACAATATGAAATTTAAATGAAATGGAATCAAGCAGTAATTGTCTCTCTTTTGAAGATCAGTTCTGTATTATTGAAGGAATGTGTCTTCATATGGTTTTTACTCAGTCTAAGACCAGAATGATCGCTAAAAGATTTGTTTTTATTGAAATTAATTTTGATACAAGAACAAGATAATGAAAATATCCAATAGAAATATTCTTGATAACGATCAACCCACAACAACCATCACATCTTATCTTATAATATGATCTTACATAGAGACCTTAAGGCATTATATAATAAGAAATTAAAATTATTGTAAATTGAATTTATTAAGCTACGAAATTATTTCAATATAATATTAATTTAATAAATTTATCAATTTTTATTTTGTTTTGGAAAAAATAAATGTTCATTTTTTTATTCTAATACATTAAAAATTTCAATTAGATCATTTTATGCATAAAAGGTTTTTCATTAAAACAACTATTTATGTTCTACAAACTATTATTTCAAGAATCCAAATATATTATGGGTAAATGATGATAAAATATAGGTCTCATATGAGTAATATATTAATATTAATATAATCAATTATTGATAAGAAATATGAATAACAATATTTTATATTTGCGAATTTCATTTAGATAAAGTAATTAAATAATTTATTATATTCTATTTTTAAAATTCAAATTCCAAATTTTTATATATTTTTTTATTTAAAAATTTTACCTGAATTTTTGATTTGACATAAAAATATTTTCTTCTGTTGAATTTTTTGGATTATTCTAAAAAAATGATTTGATGTGAAAAATGAAAATTTCATTTTTATAAATACCATGACTTTTACGACATCAATATGATAATATCAAAAATTAAATTTTATTTTACAATTAATTATTTTATAATTAAAATTATTTACATAAAAATTATAAAATTTCATCTTTAAACCAATATTTTTTATTATAGAACTAAATATATATATATTTTTCTAAAACTATTTTCAATGCATTATACGTTATTAATATTGAATTAAATAATATAATTTTTTAAAAATATATCTAATAAAAATTTATTTTATATTTCAATTTTTATTGTATTATTTATGTAATTAGGTTCACATTATTTTTATGTTTAAAAATATATTTTGGAAAAAAATATTTACCATGAAAAATGATTAAAAGTAAATAGGGTTTAAGAAGGGTAAAAGATATAAGAAATGTGTTTTTAAAAACTGTCTCAAAATGACTTTTATCAGTATTTATATACCTAAAATCATCACCTCTCAAGTATTCTCCACTTTTGAGCAACTTGAATATAATAATTAAGATTTTTTACAAAAAAATATCACTCCTCTCACAAAAAAGGGATGGCCATCTCCGTACCACTTCTTGTCACACCAAAATATATATATCTCAAAAATATATACTAAATACCTCTTAAAAACTACTTGAAAAATCCTATAGGTTATATTTTCTTCAAAATAGAACCACCATAAAGTCTTAATCCAAATTATAAAAGTGTTATTCCAACTTTTAAGTTAAAAATTCTTAATCAAACTTTTCATTTATAAATAATTGTGTTTTTTAACTATACCTAGACATATATTTTTTCATATTTAAATAAAAACATATATATCATTATTAGAATGAAAATATTAATATATTTTTGTAAAAACCATTATATATATTTACTCTAACCATTCAAAAATTGAAAATGATGTTTATGGTACATATAGATTACCACCTCTATGATCTACATATTTTTATTTCCATGAAAATCTAAAATGGATGTTTAAAATATAGTATTTATTTAATTAGTATTATCTTTCTATAAATAATTTAATTATAAACTAGTAAAAAAAATTTAAACTTCTTTCTATTGTACTAAAAATATAAATGTTGTCTCTCTCTATGTGTAGACTACAAACTCCATGTAGTGACATCTTCTTCTTTTCATTGTCACACTATTTGGGATTTATTATAAATGTATATGATAAAAATATATGATACTATGTAAGAATATAAGAAAATAAATTTATTTTTAATGGTTAAAAAAATAATAATCATTATGTTGTAATATATTGAAATCAATAAATTAATATAAAAAAGTTCTTAATTAATTCCATTCTTATAAAACATGCACATTGATTTCATAAAATGAAAAAAGGTGTGAATAAATAATTATAAAAAAATATTTAAATATATTAATTGTAACACCCCGACCCTAGTTACCCAGAGTCGGTGCATTATTACGTAACATTGGCATGATCACAAAAGATCAAGTCTCGAAAGACCTATTAGTTTTGTAGTCTTGGAAACACTATATACATTAATAAATGTTACATTACATCAAAAAGTGAAAAACTACAATAATATGGTCTCCACAGTCCACACTCATATCCCCTTCAGATTATCCCTACATGTCAGTCATAAAATATTTCTTCACATCCTCGGAAAAATAAATCAAATAAAGGGGTGAGCTCAGATGCTCAGTAAGGATAACAATATAGTGGAAACTTTCATAAATAAACATAAACATTTAAGACAATGTATAACTATAAAAAAAGGCTTTTAAACTTTCACTTTAACAAAATATGGAAAAAATAAAATGAAATAATGCAATTTACTTATTCACATGGATATTCTACTAGTCAAAAATTCACATGCAATATCAATAACCACTTTGATAATGATGGAATGCATAATTTCACACTATCAAATCCACATAGTCAAGGCCTTGTGCCAACACTACAAATAAGATTTTTTCAAGGCCTTGTTCCAAGACACTAGTTTATCTCATGAGATCTACCGATTCATCGAGGAGCTATAGCGGGCTCCACTATTCACATATTAAGTCTAATTCATTCATTATATGAAACAGTTTAAGCTTATCAAAAACCATAACATAATCTTATCACATAAAACATGCATAACATAAATATAACATTTAATCATTTCAATCACAAGATATCTATACAACACATTAATATTATAAAAACATTATCAAAACCATTTTCAATACAAAAATAAAAGAAATTTAAAACATGGTATTTATTTTTCATTTAAAAAATGTTATGGCTTGTAGAGGAAGCTGAAACTCAAATAATGGTCACGGTGATGGAGAAGTCATTGTCGCCGCATAAGTAAGACAAAACATTACTTTTGACGTTTAGTAAAAATGCTTCATATAAAAATATTCCTTTTGAATAAATGTAAAAGTAAAAGTGGTTTATACACCGTATAAAAGGAATTTTTGTATAAAACAAAATACGCCTCAATGAAAGGAGATTGAGACGAAGTACCTTACCTCATGACCGACATTAATCGATCATTCCTTAACCTCCTGAATAATAAACTAGAGTTAATTTATACTTTCTTAAGAATCTTTTTCAAGTTAATTATTACTTTTTTATCACTTATTACCATGTTATTAACATTATGTAATTATTTAAGTTAATAACGGTCGTTTTGTCGATCTTTGGTACTTGATTCAAAATAAACTTCTTATAATTACTAGTTGTTCATGTGGTAAAATATCCATTATATCTAGAATTATATTCATGATGTAGATATCATATATATCATATATATCCATTATATACACGCATTTATAATATTACATAACATTTAGAGGTAATAAATGAAATGCACCGTTCATGGAGATAGTAAGTTGTATGTACTCATGAACGCTACTTTCATTTCTATTAAGTATTTAATGGAATGAAATCATATTGATATAAAGGTATATTATAATTCTAGTATAATATCATATATAATATCATTTACTCCATCCTTTATACATCCCATATATTGCATTAATGATTCAAATCACATTGAGGGGGCGGTAGTCCACACATCCTAAAATGAAATAATCGTGTTTACCCATAATATAAATAATAAAGGTATGACATAAATCAGAAATACAGAATATTAAGGAAAACATAAACATAATATATATCATATATAAATATAGTGACATCTTAATGTCCACCATGAGAGGTGTTAAAAGAAGATTGATCAATCATCGTTTTGTGAGGCAGTAATTCGCCACCCACAGAAACAATATGTTCGTTAACCATTAGATAAAAATGTGTGTAAGTTTAAATCAAATATTTCTCATAACAACATCCTATTATATCGAAGATACTGTTGTTTTTATAAAATAACGGAATAAAAAGAGTTTATGGGGTTGTAGAAGCAATATAAAACAAAAGAACATAAGAGAAGACATTACCTTAAAATCAGGTAACTAATTTTGATTTGAAACAAAGGCTTCCTTGGGAAGAATTATGCCGAAAGTGAGGCTTCTATGAGTAAGATAGGGATGTTGAGAGAGTATTTGGGCACATTTTGGCAGATCCAAATGGCTTTGATGATGAGAATAATGTGGTAGAAGTTGGGGCCTTTTATAAGAGGAGAGGAGGGGAACTCTTGGAATGTCATGAAATGTTACATTATTATGAAATTATTTTCAAATTTTTAATGTCCCAAAATGATATATTTCGAAGCTCTGGTGACAAAGGTTCTAAATATACCCATCCAATAGGTTTTAGGCAAGTGTAAGTCTTATACCTTACATTATATTTTCATTTCATTTAAATCATTCATTAATTAGGTAATCGCTGCATCATCATGGTGTCATGAATAAATTTATTTATTTAATGTCTCAAAATTATAAAAAAATTTACAATGATGTAGGAAATAATTTTATATTTCCAATGAATATTTATAGTTGAAAAGTTAACTTATATAACCCCATGTAATAATTGTTTTAGTAAAACAACACTTGTTTTGTGACAATTTTATTTTTTACTCTAAATAAAAAGTTATGAATGTCATTTTCTTACCCATGTGGCTCCATGGGGTCCCCAAGTTGACTCATGGATTTTCTTGGTCGGCCATGACTTATCCAACAACAGTAGGACATGTGTAAATATATTTTTATGTTCTTATAATATCATTTTTACCATTAATTACCCTAATTACCTATAATCGCGGTTAATAAAACTCAAAAGATACTATTCACCAAAAATTATTTTCATCACATTGAACCACATATTACTTCCAAATTACAACCATGTATGGAATATATTCGAAATTATATTCATATAAGTGGTAGAGATTCATTTAAACGAAAAATTAGTTTTTTTAACTACCACTTAGTGGTTTCACTATCCATCAAAAAATGATGTTTTTCAGAACAACACCATAAATTCACCCTATGCTATAATTAATATTCTGAATTAAAAAATGATGCCTATTTTACAAAATTAAAAACATTAAAGTTTCATTAGTTAATTTTATAATTAATTCCCGCTGTCAAAACAAATAGCATGTTTTTAAGAAATAATATCAATCAAAATATTTACAATTATTTATGTCCAATTTCAAAGTGAAATTAATTCTAATGACCAAAATTGGATAAAATGGTAAATTTTTATTCTAATTATACTTTAAAACCAATCAATATTATAATTTATCACTTTAAATTATTTTGATTAAAAATGTTGCTTTTAAGTATTTTTCACTATTCATCAAAAATTGGATGTTCTTGGAAAAATACCAAAAATTCAACATAGGCTAATTCTGATATTCAGAATCCAAAAATGAAGTCCATTCTAAAATAATAAATTTATATAATTTCAAAAAGTTTGTATTACTATGCATAACAGCTACTTTGATTGGTCGCGGTGTGTTAGAACTTGAGCTTGCGTACAACACACGCTTCTCTATTATTCAAAGTGAAGAATACCATGGAATCATGGGATGTTACATTATCCCCACCTTCAATAAATTGTGTCCTCACAATTTGAAATTTTTCTTCAAAAATAAAAGGTTGAATTTAGAAAATACCTTTGTGGAAAACCCACATCAGAAATAAGGTTAATAAAATTTAGCCTTAATTAGAGGGAAATTGAAATGAAAAAGTCACCACCAAATTATGATCTAGATTCGGAGAACATTAGTAGAAAATAGAGACATATAATTGGAGAAAAAGCTTAAATATTTGTAGGGGGTGATTGAGGTCATCAATCACAAACATGTGTAAAATTGAAGGTTTCAAAGCCTTCAATCTATGTTGATTTAAAATATCATCATTTCAACAAAACATAAGGTATTGGGATAACACATTTTTTTGGTTTAATATCATTTTACTAAATATTAGGAATTAATTTATTCATAGAATAAGAGAGAGGTATATATATAATTGACAAGTAGAGTTTCAACCTTCAACTAATTTCTATCACAAACTCATCTTTACCTCAAAATGATAATAGAACTCTAAAATATTAAATTTATCCTAATCGTACAAGTTTAAAAATATTAACACATACCATTTAGATTAGGAAAACTATTTTTTAATAACCAGTGACTTCATGTAGGATAGTTTTAGGTAATAAAGGCATGTCGCACTATGGTTGTCGGTTCGATTCCAGTAGCTTTGTCTGACGCGACGGGTTATCCCCCAACTTGCAGGTTGTCCTTTTCCTAAAACTATAATATTATAATATTCTAGAAATAATCTTCAAAAATGTTTTCACCTTAAACAATAATATCCCATGTTCAACTTAATCCATTCCAACCTTTATAGTTATCGAAAATACCTCTGTCCAGGATTTCTGTAAAAGGTCTTTAAATTCCAAAATCAATTCTAACATTAGATTCCCCAAACAAAATAAAGTTTCTATTATTGTCACATAATAAAAATATGATTACCTTCATCGTATAAAAACCATAATGAAAACAACAATTACTGAAGTACAATCCTTATATATATCACATTATTCTTATAACCACAATATAAACCTTGAGTCCAAAAGCACCAATACAATAATTATTCCACTTTAATTGTAGTAACAACACAAGATTTTCGTTGATCCCTTGGCCTTTTTTGAGGTTTGTTTCCCGGACACTTAGGGAATTCATTTGCATAATTCCCCATTTCCCTAAAATTTTAGTAGTCAACATTGATAGCCTCTTTTTTCTCTCACAATCACGAGCCTGGTGACCTTTTTCTCCACATTTATAACAAACATCCATTCCATTTAGGAAAGTACCGGGGTTATTATTCCCACAATTATCACATAATGGAAGATCCTTATTTCCCCTTTTCCCTTTATCTGTCTCTTGTTCCACCATTTTCTTCTTATCTTTCTTTATTTATTGTCATAAGATTTATAGAATTCCTTTTCTGTCTTGATAGCACATGAGACAATATCTTCATAAATTGAGAAGGATTTTGATACTAAAGCTCAATAGAGAAATAGTTTTAACCCATCAAGGAAATGAACAATCGTACTTCTTGGGTTACATATATAATATGCAGCATGTCTCACTAACCTTGTAAAGTTACACTCATACTTTGCAACATTCTCATCCTCCTATTACCTCAAACTCAGAAATTTCCTTTCCATATCTGCTCGATGGTCACGAGGAAAGTATTTTTCTAAGAATTTTTTTTTGAACTCTCTCAATTCCATACTTGATACTTCTTTATCTTCATTGGTATTTTGAACCAATGACCACTAATGATCAGCATCTCTAGTGAGGCGGTAAACTACCATGATAACCTTTTCTCTCTCACTACTCCACAAGGCATGGAATATTTTTTCTACGGAATTTATCCATTGCTCAGCTACTAAGGGAATTATTATCCCATTGAATGTTGGTGGTTGTTACATCCTGAAGTGGTATAACATTGATCCTCCTCATTACAGATCAGGGTGCTCCATACGAGTAAGTTTATTATTCATAACCTGAGTGAGTTCTCCCAGTATAGTGATTAGCTGATCAGCACCAGTTGCGTCACCAGCTCCACCATAATTATCTTAAGCTGGAGGTAAATCCCTACATGGAGTGCGTGCATTGATACAGTTTCCATTCCGTCCACTAGGCTCCATTTCTAAACAACGTCATAAACTAGATTAGTTTATGAATCGAAATACAAAATTCCACACTTGTAAAACACATAACATAAGTTGAACTATTTATGGATATAATCCATAAACATAAAAATAGATGTTATTTTTGGGGAAGTATATACTCATAAACCCTTCATAATTTTTTGTCTAGAAATCATGAATTGCCCTAAGCATATCCCCTGGGAGTG
The DNA here is from genome assembly GCA_963277665.1 of Viscum album. NCBI lineage: Eukaryota > Viridiplantae > Streptophyta > Magnoliopsida > Santalales > Viscaceae > Viscum > Viscum album. The sequence continues at coordinate 217,680,935 of OY728155.1, forward strand.
TCGTAACCAAGAGTGCAGTAAGGCCCTTTGCCGTGCACCAGTTCCCGTTCAAGTCTTGCTCAAAGTGTTGTTTTCGGGTTTTACCCCTAGGTACATCTGTGCCAGAGCTTCCTCTACCTACTCGTATCCAGACAGGTATGTATTGCTCAGAAAACTCACAAAGTCTCTACAATACCAAAATTTTAGGATGTTCTTCTATACTAATTCTCAATGTATATCTTAGGGCTATGTTCTCTAATCTGAGTTTTTCTAAATCTAGCATTAAAGGTTAGTACTAAACTGCCTTTGATACCAACTATAACGCCCCGACCCCAGTTACCCAGAGTCGGTGCATTATTACATAACATTAGCATGATCACAAAAGATCATGTCTCAAAAGACTGATTAGTTTATTAGTCTTTGAAAAAGTAGATACATTCATAAATGTTACATTACATCATAAAAATAAAAACTATAATAACATGGTCTCCATAGTCCACACTCATATCCCCTTTATACTATCCATGCAGGTCAGTCATAAAATATTTCTTCACATCCCAGGAAAAATAAAACATAGAAAGGGGTAAGATCAGATGCTCAGTAAGGATAACAATATAGCGGAAACTTTCATAAATAAAAATAACCATCTAAGGCAATGTATAACTAAAAAAAGTCTTTTAAACTTTATCTTCATCATAATATGGAAAAAATAAAATAAAATAATGCCAATTACTTATTCACATGGATATTCTACTAGTAGAATATTCACATGCAATATCAATAACAACTTTTATAATGATGGAATGCATAATGTCATACTATCATAACCACATAGTCAAGGCCCTGTGCTAAGACTACAAATAAGCTTTGTCAAGGCCTTGTGCCAAGACACTAGTTTGTCTCATGAGACCTACTGATGCATCGAGGAGCTATAGCGATCTCCACCCATCACATATTATGTCCAATTCATTCCTTATATGAAAAGGTTTAAACTTATCATAAACCATAACATAATCATATCACATAAAACATGCATAAAATAAACATAAAATTTCTACATTTCAATCAAAAGATATCAATAAAACACATTAATATATTTAAAAAGTTATAAAAACAATTTTCAATACCAAAATAAAAGAAAAGTAAAACATGGAAATTATTATTCATTTAAAAAAAGTTATGGCTTGTAGAGTAAGCTGAAACTCAAATAATGGTCACGGTGACAGAGAACTCGTTGTCGTTGCATATGTAAGACAAGACATTCCTTTTGTCGTTTAGTAAAAACTCTTTTTATAAATAGATTCCTTTTTGAATAAATGTAAATGTCAAAAGGGTTCATACACCATATAAAAGAATGTTGTGTATAAAACAAAATATGCCTCAATGAAAGGAGATTGAGATGAAGTCCCTTACCTCGTGTCCGACTTGACTCGATCATTCTTTAACATATTGAATAATAAACTAGAGTTAATTTATACTTTCTTTAGAACCTTTTTCAAATTCATTATTCCTTTTATTTAACTTATTACCATGTTATGAACATTATGTAATTATTTAAGTTAATAATGGTCTTTTTGTCAAATTTTGGTACTTGAGTAAAAATAAAATTTTTATAATTACAAGTTGTTCATGTGGTAAAATATCCAATATATAAAAAAATATATTCATGATGTAGATATCATATATATCATATATATCCTGTATATACATTAATTTATAATATTACATAACATTTAGAGGTAAGAAATGAAATGCACTGTTCGTGGATACGGTTAGCCGTACGTACAGATGAACACTACTTTCATTTCTATTTCATATTTAATGGAATGAAATCATAACTATATAAAAGTATATTATAATTCTAGTATAATATCATATATAATATCATTTACTCCATCCATTATATGTCCCACATATGGCATTAACGATTCAAATCACTTTGAGGGGGCGGTAGTCCACACTTCCTAAAATAAAATTATCACGTTTACCCATAATGGAAATCATATAGGTATACCATAAATGAAAAATAAATAAGAATAAGGGAAACATAAACATAATATATATCATGTATAAATATATTGAAATCTTAATGGCCAACATGAGAGGTTTTAAAAAAAGATAAATTAATCATCATTTCGTAAGGCAGTAATTCACCACCCACAGAAACAATATGTTCATTAACCATTAGACGAAGTTGTGTGTAAGTTTAAATCAAATTAATCTCATAAAAACATCCTAGTATATTGAAGATACTGTTTTTGTTACAAAATAAAAGAATAAAAAGAGTTTATGGGGTTGGAGATGGAAAATAAAACAAAAGAACATGAGAGAAGACATTACCTTAAAATCGGGTAACTCTTTTTGATTTGAGCCAAAGGCTTCCTTGGGAAAACTTCTGCCCAAAGTGAGGCTAACAGAAGTAATAGAGGGAAGTGGAGAGAGTATTTGCGCATAGGTTGGCCGAGACAAATGGCTTTGATGGTGTTAATATGGTGGTAGAGTTTGGGGCCTTTTATAAGAGGAGAGGAGGGGCACTCTTGGAAAGTCATGAAATGTTACATTATTATGAAATGATTTTCGGAATTTAAAGGTACCACAATGATATATTTAGAGGATAAGGTGATAAGGTTTATAAATACACCCATACAATAGGTTTTAGACAAGTTTTCATCTTAGATTTTACCTTATCTTTTCATTTTATTTAAATCGCTCATTAGTGAGGTAATTGTTGCATCATCATGGTGTCATAAATAAATTTATTTATTTAATGTCTAAAAATTATAAAAAAATTACCATGATGTAGGAAATATTTGTATATTCTCAATTAATATTTATAGTCGAAAAGTTAACTTATATAACCCCATATAATAATTGTTTTTTTTAAAACAACACTTGTTTGTAACGATTTTAATTTTACTTTAAATAAAAAGTTGTCAATGTCATTTTCTTACCCAAGTGGCCCCATGGGGTCCCCAAGTTGACCCATGGATTTTCTGGGTCAGCCATGACTCATCCAATAAGAGTATGACATGTGTAAATAAATTTTTATATTTTTATAATATCATTTATACCTTAAATTGCCCTAATTACCTCTAATCGCGGTTAATAAAACTCAAAAGTTACTATTCACCAAAATTATTTTCATCCCATTGGACCGCATTTTAATTCCTAATTACAACCATGTATGTCGGATTTTTAAAATACAATTCATATAAGTGGTAAAGTTTCATTTAAATGAAAAATCAGTTTTTTTAACTACCACATAGTGGTTTCACTATTCACCAAAAATTGAAGTTTTTCAGAACAATACCCATAAATTCACCCCAAGATATAATTGATCATTCGAATTCAAAAATGATGTATATTTTTAAAAATTCCAAACATATAAGTTTCATTACTTAATTTTATTATTAATTCCCGCTGTCAAAAAAATAGCGTGTTTTTAAGAAACAATACCAATCAAAAGATTGACAATTCTTTATGTAAAATTTCAAAGTGAAATTAATTTTAATGACAAAAATTGGATAAAATGTTATAATTATATTCTAATTATACATTATGTTGGTTGGAGTGGATACTCAAGAGTGTGGTGAATTGAGTTCCAATTAAAATTTCTGTTAAAATATTGTCTACTTAAAATCCCCAAATTTATAAAACATGTTAAACTGTAGTGAATTTTAACAGATTGTAAATTTTCACTTAGCTTCTCAAAGTTTTATTAGCTCTCAGTTAATTTAACCACAAGATTAAACTAACTTCTGAAACAAACCTACTGATTTTCAATAAGTGTAAACACTTTCTAATTTAACTATCAATGTAGCATTAAAATAGTTTTTTATTTCAAAGTAACAACAACGGAATAAATAAGAAATATGTAGTAATCATTGAACATAAACAAAAAGTTCCCAATAGATATAAAAAGAGGTTCAGTCTAAAGCCGAGACTTAGTCCTCTCGAATTTATATAAAATTTGATCCACACACTGGATCGGGGTTAACGACAGTTTACAAAACTGTCCAGGCCACGCAGGGACATCTACCAGTATTCTACGTGGGAAAAAAACAAAGACCAGTCCACACAAGGACCTCTTCCACAGTTGATGTTGGTAAACAATAGATAAGAGATTTGGAGTGAGAATTTCGATATCCTCTAGTTCAGTGCAGGAGACAGTGTGTGTATAAGAAATACAGAGTACACCACACTGCTTGAAAGTTAATAAATAAATCACTTAGAGAGAGCAGATAAAAGTTTAGAAATCTCTAGTGATTATCAATGTAGCTCTGGACTCGTTGGATTCAGCAGGAATGCTTCTAATTCCTTCTCTGGTTTTTCTCTTAAAAAACAGTGTTTCGTAGTTTATCTTGTGTTCTTCAAGAGTGAGATTGATCTCTTGATTCATCGTGTATACTTCAGTGGTGTTGGATTTCATTCATGGGAGTTATTTGAATTTCATTCAATCTCTTTCTTGTTCAGGATTTTTCTATTGTTCAGCACAATACTCTCATATGTATGTAAGTTCTTATTGTTATATATTCAGACTTTTCTCGCTTCCCTACTATTCTCTATTCTTTATATATCATTGTGTAATGCATCATAATCTTCCTTATATTACACAAGTTCTGGAGGAAGGAATGATTCCCTTTTCATAGGTATGAGATATGGTTTCTTGATATGCCAACAACTATCATTAAATAACATTAATTGCATAAAAACATCAAATATGACCATTATCATTATTTAAATAATATGGACAAAATGTTAAGAAATGGTGTCACAGTGATTGTGTAAACTGTTTCTTCTTCACGGTATGAGCTTCACGGTATGATCTTCACGGTATGAGCTTCACAGTATGAGCTTCACAGCATCTGGGTCACATTGAGCCCTTCATGGTGTCTGGGTCACAGTGATTCCTTCACGGTGTCTCGGTCACAGTGAGCCCTTCACGGTGACTGGGTCACGGTGAGTCATTCACGGTGTCTGGGTCATGGTGAGTCCTTCACGGTGAGTCCATACTTAGACAAATATCTGTATTTGGACTTAGACAGTAATATGCAGAATATGGATTAAGATTAACCATTATAGAGTAAGATAAATTTAATCATAAACATAAAGGCATGATAATATATGTGAGATTTGCGATCATGCATAAGACTTGTAAATCATAAAGAGAGTAATTAACATCATATGAATTTTTATCATTAAAATGTGATGAGTAGTTATTAAAGAGATTGAAGAGCATTAGAAAGATGTGAAATGATGATTGAGATTAATTAACAGTAATAAGATTTTTGATCATTAAAACATGATTAACACATGAGGAGTCCAACAATCTCCCCCTTTTGATGATCACAAATTAGATATAGTTAGAATATAAATGAAACGTAACATTAATGATACTAGCATAGAAGAAAACATTATAGAAGGGACACTTGTAGTTTTTCTCCCTAATTTATACTTGTAGATTGTTCTCCCATTTTTGGGATTATCATAAATTAGAGAAATAGAAATGAAACTCGGCATTTTTCATTAAAAAAGGGTTCAGAATAGAACATACAAGAGAATGAAAAATAGTAAACAAGAAATGACATCCCATCAAAAAGAAAACAGTCACTAGACTCATCAGGGATCCATCTTTTCCTTGCCTGTTTCAGCAGTAGGAGCTGGTTTTGATGTATAAGAAGGCATAGATGCAGTAGAAAAAGAGGTTAAGGGTAGAACTTCAAAAACTGATGGAGCCAAAGTGGGAGTAGTAGAATATCTAGACATAGGTTGGTCAAGAATGACTAGCCGGATCTGAGAAAGATCTTGGATGACAGTCATGGCAGTTGAGGCTATGGTAGGTAGACCAGGTCTGAGGGGTGCAACAACTGGAGGAACTATATCAGTACTCTGCACATGATGATGCGGCTTCAAAAGATTGATGAAATCAGTAATGATTTCACCACCATATTGCAAAGACTTTTCAAAATCATCCTTATTCTCCATAAACATGTCCAACATCTGGTGAACTCTATATGTTTATGAACATGAGTTTTAAAATCCTGAGTCATCGGGGGGATTCTCAAATTTTCAACAAGATATCTAAAGTGATCTGTCATATCACATTTAGAGAAAATCCGGGAGAGATAAAGATCTATTTTCGTGGTGATCTCTTGTTGAGCATCATTGGATATCATAGAATGAATCCTAACCAAGTCCAATGCTCTATCACTTTTCTTAACCACTTATGACAAAGAAGATAAATCCAAGCCACTGAAGGCACTCTGATGTTCTTCCTTGATTTTGGATCTCATCATAGAATCATCCGAAGAAGATGTGGAGATCTGACCAGAAGCAGGTAAAGGCTTGACAGCTTCGGTTAGAACATTTAGATGATTCAGAACTTTTTGCAGTCATCCAGTGTATTCATTTTTAAGCTTATTCAGATTTTCCACAAGCTCTCTCATGCATTCCAAAATCTTGGTGTGTCTTTTTTCCAATCTTTTCATCAAAAGAAAGTAGGTATGGATGAAATTGAGATACAATATCCCTAGAAAGGAGGAAATCAGATTTCTCAAGAGAAGCAACAACATGTGTAGGAGCAGAAACAGGAGAAGGATTTGATCTCAAAGATAACTCATTCTGTAAATTTGCAATCATATTTTTCAAATTTGCAACATCAGCACTCGGAAGCTTATTCACAACTCTGAATTCTTGAATTTCTCAGATCATCCTTGGTTGAATATGCATGATAATATTTTCCAAGAGAATTGATGCATCTTCTTGATTTAACAGATTCATTGGACGAAGTTGAGTGGATAGGATATTCTCAACTCCAGCTAACAATGTTTCTCCAAAAACATTCAGATCATCTTTAGTCACAAAGTAGTGATGTTCGGGTAAGGGTGATGGTAAAGGTAGTGGTTCAGATTCTGGTTGAGGTTCAAAGTCATCTTCAGACTCAAATTCTAATTCAGATTGTGGTTGGGCCTCTGGTTCTGGTTCTGGATGAGCTACAGACTTCAGTTGATATAGAGAATAAAGATCCATTCCAGCTGTAGACACTTTCTCTAACTCATCCACATCAGAAAAGCTTGGGAAAACAAAACGGTTGTCCACAGAGTATGAGATAGAAGGTTGAGAAGCTTCAGCAGATCCAGCTTTTGTAATATCAAGGTTATGAGGTTCCTCCCCCTCAAACTGTGCTTCCCTTTCAGATTCTTGAGGCTCAGGTACTAGGTCAAGATCCACATGATCATATCTAATCTCTTGATAAAACTCTTTCTGTGCCAATTGAATGGAAATTTACATCAACTTTTCAGCAGAGGGAATAATTTCAGGAACTGATTGATCCATTGGTTGAGCTTCCAGACTTGATTATTTCTCAACAGAAAGATCCCATTCAACAGCATCTGCCTATAAGGTTGCTTGCTGTTCTGAATCAGGAAAAACTAACTTTCTTGCGGCATTAGGATGAGCTTCTGGATTTACATCCGCACTAGAAGTAGGAGCTTCCTTTTCTCTCAAACTAACACCAACTTCCTCTCCTTGAGGTATTTCAGCAGGGACACCAATACTTTCTTTTTCAATAGGAGATGTTTCCATTGGTGGTCTTACAGCTTCTTCTATAGGAGATAATTCAACTGTTATTTCCTCTTCTTCTTCTTTTGAATACTCAGCCACTTCATCTGGTTCCAATCAAGGATCTGACAAATTTTTAGGCCTTCTGGGATAGTCAACATGATTAATCTTTTTATACATTTGATCATTATCCTCAGCCCACTGCTTCTTCCAGGGGTTCCACCTAATCATAATCCTTCTGATGATAGCCATGGATAGGCAGAAATCCAAGTCCTTTATTCGGTCCAACCATCCCTTTAGCAACTAACATAGCTGAAATCGTCCTTGAGTAAAACAAGGAGGTGGATTTGGAAGTGACTTTGATCAGCTCATAGATATGGTTGATAACATACTTTCATAGGTTGATCTTATGGCCATTCTTCAATAGATGAATCAGGAACACATCCTGATACTTCATCAGAACAAAAACTCCTTTTCTCGGTCTAATCAAATTCTGAACAAATTTGAATAGAAGTCTAGTCTCCCCATCTAATTCTGCAGCTATGGCCCTTCGCTTGGTGCCTTTTCCAGTCAGGTTTTCCAAATCAGTCTCCAGGTCAAATATGTCGGTTGTTGGAGGAGGTTCTCTCTGGTAATCCTCACAATCTCCTTCATGGGGAATAACTAGGCATACAACCCATAGCCTCGAAGATAAAGAGAACTTTTGACCATTTATCCATCTTGTCACCATAAAGCTTCCTCCAAACTCAAAAGAAAACTTCACATAATGATAGAATTGAGATACCGATCTTGGGTAAATCGGTCTATTCTGTCCAGTGAACCATCCAAGCCATCCTTGTTTTCTTAAAACTTTCAAAACTAACGATCTTATAGATAGCAACCACTCTGCACAAACCTCTTTTTTAGGTACAACTGTACAACTTACCACGTTTGGGTTTAGAGGTCCTTCGGGAGCTATCCTCGGTATCCTCTTCTGTTTCTTTGAGCGGTGCTTCTCAAATGATGGTGAAGATGGACGCTTCATCCTTGGCATCCACTGAAGGATCAGGAGAGAGGGAAGAGAATGTTCAAGAGGGAGATCGAGTAAGGAATTGAATGTAACCCATAATTTTTATTATTTGGGAATGTCAAACATCATAAAAACAAAAACACAGGAATTAAAATAGCATTAAAATAAAAATTACGAGATACGGGTTAAAATAAGAATATAAATACTCTTCACAGTGAGACCGTGAGTAGGCATTACGGTGTGATGAAAACTAGTCATCACGGTGAGACAGTTGGTAGTCGTCACGGTGAGACAATGAGCATTCAGTGTAGTCACGGTGAGATAGTAAATTGACAAACCGTGAGCATAAAGTCATGACGGTGAGACCGTGAATACAAAACAGGAACTTAGAAACAGTGACGTTGAAACCGTAAAGTAAAATAAAGTAAAGTATTAATCATTAAGATTAGTAAGATATTTACTAATGATTAATCATACCAAGATCATGTATGATGTAGTCTAATCACTCAGAATATAATGGTTTAGTGAATATATCAGCAAGTTGATATTTAGTACCAATAAATTCCAAAGTGACATCACCTTTTTGATAATGATCCCTCAAAAAGTGATGTCTTACATCAATATGTTTTGTCCTAGAATGAGAAACATGATTCTTAGAAATATTAATAGCACTTGTGTTGTCATAGTTTATTGGGACATGTCTGAATTGATATCCATAGTCTTGTAATGTGTGATTCATCCCCAAAATTTGTGCACAACAACTTCCAGCCGCTATGTATTCAGTTTCTTCAGTAGATAGTGCTACAAAATTTTGTTTCTTACTACACCATGATACTAGTGACTTGCCAAGAATGTGAGATATTCCAGAGGTGCTTTTTCTATCTAACATAAATCCAACAAAATCAGCATCAAAATAACTAACTAATTCAAATGATTTTCCTTTGGGATAGAACAGTCCTAAATTGGGAGTATGCTTGAGGTATTTGAAAATTATTTTTACAACATTTAACTATCATCTTTAGGGTTTTCTTGAAAACAAGCACACATACAGACACTAAACATAATGTCAGGATGACTAGATGTCACATAGAGTAGACTTCCAATCATTCCTCTATAAGTGGTTTGATCAATAGATTTACTATTTTCATCAAGATCCATCTTATAGGTTGTCCTCATGGGAGTGTCACTACTCTTTGTGCTATCCAATCCAAAACGTTTTAAAATATCTCTAGTATATTTACATTGAGTTATAATTATTCCATCATCATTTTGAATGATTTGAAATCCAATAAAGAATTTATGTTCACCCATTAAACTCATTTCAAATTCATTTTGCATCATTTTGGTAAAATCAGTACATAACAAATTTCTTGAAGATCCAAAAATAATATAATCTACATAAATTTTTAATAATAAAACATCTTTAGAAATTCGTTTTATAAATAGTGTAGGATCAGCTATTCCTTTTTTGAAACCTTTAGAAACTATAGAAGTACTTATTCTATCATACCAGGCTCTTGGAGCTTGCTTTAAACCATATAAATCTTTTCATAATTTGAAAATATGATTTGGAAAATGAGGGTTTTAAAATCCAGGTGGTTGTTCAACAAAAACATCCTCAGCAATATATCCATTCAAGAATGCACTCTTGACATCCATTTGATATAGTTTGAAATTTAGATGTGCTGCTTAAGCATGTAAAATCCTAATAGCTTCTAATATGTCTACTGGAGAAAAAGTCTCCTCATAGTCAATACCTTCTTCTTGAATATAGCCTTGTGCAACTAGCCTAGATTTATTTCTAACTATGGTTATAGACTCATCAACTTTGTTTCTAAACACCCATTTAGTGCCTATTGTGAAAGTGTCCTTAGGTCTTTCCACAAGATTCCAAACATTATTTCATTCAAATTGATAAAGTTCTTCTTGCATGGAAAATACCCAAAATTCATCATTAATATCATCATCAATGTTTTTAGGTTCAATCTGTGACAATAAGGCATGATGTTCAAACTGATTTCTAAGAGAAGCTCTAGTCGGTGTCCCTCTATCAAGATTTCCTATAACAACATCTAAAGGATGATTCTTTTGAATTCTATTTGATCTAGTAAATGTAGGACTAGAAATTTTAGTTTCTTATCTAGGTTCAGGATCATTAAGAGTATATTCTGGAATAATTCCAGAACTGGTTTTCTTTATAGTAGGTTCATTAGATTTTTCATTAAGGTCCAGAACAGATAAATATTCTTCAAGATTTTCAAGAGAGGTTTTAGGATCATGTGGATCAGTTTCATCAAAATTGATGTGAACATATTCTTCCACACAATTTGTTCTCCTATTAAAGACTCTATAGGATTTTCTGGTTAAAGAATATCCTAAAATGAATCCTTCATCACTCTTAGAAGAAAACTTATGAAGATTATCTTTTGTATTGAGAACAAAGACTTTGTAGCCAACGACTCTAAAGTAACTAACATTAGGTTTTCTATTATTCCACAACTCATATGGGGTATTCTTAAGATCAGGTCTAATTAAGACTCTATTAATAATATAACAATCTGTATTCACAGCTTCAGCCCAAAAGTAAATAGGAAGGTCATAGTCATTAAGCATAGTTCTAGCAATTTCATTCAGGGTTCTATTCCTTCTTTCTACTAAACCATTCTGCAGAGGTGTCCTAGGAGAAGAAAAGTTATGAATATAGCCATTGTGTGAGCTATAGGATTCAAATTCATGATTCTCAAACGCACGACCATGATCACTTCCTAGGTTTTTAATTTTATGTCCACTAAGATTTTCTGCCGATAAGGAGTATTTAAAAAAGTAAGAACAAGCTTCACTTTTGTGAGCTAAGAAGTATACCCAAGTATATCTATAAAAGTCATCTACTAGAACATAGACATAGTGCTTCCCATTTAATCTAGAAACTCTAGATGGTCCAAAAAATCCATGTGAACCAACTCGAGAGGTTGAGATGTTGAAACTTCTTTCTTTGATTTGAAAGAAACTTTATGTTGCTTTCCCTTTTGTCAGGGATTACAAACATTGTCATTTGGAAACTCATGTTTAGGTAGGTCTCTAATTAAGTTATTCCTAGTTAGTTTTCTAATTGAGTGTAAATTGCAGTGTCCTAATCTTCTATGCCATAACTAGGACTCTTTATGAAAAGCCTTTAAACAGGTTACATTTTTCATAGCTAAGAAATTTAAATAAAAAACATAAACATTTTCATTTCATAAAGCAGAAAAGACTAAAAAATTTTACAATTAAAAACATTACAAGAATAATATTGAAATATGAAATTAAAAATATCATCACATAATTGATAAATTCTTAACAGATTATATTTAAGTCCATCAACAAACAAAAATTTGGAAATTAAAACTAAATCAGTGTTACCAATTTGGCCTAGGCCGATGATCTTCCCTTTAGAATTATCACCAAAGGTGACATGACCTCCATCAACCTTTATTAAACATTTGAAACATGAGTAATCCCAAGACATATTTCTTGAACATCCACTATCTAGATACCATGTCTTGTTGTGGGAACTCCTCAAGCAGGTTTGCTACAAAAGAAATTTAAATAGGAAATGATTTTCGTACCCAAATATTATTGGGTCTAGACAGGTTAACAATTAATGCTTTCGGTACCCAATTTTGTCTTATGGGTCTCATATAATTTACAGAATCAAACGATTTTGAAGGATAAACTCTATTTGATTTATAACTAAGTGAATAACTGGTTGAAGCATAAGGACTTCCAGAACTAGAACTATATATATTCTGTCCAGATTTAGGAATAAATCGTGTTTTGGTAATTTTTCTTTGTCCAGGTTTGTAGCATATTCCAGTAGTGTATCTAGGTACAATCTTCTTACCTAGTATTTGAGTAAGAGTATCATTGCCATTTGTGGACTTTTCTAAATCCTTCTTAAGTTGCTCATTTTAAAAATTTAGTTCAGTGTTTTCTTTAAGCAACTGAGCATTCTTTTTCATTTCTTTGTCAAGATCAGATTTATGTTTAACAGTTAAAGCATACTGTTTCTTTAAACCATTGTATTTGTCTTTCATTTCATTACAGGTTTCTTCCAACATATCACAGTCTTCAAACAGTTCAGATTTTGACATATTTTCAAAATCAGAATCATCTCCAGAATAATATGAATTTAAATTTGGAGTTTCAGATGTTACCTTAGATGTGTTTGTCATAAAACACATGTTTTCCTTGTTTATGTTTTCAGTCTCAGAAGCTTCAGATTCACCGGAGCTATCCTTAGAAGCACTCCACATAGAATTCATGGATTTCTTATACTTATTATCCTTATACTCATATTTCTTCTTGTATTTCAGCTTTGTAAAGTCTGCTTTTATATTTCCTTTCCTTTTGCACTCATAGAAAACAACTTCATCACTTTTATCTAGCTTCTTCAAATCATTCTTCCAATGTCCCTTATTATCATACTTTCCTTTGTAATTTGATTTTCTGAAGAATTTATTCTTCCTATAAAATTTCGTAAACCTTATGGGTATCTGAGCCATTTCAAAATAACTATCTGAATCAGAATCTTCAATGGTTGAACTCTCAGTAGGTATTTGCATTTTATCCTTGTCTTTTCTCTTTGAAGCAGTAGTCTTGAAAGCCACAGATTTTCTCTTAAGTTCATCATCTTCCTCTTTATTCACCTTGAGTTCTTCCTCATACATCATGATCTTACCAATGAGTTCTTTGACAGTTAGAGCAGCAATGTCAATGACTCTCTTATGGAAACATATTTGCCTCTCCATCGATCCGGTAAACATCTCAAGATTCTCATAATTTGTTCCTTTGCTGGAACAACCTTTCCGAGTGAATTCATTGTATTGTCTATCTAATTAAACCTGAGATACATATCAGAAATAGGTTCATCAGTCTTCATTTTAAAATTATCATATTTAATAGTAATAGTATTTAATCTCATTTCTTTAGCATTGGTTGTTACCTCAAGAGAAACACCCAAAGTATCCCAAATTTCAAATGAAGTTTTACAAGAAGAAATTTTTTTAAACTCCTCATATCCTAGAGCACAATACAAGGTATTCATATATTTACAATTATTATTATAGGTAGTCTTTGTAGGTTCATCCCATGTTATTCTTTCAATTTCATGAATCATATATTGTGATTCTATAACAGTCAAGTTATTAGAACCCTTGCTTTCTAAAAGAATTTTCATTTTATGTTTCCACATAGTATAGTTTGTACCATTGAAGAATGGTGGAATGTTAGTAGTAACACCCTCTAGTATATTATCCATAACAAGATTTTAGAAGGATAATTTAAAGAGATAAAATTTAGAACTAACAGAAATTTAAGATCTTTAAAGATGCAACTAAAATCAGAGTTGAAAAACAGATTATTTCAAAAAATCCTTAAACAAAAACAATCATCTGATACCAAATGTTGGTCAGATTGGATACTCAAGAGGGGGGTTAATTGAGTTCCAATTAAAATTTCTTTTAAAATATTTTCTATTTAAAATCCCCAAATTTATAAAACAAGTTAAACTGTAGTGAATTTATACAGATTGTAAATGTTCACATAGCTTCTCAAAGATTGATTAGGTCTTAGTGAATTTAACCACAAGATTAAACTATTTTTGAAACTAAACTAATGATTTACAATAAGTGTAAACACTTGATAATTTAACTATCAAAGTATCATTAAAATAATTTTTTATTTCAAGGTAACAACATCGGAATAAATAAGATATATGTAGTAAACATTAAAGTTCAACTAAAAGTGTATAGAAGATATAACAAGAGGTTCAGTCTCAAGCTGAGACTTAGTCTTCACAAATTTATATGAAATTTGATCCACACCCAGGATCGGGGTTAACAACAGTTTACAAAACTATCCAGGCCACGTAGGGACCTCTACCACTGTTCTTCATGGGAAACCAAAAAAAGACCAAGCCACACAACGACCTCTTCCACAGTTGACGTGGGTAACCAAGAGATAAGAGTTTTGCAGTGAGGATTTTGATATCCTCCAGTTCAGCGCAGGAGACAGTGTGTGTATACGAAATACAGATTACACCACAATACTCGAAAGTTAATAAATAAATCCCTTAGAGAGAGCAGATAAATGTTTAGAAAGCTCTAGTGATTATCGATGCAGCTCTGGACTCGTTGGATTCAGCAGGAATGCTTCTAAGTCCTTCTCTGGTTTTTCTGTTAAAAAAATAGAGTTTCGTAGTTAATCTTGTGTTATGTAGGAGTGAGAATGATCTCTTGATTCTTCATGTATTCTTCAGTGGTGTTGGATTGCATTCATGAGGGTTCTTTGAAATTCTTGCAATCTCCTTCTTATTCAAGATTGTTCTTTTGTTCAGCACAGTGTTCTCATAAGTATGTAAGTTCTTCTTGTTGTATATTCAAAATTTTCTTGCTTCCCTAATATTCTCTATTCTTCATATATCTTCATGTACTGAATCTTAATCGTCCTTATATTCCATGAGTTCTGGCGGTAAGAATGATTCCCTTTTCATAGGTACGAGATACGGTTCCCTGACATGCCAACAACTATCATTAAATAACATTAATTTCATTAAAAACATCAAATATGACCGTTAACATTATTTAAATAATATTGACAAAAAGTTAAGAAATGGTGTCACAGTGATTATGTAAACGGTGTCTTATTCACGGTATGAGCTTCACGGTATGAACTTCACGGTATGATCTTCACGGTATGAGCTTCACGGTATGAGCTTTACGATATCTGGGTCACAGTGAGTCCTTCACAGTTTCTGGGTCACGGTGAGTCCTTCACGGTGTCTGGGTCACAGTGAGTCCTTCATGGTGACTGGGTCATGGTGAGTCCTTCACGGTGTCTGGGTCATGGTGAGTCCTTCACGGTGAGTCCATAATTAGACAAATATCTGTATTTGGACATAGACAGTAATATACAGAATATAGATTAAGTTTAACCATTAGAGAGTAAGAGAACTTGAATGATAAACATAAAGTCTTGATAATATATGTGAGATTTGTGATAACTCATAATAATTTTAAACAATAAAGAGAGTAATTAACATCATAATATATGATATCATTAAAACGTGATGAGTAGTTATTATAGAGATTGAAGAGCATTAGCGAGATGTGCAATGAAGGTCGAGATTAATTAACAGTAATAATATTTGTGATCATTAAAACATGATTAACACATGAGGATTCCAACACGTTAAAACCACTCAATATTATAATTTATCACTATAAATTATTTTGATTAAAAATGTTGTTTTTAATTATTTTTCACTATTCATTGAAAATTGGATGTTCTTGAAAAAATACCAAAAATTCAACATAGGCTAATTCTGATATTCTAAATCCAAAAATGAAGTCCATTCTAAAATATAAAATTTATATAATTTCAAAAAGTGGGTATTACTATTCATAATGGCTACTTTGATTAGTCGCGGTGGGTTAGAACCCGAGGTTGCGTACAACACACGCTGATCTATTATTCAACGCGAAGTGTACCATGGAATCTTGGGGTGTTACATTAATGATTATGTCATTATCATGAAAGGGAGATCTAGGTCATCATTACAAAAAAATATTCGAAACAATCAAAATTAGTAGCATATGATAATGAATATAAAGATTAACTATATAATAATTGTACAATAATGAATATAACAGAATGGTAAAAATTTTAATCTATATAAATAAGGTTATAAAATAGGTTATTTATATAATTATTATTATTATTTTTTAGGTTAAAGTAATTTTTTTAAATGAATAGTAGAAGGTAAGGGTTTTCCTTTCAAACCGTTTTTTAATTTTGGGTTGTAAAGACTCTGTTTCATTTTTGTATATTGTATAATTTTTCTCTAGAAACAACATATATTTTATAATACTATAAATTTCCTTATCTTTTCTATATTCTCCTAACCATTCATTTCCACTTTTGTTTTTAATTTACTCAATGTGGTACTTGAATGAGAAACTGACCTTAGCTATCCTTTTTAGTAAAGAATAATCTTTGTTAACTTTCATAATCATTATTTTTAAATACATTATCATTTATAATTATATGATTTATAAATATATTTTCAACTAAATTTACCTTTATTTGAAACTAAATAACATTTTAACCTTATCATCATTTTAATTGTCCACCGATAAGAATTTTTACAAAATATGGAAATTAAATTCTCTTATTAAAATATTCATTATTAATATATTTTTTAAACAACTTAATCAGTTATTTTTAAAAAAAATTATATCCACATTTCCACAATTTTCCAAAATAAATGTATTACCTATGATTTATAATTATTTTTCAGAAATTATAAAAAAATGAAAAGTGTGTTTTTATTTATTTTTTCAGGTAAATTCAAGGGCACTAATAATAAAAATTTCAAATACATCAACATCCATTAATAATTTTCATGATTCCATGGGAATATTATATACGGATACCATTAAACATATTTCTTTATATGGAATATGAAATTATTTACTATTATTTTAGTAGAACCATAAATTAACTGCGAGTTAAAAAATTTATTTTTGAAATATTAATGTTTTTAAATTCTCTAGGAACATATAATTAGGGCTTATTATAATGAGATGGTGGGTCATATATATCCCTCCAATGACTTATGTAATAATTCTTATATCATTATATTGTTATGGAATATATGAACATGAACTTTCGACACACTATATTATGAGATACATGAACATTAATTTCTGACAAATAATAATATGGGACATAAGATGTACATTACTAACCCACTATTTTTTTATTAATATGCTTATGTTTATTTATATTCATATACATTAGAAAATTATCATATTTTGTTGGATAATGTATTATTATATACATTTATCATTATGAAACAATTCATGATAAATGACTTATAATTAATTGTGTATTATATCTTTATGTAATGTAAATGGACTATTACTACTCTCTCTCAAGAAATAGTTAATCAGATACTCACTTATGAACATCAATATTTCAATTAATTATTTATCCTCAATGGTCATTAATGATGAACATAATATTGAGTCTCTATATTGTATGTTATAAATAAGATAATAATATAAAAAGTATATGAAATGATATAGATGGTACAATTATAGAGTAATATTAACATGTTCTATAAAATATGATGTTTGTGTATCTAATATCAAAATAAAATTCACCATTGAGTCCTCAACAATGTTAATGTTTTTCTTGATATGACATGATTAATCTTGTGAAATAATGGAATAATTGTGTTTATTTATCATGGTCCACATAATAAAATTTATTCACTTCTCTAGGAATACAATGGTATCCTTTGGTGAGATTTATATATTATTCACAATATATGAAAATTTCTTATTTTTTAGTTTTCTCATTTCACGTATAAGATGTTTTTAGCATGAAATATTGGGAACATTACAATATGTTGGTGTGCTATAAACTACAACAGTGAATCCTGAAAATTTTTATATGTGGAGGATTTGAGACCATTTCATTCTATTCAATGTAGGTTGGATCAAAAATATCTATATAGATTGTCAGCTTTGTGAAAGTTTCCTTGGAATGATATCATATAATCTCTATATTAAAAAATTATTAATTTTTTATACAATAATTATTCAATATAATTATATTTAATTGCTTTGTTGAGACCAATTTCAAACTAATTTTGTGATAATTTTTTTATTTCTCAATTAAATTCTTTCCCCCCTCTTCAAGTCATATTTTCATTGGGGTTTTCATTATATGTAAAACATTTATTAATTATTGTCTTTTATTTTTCTTCCCTATTAATATTATTTTCAAAATTTTAGTTTTTATAAATCTTTTTATTCATTATATGTGTCATGTTGAACTTCATGTTCATTAAATTATTCATCATTATTTTTATATTTCTTATAATGGGCTGGTTTCTTTAATATAAAGTGTTTGTGTTATTGTGATTCATCATTTCTCCCTACATTTGTGTTATCTTCTACCTTTCCATTGCGGTATAATTTAATTCTATTGCCCATGGTGTACAACACAGTTTTTTTGTGTTTTTTATTGTTATTTTTTTATATTATTTCATTGAGATAATGGATTATTAAATTAATAATAAGTTCAATACCGATGAATGTTCAATAAATGTTTTATTTCACCTTACATTAAACAAAAACCATCCTCCTCAGAAATCATATCTTTGATGTTTGAGTTGTAAAAAGGAGAAGTGATGTGCTTCTTTATTGTGAAATATCAAAGATTCCGCAAAAAAATATATGATTGAAAAAACCTCATGTAAAATTATATTTTAATTTAAGTAATTTTTATTTATATTTTTGGAGATGGTTGAATGTGGTGAGACATTGGATGTTAAATTGATAATGTTTTTCAAATTAAAGATAATTATAGAAAAAGACCAAATATTCACTAGAGTATCCAAAGCTCTATTTTATCACACTAATTACATCTCAATCACTACATCACAACACAAAACTCACATTCTTTTTGGATTTTTTTTATCAGTCTAAAAAATTAAAACAACAATTCTATATTGTTATTATATTATATAAATCATAAATATATTTAATATTTAAAAAATATATAATAAATATATATAACACTGTGTTGGAAACACAATGCATCCTAAAGAGAATGATCCCCATGGTTAGCCATTATGTTGCCCCAAATTTTCTAAATTCCAAACTTTCTCAATGTACATTGAACATGTCATTGTGAGTTACTTAGAGTCCTTGGAAATGACTCATTCCCTCAATAATATATCAAATCTATGATTCTGATAAGAGGAATCAATATACATCTTATATAGGAATCATTCTTGTAGTTTTAACAAAACTAGTGTCATAGAAAACAATTCCTACATACAGGGTGATGAATAAACATGAAACCCATAACAAATGAAATCATTATCCTTATTTATAAATATGAATAAATGTATTGAAAACAGAGTGAATTCAAACATAAACCCCCATGAATAACATAAAATTCACAAAGCAATGAATGAGATATAAATTCTTCAACTTACCCTTTATAAAAAAATAATGATCATTTTTTATACACAATTCTAAAACTATCTAAAATAGTTTTTCATAATACAATGAACATCATATGTAAAAATTTAGAACATTTAATATTTTCTATATAAGGCTTGTTTCTGAATTTACTATTTTATAAATCACAAGTATTCTATTTTCTAATCATCCAATATATAATCTATAAAGATTTTTTCGGTGAAAATGATTAAAATAATAATTAATTACGGTTATATTTGATGCATATATTGATAATTTTATAAAGATATAATTCATTTGACCAAATATGTTAATAAATGGTGAACTAATTTTTCCACCTACATGGTTAGTGGAAGGGTGGGGCTTTACATTAATTACCATTGATCTAATCATATAATATCCTATAACTATAAATATATACCATATATATTAAATCAATTTGACTTGTTACAGTGTCAATGATAGTTTATAATTTTTAATTTTTTGTTTTTTTATTATCATGTTAGGATTTAGGATGTGTATATTTGTAATTCAGTGTTTCAGTGAAAATAAGGAAACTACATGTTTAATGTCATGATTCTTTTGAATAATACAAATTGGTCCTTAAAAGGGCTTCAATATAATATCAATAGGGCATAATGCCGCAGAGGTATACGTTTCATCTTATATATACAAATATTAGAGAACACTCAAACCGACCATGGGTTCCCATTCATATATTCATAAATAGTATATAAGATCCTGTATGATAATAATGGAGAAATTTTTTTGAATTGATCATCTTATATGTAAAAATATATTAATATCTAAAAATTAAAAGAGATTAGAGACGATGTATAATGATGAAGAAAACAATCCAAAATAGAAATCAGTTCACGGTAATAGTATAAAATAAAAATTCTTGCAAATAATAACATTATATATAATTTAAAATAATAATTAAATATACCGAAAAATAAAACCCTTCCACAAAAATATCTTTTCTCATTTACTAAAAATAATAAAATTTACAATATTTTAGAATTTATTGAAAATGATGCATAGAATTTGGGGATATAAAAAATAATAATTGTTTATCCCAAAATTTTTTAATTAAAGGTTAAATAAGAAAATAATACATAGAAATTTTAATGACAATGACCACATCCGTTATTAACATATATCGATGATGAATTAATTTCATAAGATGGTGTATTTAAAAAATTATATCATTTATGTGATGAATATATTGAATCATTTCCTTGTGAGATTTCTAAAGAAATATATTTTAATTGGATAAATGTTAATTAATATTTTCTATAGTCTTTAAATTACATATGGTTAATTTTTTTTGGAATATATATTTCTTTATGATCCAATTTCTATTATAAATAATGTATTCAGGATAATTTCATAACAAATATGGTCATATGTCACATTGGGTTTTCACCCAAATTTATCACATATATATTTAACAAATAAAAAATATATCAAAAATCATCATAATGTAATTATGAGTAAAAAAATAAAGAATAAATAAAAATCAATCATTAATAATAAATAATCATTGTTCTATTTTTAAATCTATAATCCATTTCATTATAATAACTCATGACGAAAAGTGAAATAATCATAAGTGAAGAATTTATCAATGAAAATATATAATATATAAAATTAGAACATATTATTAAAAATAACATTAAAATAATCCATTAAATTAAATTAAGATTAAATCCAATTATTAAAAATGCGCACAACCATATATAGTATGTCCCATATCTCTCATTAATATTTTTTTTATTAAAAATGTGGACAATCTACATTTTTATAGAAAAAATTAAAAAAATACTTATTTATCAAAATGAAATGGTATGCATTATGGTTAGACACAAGTATCTCTTGTTTTTCTAATATATTTTCTATGATAGGATTCCTTTTATTCCCTAAAACATCATGTGTTAAATTATAGGAGTATTGGTTACCACATAATATTCATATCTCTTTAGATAACTCTTTTGATAATTTAATATCATATGACAGCCTCCAAATATTTTTGGTTATAGGTTTACCTCTATGTCATATCATCCAACATACAATGACCTAGGAAATATTTGGATTTAAATTAATATATTTAATTCTTATTTTTATTTATCTCTTACAATTTCATTAAAATTACACCCCTTAATTAAATAAATGTTCTTCATTATAATTCATTTATTTTTTACCGTTATAATATATTCCTAGTGTGTAATTATTCCTCATTACAAAATGTAAATTTACTTTAATTATTCATGAGATTACTTATACATTATATCATTTTCATGAGTCAAATAGGTCATTTAATGTTTCATCTATATTATTTTCTTTAATTAATCTAAAAATAACCCCACAAGACTAACAATTTTCTTTAATTTTGTTTTTCCTATTGATTAATAAATTATCTTCATTCATCTATAAAATCATATAAATTTTAAATCATATCATAAATAGTTAAAAAATATCAATTAGTTTATAATAAATCCAATTAACAATGAAATATGATTCAAAATGTTATATAAATTTAATACATGTTAAATTTAAAAAATATGAACATTATTCAATAGCAAATAAAAATATCAATATTGAATAAAATTGACTAAATATAATCACATAGGAAATATTATATTATGGTTATATTAAAAATATAAAATAAAATTGAAAATGTATAACACACAACAAAATATTGGTAAACTAATCATTTTATTATATGACTCGATATCTTAACTCTTCTCTACTTTCATTTTAAATAATCGATATCTTATAAAAAAATATGGATATTTTTTATCTATCATAATGAAAAATAATTTCACTCCACACTCATAATTATTTAATTATATATATGGTCAAATTAAATTATATAAAAAAATATAAAGGCTTCAAATATATATCATTATCATTTTTATAATTAATAATACATCAATGTATGTGAAGTTTGAAATAATTATCAATGGTTTTGGATATTTTATGGTGATTGTATTAAAATAATGGATAAAGGAGGAAGCTAAAATTTTAAATTAAATCCATAAATTTCATTAAATTTTAGTGATAACGCTATCAACTACAACTTCATAAAAAACAGAAACTACAAATCTATTTACAAAATTTTTATGAATATATAAATATTTCATACATTGAAAACCATGAAAAAGTTTTATTTTTTCTATAGATATATAGGATCAACTTTTTCTTTATTCTTATATTTTTTATATATTTCTGATGATATAGGAATAATGTAAGCTAAGTGGGAAATATTTTTGAAAACAATTCACCCAATATAGAATAAAATATTCCCCATCATTTCTGAATTTCATTGGATAAAATATTTAATTCTCCATGAATCAGCCCAAATCACTGAATTTTAAATCAATCAGATAAATTAAATACAATAAATGATATAGGTTTTTAACGATAAATAAACATATAATGCGTCTTCCTAAAAATGGATTCATAGTAACTAAAGGACTGAAAAAAGATAATACTTTGTGCAGGTCTCCATATGATATTGGGTAAAAATTAATCGAATTTGTATCATATTAATTTATGTAGTGTAAACACATTATAATTTAAGAAGTAATAAATTTAATTTTCAATTAGTTATTTATATCCCAAATATATCATATAAAATATAGTGCCGAAAATAATTACTCAAAATGTTTCGAGGATCCATCAAGATTGTGACTAAAAAATAAGAAATGATAGCATATCAACAGCCACATTAAAACAACTCAAAATTAAAATGAAGATATGTATTTATGTAATTTACACTTGTTATTTACTAGTTTATCAAATTTATTTTGAATAAATATCGAATTTTAATAGAAAAAACATGTAACCACACAAAGGTGTTTTTATGGGTGACAAAACCTATATAAGAAAAATTGGAAAGCCTCCACACTTGACTAAGAATATTATTTGTTTGAACTCACCAAATATGAAATACATAGGTGGGTTGGTTCATCAAAAAGGACGGGGGTAGTGAGATGGGTGAATAATACTGAATAAATTTAATGTCAGAACTCATTTCTTCTATGACATGTATTCATGGATTCACACTTTTTAGTGATCATGCATGTTAGTACAATCCAATACTTCTTTTTGTGGTACAAACCCAAAATCACCCTAAATTTTTAACACTCTCTACTAAAATATCCACATATCAGACCATAAAAACTGAATAATTTAAAACATGAACAACCAAAAATAAACACCATCAACAAAATGAGTTTCAAAAAATAAACACTTGAACCAAATGCTTGTTCACCATTAATGAAGGAATCGTTTCTAAAGCCTATGGACCTAGTGATTCGATTGAGTTATTTTATAATTATATAAATGGCATCCACCATACTAACTTGCTTCTAATTGTGTCCATAAATGAAGAAAACATTAATAGATTTAAAATAATTTCATCTAGCACATTAGTTGCACTATTGAACAAACCATAACAATACTATTTTTGAAGAGGTGAAGTTGACATATCACACACCAAGAATAAGAACCACCTCAATCAAATAAATTATTCGTAAGTAAATTAATATTCAACACATAACAAGTCTATATTAGTAGAAAATTAATAAATTAAATTCCACATAAATTAGTGACTATGAAGGTTTTAAGAGATCTGTAAAAGACATAATAAAATAAAATGTAGAAAATCCTCAAAATATATGAATAGATCAACTAAATCAAAAATACTAAATAATTAATTTCCACATGATTACACCATCAAACTAGTTTCCCCAAAATTAATAAAATCTAATGATTCCCCCATAATGAATAATGTTCCACTTTCTTCTTAGAAATACAACATCTGAATCCCTATCCAATACATACAATAAAGGTAAATAAAATATATATTAACAAATAATAATATTTAATAACCAAGGACATGATAAAAATAACACATTATATCTATTCCATTATAATTTTTGATAAAATAATCACTAAGGAGAAACCAAGAAGAAAAAATAAAACCAATCAGTCAACCATACATTGATATAAACAAATTATTGACCGAAACATTAACAAAAAAACCAACAAAATATCTCATGCATTCACCAAAACCAATATATTATGAACCCATAATGAGTATTATAAATAATAGAGCTGGGAACATTTGAGAATATCCAAAATAGATAGTGATATAATGGATGAAAAGTTTGTAAATCCTAGTGGTTTTTTCAAAAATATAAACATAGTGGAAATTATAATACTGAGAATGATCTGAATAAATAAGGTAATAATTTTGGGAACATTATCACTATAATATATATTTGAAAACCTAGATTGATGAAATAGAAATCACAATGAATAAATATCTATCTATAATACTGTATTTTTAATTTTTGATAATGTTATACTTCTTTCATATTGGTTAAATATTTACCAAAAATGAGATATTATAATTGATTAATAAGGTCAAAAAAATTATATGTGAGTTAATATGAACCACACACACATAAATTATGTAAATTTCCCAATTATTAACTATGGTGTCATAGAAACTAATTAATATACATGAGTCTTGGATAAATTAATAACCCAAATACAATTAAAGAAATAGAAATTATTCCCTATTCAATAAACCTTAACATCGATAATTTATAAATTTAATTCATACCTTATATAACACATACATTTTATTTACCTGTTGATGTTGAAATTATGAATGAAAATTTGATAAAATAAAAATAAATTAACAACAGAGATATATATTATAAATTTTTAATAATGTAGAACTTGAAAACAAAAATTACACTTCCCTGTATCTAATCTGGGAATACAAATCATGATGACCATTTTTCCCAAGAAATAAACATTTTTTGTTGAAATAAAATTAATCTGTATACATAGTATATATACAAATAAACATAAAAAAATGAATAGATAGGATATTGATATAGGTTTTAAGCACCTTCTTTCTTCTATCCTTATTCTCATTCCCCTATAGTGGATATTTCAGGGATAATGAGGACAAAACAAGAGGCTACACTATCCACAAAGGCACCACATCAATCTTACTGACTAAACTAGGATATCTAGCCAAAATAAAGGGTTTCATCACAATTTTAACAATAACCAAGGATATGTTTCTAGAATAGTTCAAAAATATATCATTTACACTGTCATTATTTATTTATATAGGTGAATTATGTTTTAGGGGAACAAGATCTATCAGAAATATGTGTATGATAGATATGAAAAGGGCTTGGGGTGGTATCTATTAAGTAGTTTCATTTATCATGTGAGGTATCTCTATGCAAGGTGTATCATATGATAGGGGAAATAAAAAAAATATTCTCTAAGACATTTTTAATTTAAATGTTCATGACAAAGGGAAACTAAACAATATAATCTATTTTTGGTGTCTCATCACCTAAGATCTATCAGATCTAGAGTGGGGTATTACATATTTATATTATAAATGAAATTAATCTCCATATATATATTAATAATCACCACCATTCAATTACACTATGTTTAAATTTGAGTTTCCTATGAGATTGGGGTTTCCATAGAATAACCATAGTATTACTGAATTTGAAAGATATAGTTAGTCTTTTCATTATAGGAATCTAATATGGGTTTCATAGTGGTTAATAGATGAGAATATGATGATTTTAGTAATGAATGATTGAGTTTTTATTGACTAAGGTAAATATAAAATAATTTGGTTTCATTCTGGAATGATATAGTAAAATTCATTATAAATATATAATGAAATAAGTGGTATTTATATAAATTAATGAATCTTTAAAAATAGAATAGTAACCTGACATTTTAAATTATAAATAAATTTTTTGTAACTTATAAGTGAATATACGATATATTTATGTCAAGGAATAAGTAAATAAGTTATTTAAATGACATATTATTTTTTGGTATTTTTGTAAAACCTAAATTGTTTATATACAATTTATAATTAATATATTTATTTAAAAGAAAAAATATCATTATTGAATATATTAAATAATTAATATTTAGTTTTTATGATTATTATATAATTTTATTACAATTTAATTACTTCTTCAAAGTGTTGTAAAATGTGTTATAATTTTAAAATTGATATTTTTAGAATAAATGAGGATTTTAATTAAAAACTAATTTTTCATTATTTAAAAAATAAAATGATAAAATGGAATATATTTTAGAATTATACATGTTGAAAAATGTTTACCATGAATTTTGATGATTTTTCTAAAATTGTTGAATTTATATCGAATAGTGAAATACAATATTTTATGATATTTAATAAATTCCGGAATTATTGAGTCATGTTTGATATATGAACAATGTAATCAAAAACTCTAGAATTTTAATATATTATATTGATATATTTAGTCATAATTATCAAACTATTCATAGTGTTGATCCAAAATAATAAATAAAATAAAGTGAAAACATACATCTCCTCCACTTTAAATTCATTTCCTCAAAACCTATTCTCCTCACACCTCAAAGTATTGAAGATTTATTATTTTCAACCCAATTCATGTCCCAAACCTATTAAATATATTCAATACCTTTTGGTATCTATATTAGGCTAAAATTATGTTCCTTAAGGACGTTCTCAAGGAGGATAATTCAAGAGGAAAAATCATCTTTTATTTTATTTTATTTCATTTTCCATTTTCATTATTGTTTTATTATCTACTAAAATATCCTTCAAAAAGTGAAATTATAACACCATTATCTTATATAAATTATAATTTTTCCATGTTAATGAAATATCATTCAATAAACATCTTCACTTTTCCTCTAATTATAAAACAAATGAAAACATTGTCTACGATGTGTCATTTACTGTCATCAGCGACGATGTTTTTTTATTTTCATATAACAAATTCATTGCTAGTAATAAATCCATTATTTGGGTTAACGAATATTATATTTAACATATTATATGTTATATAATGTTATGGGATAAATTTATTAACATTTTCTTAAATAAACATATTTGAGTTTGAGATGGTCGTAAAAACAACAAAAATAAACTAAATTATTT
Organism: Viscum album; assembly: GCA_963277665.1. Lineage (NCBI taxonomy): Eukaryota > Viridiplantae > Streptophyta > Magnoliopsida > Santalales > Viscaceae > Viscum > Viscum album. The sequence continues at coordinate 217,708,542 of OY728155.1, forward strand.
TCATTAATGTTCTATCTAATGAATCATCCTCATTTTAAAAATTTGATATATATTATCATTTAAAATTATGGAATCATATTTACACAATTTCATTCCAGTTCAATTTTTTTTCTTCCATTTGTACAAAATATCCATAATAAACCAACCATGGAAACCATAAACGAAATGCTCCTAAAACAATGAATATAGCAAACTATTTTTGATAAATGGGTTGAAATATGTTATAAAAAGATCATATAAATAATTATAAATAGGAATATAGTTTTGAAATATATTAATAACACTATTTATAACATTATATATATTATGTTTTAACACATTCTATATAAGATGATCCTGAGGTGTGTGACTATTCATTAAAAACACCCTTCTAAATTTTAATTTTTAATAAATTCAAAAGAAATATTTTTATTTTGAAGGTATTATTATTTTTTGATTATGAAATGGTTTTTGTAAATTTTTTTGATAAAGGAAGGTACATATATCTACCTCTAATTCATTGGGTATGTTTAAATTGGAATTTGACCATAGTTGTTATTCGAAGTGTAACAGTGATGGTTACCCCATAAGGTAGCTGTGAGGGTTACATAACATAGTAGCCAATATGGTTACATTGTAACATATCAATGATGGTTACAAATCATATGGATGCCAAATTATTTATAATTATAATTTATTTAATTTCCCATGTCACTGAATTTATTAATATTTTTTCTATATTCTATGGAATTTTTTTTACAAAGTATATGATACTTTATGGGTGAGAAGTATACATTTGTGAAAATGATTTCATAAGATTATAAGTATTCATAGACTATTGAATTATTTTATATTATGTTCAATACTATGATTTTTTTCTCTTCCCTTTTTTAAAATTTCATTTCATTGGATTTATGTATGGGTAAGTGAAAATAAGAGGTCGTGATAAATTTTATGAAGATTTTTCATGAATAGAAATCATTTTTTATTTGAAAATTTTTGTATTATATAAGTAATGGATACTATTTTACTAGTACCCACTTTTTATATTTATATAATAATAATTCTATATTAGGAACTAATTTTGTAGTAATTTAAATTGAAAATATATTTGTGATATTAAGAAAATTAAATCTAAAATTATTTATTAGATGATGTAATGTTTATGGTCGAGGCATTAAAGTTGGTAATTGAACATTGTTTATATAAATTTTGGGGATAGGATGATGTTTATAGAATATTACAAATTATTTTTTTACATTACGGTTATGCTGAAATGATATATCATTTAATGATTAATATGTTTCTTTATATACCATATGCTTGTTCAGAATGGTTTTTTATAGAATAAATTGAGATAATAAAGTAATAATGCACCATGAGGATGATATATTTCCAAATCCGCAACCTGGAATTTTGGGAATTTGAAATCAATATTATTTATAGTAAAAGAATAGTTTATGGATTATATTAATATTTTTGGAATCAATGCATGTGGAAATTATGAGATACCATAAATGTGCATTACAATAGTATAACATTTTATTAGGAAACACCCTTCTTCTTTCAGTGGATATTATGACGTGGTTGTGGCTATAACATCGAATAATTCCCCTGAAGATATATTTGATAGCACAATGTCTTTAAATATTCAAAAGGTTATTATTTAAATTTATTATTTTGATTTTTAATCACATAATTAGTGGTAAATGTTGATGAATATAAAGGATAACGATTAGATAAATGCCTTGGAATGGGATGAATTTAAGAATACACTCCTAAAAAATATTTTCTTATGGTGGATCAAAATAGCAAGGAAAACAGTTCATTTAGTTGAAACAAATCGGAGAATATTTAGTGTTTATGTATGAATAAAACATCACTCTATTAAAATAGTGTGCTCCAAATGTTATTCAGGATTAGGAGAGAAAAAACATTAATTTATCCAAATGATTGAATTTAATATATGAAAGGGCGTTGCACAACACTTAATTCAAATGTTTTTGAGAAACATTCCTTCTATGAAGAGAGGGTTGAAATATAGTGTTATAATTAACAAATTTATATTGACAACAACAAAAATTAAAATCATATATGGATGGAAATGCGTAACATTGAATAAAAATATATGATCATAAGAATTTCCTGTTCCAATTTATTGAAAACGTGTAAACAATAACCTCGAGGAATGTCATCACAAATATGAAAAGTGTTTTAAATGTGGTATGTTTTAGCATATGTCCTCAGTTTTTCATGAAAATGATCATCAATTTAATTTCGATTAAAACATTGTATAGTGTAGGGAATTATGGAATATTTGAATTATATAAATACATTAGATAATTAGAATAAATGTGTAGTGAAATACTTTACTACTACATCATCAGATGTTTGACTGTCCAGTGAAGTGGTATCAGGTACATCGTTTGTTTAATCATATTTTTATATGTCTTTGTTTCATACATGGTCTGAAAGATCTTTTATTTCTATGAATATTTTATGGTAAATTTCAAATATAAAATTATGAAATTAAATAAGAACATTTGGTAGAAACACACGAGGGAAATATTAAGGGGAAATGCATTATAATAAGAATACTATTATTTTCTGTGAGTGAAATTATTTACAAACATTGATGTTTTTCTTTTAGGGAGTTTGATTTTATTCTAGGTATGATTTAAATTTATTTTTATCATGTAATGATTGATTATACAACTAAATAATTTTTTTCCCAAAAATATTTTTTTTATACAAAAATTAACCAATACCATCGATAACATATCAAGAAGCATAATAAATAATAAAATATGGAAATGAAAGTTATCATTCACATATTATTTGAAACAAGTGAAATAATTAGATAAATAATGTGCGAGTGGTATATGAATACCTGGATGTTTTTTCCGATGAGTTTCCATGTGTTATACCTAATCAGGATGGTGAATTTACAAATGCCTTAGTTCTTCATTCTATAGTAATTTCAAAACATCCATATAGAATGGAAAAATTTGATCTTGTTAAATTGAAAAAATCTATAATAAGAATTTATCAATAATGGATTCAATCATCATTTCACTCCACCATGGGGTTCTTATGTTTTTTTTGAAACAATATGGTTCCATGAGACCTTACAATTATTAAAATGATTTGAATAACATTACTTTTAAGAATTAGTATACAATTCCTTATATATATTACTTGTTTTATCATATCTATGGATCTTGGTATTTTTGGATGATTGACATGAGATACGGGTTCCATCAGCTTAATATGTTTGGGGATTACATTTCTGAAATATCATTCCATACTATATATGAAGAATATGAGTTTATTTTCATGCACATTGGTTTGAAAAATTATCATCTAATATTCATGGATCTTATGGATAGAATATTGAATGAATATTTGGATAATTATATAGTTTATTTTGTTTATTATATTTTAGTCTTATAAAAAATTATGTGAATCTTGAAAAAAATTTAAGGATTGTCTTTGAAATTCTAAAAGAAATGTACTTATATGAAGAATTTATAAAATGAGATTTTTGTTTGAATATGATTTATTTTCATGGGAACATTGTAAAAAAGGATGGAATAATGGTTGATCCTGAAAACAAGTGGTTGATTAATGGCCATGACCTAAAAATGTTAAAAATATTAATAGTTTTATTGGATTAGTAGGTAATTATAGATGGTTTGCTAAAAACCATTCATTGTTATTTGGAATGTTAACATAGTTAATATGAAAATCGGTTAAATTTATTAGGATTGAAGTTTTTTATGTTTTTTTTCAGCAACTAAAAAGAATATTGGTGAATTCTCTGGCATTGGTCCTTTATTCTAAAAATAAATAATTTCTCATCTATATTGATGCATCGTTGAAAGGACTTTGTTGCGTTCTAAAAAATAATGATCAGGTAATAGATTATGATTCAAGACAACTAAAACCTCGAGTGTTAAATTATTCCACAAATTATATAGAATTAGAAACTGTGGTTTTCACTTTTAAAATATAGAGACATCATTTTTAAGGATCCAAATGTGAAATAAATAGTAACAATAAATATTTTATGTTTATATTCACTAAGAATGAATTGTATAGGAGGTAGAGAATATGGCATTAACTAACAACTAATTATGATTACAATATCAATAACCATCATGTAAAAAAATTATAGATTAATTGATTAGAAAACATCATGTTATATTAACCAAATTATGTTTGGAACATTTCCCTTGATTGATGATTTGATAAATTTTATCTTCGAAGTTGTTGGTGTAAGAAATTCCTTTTTTTTGTATCAGGTGTTATGGTAGTCATCTCTATCAGACAGAATTAATAATGTGACAATGGAAGACCATAACTTACTGAAAATGGTATAATTGGTTATGAAAATAAAATTAAATGATGTTAATGTTGATAATTGTTGATTCTTATTATTTTTAAAGAGGTAATGTGTGCCATGTGATTCTAACCTAAAGAAATAATTGTTATGTGAAGCTCATAGTTGTTTGTTATTAGTTCATCTTGCCATCACTGAGATGCATAAAGAATATGGAGAGTATTACAGGTGGGATGGAATGAATTGGGATATTATTGATTTTTTAATGATATGTTATAATTTTAAACTGGTTATAGAAGAGAAATAAATATTAAAGGGGATGCTTTATCCTTTTCCAATACCATAGTGGAAATGGAAAACTATATTCAAGGTGTTCATGGTGGAACTCACAAAGACTCTGTGAGGTATCATTTTGATTTGGGTTATTATTGGTCCGAAAAATAAATCATTACGTTTCCTTTAAATTCACAATTCTCTTTATGTATATCTTATTTAATGACTGAACCTCAACAATTTTTTTCAGGTTGCATGGTGTCCCAATATCTATTGAATCTGAATGAGATCCCAGGTTCCCTTATATCATTTAAAAGATACCAGTGATGTTTTAGGTATCAAAATTAAATTTCATAAATATCCTCTCATCCTCAACCGGATATATAAATTGAGAAACATTTTAGGATATTGGATGACATGTTATGTTCTTGTTCAATGGATTTCTAGGGAAGTAGGGATCAACATTATTTTTTATTTGAGTTTTATTATTATAAACATTTTTTTTATATAGATAGATCCTTTTGAGTAATTTTATAGAAATCTTTGTTCAACACCATCATTTTGGGATGAAGTCGGGGACATGAAGTTTATAGGTGATGAATTAGTAGATGAAGTGGATGGGAATGAGATGCTAATCCAGTAGCCCATTAGTAAAACTCAGAGCAGGAAGAATAGTTATGCAGATAACTAGAGGAAATAATTTTCATTTTAGGTTTGTCTTCATGTTTTTATTAGACTCTCCCCTTGGAAATTTGATGTGTGTTTTAGTAAAAATGTAAATCTATGTCCACAGTTCATTAGATCATATTAAATCTTTGAGAAACATGGACTAGTCACATACCGATTATCTTTTCCCCAATGATTATCTCATGCACACAATTTTTTAATGTTTTGATTTTAAGAAAGTATGCTCCAGATTCATCTCATTTTATGATACTAGATGTAGTTCATCTATAAGAAAACCATTTTATAGGAAAAATACTATATATATTCTTGATAGTAGAGAAAAATTATTATAGAGTAACATAATTTATTATGTTATGGTTTTTTAGAGAAAGAACATGATTGAAGAAGAAACATGAGAATCTGAAAATTCTATTAGATAATGTTTTCCTCACTTATTTAGTATCTAATTAAAAAATCATGGACACAATTTCATGATGTATGGGAGAATTTAAGAAACAATTTACTTATAAAATAATTTTTTCATTCAGTAATTATATAGTTAAATTCATTATAAATGTATAATGAAATAAATTTTATTCATAGAAATTAACGAATCTATAAAAATAGAATTGAAACCTCACATATAAAAGTATAAATAAATTTTTTTATCTTATATGTCAAATTTTAATACATATATATCATGGAATAATTAAATAAGTATTTTGAAAATGATAAACTATGTAATTGTATTTTTGTAACACATATATTTTTACTTATAATTTCATAACTAAAATAATGATTTAGATGAGAAATAATATTCAAAAAATGTATTAATAAATGAATATTTTTTTATTATTACAAAACACTATTATGAGAACATAATAATTTTTCTATAGTGTTATAACATAAATTATAATTTAAAAATTTGTATATTTAGAATAAATAATGATTTTTATTATGAATTAAATTTTTAATATTTAGTAATTATTTTAGAAAAATGGTCTTCATTTTTGAAATCTAGACATGAATGAAATTGTGATATTTGTGTTGTTTTTTAAAAATATTGTAGTTATTTATGAATAGTGAAATAAGGTAATTTCTGATATTTAACAAATTCATGAATTATTGAGTAATAGATTATGTACTGGTGATGTAAGATAAAAATTGCAAACTCCCCTTATTTATTTTTTTATAAATTTAGTGATAATTATCAATATACTCATAGTCTAGATCAGAAATAATAAACCAATGAATAAAATAATGAGAAAGAACCTATCTCCTAAAATTTAAATATCACTCTTCACCACCTCTTCTCACCGCACCTATAATCCTTTTAGCATGATTTAATTTTGATAAATTCACTACCAAGCCTCCTCCCCATGTCCAATAACTTATGGTCTCACCATAAGGCAAAAATCATGTGCCTTAGTGAGGTTCTAAATGAGGAGAATTCAAGATGTAAAATCATCTTTCATTTTATGTTATCATCTTTTCGATTTCATTTCATTTATTATTCTCTCCTCACATCCCAGAACCAAATTGACATGATAACTGTAGTTTCTTAAATATACTAGATCATTAATTTGTTAATGGAATATTCATTATCATGCCTCTCGTCTTCTCATCTTTTTCTAAAAAGTGAAAACATTGTCTATGAGAAGTTGTTTTACCATTAGTATGGATGATTTGTTTTTATTTTCTTTTACCATCTTATAGGATACTTAAAAAATCATTATTATGGTAAGATAATATTTAATTATATATTTCATAAGTTATATAATGGTTTGGAATCAATTTATAAGAATCAAATTAAATAAAGCTATATGAGTTCATGATGGTCATAAGCACCGCCAAACTAATTTAAATCAAATTCATTAGCGTTTTTTCTAATTAATCATACTTATATTAAAACATTATATATGGTATCTTTTAATTTTTTAGAAACATATTGAAACCATTTCATTCCACTTTCGATGTTTTTTCTATTTGACATTAAAATCCATAAGGAACTAACCATTGAAACCCTAAAATTAATGCTCTTGAAACAATGAAAATAACATAATATTATTGATAAATGTGTTGAAAGAGTGTATAATAAATCATATAAGATATTGGAAATATGAATATATTTAATTCATATATAAATAAAACTTTTGAAACCATTATACTTGATTAGTTAACATGTTTGAAGAATGAAAAACCTGAGGTAAGGGACTTCTTTTAAAAAAACCTCTTTTAAAATTATAGTTTTTACAAATTCAAAAGGATTATTTTTATGATGTTATTATTAATGTTTTGTGATTATGTTATTGTTATTTTAAATTTTTTATGATTGAGGGTGGGATAAATATCCACCACCAATACATTGGGTTTGTTATGTAATAAGTTGACTATAATGATTATTCCAAGTTCAACTATTATGGTTAATCCCAAAGGTATTTGTGAGGGTTACATTATAAGGTAGACATGAGGGTTACATTGAAAGGTATCCAATAAGGTTAAAAATCATATGGTATCTATGCAGGTTACAATTAATAAGTATGTAATTCCTCATGTTAACCAAATTTATTGTTTATATTTTCTCTATTTTATGGACATCTATTGTTTTCACAATGTATATTATAATTTAATGGCGAGAAGTATGTATTTGTGGAAATGATTTCATTTTTTATATTTATTCATGGTCTAACACCATAATTTATTTTATGTCCCTTACAAATATTTTTTTCTCTTGTACCACATATTAAAATGTTCTTCACAAGGTTTAAGAATGGGTAAAATAAAATAATAATTCAAGATAAATGTTGGGAATATTTTCCATGAATGGTTCCACGTTTAATTCAAAAAATGTATTATGTAAGAAATGGATAAAAATTTAGTAGAAACCACTTTTTATACTAATTGGTTTATATTTCTGCATTATAGATTAATTATATAAAACTCTAAATTGAAAAGATCTTTGTGATTGTAAGTAAGTGAGTTCTAAATTAATTAACTTGATTATGTAATGCTAAAGGCCAAGAACATATATAATTGTGGTATAATTATGAAATTGAATGTTGTGGAATAGCATGAGATATACTCAAGAGATGGTGGGGGAGTTCTTTTACGTATATGTAGTGGAATAGGGGATGGGATGCATAGTATCTCAAACATATTGTATGTCATTGAGAAACCCTATACCTGTATTTCAAGATCTAGAGCAAAAACACATAAGCATTGATACCAACCAATACAAGTCAACTCTAAAACAAAAAAATTACCATTTCTATTTAATATAAATTTCATTTTATGAACAAAATTCACAATCCCAAAACATAACGGACGGTCGTATTTTTAAGATTAGCTACAAAAATTCCTCATGTCATGTTATTTCTTCAACCTCTTAAACACAATTATCTATACATGAAATATTCATATTTATTTCATGTAGTTAATTCCATGCGAAAAATGGAATTACAATATGTGTTATCAAATGATTATTAGATAACAAAACCTATCCCATAGTCATAAAGGGTCATTTTATAAGATTTTTTTAAAACATGAGCTTGGGAAAAATATCTTGTAAAATAGAATTTTGAACTATGTCAGTTGTTCAAAAGGCATGATATGGGGACTTATAACCTAAAGAGGATCATCATTGAAACATAAAATATACCACTGATCAAAAATATGAATTCATGATAACATAAAATGATCTATAGATTCGAATAATGGAATGTGTTTATTGATGATGAACAATAACATTCGAGCAGGAATTCGAAGGGGAAACAACCATGGGAAGAAGCATTACGAAAACTAGTGTGTTCCAAAAGAACATGTGCAAGTTTTATTATGAATTATATTTCTATGAATTTATTTCCGTGAGTAAATAAATGAAGATTTACATGAGCACAATAAAATTAGAAACCACTATCACTTATTGAGTCATAGGCCAGTTAATTACCTTCATCTCCCCATTTATTAGATTCATCAAATTTATTTGTAGGTCAAAGATCTAAAAACATGGAAAATTGAAATTTGTGAACTGTAGTATCCATGGAATGAAATATATTTCAATAGGTGGTGGTATTGATTGAATTACATAAAATGTGACCATCAACATATTGGATTATGTCTGATATGACTCTCTAGTTACTCCCATATATGAATAAACTTTTTTATTATAGTTACATAAAAAGTACTTAATTTTGTGTTTTTTAAAACATTAATCAGTCTAGAGACAGATAGAATTGACCACCATATAGAAAACCTGTCAAATACATCAATGCCACATGTAACACTACGTTTCATGTGACCAAAAATATGAATTATACTCATATAGGGTGCTTCCTTTTTATACCTACATTAACTAAACATTGTTGTATATGTGTTGAGTGCTACGGGGCACTATAAAAACATGATCTATTCTAAATATTTTAAATTCAACATTCGTAATTGGTTTTATGGAATTTTATGTTGAATCCATGAATATGATGAGTTGGTTGGAAAATATTCTCAGATTTTTCACGAAATAATATGATCCCTAATTATTAATCCATATTAATATGAATTATCATGGAAACATACATGTAACTCACTTCCAATCATTATTTGTATAGATAAATTGATAAATATGCCGCACTCATGCACTCCCCAATCAGTAGAAGAATCTTGGGCATCTTATAAGCTATGATAAAAAATTATTACTTCATAAATGGGAACCACCATTATCCCCCAATGATATATGTTCCCAATTAATATAACTAATGACTAATATTATTAATATATATTAATGATTCTCATTTCATGGAACTACCATACTTATTTGAAAATGTTAATGTGTGGCCTAAAAATTTGTATAAAAATATGATTCCCTCTGTGTCTATAAAAAAATTCTCTATCTGGAGAGCATTAGTCGACTCAGGTGATGAGAATAAGATAACAACCATTTGGGAAGCACCAATAAAGAATCACCATTCCACAACATTTCATCAATCCATTCAAAACACAACAATCCTTAACATATGATGTCACATGGTTTCTTTCTCTATTTAAAGAATAAATGATACCATTTATGACAAGTCCTTGATTCCCAATGTGATAATAATGAGATTTATTATATAATGAAAATGAGACCACTATTATTATGAAATACCAAAGAGTAAGCATCACACTATCCCTTGTTGTCTCAACATTCACAACACATTCAACCATACAGAATAATGATAAATCACAATGTATGATCCTATTATATGACATAGCATTTTATATCTTAGACTACATTGGTTTTGATCTCTATTTTACTATAATGTATATAGGAAACATCATTGAGTTTTAATCATTTCATCACCATTATTTTATATCACCCTCAAGAGCTATTATTTATGAATCCTAATTCTTACTTTACATTATACATGACACCGTACTAGGAATTACCCTACTCACTACATGACTCTAAATTATTGGGAATCCCACAATATATATAATATTTATATTATTTCATCACAAAATGAAAATATAATGATCTATCACAACAAACGATTAACTTGTTCTATCCCACATGTGATGATCCTATGTCGATTTATTCCACATGTGGTGATAATGAGGATTATTTCATGATGAGCATAGGACATTCAATATTTAATGTCTAATAAATCCATGACTTAATGAATAACCAATAGATCCTTAGTTAGAGAGAATAATTTGACTTATGTGATAATCATAAGAATCATTTGTGATGAACATTATATCACCTAACCCACTATTTAGGAAATTATAATATATTTGTTTCCATGTATTATTTCTCTTTATGCATCATAATATGAGCATGCACTCCTTATTTTATGAGAATATGAAATATATATAACAATCAATGGATTTTACTAAACTATACATGTATGGAAATTCAATGCTTTTGTGCTCCAGACTTTGAAAACATAAGATTCCACGTGTCAATGGAACATCATACTATATGTGAAAATTATATTTCACCATTGTGATGACTATAATATGGATTGTTTTATGGGAATAAGATTCTTTATGTGATGAGCCTATGGTTTTTAATGTGCCAATCATAAAATGAAACATTAGAAAAGTATGGATTTCTTTATAAAATCACCACATTCTTGCCTTTGTGAGGATTATAGGATTCAATAAGTCTATGTAATGAACATGGTATACCCTTTTGTCCCATCCTAGGGGAGATATTTGGATACACTCAATGATACCAGTAATTGATGATGATGCATGAAGAAATTTCATAGACAACATAATATGTTCACCATAATAAAAAATATTGAAAATAAATTATCCATTTTCAATATAAGTAATGTTTTTTCATAATGAGATTCCTTAGAAATTATTAAATCTATGAATGAAAAATACCAAGAAAATAACTTAATGGAGGGATCCATTAATATATGGGATTGCATCTAATCATCCTATTTCATTACTGGGGAAAACCCTCAATTTTTGTTGTATAGTGATGGCCACCGTTTGAATGGAGAATATTGAATTAATGTTTTGTTACCATAAATGATGTGTCCGTACATAACAATCCCAGTGAAATAAAAAAAATAGAGTGGTGTACCTTATTTTAATCTCTTCTCGAATGATAGCGAGAGGATGAGTGATTTTTGTTATCACCATCACTAAAAATAATTAATTTTAGTCATGATGATAATCATCATCAGTTTAAATTGGTAATATTGTGTATAATATGGTTCATATATGATGTGATCCATTGGTAATGTAGATAGAGTTTCCCCAACAACCACAAATGGGATTTGGGGTGTGATAAACACTGTTTTTACAACATCATATTCCTATATGCAAGTAGTGAATACTTCCTCACCCAAATATCCCAAGAATCCTAACATTATTTCATTATAACATCATATACATTGGAGGTTAAAAAACGACATTATCCATCGATATCATAAGGAAGGATTATTTACCACCTAGGACATGGACATGAATGTTACGAAACTATGTGGTCACCACCCATAGAGTGTTTAGAATGGAAAATATTACTACATTACCAGTTCCAGCCATTGCGGAATACTTTCCCTAGAATGTATTGAGAAAACATACCCTATACATAGGTTTCAGCGAGCTCCCAAGTTATAGAAACCCCAGCTACCATAATAGAGTTTCCAAGGATGGATCTACACCGATCACATTTTCATCAATGTAAAGAAATTCATTAGGTATTTTAAAAATTTTATCCTAAAGATGGACCATCGGAACTAGTAAATCCAATGAATAAACCACTCGTGGGTACCGAATTGTTTTTTTATCTAATTTACACAGCTCCAATAGTTCATGTTGTCCCTTCAATCGTAGATGAATTTTCAAACATCCTAGATTCTAAAGGAGGATATATCCTAATCTTATAGGTATTAACACTCCCAAATCCCATTATACATGTACTCTCAACTCTCCTAACCACATCCACAACCAATAACCATTATAAGGCCCAAATTTTCCCGAATAAGGAAAGAACCCTATGTTTCCACCACGATTTAGTGTAACCAAATGTAATGATGAAAATATAAATTCTTGGGGTAAAACTATTTTAGACTAAAAAACCTCATTCTAAGTGAAATACCACTCCAATATTAAGGTATGTCAGGGGATCCAACACGTAGCCATCCTAGATTACTTAATCTAAAACACTTTTGATGAATTTGGTGTGATGTTTCTTCCTATAAGGGAAAATAAGGAGTCATGTTTTCATTGATTTAGGAAGACCATTCAAATGGTTGATCTATAAAAAATATCATGTAAACTATATAAATTCAATTATTTTTCAAGGAATTAAATTAATTTTTATAGCTATTTATCATTCAAACATTTCTATATCAATTGAAATACCATCTCTCCACCTCCTCACAACTGGCATGGGATTCATCAATATTTTCTTTGTAATAATTTAATGTGTAGAAGCAATCATCCAGGTTGTGGTAACTCGATGAATTCCAAAAGGAGTGAGAGGTTGAAGATTACTCATTATATAAGTATATGGTGATGTAGATCATGATGCCTCAATATTATTCATCCTTTTCCTAATGAAAGATATATAAGGTGATTAAAAATATACCATCAATGTTACAATGTTATATTATGTCAATATATATCCCTCCATATACTTCTCATATATCATGAAAATAAGTTATAGTTTATCCATATAAACACTCTAATTGCATGCTTCAAAAATCATCATCCTTGATTGGATTACTTCAACCACTTCATTTTCATGTCTTGGAGTCTAAAGGAAATTCCAACTGTAGGGTTGCGTGATCCAAAAAACATTATGATTCGGTTTCCATATGAGGAGGACTTAAATATCGCCTAGTCAAGTGCACCACTGACATGCGATAGAGCACATTTTCTTCTATTCATGTGGTCATGCAATTTCAATATGAAGATGGATTCACCAAAAATGATTTTCTGGGTATGATTTCCAGAAAATCACCTCCCATTTCTAAACCCTTAGATTGTTCATATGCTAGGTAATCTAGTAGGACGCTACTTAGTTTTGGTCATTTTAAGTTGGGAATTATTTCAACTAATTTCACCACGGTTTTGTGGAAAATAGATGTTACTAATCATCGTGTTGAGTCTTTTTTGTTGTTGTGGGCTATGAGATTTGGTATAATTAATTAATTATATTTGAATCATGGTTTCAGTTTTGTTATTCTTGTAATATATTGGGACACAATCTATAGGTTTACAGGTACATGGGGTTAAAGCATCGAGGAGCTATTGATGTACAAGTAACTCGTTCTTCAGATAGTCCCCCTAGTGGTAAGATTATATTTGTGGATATCAAGCCTACAACTGAGGGTGGTAATGGTTATGTTCAAAATTCTTCCATTGATGATAATATTAGTAATTCAAATGCTTTAAGGAATCATAAACACGTAGAGGTGATAGATTCTAACCTAATGGACACTGATATTTTTAATAAGTTGAGAAATGATTTTATAGGTCCTTTAGGTAGTAATAAAAAGGATAGAAATGATGGTGTCATGGTGTGTTCCTACACCATTCAGAATAATACTGCTAAGAGTGAGCATTAATTGAGTTTATGTAATGAAACTGTGGCATAACATGCAGTCAATAGTGATTATGTGAATATATAAGGGGAGTTAGAGAGATTTTTTTTTTGGTCCTTCGTCCTCAAAATTTTTTTCTTACTTTTAGTAGGACCTATGAACGAACAATGGTTCCATGATCTGGGAGGGAATGTTGGGGACTTCACATGATTTGTGTAATAGGGCTACATATGGAAATACAGGGGGTTCTAATCCAGTGACTAGTACTTATATTCAACTGAGCAACGTATTCAATGTTCTAGATGAGGAATTATTTTATAGAGAGGAAATAGTCTCATTCTAGTCCAAGGTTTTAGATGGGATATGGAATCCCACATTTTTTATTACATATCATATCATTTTATTTTACAAACAGAAGATTTTTAGTGTCTAGTGTCTTTTAAAAAAGGTAAATAATACATGAAAAAATATTACATTATTTTAATCTCATGAAATAATTATTGAAATGTTAATCCTATATACAATTACTGCAGCTAATAACACGGAGACATACATCAAAAGGATAGGTGATTAGTGGGTCTAATAAAAAACAGGTGAAATAGTATACATGGGAACTTTAGAAATATCAATAAAAAATGGGGAATATCATAAATGCATGATAAATAGGGGTATCATAATAATAATAACATGAATAATAACATGAAAATGTGGATAAAAAATTTGATTTAGACATTCATATACATATCACCAAGGTCTATCCCCAAGGTACCCAACAAATTACCATGGTTATTAATTAATGTATCATATAACTCATTATATCTAGAGATTAATTTCATTACCTTATGCATTAGAGAAATATCAGGGAAACACCTTAATATGTATTTATTTAAATGTGAACCAAAAATAAAGTTTTCAAACATTTCATAAATAAACCAAAAAGAATAAAATAAATAGGTTTTATATAAAAAACACTACGTTTTAAGAGGCACTTAAAAACATTATCATTATGTAATTTATAACCCCCGGAAAAGGAATGAGGTATTTAATCAAGACAAGTACCAAATTTAAAAAATCATTTTTATGTAATGATAAATTACATTGTATATGAATGAGGTTTGGTTATTTATATAATTAAAATAAAATAATTTATTGATAAAAAGAGAGAGGATTGGAGATGAAATTTCGGCAGAATAACGACTATTTGACATGATTTTAGAAAAAAAAGAGAGGGGACAAAGATCAACCATTCATAATAGATTCATAATATTCTATATGGAGAAATTTTATGGAGATAAGAACATGTCATGAAAATTTTAATGAAATTACACATAGAAGATAATTTGAAAGAAAAATAGAGACGTTATGAATTCCCATAAGAAAATTCGACTGCCTAATGGCGTCACATAAAAATTCAGAAAATAATTTTATGAGAGAGAAAAGGGTATCTCATAATTTGGCCATATAATGGTAAGAAATAAAGATATTTAATAACATACACCTACATTAAAAAGGGAAATTTAAATACATAACATAAAATAAGGCTAGACTAAAAGAGGAGGGTTAAAGGTTCCCTTACCTTGAAGAGTGAATTCAAAATCCCGAATGTAGGGACCATGGGGGCTTGAGGGAAATGTGGAAGGACTCATGCTAAGGTAAAAGAACCATAGCTTCGTTGAGTGTGAATTTGTAATTAATTTAACAAATGAAGGGTTGGTATTTATAAAAAAAGTGGGGGAATATTTTTTTAATTTATATAGGACACCTTATTAGTGATATTTCCAAAACAATGGGCTTGACCATGGTATTTTCTAATGGTATTGGCCACATGGGTCTCCTCACATAATATACTAATCCAAATGATTAGACCATAGTTTTAAATTACACATTACAACATTAGGATGTCATAAAACACACTGAATGCTCAAAAACATTATTATTTACTATTCACAAAAAAACAAAACATTTTTTAAAAATATCATAAGTTATCTCTAACCTAATATCGATGTTAAGAATTTAAAAATGATATCCATTTTATGAATTTTATTAAATATGAGATTTTTCTTTTTTTATCTAAAATCATTATTTTCCGGAAATAATAATAATACATAACTAATAATTTCTAGAATAGTTATTTACTTATGCTATTATATCATATTACCATTCAAGATGACTTAATAATATTTATACTTATATATGTGAGGTTACACTTTTATTGGTCATATTACTATTCTTAAGGGTAATATTTCTATTCATAATTTACTAATCCCAAAAATTTTAGTTGATCTTATCAGGCTCTAAATTTCATAATGGTCACAACTGTATATGACTATTTTTTGAAAATAATTTCCCATAAATAATTATTTAATGTATAAAAAAAATTTAAATTACTTTTTTTCCATATTCATCAATAATATTATACTTCTAAAAATTTATCCATTACTCAATTTTAAATTGGAATTTTAAAAATTATACTATAATAAGAAATATTAATTAAATTTATACAAAATGAATACACAACATAACTATGGCCTATTTACATATCCCATTATGACACTTGCATATGACCTATGTCTAAGGTGTGAAATGGTGATATAATCTTTGGGCGGCTTGCACAACATTTCCCTAAGTGGTGATTTATATCAGCTTGAACTTCTCCCGTAGGTGATTTCATTCAAGTATAATATGTTGAAGTTCAGCTTAGGATTGGACCAGAATAGTCCTAGTGACACCAACTCCTACCCAAGATCCTATAACTGGGCTTCCTATGGCCCAGGTCCACTAAATGTGGCCATCAACTCTTTTTCTGTAAAAATAACAATTATCATTTCTATTTATAATCACTAATTGTAACGTTAAGAGTATAGTTTCCATCAGTCATAATATATTCAAAACGAAATATTCTCATTTCAATTATACTAACTTCATTTATAATGGGATATAATTTTTTTAATTACAAAATAATATAACATAAATTTTCAAGAATCAATTATTATTCAAAAAGATCAGGTCATTACACGGGGTCTATGGGGATGAGTCTATAGAATATGGTTCTAGTTTTTATGTAGGTGAGGTGATCCTGATGCGAAATAGAATTGGGACGAGTATTCATAAAGAGAATAAGGATTACTCCTTTCCACCTCAAAAGGATACATGATTAGAAAACAAATATTACTCCCAGATGATGAATATTGAGAACTATTTCCATTGGAAGTAGGGTGGAGTTCCTTAACAATCCTTGGAATTACTTTTGAGTTCTAAAGAAAACGTTATTGAATACGGTCAAATATTCAATACTACTGGAGAGGAAGTTGATAAAATTATGGGGAGGTCACCAATGGTTCCAATCAGTGCGGATATATACACTTGGATCGATAATACTGACTTGATTCTTATTGAGTGATTCAATAATTAGAAGATCATCCTAGGGATGTACATCCCTTAATAGGACAAGATAACCACTGAGTTTTATGATCTGATAATGGATGAACAAAAAATGTAGGTAACCACTGTATCCGGAAAATTGTTTAGGGAGATTATTTCTGTTAAACTTAAATATTCCTTATAGTGGTTCTATTTTTTCATTTTGTGGTGGAATGCATGGTTTTATGCTTTTTTCATTAAATATGTTTGAAATATTTTTATCAATTATTATACATACAAAAAAAATCTCTTATTGTATTGATGGTTTATTGAAGAAGAAATATACCACATAAATATCATATGATGGATTTTGTATGATGAACTACATATCATTTTCGTCATAGATTATTGAAAAAATCTGTAAGGTGGTACGTCTGATGATTTAATAATCACTCCACCACCAAAAATAGAAGAACAATTACTTTCAACATTAACCCACTTGGTATTCTAGAATACAATGTCATTAATGAGATGAATGATGAATAACGATCTGGAATGTATCACAGTTTGTGGAAAAACCTCGTAGTGAGGTTCTTAGTCATCATCTGATATTAGATATAGTTCTCAATATCCCAATTGGAATATAACTTCTTAGAACTATTATTTGGAACCATGAAAAAATAATTTTGTCACTAAATAATATAATTCTTCTGATGTGGATGAGTCCACTGATTCAGATGTATGAATATAAACATTTCTCAACGATCGTGATATTTCAAAAGAACTCAATTTTTATCCTCTTTGAGCATATTTTCCTAACAGTAAAGGTGTACAAAGTGACATGTTGGTAGCTCCTATGATCCCCCATAAACCAATAATCCATTTTTGATTACCCAGTAATGAAACATGATGATTTTCACATCCATAAATTTTCATTATAAATTGATATTCATAGATATGGAAGAATCATTTTTTTAAACAGTTTTTTCTCGAATAGATCAATGTTACTTCCAAAAGTTGTATCACACTGACATCCCTTCATAAGATATTTGATGATTTTAGGGAAAATGATTGTTAAATCCCACCATAATGGCATAATAAGTAGTATGAACACTCTTCTAGAAGCTATATAACCACAAATATCTATGGTGTATCCTTAAATAAAATAATACATGGAGTGAGTCGACCACATTCCCCAACTTCCAAATTTTTGAAACTCAATCTTCACCTCCTTCAACTATATTAGTGACAGTTATTAGAACCCTTTCAATTTCACCTCTAAGTGTAATTTGATGTTGAGAACCTATGAATAAACATGATAATCATTCATAAATAATACATATAAATTTTGTTTTAATTAATATATTAAGAAATCACACAAACCAAGGAACTAAAGGTTTAGTGTCTAAGATACTAGAAAAATAAATATCAAATTTTAAAACACTTTTAAACATTTCTCTTCAACCATTATCCTCTAAAATATATTATAAGAATATCATGTGACATATTAATCCTCTTAACATATAGAGTGGAAACACAAAAAGGGGTGATCATTATTTATCAATAATGGAAACATATCAACTATTCATAATAATTATATTCAAATATGTTGAAAAACTAAATGAATTAGTAACAACTAAAAAATATCATTAAATATAAACAATATTAAAATATCATTCATCATTAATGAAAATGGTTGATGAATGCAAGAAAAATTAGATGTCATAAAAACATGGTTTAAACACATACCAATCATGAAATTAATACACCAGAAAGAAAAATATTTTCAGAACATGGAATATCATAAACATTTTTTTAGACTGAAAATATGATACATTCAATAGAAGTGGGGTCTAAAAAATAACCATAAGAAAACAATTTCAATAACACCCTTTATGGAAATCCGTTAATCTTTTGATCAAATCAATGTATATACACCATTTAGTCATGAAAAATATAAAAATATGTCTTCACAAAATTTTATAATGAGATATAAAAACATAAAGAATGCACTGTCGAGTGATATAGGAACCCACCCATCACCATCCACATATATGTGTTCCAGATAAAATAAAACAATAAATATCGTTAATAATTCATGAGATGGAAAATGTGTGTAATAGCATTTACCAATGGTGTGAGAGAAAAAATCGATCATTATATGTGAAAAATATGGTCATCCCAAAGGGGAAAACATTTCATTATATACCAATAATTAAATTATTACTGATGAATACATTCAAAATTAATGATAAATCACAATAATTAATTTCTTGAAAAAACAAATCATCATATCATATTAAAAGGCTTTTATTTTAAACTACGATTCCAAAAACTATATTTTCAAATGAATAGAAAACATCTTAGTAGGTTTTAATGAAAACAATTTCTAATAAAGTTACTTTCACAAGGAACTAACCATATGTCAACATTTTAAATTGAAGGGAATAATAAATTATTATTTAATGGAAGATAATTTCAAATATTTTAAAACACAATTATTCAAAACTACATCATTAAAGGGAAATTGAATCTTTAGTTTTAGTAAAAAGACAAATTTAATGATTATTTGAGATAATATAATTTTATTTTATACTAGGGAAAAATTGAAATTTGTATGATGTAAAATCATGGATGGGGAGGGAAATCAATAAAAAATGATATTGGAATTATTCTAAAGAATTTTTTCCCAATAAACAATACATTAACATATAAATATGAAATGGTTTGAAAATTCATATCCCTAAAAATATTTAAATACAATATAAAATTATCATATGATAAATATGATCATACTTTATAATGTATTAGACAACTGATGATGACATAAGAGAAGGGCTTATGTCCGGAAAACACTTTAACATTACACCCACATTGTTGAATACGATATATACTCCAATACCAATAAAATAAAAATCATAATCACCTATTTTATAACCTTATTTAGTTATATAGAATATTATAAATAATCATTAATAAATTTTTTGTATTTTTTTATTCATTAGTTTTCATTAATATTTACAATCGGTTGTCAGAAATGATGATTATTTCAAACGAGTTCTGTATTAGTGAATTTGTTCAGAATTATTATTTTTCAACTCTTCATTCCAATGTTATAATATGTACTAGAAAATAATTTATAGAATAATTTATATATATTTATTTTAATTTTCGTATGTTTTTTGGAATTTTTTTGACAACAAAATCATAGATGATCTCATTTTAGTGATTTAATCTTTTAAAAGGTGATATATTAGAAACATAATTAGTCTCTAATATAATGAATAAAAATTGATTTTTTTTGTAATAAAATAGTAGTATTTCTTTACAGAAATATGAAATTTTTTCTGGGAATAAATGTTATTAAATACTCAATTTTAAATATCTAATAATATATTTTTGGGAAAATGCTATATGTTTATTTATTATAGTATCATTTTATGTTAGATAAAAAATAATTGACATAGGATTATCAGTTCAAGGAATAATTTAAAATAAATAATTTTATTAGTAACATAAATTCTTTTTTACAGATTTTTGTTAATATTATAAACTAACTTTACATAATGATAAATCATAAAAATTTTAATTTTTAAATAAAATTATTTTATTTATTGAAATTATAATTATTAATGAAATTAAAAAATTCCAAAAATTTAAATTTAATATGAGAAATACTAAAGGAAATTATATTTTAATGAATATATATTCTTGAATTTTAAAATTTATCTTTTAAACCAATGTATATAATACAATGAATTGGGATTTTATTGAAAAATACCTTTTCCTAATTAGCACACATTAATTATGTACCATCTAAATATTTAATTGTCGACAATAATAGGATTTATTATAGATATATTAATAATTTTTTATTATTATATAGTGTTTTACGTCCATTTGGTGTATTGTGTAATGAAATTTATGAAATATAACTCCATTTTTACATTTCCATTAATTGTGGATGATTACATTTTAACCCAATAGAATAATTTAATTATAGAAATTATTTTATATATCATAAAAAATAGAGGGTAAATTTTACTCATCACATATTAGGTTCCCATGTATCTTCTATAAACCATTTCCCCTCCATAAGACCATAACTATATGTGTGGAATTTTTCTACAAAGAAAACATAACTCTTTGATCAATAATGTCCCCTAGTTTTTATCATCAGGGAGGTCATGTATTAATTTCATCAATTTTGAATTTAGTACACATGAAATTTCTTATATGTTCTTACTCAAAATAGATACATAGAATAAATCATGTACCTAGGAGTGTTTATCCGGTATTTCTAATTGTTAATATACTTCCTTGATATGATCAGGAATAAAAAATGGACTGATGTACATAGGGATGAACATAAAATTAATTCAAAATCTCATAACCCAAATATCAAGGGATATCCGTAGGAATAATTTTCATATATCTATATACTATATATCTCATCAATTGTTATCTGGATAGATATTACTTCTTATTTTTTCTTCATTCATGTACTTATGAAATGGTTGAGAACTACTAGTAATATCATGGAAAAAATCATGACCTATGACTATCCCCTATCCATCCTCACGACGATATATTGGAGTTTTATCTATAAAACCATACATAGTCCCAAGTGATTCAATATGAATGTTATAATGTAAACTGATGTTTTTTAGAAACATTACATTTGGTAGGTGTTGATCTGAAAATCCTTGGAATTCCATTGAATAAGATTTTATTATATCATCCAACATTTGGACTGTCTTCCAATATATTCCATTTTTTAGGGTGTTAACAATGATGGAAATAAACATTGTTTCCAAGTATTCCTAATGTATTAAATAAAATATGGAAGTAAACCTCATATTGCATTTGTGTAAAATGAAAAGTGTCATTTCATAATCATAAAATTCCTCTGGCGTTTATTTTTCCAATTTGGTCAAGTAATAAATATTATTTAATAAATATAAACTATTTTGATTCTTTAAGGATATCATCTAAAATCTATATCTAATTATCTCAATTATATGTTTTTGTATGTCCAATAAAAAATCAATGGTAATGTTTTCACGTATCTATACTGGTAGGGGTTGTTATTGAAATATACGCATAGAATTATTTTTATCATCCATAATTATATTTTCTACCCTGATATAGATGTGTATTTCATAATTTCCATACTAATTAAATTCTAGAAGATGTATTTTAGATATGTATATATAATCATGTTTCCTATATAAATAGTTATGTATGATCTAAGGGCATAATATCAATGTTTCTCCCACATTTTTATTTTCAATGGGACACATATGTTGGTTATAAAACATCTAGATCAATCATTATCAATGATGAACATTGGAATACTCATTTTCTTTATGTAGTGATGCATCCTCTTTCACGGGGTTCTTTAACTTCTTATGAATTGATGGTTGATAAAAAATTAAGAAAGATATTTTTTCCCTTAACATAAGACCTCAAGATTTATCCGTAAAAAATAAACGAGGATTAATTAATTTTCCATCCTCAGCATGGATAATATATAATGATCCTTTTGGATACGAACATCTCTCACCATGTTGGCCATCCCATATTGGTAATGTATTAAGAAGTCATATTCTTCGTTTAATTATATCTGTTCCAATGGTGAAGGACCCCAGGACACCCTGAGAGGGGAGGGGTGAATCAGGGTGACCACTTTTTCTTTTTAAAGTGATGGATCTTGTTCCCACGTTGGTAGGAACTTGTTGAACCAGTATGATGATTATGATTATAAAGAAAACATTCATATGCACAGAGAATACACTGCCCTTTTTTACTTGGTTCACCACTAAGGGCTACATCCAAGGAGCATACGCCGACAGGTTGTCGGTCGTACCAAAAACAACTATGCTTCACTAGCTGTAGATTACACAAGTTCGGGTACAGTAACTCTGTCCCAGGCTCACTGCCTTTACAATGGTTCTGGGAAAGATCACTGCTTCCCTCGGGTCACTCCCGTTGACTCCCCCTGGTTCACTGCCGTTGGTGAAGACTCACTCAGTTTATAGACGTGAAGGTCTCTTCAATTGAAAGTCATGAAGTTCATTGTCTCCTGTTCAGCATGAGACTTTGCTTGCATCAGACTCCTGAGTTTAATGCTCTGTTAAGATCCAAATTCCAACCACTGAGGAAAAACCCCCTTTCCCTTGTTCACAGGGCAAACAAACTTTGGAAAAGGCCTTCGCAAAGTACCGTACTTCGTGAGGCTCCCAATATTGCAAAGCTCAAACAAGCCTTCGCGGAGCCCCTGCCATTTCGCGAAGCTCAATCTCGAAGCTCAATCGCGAAGCACTCTCGCGATTCTCCAGCCTTCACAATGCTTGGCTATCATGAAGCTCCTGCCTCTTCGCGATGCTCACTAAGCCAACGCGGGGCGCCCGTCTTTCGCGGAGCTAGAATAGCCGCCGCGAAGCTCCTCTTTCGCGAAGCACGCTGCCTTCGCGAGAGACCTTTGCGAACCGAGAGCAAAGGACTTTCTCTGAAATTATCTCTACTTCTCTTGAGGGGTTCGACCTCTATTTATAGGCAATTCCACCGACCCTAGTCCCTTCCATGCGAAGTCAACGCCACGTCAACTCAAATCACAAAGCTCCAAAGATTCTGCCAGAATTCTGTCCAAATCGCGTAGCTCCACGTCAATCTTCCATTCGCGGAGCTTGACGTAGTCGTGAAGAATCACCGTCAACAGACCTTCGCGATAGCGTCGTGAAGCTCCCTTCCCAAAGCCCAACATTCCTTTGTGCCTTCGCCGCGAAGCTCCCTCGCAAAGCCCTTCATCGCCACGAAGCTCTCCAGCTGCTCCTGTTTCGCGAAGCTTGACGTAATCGCAAAGGCTCACCGCCTCCATTCTTCTGGTCTTCACAAAATCCAGTCCATGCATCCCATCTTCGCGAAATTCATGCCTTTTCCATATTAAATCATGATCTTCATGGAAATCCAATTTTTGCGATGCTCACCAAATTCCAAATTTTGGACCCAAAAATTTGGCAAACACTGGGAAACAACACCACCTTCAAAACTGTTGTCTACTTGAACGATATGATCTCCTTGCGGGTACACGATCTGAACTTCCATTGATGATTGACAACAAACACAAACCACACACCAAATCATTCATAGAAGACCATGGTTCCAACAATCTCCCCCTTTGGGTTTGTTGGCAATCAGAAGAAAAATTCAATAGATCTCCATCAATGTGAAAACCAAAACAAACAGGAATCAACCCAGCCAACACTCTATGTCTACGTGAGCAATGCTCGGTGTAGAAAACAAGAGAGGAGGCTTGAATCGGGTTCCAATATTTTCCTTCTCATTCTTCTCAACACAGAAGTTTGCCTGAATTTATTTCTTCTCCTTTCTCCCCCATTGACAATAAATCCAAAGACCAGTAAAATTTTTCATGATCAGCTCAAACCATACTCCCCCTGGATAGTATCTCCCCCATAAACCTGCATCATATCCATAAACAGATTAAAAACTTTATAACAAATGGGGAGAGGGCTACTATGTATCCTCCTTATGCACTGGGAGGTGGTCGAACACCGAGGTTCAACCGATGCATCTCAAACACAGCCGCTAACAGTGGCTTTGTCAGGATATCAGCCACTTGTTCATCTGTTCCCACATGATCCAATCTAATCACGCTTTGCTCAACTTTCTCTTTGATAAAGTGATACCTGATTTCAATGTGTTCTGTACGAGAATGTTTAACAGGATTATTCGTAAGATCAATTGCGCTCTTATTGTCACAGTAAATCACCATTGGTTGCGTCACCTCATCGCCAATGTCAGTTAATTGCTGCTTCATCCATTGCAGTTGGGTGCATGCCTTTGTGGCGGAGATATACTCGGCTTCAGCAGTACTAAGAGAAGTACTTTCTTGTTTCTTTCTCAACCAGCCAACACATTTCTGCCCAATATAAAAAGCTCCACCACTAGTTGACTTTCTGTCTACTACATCACCAGCCCATTCAGCATCAGAAAACACTGATATTTCACTGTCCCTGCCTGCAGCAAAAAATAACCCGAAGTTATGTGTACCTTGAATGTACCTCATGATTCTTTTTACTGCTTCCAGATGTTCCTCCTTTAGATTACTCTGAAAGCAGGCCGCAAGGCATGTTGCAAAGACAATATCTGGCCTTGTCATTGTCACGTACAGTAGGCTTCCAATGATCCTCCTATACATGGTGGGATCAACAGAGTTCCCATCCTCATGTTTTCCAAGTTTATTTCCAACTGCAATCGGAGTTGACATTGGTTTGTAGTCTTGCATATTGAACTTCTTCAGCAACTCTCTTGCATATTTTTCCTGAGAAATGAAAGTGTATTCCTTATTTTGAGTCACATGTAGCCCCAAGAAATATGTGAGCTCCCCAATCATAGACATTTCAAATTCTAATGTCATGTGGTTGGCAAATTCATCCACTGATTTCTGCCTGTTGCCACCAAATATGATATCATCAACGTAGACAAGAACCATGAATTGATATTTTGGAGAATTATTCACATAGAGATTGTGATCAACTCCTCCTCTTTTGAATTCCAACTTCTTGAGATATGAGTCCAGCCATGAGTACCATGCCCGTGGTTCCTGCTTCAAACCATATAGCGCTTTCTTCAGTTTACAGCCCTTTGTTTCATCAGTACCCAAAACAAAGCCCACTGGTTGTTCAATGTAGACTTCTTCTTCGAGTACACCATTCAAGAATGCTGTCTTGACATCCATTTGATATACTTTATATCCTCTTTGGAGTTCCATGGCAAGGAAAAGCCTGATTGACTCCAGTCTAGCCACTGGAGCAAAGGTTTCTTCAATATCAATGCCTTCAATCTGGGAGTATCCTTTACATACCAGTCGTGCCTTGTTTCTGATGACCCTTCCATGCTCATCAAACTTATTTTTGAAGATCCATTTGGTGCCAATAACATTGTGACCTTCGGGTCTCTGGACAAGATCCCATGTTTGATTCTTGTCAATCTGATCTAATTCATCATTCATGGCATTCACCCAAGACTTATCTTTTGCAGCTTCTTTGAATGAGGATGGCTCTACAACTGATAGAAATGCAGATTGCGTGGTATTCCTCATCCTTCTTGTTTGAGTGGGTGCACTCCTATCCCCAACTATGTTGGATGGATCAATCTCAGCTCTTTGATTTCTCCTACGAGGTTCAGTAGTATTCTCTTCTGCCATTGTTTCTTCTTCAGATTCTTCTTCTGATTCAACATCTTGATGTGACTGCTGAGTGTTTTGAACAGCTTCCTCTATTTCTACATTTGTATTGTCTTCACGTTCACATTCTTCCTGACATTCTATCACATCAGCATATGGCGTCCTTTAAGCATTTGTGGTTTTCTATTAAATTATCTTAACATCACTGCTTTCCACAATCCTTCCCAAATGCTTTTTGAAACATTTGTAGGCTTTACTGTTCATTGAGTAACCGAGGAAAATTCCTTCATCTGCATTGTCACTGTACTTCCCTTGATTTCCATCTTTGTTCATGATGAAGCATTTGCTTCCGAAGACACGAAAGTATTTTAGAGAAGGCTTCCGTCCATGCCACAATTCATATTGTGTCTTCGTCTCACCCATATAAAGTCCTGTTCGATTCTGAATGTACAATGCAGCTTGAACAACCTCTTTCCAGTAATGTCGTGGAATACGACTCTCAATCAGCATTGTTCGTGCCATGTTGTTCAACTGTCGATTCCTAAGTTCAACAACTCCATTTTGTTGTGGAGTTCTCACAGTAGCTACCTCATGCTGTATCCAATGCTTCTCCAGATAAT
Source organism: Viscum album (assembly GCA_963277665.1). Classification (NCBI taxonomy): domain Eukaryota; kingdom Viridiplantae; phylum Streptophyta; class Magnoliopsida; order Santalales; family Viscaceae; genus Viscum; species Viscum album. Next base: position 217,736,031 of record OY728155.1, read on the forward strand.
TCTCAAATTAAATGGACGTGTATTCTCCTCCATTGTCAGATCGCAACACTTTGATTATTCGTCCAGTATCACTCTCGGCGATTCGCCGATATGTTTTCATACAGTCAAGGACTTGTCGTTTCCTGTGAATGACCATCACACATGCCATTCTACTGTAATCATCTATGAAAAGGACAAAGTACCTTTCTCCATGAGTTCCAGCAACATTTATTGGCCCACAAACATCTGTATGAATCAGATCAAGAAGGTGAGACGCTCATTTCTTCTTTGGTCGATATGAACTGCAGACCAGCTTCCCACGCATACAAGAATCCCAAGATTTATCATGTTCACGCTTCAGGTTGGGAATGTCCATGAAAATTCTCAATTTTGATATTTTCTCCATGTCTTGTTGGTTGATGTGTCCCAGTCTCCGATGCCACAAATTCTTTTCTTCTTCAATAGTCATGTAACATACATTTTCTTCACTATCAACTTGATAAAAGTTGCCTTCTGTTCTGCATCCCTTCATAAGAGAATTTCCAGTCTTTCCCTTGATAGTGAAGCCTTTCTGATTAAACGTGAATATAAGTCCTGATTCACAGAGTTGACTCACGCTGAGGAGATTATGACGTAGGCCATCTACGTAAAGGACTTCAGTCTTCTTTAGCTCTCCATTAGCTAATTCGGTACTTCCACTCCCTTTGATTTTCAGATCCCCATCATTACCAAATCTTACTGTACCATGGACATTCCTTATGATATTCGTTAGTAGACCGGCATTACCTGTCATATGAGATGAACAACCGCTATCTAGAATCCAGGTATGTTGTTCTTTGTAGCTTTGAGGGCCACCTCTGCAAGGTTGGATTTCTTAATCTTCTTCCTTTACTTCCATGAGACATTAGAACGAGTATAAAGAACTGATGGTCTTTCAATTATCTCTTCTGCATACCCAGGTTCTTCATAGTCAAAGTCTTCTTTGAGAGGTGAAAACCTGTTTGAAAGAGCAACACTATCTTGCTGACGAGACTTGACTTGTCTTGAACTTCGGTATGAGGTGTCCATGTCCCTTCTCTGCCTGCAATTAGCGGCCTTATGACCAATGTTAGAACAACAAAAACAATATCCACAGAAATTATTTATTCTATAAGAATTAGGATATGAAATTTTTCTCCTTTGTTGAGCTTCTATATCTTCTCCATTCAGATAGCTTCCTGCCTCTTCACAATATGACATGGTATGGCCTAGATAGCCACATAACTGACACTTCATGAGAGGAAATGTCTTCTCACTTGAATATCTCCTCATACCTTCTTCCTTGGGAGAATAGTAAGACTGTCGGTCATTTCTGAATGATTGAGGATAATATGTAGGTCCCCTTTTAGTTTGGAATGAGGGTTCCTTTTTCGGAATTCTAGGCAACATTTCAGCATGTTCAACTTTCATCTTATCTTTCTTTTGGGTCTTTTCACTTCCAGCAGTTGATGTCTCAACCTCACAGCCAATTCCACTCTTTCCCATGCAAGCGAGTCTTTGATTGCTCAAGATTTTTCCAACCCCATCTGAACCACACTTGGCTCTTGCTAGTAATTCTGCATCTAAGAATCTTCCAAACTTTATTTTCTTCCTCGATTCTTTTGGAACTGATTCAGTCTCCAGTTTACTCCTTAGAGTAACTAGTTCCTCCTCAAGACCATCAGTAGTCTTGGATTTTTCATCTAGTCTGGAGGTGAGGTCATTGATGACCTTAGCCTGCTCTTCAATTCTCAGCTTTAGATCTACTACATCATCATTACTTTCAATTATTTTAGACATTACCTTCACAAATTCTTCCAGTCGTTCAATTTCAGCTTCATGTTGATCAACGTATTCAGTTGAGTCTTCTACAATTGATTTCCACTTATTACAGCTCTTACATTTAATCTTGATCTTACTAACCGCATCCTTAAGTTGCATCTCAGGATCTACACAAGTTCGCCGTTGTTTTTCTCCTTCAGTATCTTCTGGCTTCTCAACAGTGGCCATCATAGAAGCATGGTTCCCAGTTTTGAATTCTGGTTCTTCTTCATCACAGAATTCATTATCATCTTCTTCCTCTTCACAGACAAAACTCTTCCTTTTCATTTTCTTACCAGATTTGAAGTCCCCCTTTTTGAATAACCTTCTCTGAGGCTTCTTGAAGTTTTCATCCTCACTATCTTCATCATTGATCATTTTTAAACACCGAGAGGCAATGTTCCCAACTTTTCCACAACAGAAACATGTGAGAGGTAACTTCCCTTTGAATTTCCCTTTACCCTTATGAAACTTCTTTGCAATGAGAGAAAGAATTTCTTTTTCTTCATCATCTTCACCACTACTATCCTTTGAGATTTTCAGTTTATCCATGGCCCTGAATGCCATTTCATTGCTCACCAGGGTCGTAACAACTTCAGGTTTGACTCTCATTTCATATGCTACCAAACTGCTGAGTAGATCATCTAGAGAATGTTTGGAAAGATCTCTTTCCTCAAGGGGTGACACCTTCACATTATAAAGAGGTGGAAGTCTTCTCAATATTTTCTTTACAATATCAATGTCTTTGATTTTTCGCCTAGACCCCGAATAGCTCCAACCACTTCAGTAATTCGATTGAAGAAAGAGTCTGCATTCTCATCTGGATGCATCTTCAGATCATCAAAACGATTGTGCAACACTTGTAGTTTCGCCTCCTTCACATTGCTATCACCTTCAAAAATATTCTCAAGTTTATCCCACATGGATTTTGCTGAGGTGCAGTTCATCACCTTTAGGTAGATCTGATCAGAAAGGGCTGTAGTGAGTGCATTCTGTGCTTTAGCATCTGCATCAAGAAGATTCCTGTCTATTTCAGTCAAAACAAGACATGTTGGATCAGTGACTTGTATTCCTTGGACAGTAGAAAAGAGAACTTCCATTCCAAGAGATCATAGATGAGATCTCATTCTGTTCTTCCAGATCTGGAAATTGCTTCCATCGAAGGGAGGGACTCCCCTAACATTGACCGCGTTTTCCATAAAGAAAACAATGGTCTGATTCAACACCAGCAACCTTTAGCCTCTGATACCACTTGAAGGACCCCGGGACACCCTTATAGGGGAGGGGTGAATCAGGGTGACCACTTTTTCTTTTTAATGTGATGGATCGTGTTCCCACGTTGGTAGGAACTTGTTGAACCTGTATGAAGATTATGATTAGAAAGAAAACATTCATATGCACAGAGAAGACACAACCCTTTTTTACTTGGTTCACCACTAAGGGCTACATCCAATGAGCATACGCCGACAGGTTGTCGGTCATACCAAAAACCACTGTGCTTCACTAGCTGTAGATTACACAAGTTCGGGTACAGTAACTCTGTCCCAGGATCACTGCCTTTACAAAGGTTCAGGGAAAGCTCACTGCTTCCCTCAGGTCACTCCCGTTGACTCCCCCTGGCTCACTGCTGTTGGTGAAGACTCACTCAGTTTATAGACGTGAAGGTCTCTTCAATTGAAAGTCATGAAGTTCATTGTCTTCTGTTCAGCATGAGACTTTGCTTGCATCAGACTCCTGAGTTTAATGCTCTGTTAAGATCCAAATTCCAACAACTTAGGAAAAACCCATTTTCCCTTCTTCATAGGGAAAACAACCTTTGGAAAAGGCCTTCACAAAGAACCCTACTTCGTGAGGCTCCCAGTATTGCAAAGCTCAAACAAGCCTTCACGGAACCCCTGCCATTTCGCGAAGCTCAGTCACGAAGCTCAATCGCGAAGCACTCTCGCGATGCTCCAGCCTTCGCAATGCTTGGCTATCGTGAAGCTCCTGCCTCTTCATGATGCTCACTGAGCCAACGCGGGGCGCCCGTCTTTCGCGGAGCTAGAATAGCCGCCGCGAAGCTCCTCTTTCGCGAAGCACGCTTCCTTCGCGAGAGAACTTTGCGAACCGAGAGCAAAGGACATTCTCTGAAATTCTCTCTACTTCTCTTGAGGGGGTCGACCTCTATTTATAGGCGATTCCACCGACCCTTGTCCCTTCCACGCGAATTCAACGCCACATCAACTCAAATCGCGAAGCTCCAAAGATTCTGCCCGAATTCTGTCCAAATTGCAAAGCTCCACGGCAATCTTCCATTCGCGGAGCTTGACGTAGTCACGAAGAATCACCGTCAACATACCTTCGCGATAGCGCCATGAATCTCCCTTCGCAAAGCCCAACATTCCTTCGTGCCTTCGCCACGAAGCTCCCTTTCAAATCCCTTCATCGCCGCGAAGCACTCCAGCTGCTCCCGTTTCGCGATGCGTGACGTAATCGCAAAGGCTCACCGCCTCCATTCTTTTGGTCTTCGCGAAATCCAGTCCATGCATCCCATCTTCAAGAAATTCATGCCTTTGCCATATTAAATCATGATCTTCACGGAAATCCTATTTTCGCGATGCTCACCAAATTCCAAATTTTGGACCCAAAAATTTGGCAAACACTAGGAAATGGCGCCGCCTTCAAAACTGTTGTATGCTTGAACGATATGATCTCTTTGCGGGTACACGATCCGAACTTCCATTGATGATTGACAACAAACACAAACCACACTCCAAATCATGCATAGAAGACCATGGTTCCAACAAATGGTTCATATATATCATTATGAAAATTTAATTTTGGATATTATTGATAGTATAAATATCACACCTCTAACCATAGATATGACACAACTAAATTGTAAATGAAAATTCTATTAACAATATATCTAAATCCGGATTTCAGTAGTTATTTTCATGAGACAATAAATATCATGATCAATAGGTAGTTACAATATCATTATATATAGGAATAAATCCAAAAAACATCAAGTAATTATCATTATAAATCAAATCTCTGCTCTATTGAATGGTCATTAAAGCACACGCACATTGAGAAATCTCATGTCAATCTCCCAAAATATTTCCACAAATTACATTATCCTGAAGGACTCCTATAAATTCGTGGTTAACATGTATAAATAATTGGATAATCATTATAGTTTTTTCATAAAATTATATAATTATATTTATAATATATGAAAACATTTTATCATAATCATAGTGTTTGGCATCAGTAATTTTCCAATTATATCAGTCGTTGACAATTCCACAGATAGACACTCAATGGGGAAAACATAAAAAATACGGACATTTTTCTAAAAAGAAATAACACTTAATAAAATTTTTGGATTATTTATCCTTTAATATGGACATTAACAAACATTATAAATTATCCTCATCTTTTTACAATCTCATAAAATATATAATAATGTTATTAGTAAATAATATCATAAATTGATATGGTAATCTACGAAGTCTTCACTCATATGATCTATACAGATAGTAGGATATGATTTAATCCCAAATGGAATCATAATAAATTCAAAGCTTCCACAGATTGTTTTGAAATATTCCTTTGTAATATCATCTCTACATAATTTTTTTTAAAATATATATATCAATTTTAATCTTTTAGATATATCGATTTGAGTATAGTTTATCGAACGGATAATAAACAATGGATAGTGGATATTTGTTATTTTTTGTGATATTTTAATGTTAGAGATTGTAAATCTTTACTTAAATTGATCCATAATTCAATAGAAGAATAAAATTTGATGCATACCAATGTGATGGACAATGTCATTCCATGAACATAACCATATTATGTTTCAATTTTTTATTAATTTCGTGCAACTCAATGAAGGTCATTTGATTAGGACTCTTTGAGAATGAAATATCCTTTCGATTGAGAATGATATAAATCACAAGCTCACATTCTAGGGAAGTATAAGTAGTTCAATCAATAATACATCACTATAGTCTTGTACACTAGTGGTTTCATTAATTTTAAATCCTCCCATATCATTTGTTCCAAGGGTCCCTCTTTTTTGGGTATGATGACGCATATTATAAAATTGTATTCCATAGTGATATTATAATCATCCTTGCCTCTTTATTTCATCAATGGATGGATTGGGATATGAGATGAGTTCTCCTATTAAAAATAATTGATCTAGTCTCTATGAAGGGATAACCAATACATACCCAAATTAACATCAATATCAAAAAAGGGAAGATTAAATAGATCTGAATGTATTGTTTCCCACAAACATTTATCATAATATCATTAATATATCATAGATGATACTATTTAACTATAGTTTTTTTCATTTAATGTTCAATTCCATTGCTTTATGGTATTATATCAACAATATTAGAAATCAAGGGTGATAAAAATGAATTAAAAGAAAATTAATTATATAATTCGTTTAAAGATATATAGAAACGAAAGAGAATAACATGAACCACTTCACTTTCATGATTCTACACAATAGTAAAGATAGGATACACTATCCCTTGGTCTATAGATTTATGAGTTTTGAGGCTTGTTTCCATTAATAGAACTAGTGTTAGGTATTTTAGTTTTATAATACCAAAAAACATTTCCCATTAAACATTGATATGTGGTTGGTAGATTATTTCTAATCTTATTATCATATATTTTTTCCATTATCCTATTAGAACAAGTTTGATAGTTCGGTTTAAAACACCTTACAATACCTGTAGTACCCCCAGTTTTGGGTACATAACCCCTTTCCTCGCATTTTTTTCAATTTTATGTGTATTAAAATAGAGAGTTTACATAAAATAGAGTGTTTCCAGAAAATTGAGAGTTTCTATAAAATTGAGTGTTTCCATAAAATAGAGAGTTTCCCTAATATATAGTGTTTCCATAAATTTGGAGGTTTTTATAATGTTATTTGTTTCCATAAATTTTGATATTTTCAAAATGTTAGTTGTTTCCATAAATTGGGGTGTTTCCATAAAGTGTGATGTTTCAATAAAAAATGTCCTTTCATAATAAATGTGTTTCCATAAAAGGGTAAAGTTGATGATGGGAGAGTTTGGGGGTTTTATAAAGAGTGTTGGGAAAATAATTAAGGCTACACGATCCATACATGGTTTTCAAAAACCGTGTGGTCAAATCTTACACAGAGGTCTTATTTAGATCCGATTTTCTAAGATCTTGCTCCGGTTTTCTCTATTTATTTTTTTTGGATTCAAAACGCCCCTAATTAGATATTATTCTCCCTAGAAGGCTATATAACCCTTCCCCCACGAGTTGAAGCCATTATAGATCCTTCCCATGGTTATTTTGAGTCTGATTCTTGAGGATAATAGATCTAAGGCCGGTCTAGGGAAATCAACCCTCTTTCTTGTGCGTTCTTCGTATGTTGATAATGTTTCGTCAAGTTATTTGAGGTAGGTGGATTCTCTCTCAACTCATCTTGATAGAATTGATTATCATAGATTTAAATTGGTTTATTTATTGTGAAATTCATGGAAAAATATTCATTTGTGATGATTTATGGTTTTTTTTTGAAATTGCGTGAGATTTGTAGAGACCCAAAGTTTGACGTACATGGACGTTACATTATTTTTGGGGAATACATAATACATAACAGAAATAGACACCAAAGTACTGTAATAGTTTTATATCTTTGGGAACTTGGAATATAAACATCTAATCATGTTGAAAGATTTTCAACATCTCCCATAACGATCTTCCCCTTTTTGTTTCCTTACCTAAAAACATTCTTTATTTAATGGGGAAAATAAATCATAAAAAGAGTGAGCTCAAATGCTCAGTAAGGGAAACAATAGAAAACATAAAACAATCAATAAACATTTGAATGAAAAAACGTGAACATGATATTTAAACATCAAAATATTGAGCAAAGACATAAAACATGGAAGTACATAATGCATATATCATAATGGAACATTAATCTTGATAAAATAGAATAGGAATAAATCATGTGCTTTTGGGCACCATTCAGAACTTGTTATGATTTCCATAATATTCGCGGCATTGCTGCGAAGACCATCATAGTGGACAAAGTCCCTTTCGGAATCTAGTTCACTCCTCGTTCCAGTCATGTATCACTGAACCGGATTAACTTACTGTTCCATCCATGTCTATCTCATGAGATATAAATCATTACCCAAGGTATTGGAGGGAGATATAGGTCCCACCAATCTCATAATGAAATCATTCTATCATTTTCCACAAAATCATAAATCATACATCATAGCATAACCCATGTAATAGAATGAGATTCTTAAACATCCTGCCATCATAACCTAATCCATATAAAAATGGATATCATTTCATCATAAGAAGAATCAACCCATGTAAATAATGGAGACATTATACATGAAACATAAACATATTAAATATTGTCATTTTAGAGAGAAAATAGTTTTGATAAAACACTTGAAATGAATTATTGAGGAAAATATCCTTTCTTCTTCAAAATAATTTTCTTTTCACAAAATCCCTTGAAATTTTAAAAGAAAAGGGTTTTGTTGAAAATAATCATGCAATTATGTAGAGGAAGATTAATGAAAATGAGGCGTGATGAAATTGTAAAAATCATTTCACGCTGTATAAGTTAAAAATAACATTCTCCTCGTCCTTTTGTCGGAAAAGTCAAAAAGTACCTCGTATTGTAAAAAAATGATTTCTTACATACAAAGTAGTAAAAGTCAAAAATGGTTAAAAAGGACTTTAAAAATACATGAAACCATTTTTAGTAAACATGGACATGGATGATAACAATAACCCCAGTAAATAATTTCGTATAAACAATCTAAGATAAGAACGAGATTGGAATAGTTATCCCTTACCTTATGTCTGATATGCTTCGAATGTTTCCAAAACTCCTGTATAATGATTTAAATAATTTCATTTACTTACTACAGAATCATATTAATTGTTATTATATCATATCTAGTTCACTTAGGTATTTATATTACCCGTTCATTTGTCAATTCCATGTTAAATTAACATTTTGGGTAAAATTGTTTCACTTATCGTACGTGTTCGGACTTGTTGTTATTGATATTATTATTAATTATATCATTAATTACTTACATCCAGAATGTAAAAGATGATTTATATATCATATATATTCAGTATATATATATATATATTTAATATAGATAAATTAAATGAAACACACCGTTCATGGAGACGGTAGGCCGTACGTATGCATGAACGTTGTTTTCCTTTCTTTATTGACTTGAATGGAAGTAAGTAGATAAAAAATATATATACATAAATACAGTAGCTTTATTATGTCATATATTTGATTATTATGCATTATATATACTTTATAATCATTCATGAATGGTTATCATGGAGAATAAATCTCATCGCGTCGTGGAGACGGTAGTCCGTACGTACGCGCGAGAAATGATATCATTCACATGATCGTGGAATTATATGACTGTGTATATATAATATTTCAGAATCAAAATCACTTTAAAATAATTATATATAGTTATTTATTTAAACCATTATACCCATCCATGTAAGATGATGGTCGAAAAAAGATTACACCATGAAGTGGAGACGGTATTTCGTACATACACACGCGTGATGATTTCATTTTCCGCAGGATGGATAGAATGTGAAATAAGGTTGTTTCATATTTATAATAACATATCAGTATATAAATAATACTGATGTTATTACATTATAATGAGACAACTAAATATGAAGAACTAGAAGAAGGAAGAAACATGAGAGAATCGGATGAAGAGATTACCTCATCTTCGACGCACCTCCTTTAATCCTTCTCTTAAGGAAGTATAGTTGGTGTTTTGAGAAGACCAGAACCTCCAAAATGTTTCTAGGGAGGTGTATAATAGGAAAGATTAGGGTTTGGCCGAGCTTCAAGGCTCATAAGGGTGTGAAGAGAAGTGGTAAGGGGTTCCCTTTTTATACGGGAGGAGAGGTGCACCTTTGGAAATCTTAAAAATATTAATTTATAATAAATCTATCCCCACTTAAAAACCTCCAAAAATGACTCATATTCGAATATTAGATGATATAAGGTTGTAATATCATAAACCAATAAAATTTATACATGTTTGGAATTTATTTTAAACTTTATCAACTTGATTTATCATAATTTAATCTATTAGATTTTATTTGTTGTAATAATATTCTAAATTTTAAATTGTTATTAATAATTACTTATGTGCTTTTAATTATCCATAATTATATACTTTATGGAATTTTGGACTATATAAATTTCAATTTATAATTTTTAAATTTTTTTGTGATTTTTAAACAATTTAATTATATGTTATTTTTATAAAACAACAATAGTGTAAATTTTGACACTATTAATTTATTCGAATTTAAATTAAATCCAAACAAATGATATAGTCCAAATCAAATATTTAATTGTCTTCTAACATGTCATAGTAATCTAGAAAATTCGTGGAGCACATTAAATAGTTCATATAATAATTAGTTTACTATATTTAAAACCATTTATTTGATATTTCTCTTAATAAAATAATTAGTACAACATTTTTATATAATTATTAAATATATTTAATTGTTTCATAAAAATTACAAATAAAATACTAGGATGAATATAAATATTATATATTTAATAATAATACACTTTGTCGGATTTATCTTCTAAAAAACCCAAATTTTGAAATGTTTTATTTATTTAATTATGAAGGTGACAACTTTGACATCATATAAAATAAAATAAAATAAGTGTCATAATCACTTTTATATGACTTCCAACGGTCTTATATTCGTAAATTGAATGCTTATGGTGTATATATAAATTACCAATATGTTTTGGCAGGTTTTTATCCCTTTAATATGTATTACTATTTCAATAAAAACAATATTATTGATTTTTTTACTAAATAAATTATTTCTGCATCATTAACATATAAACTAATAAGGAAATTAATTAACTATTAAAAATTGCGAATAAATTACCATGATAAATAAAAACATTTTATCTTCCAAATAAGTATTTATAACCGAATTTATATTATGTATAACCTTATATTAAAAAAAACTTTAATTATTAATGTTTGAGTGAGACATATTTCACTATCCTTTAAATAAAATAAACTAACGATCTTAATCAACTACAAGTGGGTTCTAATGGATTCCATTTCGACCAAAATATTACTTAGGAAGAAAGATAATCATACAATTGTATTAATACAAGTGTTTGGGTAATTTTATAATATTATATTTACCCTTAATTACCTGATTTACCTTTTACAATGGTAAATAAAATTTATCGTAGTTACTATTCATAATGCCCAAAAAGAAGAAGTAGTTTGTTAATATAATTTGGACCCACTGATTCCAAATATGAAATCCATTTTTCCAAATTCAATACACAGAAGTTGAAGAAATTAAATTAAAATTAATCCCATTGTCGAAAGAAAATGAGTTTTTATTTAAAACATTGCAAAAGATTGAAATGATTTTATCTATGAATTCAATGTAAAATAATTGATAATGACATAAATTATATTAAATGGTAAAAATATATTCTATTTATAGTTTAAAACCATTAAATATTATAATTTAACCATATAAATTATTATGATGACAAAATTTGTTTTTAATTAAAATATAGCGTGTTTTAATTATTCATTAGAATATGAATGTAACCAGAATAATATGATAATTTTATAAAAATTAAATTTTCTTATCTTAATCACAATGGATAATTTTATTTTATCCAATTAAACTTATAAACATGTCAAAAACTAGATTTAAAGTAGGTGCGCCATCAAAAGGTTGCAAAACTGTATTTTTTGAAAAATACTAATTTTACCCGAATTTTTATTTGTTCACATAAAATGTTTTATAAAATGTGTAAGATGATTAATAATGTTATAAAATTCAAAATTTATTTATTACTATTCATAACAGCTAGTCTATAATAATATTATAACAATATATTGTTGTTTAGTGAAACCTGGTATTGCGTACAACACACACTATCGAGGAAGGTCGTCATTCCATGTAATGCAAGCCAGGTCAGGGTTGAGAGTAGTGAAATATCCCATTGGTGTTGTGTATAACATAATTTAAAACTTATTTCATTTATACATAAAACAAAATCTATACTTAATATTGCATAGAATAATTTTTACAAAATGAACTTGAAATTGTGTGTAACAGGAGCCAAGAATAGTGTTGTGTATAATACAAGCTAATACAGTGTCGCGTATAGTGAAAGATAATCTTGGTGTAACATACATTATATGATATTAAATTGATTAAAAAGAATATATCATATAAAATCTTGGGGTGTTACATTCTACCCCCCATAAAAGGAATTTCTCCCTCGATATTCGTCGGAGTTATAAATGGTTTACTACTCGAAAGTTTTAATAGAAACCCACATCATAAAACCGAATACAAAAACATTATTTTAAAAAGTGATGTATGAAAAATATTGGTTACCCAAATTGAGTCATCACTGGGTTTCCATATATGAGAACATATGTGAAAATATGGATATGAATGAAAAATCTAACCATCATGTTTTGATGGAGAGTAGTAGAGGACATGGCTATGACAAAGCCAACAGTCACAAATCCATAAATTTGTGATGATATAAAGTACCATCTAATTCATCGGATATAAGGGAATTAGGACAAAAAAAATTTGTATTGAAGATCATTTTCCTAAATTCGAAGAATTTATGAAAAAGAAATACTTACTTGATTTTGGTACAATATCACTGTTGGTCCTACCGTGGACAATTTCCACTTCATCTCTTAAAGAAATGAAGTTGAATTTTTCATTCGTGAAGTGTTAGCAGATCATGTGATAGAATGATAGGTCATTACATCCCTCTCAAACAAAAGGTTATCAAAAGATATCAAATATACATAAGTTCATCTATAGTGAGATTAATCATATATGGACTAATACTTCATATATCATACTTTTTAATATAAGAAAAGTAGTTTCTACTAACCAGGGACTTCCTGTAGGCCAGTGGTCAGCGATAAAGGCCAGTCGCACATTGGTTGTGGGTTTGATTCCGATATCCTTGTCCAACGTGATGGGTTGTTTCACGTCTTGCAGGTTGTCCCCTTTTCTAAAACGACATTATAATAACATTCCTGCAATAATATCGAAAAAAAGTACTAGCCTTAAACAATACTATCTGATGACTGAGATAACCCTTTCCAATATTTAGACTAATCCAAAATACATTTGTCCTATCTCATAGTATACATAAAATTATTACTGGAAAGGCCACATAACAAGAACGTGAATAAAATAATTTTATCATACAATATATCTTGTTGGTCACTTTCCAAACATGTGAATTCCTTAATCACGTGTTCTCTTGAAACAGAAATTACCATAGAACATTAGTGAAAACATGAATGCTGTCAAAAGGTAACTCTTTACACATACCCAAATCCCAAAATTTCTATATACTCAAAACCATGATATAAATTTTTCCTTTTATCAGTCATGATCTCATTTCATTTTCTCTTTATACATTCATTATGTTCTTATCATCTGCTTTCCAATAATATTTCAATAACTTTTCATGGTTACTGGTACCATATTCTTATAGAAACCCACAATGTACTAATACATAAATATTCCAATATTCCAAGATACTCTATAAAACATTATTTTGGAATCCCATTACATAAACACTTAATCATTCCACCACATCATTGTCATATTCAACATCGCCATTAGTGATCGTATGTGACTTCCCTTTGTACTATTCCTTAAGTCGTTGCTCATGTCGATCATCATTAACCCTTGGATTAGGGAATTTATTAGCATAATGCCCCATTTCCTTGAACATGGAGCATTGAATTGTTGGTGGAGAGTTCTCTCTAGTGTTTTCTCTATTCACATCATTAGCAACCTTTTTCCCATTACTTCGACAATCAACTGCTTGATGACATTCTTTTCCACACTTACAACATTTTCTAGAACCTTTTAGGAAATATACACAATTATTCATTCCACACTATGAGCATAATGAAACATTCATCTTCTTTTCACCAGTGTTATGAGATTTCTTCTTGAACTCCATCTGTCATTTCTTGTCAAAACCATGAGATAGATATGTAACACCAACTTCCAGTTCTACCTTGATTGCAGAACGCACAATTTATTCATAGCTAAGGAAGTATCTTATATCTAATGCCCTTCTAAGACTTGGTTTTACGCCACTGAAGAATCGATCAACTTTACTTTCGGGTTAGATGATAAATCCAGATGCATACCTTGCAAGCCTTGTAAAATTCGCCTCGTATATACCAACAGATTCATCATGCTTTTTCTTAAGCTCATGGAAATCCTTTTCCATCGTTTTTCAAAGAATACGAGAGATGTACGTATTGAAAAATAAGTTCTTGAACTCATTCCATTCCATGGATTCAATTTCATCTCGGGGCATTGTATTCTTAATTAGAGTCGACCACTGGTCTGCTTCACCTTCTAAACGGTAAACAACCAGAATGACTTTTTCATGCTCTGAACATAGAAGTATGGAAAATATCTTTTCAATGGTACTGATCCATTGTTCAGCAACAAGTAGAACAGAAAACCCACTGAATGAAGGTGGACGTTGCCTCATGAAGGACTCAATAGAATATTGTTCCCTTCTCTGCTCATTTGGAAGTCCAGAATGATTCATAGCTTGTGTAAGTAAAGCAATAAGATTTTTTTACTCCATCTCCCATCACATTTTCCTGTTCAGGAGGACAATCATTGTGTCTTCCATTACATTGATTAACACAGTTCCTTCAGGTTCCATCCATCGTCAAAAATTCAAAAAGAATAGCATGAGAGGAAAAAATGACTCTAGTGAAAACAACATAATAAAGGGGGAGTAACTTCAAAATCTAAAATCATAGGTTTAATTCTAAGAACATTACTGTAATTCTAAGATTATAACCTATACTTATGCTCAACCTTAGGGAAATCTCTAGATATACCATAGAAATATCTCTTGGGATCTCACTAACATTTTCGCATCCTAGTTTCCAAAGGTTAACTAAACCTTTCCTCAGATACCAACTGTAGAAACTCAAAGCATGACGTACATGGACATTACATTACTTTTGCGAAATACTTAATACATAACAAAAATAGACACCAAAGGACTATAATAGTTTAGTATCTTTGGAAACTTGGTATATAAACATCTAATCATGTTGAAAGATCTTCAACATCTCGCATAACGATCTTCCCCGTTTTATTTCCTTACCTAAAACAATTCTTTATTTCCATGGGAAAATAAAAAATAAAAAGAGTGAGATCAAATGCTCTATAAGGTAAAACTTAGAGAACATAAAACAATACATAATCATTTGAAAGCAAAAACCTGAACATGAAATTTAAACATCAAAATCTTGAGCAAAGACATAAATCATGGAAGTACGTATAACGACCCATACATTACATACATTTTAATACTTCAAAATTGAAGCATACTTATTACAACATATATCAAAACCACGAAAGTACCGTATAGGTATAGTGTCTTTAGAAACTGGGAAACATAAACAACTGGTTCATAAAGCGTCTACACTGTCTCCCATTTATTTCATCATATCTATAGTCCCTTTTTTGCATATCTTACTTAATAACCTTCTTCCTGACCTGGGGAAAGAAAACATAAAAAAGGGTGAGCTCAAATGCTCAGTAAGGGTAAACAAAAGAAATATCAATCACATCGTATTCATAAGAACATAACTCTTGGAAATCTTAACCTGCAAAAGAGAGCATAATTTCATAACATGCGATAAATCATAGTAGTGAAATGTAATCCCAATAATAATAACTTAAAACATGAAACTTTGTGGCATACACACATAATCATAGAGAATCATTTCTTATTATCCAAGGCTCATTTCCAAGACTATCTTAGTGGACAAAATCCCTTTCTGAACCGAGTTCACTCCTCATTTCAGTCCTGTTTCACTGAACTGGTATAACGTACCGTTCCAGCCATGTCTATCTCATGAGATATAAAATCATTACCCAATGGATTAGAGGGGGATATAGGTCTCACCCATCTCATAATTATACCATTCTTATGTCTTCCATAAAATCATAAAACATACATCATAGCATAACCCATGTAATAAAAATGGGAATCTTAAACATCGTGACATCATAAAACAATTCATATAAGAGAAAGGAATTAATAAAAATAATTCCATCAGAACATAATCAAAAAAATGAAATAATAGGAATGAAAACAGAACCCTTTATTATCTTAGATGGAAAAGAATTTTGATAAAACACTTGAACTCCATTCTTGAGGAAAATATTCATTCTACTTCAAAAAACACTTTTACCTTCTTAACATGTCAAACAATTATAAACTAAAAAAATTTGATTAAAAATAAACTCGATAACTTGTAAAGCAAGCTTCTTGGAAATAATTTTCTAAAAATCCATTCATGCCGTATAAGTTAAAAAACATTCTTCTCGTACTTTTGTCGGAAAAGTCAAAAAGTACCTCGTACGAAAAATGACAAAAGATTCCTTTTATATCTTTTACTAAAAACTCACCGAAGAGTAAAATTGGATATAAACTATTCCAGAAGGATATAAATATTACATATTTGGGAAACATTGATGTGGATGATAAAATACACCCCAGTGAATTTCAAAGTATAAACAATCTCAGATAAAAATGAGATTCTGTTATTTTCCCTTACCTTATGTCTGATTTGCTTTGTAAGTGTCCGAACCTCCTGTATAATGATTTAAATAATGTTATATAATTATTATAGAATCATACATATTGTTATGATATCATATATGGTCATATTCTTAGCTTCTTACTAAAAATATTTCATTGCTACTTGTTATTCGGGTGTTTATTACTTTTTGTTTTTATGTGTGTTTTGTTGAATAAATTCTTATTATTCTCTTTAGGATATAGATACCGAATTTACAGAATGGTATTAGTGTAATATATATCATATTAATTCATTCAATTCATTTATATAATCATTATGAAATGAAGATCATGTAGAACGAGTCACATCACATCGTGGAGACGGTATTCCGTACGTACGCACGAGTGATGATATCGTTCCTATGATCGTGGAATTGTATTGGAGTGTATGTATACTATTTCAGAATCAATATCACACAATAATAGTCATATATATTCATTATTTACACCATTATACCCATCCAAGTAAGGTGGTGGTGGAAAATAGATTACACCACGGCGTGGAGACGGTATTCCGTACGTACGCACGCACGATGATTTATTTTTCCATAGGATGGATATATGGTGAAATAGGGTTGTTTAATACTTATAATAACATATAAGTATGTGAGTGATACTGATGTTATCACTTCATAATGATACAACTGAAGAAGAATAAGTGGAAAAAGAAATAAAGATGAAAGAATCGGTAACAGACATTACCTCTTCTTTGAAATGCTTCTTTGAGACCTCCTTTTAGGGCACTAAAATAGGTCTTTGAAGAAGACCAGAACCTTTAGGATGTTTCTAGGGAAGTGGAGAGAAGAAATTGGCAGGGGTTGGCCGAGCATGAAGGCTCAATGTGGTGTGAGGAAGAGGGGGAGGAGGTGCCCTTTTATAAGGGAGGAGAGGGGCACCTATGGAATAACTAATAATATTATTTTATTATAAAGTCAAATTCGGGTTTTTATAGATCCAAATTGATATATTTCAAAGCTAAGGTGGTAGGGGTCGCAATACTCCCATCCAATCGAATTTAGACATGTTTAGGTATCAATTGTAACCTTATCATTTAGATTTAACTTTAAGTTAGATAATTTAACTTTTACCGTGTCTTCTTGTTTTCTTACATTATAAGGTTAATAAACTTACCATATCAAGCCAAACGAACCCCAAGTTGTTTATTATTAATATATATTGCCTTATATATGTCATTTGGCCGAACCTTATATTTTTAGGATTAAAATACCAATTAATAATATGATATTTGTTTTAAAAACTATTTTATGTCAATTTTGACACTATTTAGTAATTGATTTTTGTGAAACTCATAAAAAAATGATTAGTTCGAAACAAGTTACATAAATCAATACTAAAATGTCCTATTAACATATAAAATTAGTTTAATTCATAAAAAGTCTCAAATTACATTTATTTGGGTATTCATAAAATCAATTATGTCAATATTTCATTAATAAGATAATTACTGCATCATCATTGTGTCATAAATAAATTAAATTATTTAGTGTCTAAAAATTAAAAATAAAATACCATTACGTAGGAAATATTTATAGATTTATAAGTAATATTTATAGTCGAATTTATCTTATTTATAACCCCATATTAAAAATTATTTACTTATTAAACTTAGATTTTAACTATTTAACCCTTCTTTAAATAAATTAATAATAAATGTCCTAATCTAATCCAGGTGGGCCTAAATGGTCATATTTTATTATTAAGGTTGTTTTTGGTCTAATTATACTTGTCCAATAGAATTAGGACATGTGTTTGGGTAATAATAATATGACTTTTATCCTTAATTACCCTATTTACTTTTAACCGTGGTAAATAAAAGTAAAAATTTACTAATCAACAAAAATTATTTTCATCCCATGGAACCACATTTTAGTCCTTGATATCAACCGTGTCTCTTGGATTTTTGAAATTCCACTCACAGAAGCGGTAAAATTATGTTTTATGAAAAATTTAGTTTTTTAACTACCACTTAGTGGTTTCACTATTCATCAAAAATTGAATGTTTTCAGAAAAATACAAAAATTTCACCCTAGGCTAATTTCGATATTCCGAATCCAAAAATGAAGTCCATTTTGAAAAATAAAATTTCTAAAATTTCAAAAAGTGGTTATTACTATTCATAACGGCTAGTTTTAATAATATTTTAATAACATATCATTGTTTAGTTAAACTCGGTATTGCGTACGATGCAAGCTATGGAGGAAGGCCACAGTTTCTTGTAAAGAACTCCAAGCTAGTGTTGTGTGTAGTGAAATATTCCTTTGATGATTTATATAACATAAAAACAAAATATTTCACATAAAAGTCGCGGGTGTTACATTCTACCCCCCTTAAAATGAATTTCGCCCTCGAAATTCGTCACTTTGTAACAAACAGATGAGGATACCTCTCCCTCATCATATCCTCAAGCTACCATGTAGATTATTCTAATTGGTGGTTCCCCCATAAAAGATTCACCAATCGAGTGATCTTGTTTCGTAGGACTTTTTCTCTATGATCCAGAATCTCTATCGGCTGTTCTTCATAAGAAAAATCTTGCTCCAGCGGTACAACTTCTGAGCTAAGTACATGTGAAGGATCAGGTATGTACTTTCTTAGGGGGGATACATGGAACACATTGTGAACATGAGAGAGATTCGGTGGAAGCGCCAATCGGTAAGCTACCTTCCCAACACGATCCAGTATTTTGAAAGGACCGATATATCTAGGGCTCAACTTCCCCTTCTTTCCAAATCTCATGACCCTCTTCCAGGGAGATATTTGTAAGAATACTTTATCACCCACTTCAAACTCTAGGTATTTTCTTCGGTTATCGGCATAACTTTTCTGTCAACTCTGAGCTGCTCTTATGTGTTGTTGAATAGATCGGACCTTTTTTGCCATTTCATCAACGAGATCAGGTCCTAATAGTTTTCTTTCCCCAACTTCATCCCAGCAAGTTGGAGTCCTGCATTTCTTTCCATAGAGAGTTTCATAAGGAGACATCTGAATACTGGAGTGAAAGCTATTATTATAAGAAAATTCCACCAAAGGTAGGTGTTGATCCCAACCACCTTTGAAATCCATAGAGCATGCTCTCAACATATCTTCTAGGGTTTTAATTGTTCTCTTAGACTGACCGTTTGTCTGAGGATGATAAGCAGTGCTGATACTCAACTGTGTATCCAGAGTATGATGAAGACTTCGCTAAAACATCGAGGTAAATCTCGGATCCCGATCAGATATAATAGGAAGTTGTAATCCATGAAATCTTACCACTTCCTTTACATATATCATGGAAAGCAGATCCAGAGAGAAATCCACTCTAATAGCAATGATGTGTGCAGACTTGGT
The DNA here is from genome assembly GCA_963277665.1 of Viscum album. Taxonomy (NCBI): domain Eukaryota; kingdom Viridiplantae; phylum Streptophyta; class Magnoliopsida; order Santalales; family Viscaceae; genus Viscum; species Viscum album. The sequence continues at coordinate 217,755,973 of OY728155.1, forward strand.
AAGACGATCAACTATGACCCAGACAGCATTATTTCCTTTGGATGTTTTAGGAAGTCCTATGACAAAGTTAATGGTGATGTTTTCACATTTCCATTCGGGTATGGGTAATGGTTGTAACATCCCCTTAGACTCTTGTCTCTCAGCTTTAACTTGCTAACAAACCGAGCATCGAGAGACATATTCAGCAACATATCTTTTCATGCCATCCCACCAGAAGTACTCTTTCAGGTCCCTATACATCTTCGTGCTTCCATGATGAATAGAGAATGAAGAACTATGAGCCTCATCCAGTAGCTCCTTCTTTATTTCCGGGTTGGGAGGAACACAAACCCGATTCCTGAACATTATTATCCCATCACAATCAAGGTTGAATTCAGGAACCTTTCTCACCTTCTTTTGTAACTTAACATCTTCTTTCTGTGCCTCTTTAATCTTCACATGTATAGATGGTTGAACATTCATTTGAGAAAGATATGATTTTTCCCCTTCCATTATAATTCCATGATCTATTCTTGGTAAATCCATAAATATTGGATCTTTTGTGATCCCCGTCATGGATAAACTGGCATGGTCTTACCGAATTAATGCATCTTCCAGCTTGTTTGCTTTCCCAGGGTGGTAATGGATTGAGCAGTCCTAATACTTAATCAGCTCCAACCATCTTCTTTGATGCATATTCAGATCCTTTTGTGAGAAAATATACTTTAAACTTTTATGATCAGTATAAATGTCACACCTTTCTCCATAAATATAATGCCTCCAAATCATTAATGCAAAGATTACCGAAGCTAACTCCAAATCATGAGTTGGGTAATTTTGCTCATTGATTTTCAAATGTCGTGAGGCATAAGCTATCACCATATCATTTTACATAAGAACACACCCCAATCCCTTCATGGTTTCATCACTATAGATCACAAACCTTTCTCCACTACAAGGCAGTGTGAGCACAGGGGCACTGGATAACCTTCTTTTCAACTCCTTGAAATTCTCTTCACATTCTTCCGTCCAAACAAACATAACTCCTTTCCGAGTCAACTTGGTGAGTGGATTTGATAATCATGAAAAATCTTTCACAAAACGTCGATAATATCTAGCCAAACCAAGAAAACCTCGGATCTCAGTCACTGTTGTTGGTCTCGACCGTCTTTCAATAACCTCTGTTTTTACTGGATCCACAGATATCCCCTCTTTTGTGATTATGTGACAAAAAAATGAAACTTTCTGAAGCCAAAATTCGCACTTGGTAAATATGGCATAAAGCTTCTCCTTTCTAAGGGTCTTCAATATAATTCTCAAGTGATATTCATGTTCTTCCTTGCTCTTTGAATAGACAAGAATATCATCTATAAATACTACCACAAATTGATCACGATAGTCTTTATAGACTCTATTCATCAGATCCATGAAGATAGCAGGGGCATTGGTAAGACCAAATGGCATCACTATAAATTCATTGTGTCCATACCTTGTACAGAACGCCGTCTTTGGTATATCCTCCCTTTTGACCCTTAATTGATGATACCCTGAACGGAGATTAATCTTGGAAAAGTATTGAGCTCCGCGTAGTTTGTAAAATAAGTCATCAATGCGTGGGAGAGGATATTTGTTCTTGATAGTGATCTTGTTAAGTTCTCGATAGTCAATGCAGAGTCTCATTGATCCATCTTTCTTCTTAAAAAATAGAACAGGTGCTCCCCAAGGTGACGCACTAGGGCATATGAATCCCTTATCAAGATTCTATAGGATTTTATTCTTTAATTCCTACAACTCAATTGGGGCCATTTTACAAGGTGTCTTTGAAATAGGAAAAGCACCCGGTACGAGTTCTATTAAAAACTCAACTTCACGATTTGGTGGAAGACCCGATAATTCCTCCAGAAAGACATCATCAAACTCCCGTACAAAGGGCATATTATTAATCGTGAGTTTCTCACCAACCATTTGAGATAAATAACCTTCATTTAGTGGAATCAAGACCCATAAGATGGAAGAAATTTCCACTGGAAGGTTATGTTCATCCTTGCATCGATAGACGATAATAGATTGATCTGGAATATGAAATGTGACTTCCCTTCTTTGTAAATTGATATGAGCTCCATATAAAGAAAGCCAATCTATGCCAAGAATCACATCAAATTCCACTATAGGAAGGATCACAAGATTTTCAGGAAGCACTTTCGCACAAACATCGATCGGAGAAGAATTATAAACTTTTGATGCGACTGTTGTGCCATCAGGTGTTGTCACAGCTAACTCAACATCTAATTTTTGAGGTAATACGGTGATACCCTTAGAAAATTTTTCAGAAATAAAAGAGTGGGTAGATCCAGAATCAAATAAAACATTTTCTAGTTTAGAGTGTATGGTAGGTGTACCTTTCACCACATCGTTATCATACTCCACATCACTGATAGGAATTGCATGTGACATTCCTTTTTCTTTATCCTCAAGAGTTTGTTGACGTCAACCATCATCATCAACCCTTGGATTAGGGCATTTATTGGCATAATGCCCCATATCCTTTCACTTGAAACATTGATGTTTAGTAGGTTCATTCTGTGCATCCCTTCCTTTGTTTGCATCATTAGACATCTTCTTCCAATCATCGTGGCATTCAAATGCCCGTTGAACTTCCTTTCCACATTTGAAACATTTACTTGTCCCTTTAAGACAACTCCCTCCATGTTTCTTTCCACACTTTGAGTATAAGGGAAAGCTCATCTTCTTTTCAGTGTGCTCTTTAGATTTTCCTTTGAATTCCATTTTCCTCTTCTTATCAAACCCATATGACTGATGGGTTACTCCAATCTCCATCTCAACTTTGAGAGCACATAGAACGATTTCCTCCTAGCTATTGAAGTCCCTTATGGCTAAGGCCCTTTGAAGACTTGGTTTTATGCCACTAAAGAATCGATCGATCTTACTCTATGGTTGGATAGTAATACCAGAAGTGTACCTTGAAAGTCTTGTATAATTTGCTTCATTGGTACCAACAGATTCATCATCCTTTTTCTTCAGTTCAAGAAACTCTTTCTACATCTTTGTTCGGAGAATACGAGGGAAGTACTTATTGAAAAATAAGTTCTTGAACTCATCCCATTCCATGGACTCAATTTCATCCCTTTGAGTCGTATTATTAATAAGATTCCACCATTGATCAGCATCACCTTCCAAACGATAAAATGATAAGATGAATTTATCATGCTAAGAACATTGAAGAACTGAAAATATCTTTTCAGTAGTACTAATCCATTGTTCAGCAACTAATGGATCAGTAGACCCGCTGAATGGAGGAGGACACTGTCTCATGACGGATTCAACAGAATGTTGCGCCTTCCTTTGCTCGTTTGGAAGTCCTGCATGACTCATACCTTGACAAAGTTGTGTGACCATGACTATAATATTTTGCATTCCATCTCCCATAAAGTTTGGTTGCTCAGGGGGACAATCATTTCATTGCACGTCGCATTCCGTAGTAACACGGTTCCTTCGGGTTCCAGCCATTGACTAAAACCAAGAAGAATAGTGTGAGCAACACTAATTATAATAGGAAAACCACATAATCAAGAATAAAATTTCACACTTAAGGTATTATCCTAGGTTATTCATGGCCAATTATAAAACACTAAGATTGTGTTCTATTCTTAGAATTGTCCTTAGGGTTCTTACTAAGGATTTCACATCCTAGTTTCCAAAGGTTGACTATAACCTCCCTCTGATACCAACTATAACGACCCATACATTACATACATTATTAATACTTAAAAATTGAAGCATACTCATTACAACATATAAAAAAACCACGAAAGGACCGTATAGGTATAGTGTCTTTAGAAACTGGGAAACATAAACAACTTGTTCATAAAGCATCTACATTGTCTCCCATTTATTTCATCTTATCTATAGTCCCTTTTGGAAAATCTTACTTAATAAACTTCTTCCTGACCTGGGGAAAGAAAACATACAAAAGTGTGAGCTCAAATGCTCAATAAGGGTAAACAAAAGAAATATCAATCACATCATATTCATAAGAACATAACTTTTGGAAATCATAACCTGCAAAAGAGAGCATAATTTCATTACATGGGATAAATCATAGTAGTGAACTGTAATCCCAATAATCATAACTTAAACATGAAACTTTGTGTCATACACACATAATTATAGAGAATCATTTCTTATTAGTCAATACTCATTTCCAAGACTATCTTAGTGGACAAAGTCCCTTTCTGAACCGAGTTCACTCCTCGTTTCAGTCCTGTTTCACTGAACCGGTATAACCTACCATTCCAGCCATGTCTATCTCATGAGTTATAAAATCTTTACCCAATGCATTGGAGGGAGATATAGGTCCCAACCACCTCATAATGATACCATTTTTATGTGTGCCACAAAATCATAAACCATACATCATAACATAACCCATGTAATAAAAATGGGAATTTTAAACATCCTGACATCATAAAACAATTCATATAAGATAAAGGAATTCATAAAAATAATTCCATCAGAACATAATCAAATAAATGTAATAATAGGGATGAAAATAGAACCCTTTATTATATTAGATGGAAAATAATTTTCATAAAACACTTGAACTCCATTCTTGATGAAAATATCCTTTCTACTTCAAAAAACACTTTTCCATTCTTAACATGTCAAAAAATTATAAACTAAAAGAAGTTGATTAAAAATAAACATGATAACTTGTAAAGGAATCTTCTTGGAAATAATGTTTTAAAAATCCATTCATACCGTATAAGTAAAAAAAACATTCTTCTCGTACTTTTGTCGGAAAAGTCAAAAAGTACCTCATACGAAAAACGACAAAAGATTCCTTTCATATCTTTTACTAAAAACTCACCGAAGGGTAAAATTGGATATAAACTATTGTAGAAGGATATAAATATTACATATTGAGGAAACATGGACGTGGATGATAAAATACACCCCAGTCAATTTCAATGTATAAACAATCTCGGAAAAAAATGAGATTGTGATATTTTCCCTTACCTTAGGTCCGATTTGCATCGTAAATGTCCGAACCTCCTCTATAATGATTTAAATAATGTTATTTAATTATTATAGAATCATACTTATTGTTATGATATCATATATGGTCATATGTTTAGCTCTTTACTAGTAATATTTCATTAATACTTGTTGTTCGGGTGTTTATTACTTTTTGTTCTTATGTGTGTTTTGTCGAATAAATTCTTATTATTATCTTTAGGTTATAGATACCTCATTTCAAGAATTGTATTAGTGTAATATATATCATATTAATTCATTCAATTCATTTATATAATCATTATGAAATGAAGATCATGTAGAACGAGTTGCATCACATCGTGGAGACGGTATTCCGTACGTACGCACGAGTGATGATATCGTTCCTATGATCGTGGAATTGTATTGGAGTGTATGTATACTATTTCAGAATCAATATCACATTATCATAGTCATATATAGTCCTTATTTACACCATTATACCCATCCAAGTAAGGTGGTGGTGGAAAATAGATTACACCACTTCGTGGAGACGGTATTCTGTACGTACGAATTTGCGGTGATTTCTTTTTCCATAGGATGGATAGATGGTGAAATAGGGATGTTTCATACTTATAATAACATATCCGTATGTGAGTGATACTGATGTTATTACTTCATAATGAAACAAATAAAGAAGAATATGTGGAAGAAGAAATAAAGATGAAAGAATCGGTAACAGACATGACCTCTTCTTTGAAGTGCTTCTTTGAGACCTCCTTTTAGGGCACTAAAATAGGACTTTGAAGAAGACCAGAACCTATAAGATGTTTCTAGGGAAGTGGAGAGAAGAAATAGGCAAGGTTTGGCCGAGCATGAAGGCTCAATGTGGTGTGAGGAGGAGGGGGAGGAGGTGCCCTTTTATAAGGGAGGAGAGGGGCACCTTTGGAATAACAAAAAATATTATTTTATTATAAAGTCAAATTCGGTTTATTATAGCTCCAAATTGATATATTTCGAATATAAGGTGGGTAGGGGTCGATATCCTCTCATCCAATAGAATTTAGACAGGTTTAGGTATCAATTTTAACCTTATCATTTAGATTTAACTTTAAGTAAGATAATTTAACTTTTACCATGTCTTCTTTTTTTCTTACACTATGAGGTTAATAATCTTACCATATCAAGCCAAAAGAACCACAAGTTTATTATTATTCATATATATAGCCTTATATAAGTCATATGGACGAAACTTTTATTTTTAGGAATAAAAAAACAATTAATAATATAATATTTGTTTTAAAAACTATTTAATGTCTATTTTGACACAATTTAGTAATTGATTTTCGTGAAAATCATAATAGAATGATTAGTTCGAAACAAGTTACATAAATAAATACTAACATGTCATATTAACCTATAAAATTAGTTTAATTCATAAAAAGTCTCAAATTACATTTATTTGGGTATTTATAACAACAATTATGTCAATATCTCATTAATAAGATAATTACTACATCATCATTGTGTCATAAATAAATTAAATTATTTAATGTATAAAAATTAAAAATAAAATACCATTATGTAAGAAATATTTTTATCTTTATAATGAATATTTATAGTCTAATTTATCTTATCTATAACCCCATATTAATAATGATTTACTTATTGAACATTGATTTTAACTATTTATCCCATCTTTAAATAAATTAATAATAAATGTCCTAATCTAATCCAAGTGGGCCTAAATGGTCATATATTATTCTTATGGTTGTTTTTGGTCAAATTACACTTGTCCAATAGAATTAGGACATGTTTTAGGGTAATAATATTTTTATTTTTACCATTAATTACCCTATTTACTTTTAACCGTGGTAAATAAAAGTAAAAGTTACTATTCACCAAAAATTATTTTGATCCCATTGAACCACATTTTAGTCCTTGATATCAACCGTGTCTCTCGTATTTTCGAAATTCCACTCACAGAAGCATTAAAATTACGTTTTATGAAAAATTATGTTTTCTTAACTACCACTTAGTGGTTTCAGTATTCATCAAAAATTGAAAGTTTTCAGAAAAATACAAAAATTTCACCCTAGGCTAATTTCGATATTCCGAATCCAAAAATGAATTCCATTTTAAAAAATAAAATGTATACAATTTCAAAAAGTGGTTATTACTATTCATAATGGCTAGTTTTAATAATATTTTAATAGAATATCATTGTTTAGTGAAACTCGGTATTGCGTACGACGCAAGCTATCGAGCAAGGTCGCTGTTGCGTGTAAAGCAAGCCAAGCTAGTGTTGTGTGTAGTGAAAGATTCCTTTGATGATTTATATAACATAAAAACAAAATATTTCACGTAAAAGTCTCAGGGTTTACAGTACTTAAGGCATATATCATAATGGAACATCAATCCTGATAAAATAGAATGGGAATAAATCATTTAATTGTGGAAACCATTCAGCACTTGTTATGATTTCCATAGTATCCAAGGCATTGCTGACAAGACCATCTTAGTGGACAAAGTCCCTTTCGGAATCGAGTTCACTCCTCCTTCCAGTCCTGTCTCACTGAACCTATTTATCTTACCATTCCAGCCATGTCTATCTCATGAGATATAAATCATTACCCAATTCATTGGAGGGAGATATAGGTCTCACCCATCTCATAATGAAATCATTCTTTTGTGGGCCACAAAATCATAAATCATACATCATTGCATAACCCATGTAATAGAATGAGATTCTTAAACATCATGCCATAATAACATAGTCCATATAAAAAATGTATATCATTTCATCATTAGAAGAATAAAACCATGTAAATAATGGAGAAATTATACTTGAAACATAAACATATTAAATAATGTCATTTTAGTGGGAAAATAGTTTTGATAAAACACTTGAAAAGAATTCTTGAGGAAAATATCCTTTCTTCTTCAAAATCATTTTATTTTAACACAATTCCATGTAATTTTAAAATAAAATTGTTTTGTTGAAAATAATAAAGAAATCTTGTAGAGGAATCTTCATGAAAATGAGGTGTTATGAAACCGTAAAAATCCGTTCACACTGTATAAGTTAAAAATAACATTCTCCTCGTACTTTTGTCGGAAATGTCAAAAAGTACCTCGTATGGTAAAACAAATGATTCATTACAGACAATGTAGTAAAAGTAATAAATGGTTAAAAAGTACATTAAACATAAATGAAACCATTTTTAGGAAACATTGACATGGATGATAACAATAACCCCAGTATATACTTATGAATAAGCAATCTAGGATAAGAACGAGATTGTAACAGTTATCCCATATATTATGTCTGATATGCTTCGTATGTATCTAAAACTCCTCTATAATGATTTAAATAATGTCATTGAATTATTATAGAATCATATTAATTCTTATTATATCATATATGGTTCCCTTAGGTATTTATATTACCCGTTCATTTGTCAATTCCATGTTAAAGTAGCGTTTTGGGTAAAATCGTTTCACTTATCGTACATGTTCAGACATGTTGTTCTTGATATTATTATTACATATATCATGATTTACTTAGGTAAATAATGTGAAACATGATTTATATATCACATATATTCAATATATATATATATAATAGATAGATAAATGAAATGAAACACAACGTTCATGGAGACGGTAGGTCGTACGTACACTTGAACGTTGTTTTCCTTTCATTATTGACTTGAATGGAAGTAAGTAGATAACATATATATACATAAATCCAGTAGCGTAATTATTTAATATATTTCACAATTATGCATTATAGAAACTTTATAATCATTCTTTAATGGTTATCATGAAGAATGAATCTCATCGCGTCGTGGAGACGGTAGTTCGTACGTACGCACGAGCGATGATATCATTCCCATGATCGTGGAATTATATTTGAAGTGTATATATAATATTTCAGAATAAATATCAATTTAAAATAAACATATATAGTTATTTATTTACACCATTATACCCATCCATGTATGGTGGTGGTCGAAATCAGATTACACCACGACGTGGAGACAGTATTCTGTACGTACGCACGCGCGGTGATTTCATTTTCCGTAGGATGGATAGAAGTTGAAATAAGGTTGTTTCATATTTATAATAACATATCAGAATATAAATAATAGTTATTTTATTACATTATAATGATACAACTAAATAAGAAGAAGTAGAAGAAGGAAGAAACTTGAGAGAATCTGAAGAAGAGATGACCTCTTCTTCGACGCACGTCCTTTAAGCGTTCTCTTAAGGAAGTACAGTTGGTCATTTGAGAAGACCAGAACCTCAAGAATGTTTCTAGGGAAGTGAATAATTGGAATGGATAGAGTTTGGCCGAACTTCAAGGCTCAAAAGGCTGTGAAGAGATGTGGGAATGGGTTCCCTTTTTATAAGGGATAAGAGGTACACCTTTGGAAATCATAAATATATTAATTTATAATAAATCAAACCTCACTTAAAAACCTCCAAAAATGACTCATATTCGAATATTAGATGAGATATATTTTTAATATCATCAACCAATAAAATTTAGACATGTAGGAAATTTATTTTAAACCTTATCAACTTGATTTATCCTTATTTAATATATTAAATTTTATTTGTGGTAATAGGATTCTAAATTTTAAATTGTTATAAATAATTACTTATGTGCTTTGAATTATCCATAATTACATAATTTATGAAATTTTAGACTATATAAATTTTAATTTATAATTTTTATATATATTTTTGATTTTTAAACAATTTAATAATATGTAATTTTTATAAAATAAAAATACTGTCTATGTTGACACTATTCATTTATTTGAAATTAAATTAAATCCACACAAAGGATATAATCAAGATAAAATATTTAATAGGTTCTTAACATGTCATAGTAGTCTAGAAAATTTTTGGAGCACATTAAATAGTTTATATAATATTTATTTTACTATTTTTAAAATAATTTATTTGATATTGTTTTTAATAAAATAATTACTACAACATTTTTGTATATTTATTAAATATACTTATTTGTTGCATAAAAATTAAAACTAAAATAATATGATAAATATAAATATTATATCTTTCATAATAATACATTTAGTCGGATTTATCTTCTAAAACATCCAAATTGTAAAATGTTATATTTATTAAATTATGAAGGTGACAACTTTGACATCATTTAAAAAAAATAATATAAGTGTCATAATCACTATTATATGACTTCCAACGGTGTTATATTCGGTCATTGAGTGATTATGGTGTATATGTACACTATAAATATGTTTTTTTCAGGTTTTGTATCCCTCTATTATGTATTACTATTTCAATAAAAACAATATTATTGATTTTTTACTAAATAAATAATTTCTGCATCATTAATGTATAAACTAATAAGGAAATTAAATAACTATTAAAAATTACAAATAAATTACCATGATAAATAAATACATTTTAGCTTCTAAATGAGTATTTATTAACGAATTTATATTCTTTATAACATTCTATTAAAAATACTATAATTATTAATGTTTGATTGAGACATATTTCACTTTCCTTTAAAGAAAATAAACTAAAGGTCTTAGTCACCTCCAAGTGGGTTCTAATGGATTCCATTTTGACCCAAATAAGTCTGTGGACGAAATATAATCATCCAATTGTATTAAGTCAAGTGTTATAGTAATTTTATAATATTATATTTACCCTTAATTACCCGGTTTACCTTTTACTATGGTAAATAAAATTTACCGTAGTTACTATTCATAATGGAAAAAAATAAAAAGTAGTCTATTAATATAATTTGGACCCACATATTCCAAATATGTAATCAATTTTTCAAAATTCAATACACAGAAGTTGCAGAAATTAAATTAAAATTAATCTCGTTGTTGAAAAAAATGGGTTTTTGGTTAAAACATTGCAAAAGATTGAAATGATTTTACCTATGAATTCATTGTAAAATCAATGATAATGAAATAAATTATATTAAATGGTATAAATATATTCTATTTATATTTTAAAACCATTTAATATTATAATTTAACCATATAGATTATTACGATGAAAAAAGTTGTTTTTAAATAAAATATAGCGTGTTTTTACTATTCAGTAAAATATGAAGGTTTTCAGAATAATATGAGAATTTTATCCAAAGTAAATTTTTATATCTTAATCAAAAATAAGAATTTTATTTTTTCCAATTAAACTTATAAACATTTGAAAAACTATATTTAAAGTAGGTGCACCATCAAAAGGCTGCAAAACTGCATTTTTTTTAAAACTACTTATTTTACACGAAAAATTTATTTTGATCACATAATATGTTTTAGAAAATATGTAAGATGAATAATAATGTTATAAAATAAAAAATGTAGCTAATACTATTCATAATGACTAGTCCATAATAATATTAAAACAATATATCGTTGTTTAGTGAAACCTAGTATTGCGTACAAAACATACTATCGAGGAAGGTCGTGATTGCGTGTAATGAACGCCAGGTTAGTGTTGCGTGTAGTGAAATTTTACTTTGTTGTTGCGTATAACATAATTCAAAACTTATTTATTTTATACATTAAAAAAAATCTATACTTAATGTTGCGTAGAATAATTTCTACAAAACAAACTTGAAATTGTGTGTAACACAAGCCAAGAATAGTGTTGTGTATGCAGCAAGCTAAAACGATGTCGCGTATAGTGAAAGATAATATTGTTGTAGTGTAGAGTAGAATATATTAAAGAGATTAAAAATAATATATCATATAAAATCTCTGGGTGTAACAATATTGGTTAATAGTTGTGCAAGAAGGGATTTTATTTAAAATGATGATTTTAAATTATGGATTTTCTGGAATTTCAAAATGGTTGATAAAAAAATAATTTTCAATAGAAATGGTTTGGAGTTGAAATGGTTTGGCATTGAAATTGTTTTGATAGAAATAGTTTTCAATAAAATTTTGTTTTTATTCATAGGTTTATTTTGGCTTGATCATTTGGCATATGTGTTGTGTGTTTAGATTTCATATAAGAGGCTTGCTTGAAATTTGACCTTGTGCTCGGTGCCATAAGTTTAATGGAACATAGAAATTACATATACAGGGCTTGGTTGAAATATTACCTTGTGCTCGGTGCGAAAGGATTGATGGAACATGGGAAAAAATTACCTTGTGACAACTTGGTAAATCGACGAGAAACCACTCATGAGTATGAAACTGTCATAACGTAGCACGCATGTTCTGATACATGGGTTTGAGAAATGGTTGGGTATGATGATATAGGGATATTGTGAAATGGTTGTAAAGATTGTTTGGTAATTTTTCTGGAATGATATCTTGCAAAAAAAAATTGGTTTCAATTGCACTTATATGGTTTTGGTAACAAACGAGTTTGGAAACATGTTTACATTTTTTTATATGCATCTTTTGACAAATTTTTTTTATATAGACTATTTTATATAATTTTTTGATAAAAATATTATCCTAGTGGCTTGAGTAGGGAAGTAATTGGAGAAAACCTACTGAGTTTTATACTAACCCCTGCTTTGGCACTATGGTGCTTTTGCAGATGTCATTTTCTAAGACACAGGTAAAGGTAATGCATCTCATTGCTAGTGGTTCCTAGTGATGCATGGGTGATGTGGTGGTGCTTGGAGCATGGACCTTTGTGTGGATCCATGGAAGGTGTCTTGGTGTCTTTTGAGAGTCGTGAGTTGTTTATCCGATGTTGTGTACATTGATGTGTTTGACTCAAATGATGTTTCATAGCTGTCTGTCAATTTCTCATGCATCATATAGTAAATTTTTTGTTATGGTTGGTTCCTTCATTGGGTTATTCCTTAAAGGGTAAATCATCCACCACTTGTATTTTAATCCCTTTGGTATTTATTGCCAGCCTTTGTCATCTAGGGGATGTAACTTAAGGCCTATTTATGACTCTTTGTGCTCTCAATCCAATGAGAATTGGAGGGTCATTACAAATGGTATCAGCTTGTTCGGTCCTTACCTAACAAGTAGTCATCGATGTCCCCAGTTTTGGAGATTAAATTACTTCTTGTTTATTTCTTGGGTGGGAATCTCAAAAAGGATTAGGATTGTCGAAATATGAAATGTATAACATAAAAGGACATAGCTATCCCTTTTATGTTGAACTTCAAGTTACCAGGGTGTTGGTTAATAAGTGTTTTGATACACTCCTAGGATTTTGAAATCTCATTGTCAATGGTTTAGCCAACAAGACAAGCATGGCATGTATTATATAAGAATGACTTCCCACTAGGAGTGCATACATCATTTCGATAAATGATCATTTTTGAAAAGTATGAAACTGGTTTTCAAATGACAGATTTTGAAAAAGATAATGATTATCGAATTTTGAAAATGGTTTAATTTTCAAAATAATGTGAAGTGGTTTCAAAAATAGTTTAAAATGGGAAAAAAGATTTTTTGAAACACAATTTTGTGATAGTTTATGTGAATAAATTTGAAAACCAAAGACCATAGTTCCTAGAGAGTGTGATTAATGGAGTTTTCTTGTTAGTTTAGAAAATGGAACCTGGTAGGCATCATCAAAACCAACCTGAAGAAGCGACGAAGAATGTGGTTTCACCTGAACAATGTGTAAACCAAGATCTAGTTCATAGTATTGTTCAATATTTTTAAGCTATGGACACATGGAACTGGAGGAATGATCCATTACATGTGGATCATACCATCCAGTTCATAATGTTGAATCCACTTAATTTCATGGGTGATCCTGAACCTCAGAAGGCAGAGGTGTGGTTATGTAGTATGAATCGTATCTTCGACTTCATCGGAACACCAGTAGTGCTAATGGAAAAACCAGAAATGTATATGCTCAAGGATCTTACACGTTAGTGGTGGGATTTAGCGGTGCAGGCTAAATTGGATGAAGGACTTACATGGGAGGATTTTGAGGAATTGTTCAACAAACAATTCTATCCTCACACATTCAAGATTCAGAAAATGATGGACTTCTTCAGCATGAAACTAGAGAGTCTCTTTTTCATAAAGTATGCGGATAAGTTAATGAACATAGTATGTTTTTTCACCAGAAGTTGAGGAATGTGCCTCTTTGGAGGCACGCATCTTCAAATCCAGACTACAACATCAAATTACATAAAATATTTCAGTGCTTTGTATTATAGAATATACAGAGATTGTGAACAGTGCGTCTATGGATGAACATGATATCTCGGGATCTTTGAGAGGAGGCATGATAATACCTACAGGAAACATTACGAACTCCACTGCTGAGAACAAGAGGAAAAGGGACACTTATTTCTATGGTGAAAGTAGAAATTAGAACCCAACAACTAGATCAGTATACATTCCTCCACGACCCTAGATCAATGCAGGTTGTTTTCAATGTGGTTATCTTGACCATATAATGCGATATTTTATGGAACAACCAAGTGCATGTCATAATTGTAACAATATAGGGCATCTTCAGCGCTATTATCACAGTGCTCCAAGGTCAGGTGCTCAAGACACTTCTCTGTTATCGTACTCATCATATTCTTTGACTGAATGAGGACAACAGAATCTGTCTCGTTAGTATAGCATAACTAGCCATGGTGATTCTAGAAACACCATGACTCCTCAACCAAGGAAACCTCATCAAGGAAATAAGGAGAACAATATAATGAAGAAGAAAATGTATGGAGTTGAGCAGATGATTGTCGATGATTAGGCTGGAACATCTATAGTGAGAGGTGAGATTCTTTTGAATTATATCTTTGTTCATGTGTTGTTTGATACTGGTGCATCACATTCCTTCATTTCATCTCGTTCTGCTGACATGCTATGTTTAAAATTGGAAATGATGCCTTCTATTTTGAAACTTCAAACTCCTATTGGTGAAAGAGAATTTCAATCCTTTGTGTGTAGAGCATGTGCTGTAACATTTGATGGAGATGAGCTAAAATGGGACTTCTCGATGTTAGATATGGATTTCTATGATGTAATCCTAGGTATGGATTGGATAACAATGTTCAAGGGTCAAATGGACTGTTATAGGAGAATAATTATTTTCATGACTAAGGACGGTATCGGGAATCTACTTAGAGGAGAGGGGATTGTAAAGAACGGTGCAAAGAGCTTGTTGGCACCAATGGAGGGAACAATATCTTACTAATTGGAAGCATTGACATTGGAATCAATGGAATAGATTTAGGAAAATAGTTTTCTAGTTGTTGTGGATCAATTTCTAGATTCCTTTCCCATGAACTTCTTAGGGTTATCACCTCTAAGGGAAGTGGATTTTATGATCGATCGCCTTCTAGGGACTAGTCCTATTTCCCTTCCATCTTATAAGATGGAACCTACAGAATTACGGGAATTTAATGTGTGGTTAGATGAGTAGGAATGTAAGTGTTTCATATGACCAAGTATGTCTCCATGGGCAGAACCGGTTTTTTTCGTAAACAAGGCAGATGGAACACTTCGGCTGTGTGATAATTATCGTCAACTTAACCAAGTTATGAGAATGAATAGATATTCACATCCAAGAATTTATTATCTATTTGTTCAATTAAGGGGAGCTCTGTGGTTCTCCAAGATTGACTTTTTATCATGATATCACTAATTGAGAGTTAGGAAAGAGGATATTCCAAAGACAACTTTTAGAAGTAGATATGGCCACTATGAACATGTAGTCATTCTGTTCTATCTAATGAATGCACCAGCATCCTTTATGGAATTGATGAATCTGATATTTCAACAATATCAGGATTCTTTTTTTGTGGTGCTTTTGGATGACATTTTAGTCTTTTCAATGAAAATGGCTGATCTTGAGGACCACCTAGAAACAGTGTTACAAATCTTGAGAGATCATCGTTTGTATTCCAAATTATCAAAGTGTGAATTTTGGATACAGGAAGTACGTTTCCTTGGCAATGTCATTTCAGGGAAAGGAATTTCTTTTGATCCTGAAAAGATAGAAGCCGTTATCTCTTGGAATCTACCGAAGAATGTGTTCGAGATATGAAGTTTTCTTACTATAGCTGGTTACTACTGATGCTTTGTGCATGATTTCTCACGACTAGATTCAATAATGATATCTCATAGAATGAAGAATGCTCCATTCCTATGGATGGAGGAATGTCAGAGTCCTTCCAAGAACTAAAAGTTCATCGTACAATGGCACCTATCTTGATCTTTCCTAAATAAAGATAGGGGTATGAGGTGTATTTTGACGCTTCAGGAGTAGGGTTGGGATGTGTTCTCATCCATAGAGATCACGTGGTTTCTTATGGTTCAAGGAAGTTGAGGGTACATGAGAGGAATTACCCAACAAATGATTTGGAGTTAGCTGCAGTCGTCCATTCTTTGAAAACATGGATACATTATCTCTTTGGTGAGAAATTTACTATCTTTATGCATCACAAAATCATGAAACACATTTTCTAACAGAGAGATTTGAATCTGAGGTTGAGGAGGTGGATAGAGTATCTCCAAAATTTGGACTTTGACGTGATGTACACACCAGGGAAAGGAAATTCAGTGGCAGATGCATGGAGTAGAAATTCATATGCTCAGTTGGAGAAATAAGCTTCAGATGAATGGTAGTTAATGTAGGTTTTAGATGACATGAATGAGGAATGTGATGACCGAGGTGATGTAGCCATTTTATCTTCAGCTACGCTTATTCCGGATTTTGTAATGATGATCAAAGAGTTACAAACGTCTGATGCCGAATGTCTAGTTGCATGTTCAAAACTCAATGGTGGGGAGACCTTTGATGGATAGAATCTTGATGGAGGTTTATTTTTCTATTTCAGAGATCAGATGGTTGTACCTATGGTTTTTCATGATAAACTACTTCATGATTACAAACATTCAATATGGGTTGTACATCCAGGTACACAAAAGATGTATAAGGCGTTTAAGGTGCCGTTTTAGTGGAGCGGCATGAAAAGGAAGGTGGCCGAGTTCATCTCGGGGTGCTTAACTTGTTAGCAGGTTAAATTATAGCATCGAAGACCAGCTGCTATGTCACAATATTTTCCAATCCCAGTGTTGAAATTGGATCAAATAGAAATGGATTTTTTTATAGGTCTTCTAAGAATGGTCCAGAAACACAATTCCATTTGAGTGATAGTGGACAGTCTAACCAAGTTGGCATATTTCATCCCGATTCATGAAACTCATTCAGTTGAGGATCTTTAAAAAATCTATATCAAATAAGTTGTAAAGAGGCATGGTGTACCTGTTTCAATATTCTCAGATAGAGATTTGAGATTCACATCTCCTTTCTGTAAATCATTACAACAAGCCCTAGGAACTTAGTGGACTATGAGCCGTATATATCATCCTCAAACGGATGGACAGTCCGAGCGGACAATACAAACATTGGAAGACATGTTGTGGTCTCGTGTAACGTATTTTGGTGGCTCATGGGAGGATCATATACCCTTATTGGAGTTCTCATACAATAACATCTATCAAGCCTCAATACGCATGGCTCTGTTTGAAGCATTGTATGGGCGTCCTTGTCGTTCTCCACTATGCTGGGTGGAAATGGGTGAAACATCAATAACAGGGCCAATCCATGTCCATGAAACAACAGAGAAGATCCAATTGATAAGAATGATGATGGAGACAGCTCAGAGTCATCAGAAAGCTTATGCAGATCATCGTCGAAGACCATTTTCATTCAGTGTGTGTGACCATGTCTTGTTGAGGATATCTCCAAGGCATGTATATCGTCATTTCAAGAAGTAGGTAAATTTATCTCCTAGATACATTGGCCTTTTTTAGATACTAGAACTGGTTGGAGAGGTGGAATATCAGTTCGTATTACCACCACGGTTTAGTTCGGTGCATAATGTGTTCCATGTATCCCAGTTAAAAAAGTATCACCCTAATTCTGACCATGTGATCTGATGGGATCACGTAGAGATTGAACGAAATGCATCACTGGTACATAATCCAGTACGGATGATGGATTGATAAGAGAAAGTATTGTGTGGGAAATGAATCAGCATACTGTGAGTTTTATGGAAACATGGTTAGATTCAAGAAGAGACATGGGAACATGAGAAGGAATTGAAAGAGCAGTGTCGGAAAAACCTTTACACCAATAAGGGTTTTCTACTTTCCAAAGACGCAAAGACCAATGGTGGGGAGAATGTAGTACCTCCGGTTTTGGGTACATAACCCCTTTAATCATGTTTTTTTTAATTTGGTGTGTATTAAAGTAGAGAATTTCCAAAAAAATAGAGAGTTTCCATAAAATATAGTGTTTCAATAAAATAGAGTGTTTCTATAAAATTTAGCGATTCCATAATATAGAGTGTTTCCATAAATTTTTATTTTTCCATAATGTTGGTTTTTTACATAAATTTTGATATTTCCATAATGTTGGTTGTTTCCATAAATTGGGGTGTTTCCATAAAGTGTAAGGTTTCCATAAAAAATGTGTTTCCATAAAAAATGTGATTCCATAAAAAGGGTAAATGTGATGGATGGGAGAGATTGGGGGTTTTATAAGGAGTGTTGGGACAATAATTAAGGCTGCATGATCCATACATGGTAGTCACAAACCGTGTGGTCAAATCTTGCACAGAGGTCAAATCTATATCCTATTTTCTAAGAGTGTGATCATTTTTCTCTATTTAATTTGATTTGAATTCAAAACGTCCCTAACTCAATATTACTCTCCCTAGAAGGCCAGATAACCACTCCCACATGAGTTAAATCTATTATGGATCCTTCCCTTGGTGATTTTGAGTCTGATTCTTGAGGATAATAGATCTAAGGCTGCTCATGGAGAATCGACCGACTTTCTTGGTTGTTCTTCGTCTGTTGTTAATGTTTCATGAAGACCATCGAGGTAGGTGGCTTCTATCTCAACATAGAATGATATAATTTATTTTATTAGATTTAAATTGGTTTATGTATTGTGAAAATCCTGGAAAAATATTCATTTGTGATTATTTATGGTTTTTGCGATATTGCATGATCTTGGTTAATAGTTGTGGAAAATGGGGTTTAATTTTAAATGATAAATTTAAATTATGGATTTTATGGAATTGAAAAATGGTTGATGAAAAAGTGATTTTCAATAGAAAGGGTTTTCAATAAAAATGGAGTTTTATTGAAATGGCATGTAGCTGATATGGTTTTAATTGAAATGGTTTTGACAGAAATAGTTTCAATAAAATAGGTGTTTTTATTAAAATGTTTATTTTTCGTTTTTCATTGGGAAAATGTGTTGTGTGTTCATATTTCATATACGGGGCTTGGTTGAAATATGACCTTGTGATCGATGCTAAAGGATTAATGGCACATGGTAATTACATATATGGGTCTTGGTTGAAATATGACCCTGTGCTTAGTGCCAAAAGACTGATGGAAAATGGGAAACAATTACCTTATGATGAAATGGTAGATCGACAAGAAACTGCTCATGAGTATATAACTATCATAACGTAGCATGCATGGTTGGTTATATGGGTTTGAGAAATGGTTGGGTATGCTGGTATAGGGTTATTGGGAAATGGTTGTAAAGATTGATTGGTTATTTTTCTAGAAAGATATCTTGCGGGAAATTTTGTTTCACTTTCACTTGTATGGTTTTTGTTATTAATGGTTTTCGAAACTTGTTTATATTCATTAAAAAAATTGATTTGGAGAAATTTTTTTATATAGATTTTTTTATGTAATTGTTTACAACACTTCTATCCTAGTGGCGTGAGTAAGTAAGTCATTGGGGGAAAACCTGCTTAGTTTTTTACTCAACCATTCATTGGTACATTAGTGCTTTTGTAGATGTCATATTCTGAGGCATAGGTAAAGCTAAGACATCTCATTACTAGTGGTTTTTGGTGATGCTTGGGTGATGTGGTGGTTCTTGGCACATGGATCTTATTGTGGAGCCATGGAGGGTGTCTTGGTGTATTTTGAGATTCTTTAGTTTTTACCCACTGTTGTGTACTTTGATGTGTTTGACTTAAATGAAGTTTCCAAACTGTCTTTAAATTTTTCATGCATCATATAATAAATGTTTAGTTATGTTTGGTTGGTTCATTGGGTTATTACATAAAGGGTAAATTGTCCTCCACTTTTATTTGAAACCCCTTGGCATTTATTGCAAGCCTTTGTCGTCTTGGGGATGTTTCTTAAGGCTTAGTAATGACTCATTGTGCTCTCAAGACAATGATAATTGGAAGGTCACTACACTATCCTAATTAAAACACTTCCCAGATCCCTTGAGGTAGTTTCCTGGGGTATTCCTACTACATTTTTGACATATAGGTTATTTGAATTTATTTATCCCATATATCTTATAAATAATTAAACTATGTTATTCTAGAAATCTTTTGTTGTCCTAGATATAAAACCAATCCCTAATATCAGTCTCCACCTTATGAAAACTACAAAAAAAATCCTCATTGACTCTATAATATTGTAGGTATAAAACTTTTCAAATACATGGTTTTAATCCATTAAATAAGTAATATCTAACTCAATTATAATGAGAGGACAAATCAAATTCCTTCACTATAATCATCATAATGTTTTAGTCATATGTTCTAATAGATTCACCCTTATTTTTTCATCCTTAGAAATTGTTGATTATTATTTTTGTGAATAGTTTACCAAATATTTTGTTGATGAATAATTTGTTAATGTCTTCCCATTACATAGAGTCAAATTCCTATTTTCCATTATATTATTTGTGATACTCCACAAATAGTCATCCTTATCATTTAAATAATAAAAACCAAAACAACCTTCTCATTCTCTTATCACTGGATGGAAAAAAATCATTAAATTGATCTTTTAAAAAGAAAATATATGATAATAAGATCCACTAAATTATAGTTAATGCTAGTGAAAATTGGATTAAATATAAATATACTCCCATTTTGGTTAATTTTGGAGCTCAATGATATTACAATTGTAGTTTATATCTTGTGATGTATTTGTGATCAATATTATGTGTTTTTGTATCCCTAATTGAATCCATTTTGTTAGCTCATTTATACATTGTATGAATTGTACATCACACTCATTGTTATCATGGTTCGTCTATGATCCAATAATAAAATCAAAACAATATGTTTAGGTACATTAAAATGAAAATTTAGTTAATAAAAACTATGATTTTATAGTATGTAAATCAAGAATTACGTGCCTACCCTTATTTAAAATATGTTGGGATTCAATCTATGTTATCACGATTAATTTCATTTTTAGGTTCTCCAACCTTAATCTATTGAAATTTTTCTTCATTGAATATATGGAGAGTGTGAATTTAGCAAGCATTTCCCCTTTATGTTTCTAATTAGGTCTATAATCTTTACACCACCCATCATGCATCTTCATTATGATGAAGTCAGTAATCAACCAACCCTTTTCGAGGTTATTACACCTAGGTGCTTCTATTCCATAGAAGTATCCACATTCAAATATCTAGATGTAGATATGTTTATCATAATACCAGATAGTAAATAATTTATTGAATAATTATTATGATCTCTAAAAAATTCAATAATTCATAGAGTCATAACAAGAGTACTGTAAAATAATCCATAAAATTACTAAATCTTTTGTCAGATTACAATTATAGAGGCTGATGATAATAATATAAAAATAATACATTGATTTAATAGTTTCATTAATATATCCCATAAATATTGATACAAACCAATGATTAAATGGTTTACTATATTTGAGAATAACTACATTTATATCTCATTTTACAACACTTATGAAAATCTCCACATTAACATTATCATTTCTTCGTTATTATATATATGTTATCAGAAATAATTTTCATCACAACCATGTAAATTGAAACATAATATGGGGTGATATTAAAGGAGATTTTAGGGAAAAATATCAACTAGAAATAATATATATGTCATATATATGAGGTAAAACATGAATAATGGATTAATACCATATAAAACGGTCATGATATTTGTTTCGCTGTTCCTTGAAACATGTGTTCTAGTTTTAAGAATCACTATTTCCAGGCTGTTTCCATTGGATTTTTTATGGAAGAAGAAACTCCCAAGAGTTATTTATCCAAATGGGACCTACCTTCCAATGGAAGTCGGTCGGTATGTATGAAATTTACGATACATAAGAATGTGCGTTTGTCGAGTGGATGGGAGGTCGGACTCATCACACCGTTTTGGGGGGAATTATTGTCTCCTCCAGGACTCTCTTTGTAAATTTAAGATATTTTCATTAATCCTTATTAATTTTCCATGAATATCATAAGTATTCATGTGAATTTACAATAACATATTAACATGTGTAAAATTTAGAATCATCAGTATGCATTCAAGGTTCTTCATCAATGAAAACATCTATATGTATTCGAGTTTTTCCATCAATGGTATCCTCTAACATAATTATTAGAGATTAATTTAGTAATCATTATTATTATACTAGTTTTCAGCCACTTATTGTGGCACTGTAGAATTTATTGTAATCCAGTGAGATGAAGGTTTGTTTTGATCTTGGGATCATTCCCATAATATGGGCTACCAACATATGCTTGTGAAAGGAATAAGAACCCTCGTAGTTGGATGTCACTTAATATGACACATCATACCTATTAAGGTCATGTGATATGGACCTCTAAGAGAAAGGTGCATAGTCAAAACACATTGTGTGACTTACGCTAAAGTAGACCAAGAAACATGGAAATGATATTGGTTAACAAGTAGAATCAGACCTTATTGGGAATATGGACCTAGGAGAAATAAATTGATTTGAAGTGTTGGGTTTGAACCTCAAAGAGGCTTCATACATCTCCCATTTGGATGGGAATAAAATCCAATGTAGTTCGATAGATCTCAAAGGGGATTATGGTCCTCTGTGAGAGATGAGTTTGGGATTACATCCTGAAAAGGATTCCTTGATAATTTGAAGATTGAATTTGGGTAATATTTCTTATGGAGGATGCCCAAATTGGGGGAATTAGGGTTGAATTCCTAAGGAGGATATCATGTGTGCTCGGTCCCTGAAAGAGATTCCTACATATCCTGGATTGAATAGGAATCAGAGTTCTCGTAGTTATTTCGGTTGTAAAAATGTGGTGGTCATAAAAAATCTATATTCCCATGTGATTGATGCCAAGTATGAGAAAAAAGAGAATGTCAAAAATTCTACAATGGAATTCACACTTCCAAATTTTTCCTCCTTCGCTGATGGAAGAGGGAACGTTGACCATAAAAGAGGGAGAGGTGACGAGCATTCCCTCCGTTTTATTTACATTGGACAAGGGCCCAATATAAGGAGGAAGGGATAAAGGTGAGGCGCTTACACCAGGATAGTTGCCTTGATAGGTTTTGGATCACCTCATTGAGAAGGGTGAGGCTGGGACCCAACCCTCCTCCAAACTAGGAACATCCCAACACCATTTCTGGGAGAAAGGTCCATGTGACTGCAGATATACAAACCAACAGACAATTCCTGAATCCTAACCCCATTGTGAAGCAAATTTGGGAATCCTCAGACTACGGAAATACAAACCCAAATAGAAGACACAGTCATGTGCCTTTCCCCAACGTTTGATAAGACATGAGGTTTTGGTGGAGTCATTAACATTGTCCCTTTCTGATAAGGGACCAATGAATGAGATACCCTGGCATGAATGGCATTTAAAAAGGATACTTGAGTTGGTCACATAGGTACCTCACGCGACTATGCTACGTAGGTAAATGGCACAGGTATGCCACTCAGGTATTCTGCGTAGGTATACCACGCAGGTATACCACACAGGTATGGCGCCCAGGTACGACGCACCGTTATACGGCACAGGTATAAATGATGACTGAAGAATTAGAAGAAATTCCAAACATGCTTATCTCATTTAATTATCTCTTCTCTCGAGGTATAGAGAGACACCTGAGTCAATTTGAGGGATCTAGTAGAAAGAGCTATGCAATGGGAGCTTGAGAGAGTCTTTAACTATTTTTCATTCTTCAAATGGGGAGCCCAAGGGCACTATTTTTAGGTACAGATGAGGCCTGGCCGATGTAATGTTCCTCGCGCATGTACTTTGTGTAGCTCAGCCGTGTAGGAGCTCCGCGTAGATTCATAAAACATATTCTGGCGTGGAGGTCTTCCATGTAGGTCATCCGTGTAGGTCGACCGCATAGGTCAGCCGCACAGATCCGTGAAGCTACTCCATCGTGATTCTCTTTGGGAGTATTTTTTATTTTCCTCTATACTATTTATACCTTGATTTTTTATTTGAAATTTCTGAAGATCATCTTCATAGCATTTTTGGTTACTTTCTATAGTAGTTTCAACAAAATCACCCCCACAGGATTGGATCCGAAATATCCAAATAGGGTCGAGTCCTGAGGGGAAAAGTTTGGGGAAAAATATTATGGATGGATTCCTGAACAATGTAGGTTTTCCGCATAGGTGCTTCATGGAGGTATGATGACGGACGGTTGTGTGCGGTCCAGATGCGGAGCTTTTGCGCGTAGTCCTGACATGTAGGTCTTCAATTGCCTATAAATAGGTCTCAACCTTCATGATTTCATCACTAGTACTTTCTCAGAATTTTTTTTGTGGTTCTCATTGTTTAGCTTGTTTGCTCAACTTCATCGCATTGTGATCTCGCGTAATTTCATTGAAATTTTTTCAAGGTAAAATTATATACGCGATGGAGCTACGACAATGGGCTTCACTGATGGGGTTCCTCTAGGACCCTTGGTGAAGGAACTATGCAACATACCTCACCAGAGGACCTGCACTACATGCCTCATCAAATGATCTAAGAAAACAACGTCCTTTTCTATTTTTTTTATTTCCAATTTTAAATTTTGACATAAAAATTTGGTGATTCTTTTGCAGGAGAGAATTACTCATTTGATGAATCATACCGAAGAGGATAACGCTTTCAAAAATTAAATGAGTAAAATCACCATACCAGACTATTATTACATTTTTGAGAGCACTCCTACTGGGATATTAAAGGGTCTAATTCCATACCAATGGGACTATCTGCAATATCCTTTCTTACCCTTGTACAGACATGGACTATTTCATGATTCCCATGTTACATTTTTTAAGAAGTACATTCCAATGAATTGGGTTCTTCAATACTCCAACTGTAACTGCTTGAATATTAATGAAAGGGGGTTCCAATACAAGAAGGAATATTCCCTGTTAGTTGCATTCTTCCTCACAGTGGTTGCACTACCTATATGAATGATCATGTTGAAGAGTCGATACCGCATTGTTTTGATTCCACTTTTCAGGATTTCCAAATAGATCAAACTAATGGTTAGAAATAATATTGGGACCTTTAATCTAGAAGAGGTGTAAAACCCGATTGGATGTGGGCATTCAGGGTATGTCGAACTTGTGCAGAACATAGAAAATATTTATCAGATGTTCATATCTACAAAGCTGTCTGGATGGGGAAAACATATGTTTATATAAAAAATTGATTTCATTCTTTAATTACTAATAACATGGAGTCCACAAACGAATTATTTTAATTTCATGCATGTTGAAGTGGGTATCATTCTCTTGGATGTTTACCAAATAGTTGGAATTCCCATTATTAGGGAAATGTATGATGAATTCATCCCACCTTCTACAAAAATGGGTGATGTCACTATAACAACATCATTGACCCATGAATTATTTAAGATAGAGAAAAATTTACCCAAGGACATGAAATATATCCATGGTAATGTGTGTATGGATTCCTTTTTTGAACCAACAATAGAAGAAGGTTCAACCTGCGGACATCTTACTATTTCTCCTTCTGTAGATAACTGAGGATGTTCAGGCACATATTGACCTACATTGGAAAGAGGCGATTATAATAATAGGGGATATAAAGTAAAACCCAATATAAATGCAAAATTACACTTATCTTCCATCCATGATATGTGGATAAGCATTAATTTTCTTCTAGTCAGTGAATCCGGAGGTGGTGTAAGATCAGATACTTTTAACATAGCCACTAAACTGGTATAAGGGATGTATATTGAGCTAGAGACCTATATATTAGAAGGAATTTACCACTTCCTACTGCATTTATACAATGGGAAAACTCCATTGATAATTTACAGGCTATTCCATGTGTTGTGGGGATGGATTTCAGCACATTTTTTGTTATACTCAGTGTTGAATTCAGTCAATGTTTCCCATGGTCGGTTCACTCCATTTTTACAGAAAGTTTCTAGTATTCAGCCTCTGGACATAAGACCTGACTTGGTATTGAAGTCACTGACTGTCTCAGGAGAATTCAACATCATTCATTTTGGTAACCCATCAGTTGGAATATTTATTAATGATGATAATGCAAATAATTATTAGCTGATATCGTATATGATGGCATTCAGGGGTGGCATATTATGAACCGGGATTGATGGTGAGAATATCTGTAGGCCATATGTATGTTATAGGTTTTCTCATCAGTTCTGATGCCTTTAACAATAAAACACTTTTCCACCCACGTATGTCAAACATGAAAAAAACCTAATGGTTGTGGAAAAATGTGGATTATAATAGCTTTAGAGGTATCCAAATTGTTGATTACATTAACTCCATAAAAAGCACCATCGGATTAGAAGATGGGTATGTCAAATCTTGGGTTTCTTCAAATCCTCAAGGGGATTTCACAAAATTAATATATCAAGTGGAGGCTACAATGCCTGTTCCATGTATAAATCATTCTATAAAATCCAAGGCCAAATATGATACATAAGTTTCATAGGTTTTAGAGCCCTCAAAACGACTTCACAGGAAGAATACTAGGAAGAAAAGGGCTAGAGAAGCAATAACTAAAATGTCAAGGCGATCAAGTCTCTCCCATCCAACATAGATTCCTATTCCATATGTTGAACTTTCTGAATAATGAAGGCATGAAAAATTTCCCCAATCATGAGGTTTTGAATTTTTTCCACAGTCAACCATACCATGATTAGATTATGTGCGACATTTAGCCATTCATCATTGGGAGAGTGTAACCTGTGATCTTAGGGACGTATGGGCATTTCACTAGCATGGAATTTGAATAAAAAAATATTGGTGACATCAAGGATCCCATTGATTTCTATCTGGGCAATAACATTGCTGATATACAGAAGTGTATTGTGGAGATGGAGATTATTATATATGCGATTATTGAACAAATCTGAGCATCTAAACGAATTTCTCATATGCTGGACATAGGTGTCTGTGAAGGGGTAATTATTGACACTGAAGATGAGTGGGATATTTATGTTAATAATGTCAATGTATTTCCGTTTTTATATTATCTCAACTATTATTTACCATTTATCATCATTAATCTTGATGAAAATGTATTTTTTCATAATGAATGTAGAGAAGGAAGCTCCGGACCAAATCTCAAATCACCTAAGTATGGTCCTAAAGGCTCTTCTATTGATGCAAAAAATGATCCTCCCAGGCTTCCAGAACTTTCTCCAGGAGCATGAATCATGACTATGTTAATTGTGATAGACAATCCTCAACTATTACCCCATGTTTCCCCTACTAAGAGGAGTGTTTCAATATCTCCCCCTACTTTTGAACAAAACACTCAAGATATCAATGAGATTTATCCAAAGTGTTCACCAAAGGAGTATGTATTTATACTGTCTTTATGGCATATAAATCGATCAATATACTCTGGTAACCATGTCTTATCCTCTTGTAGGATATATGTCCCTCTTATCTCTCAAGGGATTGAGAGCCTATTTTTCAAGATCAGAAAAGTAATACCTAGGGGAAACCCAATTCATGATGATGAATCTGTAATTTTAATAGATATATAATCAAAAGATCTAGCAATACCTGCTATTGGTTCTGTTGAAAGAGGGGAAAGCCATGGTAAGATTAAATACATTCCTCAGTTTCTTTTTTCCAAAGAGCATGAAATAATAAACAATTATATTCCTATTGAAAAAGATGAAAGGAATGAAGATGGAGGGAAATATAAGACAAATGCTGATATTGAGCCAAACCTAGAAAGACATGATGTCGACATACCAATTGAAGAGAAAATAGAAAAAAAATGTCTGCAGAGCCAATTTGGGAACCATCCAACGTTTGTTGAATACCTTAAATGGTGAGGATGTAATAACATTTCTAGAAATATACACTGAAATGATGGACACCCTTAATCCAAATATTGATAGTCTGGGTTCCATTAAAGTGTTTTGGGATTTTCATGAGGATTTGCAAGGGGTTAAGTTCCTATTCTTGAATTTTCCATACATAATTTGTTTTTAACTATATTATTTACATAAATGTTCACCTTATGTAGCTTTATCTATAGAAAATGTCGCAAAGGCTCTTCATGAACAGGATGTTCCACTTTATCCTTCTACTAGGGATGGAAAAAAACATACATAGGATCCTTCATCAAGAGATATTCTAGAGCCTTCAAATGTCATAACTGATAAAATTCAAGGAAATACCCCTTCTTAAGAAACATCTTCTAAAATCACTAAGATTGAGAATACATGGAATGAATCTGATCAAGTAGATGACTTATTATTGGGTAAATATTATCATCTTTATTGAGTCATATTTGTTTCATCTGTTTGAAATTAATAATGACCTTGATTTATTGTTTTGGGTTATCAGTTCCTAGATCAGAAGGTGAAGCTTCTACTGTCCCAAGAGAAGTAGAATAAGGCAGCTCTCTAAGCGACCTGTTTCCTGAGTATATTTTACCTCATGGTAGTGACTCAGATTCAGACTTAGAGATGTAATATTCCCATGGTATGGAATGTAATAATACATAGCGTCATATCTATAGCATAATTATAGAAAATACTATAGATGAATTGTTGTCCCATTTTTCAAAACACCCAGAATTATTCTACTTATTGGGATATGGTGGATTTAATAATTATCCATTCTATGATTCTATGAAATAGAATATTCTCCGATGGGAGTAGGAGCATAAGCTGCGACATGATTTTGTAATGGCTAAAAAATCATCAATATTGAGGTATTTTAAGCTACGGTAGTTGAGGCAGAGGAAAATCATAACATGAAATCCCTATAGATTAGCCAACAAATCAAAGAAACCATGAAAGAGTTTTTATATCATAAACATCAACTATCTGTTGTTCATAATAATCTTGAGCACTTGATTGAGACATTAAGAGAAACCCAATTAGAGGGGATAACTACCATTTCATCTCCTAAGGAAGAACATCGTTAGGCATAGGAGTTTGGAGTTCCTCAAATGCGTAAACTTCATAAAGCAGCTGATTGGGCTTATGAAGCGGTCCAACAAGTGAAAAGTCTTATTGAGTGTTTATTCAAAAACATGACCGAGAGGCTACATTTTTTGGATGGAACTCTATTTTCATATAAATGAATTTAATTTTGATTTCAATCATATAAATCATCATTCAAGTTTTTCATGATTCCAATTTGAAAAGTAAGTGATGATAATGATTCATTTATGTTAAACAATCATTATTATAATAATAATAATGATGTGCTCAAAATTTTCTTTATTAAGTTGAGGGACCTATTTATCATTATTTAATTGTTGCCTGTTTTATATGGATATCCCCACAAATTTTGTATCTTTTTAACCTTTTTTAATTTCCCAATATTATATAAATGGTTCAAAAATATGCATGTTTAGTGAGATATGACTCGTCTTTTTTTTTTTCAGAGTTTCCTTCACGAGTCCTCAATCTAATGAGCACAATGTCTTTAGTTACTGGTAGTTTAGATTCAAGAATGTCGGAATAGAAAGGGATAATATTTAGGGTCGAAATTGCTGTGACCGTAAATTTTGAAAATAGTTCCTAAAAAACTTTGTGATTAAGAATTACTTAAATATTATTTAAAAATTTCCTAGGGTAATCATGAGCAATGATTTTTATGGACACGAAATTTAAAACCTGTATCAACATAAGGTAAGTATCTTCTAAGAACGAAGTAACCATTATTTGAAAAACCTGTTATGGGGGTTGTATTATACAGGTCCAACTGGGGTATATGCTATATATCTAAATAGTGGAATCTATTGTCTGATAGGCCTGTCATGTAGGTAGTTTATGCAAGGCCACCTATGGGCATGTACTGCATAGTCAAAAAAAAGTTCTCCTTGAAGTTTAACATTTTACTGTTGATAGACCAGGGAAAATAAGATTTGGGTGACCCAAGACCATAGTGGGTGGTTTTTCCAAGGAAAAGAATTTTAAGAATGAATAAGGGAAATTTAGACCAACATAAATCGTGAATTGGAAAACCATTTCTATACACCTTTGGTGTATGATAAATGGTTAAATTTTTTCATAAAAGTGAATTTCTGATATCATACAGTGCAGTTTTTAGTCATGTAGTGAGGAAATTGTAATGTTCAATTTTATGTCATGCAGTGACATTGTTGTACTATGGAATTTTAAGTCATGATGTGAGGATGTTGTACTGTGTAGTTTTAAGTCATGCAGTGAGGATGTTGAACTGTGCAGTTTTAAGTCATGTAGTGAGGAAATTGGATGGCTTTAATTCAATATCTTTAACTTTGACCATAAGTACAAAACTCTCCCAATTTATTGATAATTTGTTTGGAAAGAGACTATCATATTCAGGTATGAAATGGATACTTGTAAACAGTGATTTGAGAACTTTTTAATAGAATACTGATATGGGAAAAGAGATAAAAACATTAGAGGATGTCTTTTCCTAGGAAAAATTTACCATAAGTTGACAAACCTGTTATGGGGGCTGTATTATCCAGGGCCATGTGGGGAATATGGTTCATAGCCAAATAGTGGCATCTTTTGACTGACAGGCATGGAATGTAGGAAATTTATGAAAGGCCACCTAAGGGAACGTGCTGCATAGTCAGGCTAAAGATCTCACAGAAGTTTGTTATTCAGTTTCTAAAAGCCGAAGAATGTTTATGGGGATTCAAATTTTATGAAGCATAGAGTTTGGATTATGGGGAAAGGTAAATGAATGTGGAAATTGTATTTCCAATCATGATATCCAATGAATCAGAGGAATATGGCTTTTACGAATGTCTGACCTAAACACTAAAGATATGGTGTCTGTAGTTTGGGGTCATACAACTAGGACCAGAAATGGAAACAACATAAAACATGTGGCCAAGTTATTTCAATGTTATTTTATAGTTTATCGAACACATGTTAAGGGGAATGTGTAAACCTTGGTCTTTAAGTCTTTCAGATTGTTATAATGTTAATGGAAAAGGTATACATGAATGACTGTTTTATAATACAGATTCTGGTATATTGTCATCAACGATTAAAGGGGATGAGGATACTATAACCAAGAACAAAGTTACCATTATTTGTCAAATCCTCTATGGGGGCTGTATTATGCCGGGCCAACTAGGGAATATACGGCTTACCCAAATAGTGGTATATTTTGGTTGACAAGCTAGTTTTGTAGGCAATATATGCAAGTCCTCCTAAGGTAATGTGCTACATAGTCAGACAAAAGAGATCTCAGATATTAGAAAACATGTCACTAGAAACCGTAAGAACTATTAGGAAAATCTAAAAATATTCAAGAGTAAGATTTTGATATATGGATGGAGTTTTTGACGAAGGCATTTGAAAAATATTTCAGCCAATATTGTCCATGAATTTATGACCTTTTTATAGATCTGACTCATATGTAAAACATAGACTTTCTCTATTTCCTTTGTATAAATATAGTGATGTGAAGTTTTATGTCATGCAGTGTGGACATTTTCTACACCATAAGGAATTGAAACACTTTACATATATAAAGAAACCTTTTAACCAATTCCTATGCTCACTTGAGTTGTGCTCGGTTTGAGAAACAAGGAGTAGTAAGGGTCTCTTTTATAATACAAATGTGACATAGTTGAAGAATGGGGTGTTATATTTCCATGAATTTTATCGTTGTATGGTAAGGAAGAAGATGAACCGATTTGAATAGAAGAACATATTGTAACTGTATTAAAGGATAAAACCCAAGTGTTTCTATATGTCTTTTTGGGTAATGAAAAAATTCATACATAGTATTTAAAACATTTATTATGATGAATCGATCCTTATACAAGGAATAAAGGTGTTTTTTATTATGGTTGGGCCCATGAATGGAGATCATGGCATCTCTACGTATCTCCTTGGAAATGATAATCATGCTATATGTAGTTCATGAAACAATCATTCCTTATGCTAATTGAGTTTGACATGATGAATGGGGGATTATTCACATGTTCTGAGAGAATGGTAAATCTTTAATACGTAAAATGGTATAAGGATAAAATCATATATCTTAAGGAAACACTCTCCATAGATCTGACTCATATACAAGATTAGAATATAATATAAGAAGAATTTGTGATTGTGCACCAAAAAATGGATATTTAGGTGTCTCTATGTATCTCATTGAAAATGAGAATCAATCCATACATAGTTCTTGAATCATGGTATCTTTGCATATCTGACTCCAACATTACAAAGAGATGGACTCATGTACCAATAAGTAGTATCGATGAATTCATTATCATTTTCTTAGGGAAACCTCTAACGTCTTATAGAGAAAACGTTATTTTTACAAATGATTTCATGCAGTTTAATGTCACGTGACAAGGATGAAGATTCTATGCACTTTAATGTCATGCAACATGGATGCTAATGGTTGTTATGCAGTTTAATGTCTTGAAACAAGAACATGGGGTTTGTGCAGTTTTAAGTCTTATAACAAAGAAATTTTGTTGTGTAGTTTAAATTCTTGTAGTGAGGAAAAATATGTCATGCACATTAAGGTCATGCATCATGGGCACTTCTGGTTGTTATGCTATTTAATGTCCTGCAACTAGGACATGGGGGTTATGCAGTTTTATGTCTTTTAGCAAGGACATTGTACTGCGTAGTTTAAAGTCTTCCAGCAAAGATATTTTACTATGTAGCTTAAAGTCTTATAGTGAGGAAGAAGATGTATAATTACACAATGATTTTCTTCAAGAAGCTCGCATTGGATGGAGTTGTAATTATCTCTTCATCCATTGAGATTAAAGCACATGCTCCATTTGAATATACCGAATGTATGAAATAAGGTCCTTCATAATTGGGTTCATGTTTTGGAGGTTTCATCCCAGGAATCATTAAAGTCATAAGGAAAAATACCAATTCCCCTCGAAGGAATGAACAATGGAAAAGTTTCTTAGTAAAAGATCAATCTATTCTATTCTAATTGACTTCTAAATTATGCAATGTAAGCAGTCTTTTCTCATCTAATCATTCCAACTCATTGAACCGTTTTTGAGAACTCTCATATCTAGACAATTGATCATATATTGCAAATATTAGTGATGGAAACTAAATTTCAATTGTAAAAACTACTTCAGTTCCAGATACCAATGAATAAGGAGTAGTTTAAGTAGTAGTACAGGTAGTTTCTTGATATGACCGTAAATAATTCAAAAATTTATTAAGGTATGATTTATTATCTATATCCACAGTCTTCTAGATTATATTTGATATGGTGTTGTTGAAGGCCTCTATCTTTTCACTGGACGCCACATGATAGCGAGATGAGTGGCTTGACTTGATATTATGCTCCTTATATAATTTTTTTACTTCAACAGAACAAAAATTTGTACTATTGTCAATCTAAATAGTACAAGTGACACCAAATCTGATGATGATATTAGTTTTCAAAAAACTAACAATGCTTTGGGCTCTGACTTCCGTGAGAGGTATTTCCTCAACCAATTTAGAGAATAAGCCAGTAGCAGTGAGAATATACTTGAACTGCTTAACTGTTGCTGGTGGATAAAGCCCAACTACATCCATTCTCTTTGAGGCAATTGGCTATGAGTATTTAGCTGTTTGTTGTAACTCTGTGGGTTTATGAATGATGTTGGAATGTACTTGGTATGGATGAAATTATTTAGTAAAATATGTACAATCTTGAGTCATTGAAGGCCACAAGTATCCAAGCCTTTCAGATCTGATCATAGAGTCTGTGCCCAGATTGGTGGGCACCACAAGCTCCTGAATGTACTTCTTTCATGACAGTTGTTGTCTCTTCTTCATCAATAAATCTAAGGAGAATTCCCTAAAATCCTCTCTTTTAAGGGATCTTTTGGTGGTCTGGACTAACATAATGAGTAAAATTGGCCACTCATTTCCGGATCTATTCATTCTCAGCCCTATATGGTGGAAGTACCCCATTTTAAATATATTCTATGATGGATGTTCTCCAACCCATGGTATGACCATGTGGTTCATAAATATGGATAATTTCCTAAATTTCCTCAATTCGGGTTTGAACAAAAGGTGATACAACACAACGATGGGTTATGCGGATATGTTGTTTCATCCGGATTTGGAACTACCAATGTTGTAGCTACATTAGCCAGTGCATCGGATTGAACATTTGTTGATTGTGGGATATAATACAATGTTATCTATATGGGAAATTTAGAAATTAACACTCTGACGCAATCACACATAGGGGTTAACTCTTCTTTTCTGGTAGAGTATTACCCATTGATTTGTTTGGTTACAAATTTTGAATCTTGTACTACTATTACAAGATCCATTTTCACGTGAAGGGACAATTACAAACATATGATGATAGCTTTATATTATGATTCATTTTTGGTACCACATTTTGAAAACATGAGAGATTAAGGAAATACTGTCTTTTCTGTGGAAATAAGAACAAATATTAATCAAACCTTGTTGACTTTAGGTTTATCCAGTATATGATCTGTTGGACTTATGAAAGCACCATCAAAATACATTTTCCATGTTTGGGAATTATCTTAAATAGAGAAGACCTCTTCATCAGGGAACTCAGTATTAAACGCTGAATCTGCTACATATGGAAGTTCAGCAAGGAATTCAGCCAGAGAATGGCCTTTTATTGCATTTTTTTGGCACAAACTAGATATTAAAATGTTTCAAAATAACCATCCACCATGCAAGATGACCTTTAAGCATAGTAATACTGAGGATAAATTTGAGTGGGTAGTTACGAGTTACAAATTGGACCTCATGATGTTGCAAATAGTACCTCAATTTCTGAACTGCAAAGATTAATGCCAGGAAAAACATTTCAATATTGAATACTGAGTTTCTACATCATGCATAGTGAAAATAAGAGATTAAAGGATGTTTTCACTAACACCATCATTCATTTGGAAGAGTAAGGCACCCAGTGATTGCTCTAAAATTGTTACACAGAGAATAAGTGGTCTTCCTTCGACAGGTGGCATAAATAATGGTGGACTCAAGAGATATTTTTCGAGGGTATTAAATGAATCGTGTAAATCTTATATCCATTGGAATGTGAATCCCTTCTTCATTAATCTATTGAAGGGTAAAAAGTTTCCTTTAAAATTGAAAATAAATCATCGAATATAAGCAATGTGTCATTGAAGTCCTTTTATTTCTTCTAAATTTCAAGGAGGTGTCATACAAAGGATTGATTTTGTTTTCTCAGGATCAACATCGATACCACAATGGAATAAAATGAAGCCAATGAATTTTCTTGAGCTAACCCCAAAAGGCCATTCCAAGGGGTTAATCTTCAAACTGTGTTGCCAACGTTTATTGAATATGGGTTCCAAATCATCCAAATGATTGGAACTTTGTCTAGATTTGACTACAATTCATCCACATAACATTCAAAAAAAATTTCTAAGAAGGGTTTAAAGATATGGTGCATGGAGGTTGGTATTTTGCGCCTTCATTCTTTAAGACAAAGGGCATTACCCGATAGATAAACACCCCTTGAGGGGCTCTAAAGGATGTATATTATTGATCCTATGGGCTAATACGGATTTGATTATACCCAAAGTAACCATCCATAAAGGAAAGAGCTTCATATCCAGATGTTGCATCAATTAAAAGTTCTGTAATTGGGACTGAAAAATCATCTTCTGGACAACACCGGTTAGATCTCCGAAATCAATGCAGACTCTGATTTTCTCATTATTCTTTTTCACTCAGAAAATATTGGCCAAACATTTGGGATACTGAACATCTCCTTACAAATTTATCCTTTATAATCATATAAAAACCAACATCAATTTTAGAGGCTTGAGTAGGGTGTGAACTTGTGGTTACTTTCTTGAATCCACATTGTTCTTTTGGAAATCCCAAAATATAGGTGACTAAATTAGGATTAAGACTTAGAATTTCAATAAAATTCCATGAAAATATATCTTGATGATGCTTTAGAAAGGATGTATACACCACTTTCTCTAAACAGATCATGGCCACACTAATTAGAGTGTGTCATGGACCTTCTTTTGTACCCATATTTATTTCTCTGAGTTCATCCACAGTGGTAGAGACACCTTCTTCAAATGATATAGGACTATCCCTGAGATCTACCTATCCTTATTCAATATGCATTACCTCTTTTGTTTCCACATTCGTTATAGATGATGAGGAAAAACGCCTAGTGTTAGGGGAGAACTCAGTATTTGAACATCCCAAAGAAAATTCCACCATATCTGACCATGATGATGATGAAGGGTCTTCCTGTGGTAATAACGAGGGATTGATGGATTGGGAATCAACATATTTATCTTCCTCTAGAATTAACAATAATTATTCTATTCTTGATGATGAATTAGAGGCTTATTGTAGTTCAAAAGTTGAGATGAAAAAATCTCCATTCAGGATTTCATCATCTCTTGGTGTATCGATAATGTTTCCCATGCTGTCAGACTCAATTGCCTCAATTGACATTGTAAGAACCGGGATCTTCCTTTCATGTATGTTTTTCTTTTTTCTAGAGTTTATGAGAAAATGAGAGTTTCTATAAATTTTCTAAGTACACACTGGGTACTTTTTTAGTACATACAGTGTACTTCCTTGCTGCATGAGGCTATGTTTTGCCTGGGTAGTATCCACACACACGACCATGTGGGGGTGACATACATGCCGCATAAAGAAGAGTACAGAAAAGACAAGTACACACCGTGTACTCCAAAAGTACATGTCATGTATTTTTATCATTAAACGCACTAGGGTTGTGTCTGATAGACATAAAACCCTTCTTCTAGGGCTCATTCATCCAAGAGAGTCTGTACAGTCACAGATCTTCAATGAGTCCCCGAACATCCATCTGTATTCTGAATCAAACACCATTTGTTAAGTTAGAATCACCTCGGTGAGTTCTCTCTTTTTCTTGAGCATCATTTTCCAATTCCTCCTATTTTCCTTGTTATCGTGGTTTGAACATTTTATATATTTTCATAGATCTACAGTTATCTGAGGAGATTCAAGCTAGGATGATCACTTATAGAGATCTCCTAATCTTAAGGCAGGTGGTTTGTGCCCTTCCGTTCAATGTCATTGAGTACTATGCACAAATTCCACCAATACTCTTGAACGGGGTATTGCGTGTTTACTGTTTTACCCCTGTTGATTTCATTCCATGATTGTAAGCTAGTGTAGAGGTAATATGGATATGATTATAGTGAATTTATATGATTTAGATGTGTTTTCCCATGCATGTTATGTTTACGAATGGTTGGTCCTATTAGCCTTTGGATGCTTTACCTATTTTCTATGCCTGTTTTTGGGGGATAGAGAGTTTTTATTCATACATGCTTGTTGTGCTGTAGATTGTTTATCCAAGTAGTTCTGTAGGTTTACTTGGCCTTATTACACTGCTATGCTCATTCACCTACACAAGGCTGTGAGAACCTAGTGTTGTAGACTATAAGGGGAATTGACCGGGTGAGCTTCCTTAGAAAATATTTTACCACTTTTGTCTATAAGGGGGATTGACCCATTGAGCATCCTTATAGAGCCTAGATCCACATTGGGCTATAAGGGTGATTGACTGAGTGAGCTTCTTCAGAGAGTCCTTGATTTCTTTAGAATATAAGGGGATTGACCGCTTGTGCTTCATCTAGGAGTTTGTATTTTTTTTCTTGAACTTTTTAGACTATAATGGAAATTTATGGTGATTGCTTCCTCTTAGATTCTATGAATGAACATGTCTATATGGGTATTTGACTAATTGAGCCTCCTCAGAGAGTCCATGACCATTGGTCTATAAGAGATATTTACCATGTGAGATTCCTCAGATATTTTATGACTACCATAGACTATAAGGGGAATTTACTGTGAGTGCTTCCTCGGAGAGTCTTCATATACTAAACTAGAGAGGATAGGATGTGTGCACTTCATATATGGTTACTATGCTTGATTGATTGTTTGACTTGTAGAAATTATTTCTACATAGCACCTTACTATTTACAGTTTCTGTACTTTTACCTGCCATATATTCACTGACTATTAGGCACAGATCATTGGGTGGTTTCCTGTTGGGATTTAGTCTCACACCCTATTTAGGACATGATTTTGGGCCCGAACATATTAAATTTTTTCAGGTATAGACAAGTGAAAACTCCCCTCTACTTCAGGTACATGACTTTCTGTGGAGCTGGAGAGTATTGGACCAAAAAATTGCTTGTGATGCTGAGGAGTTTTCTTTTGAACTTTTGTTTTGAACTATTTGTATTTCTAGTATTGTGACTTGTTTAGACACTTTCCTAGACATATTTATCATTCATAATTTCATATTTATATATTTTCTAGAGTTGTTTATTATTTCAGTCATCCATAGTTTACTGTTGTTGGATATTTACTGCATCTGCTATTGTTTGTTTTTTCTTAATTCCACTGTGTACTCGGCTAATAACAACATAGTTTCCCCACTATCACACTCAAGGCCCTCACTACTAGTCTGCAGGCTCTGGCATTCGGGAAAATTCTCTTGGGGCCATGCGACCAACCGGGTACGGGGTGCCTTTGGGTGGCTTCCAGAAGTAGGATTTTACTAGGTGGTATCAGAGGCATTATTTCCCTTGATTTACTGTTTGGAGACCTAGCCCGGGATTGTACAGAATGAGTACTTTGTAATATTTTATGCCCGGGAGAAGCTAACAGGTGTATATAGAAAAGCCAATCTACCCCGTTTAATTGCAATTTTTCTGGTTTTGTAATTAGCACATTTGATTTGATTTCACATTGAGTGATTAAAATGATTTGCGATGTTTTTGTTGATATTATTGAGGTTCTATTTCTTTTGCAACCCGGTGAGATGAGGGTATTCCATCTCATGCATCATATAGGGACTTTCTATAGATCACATTTCATGCATTTCTTCCATGACATCTAGGATGCATTTGCGATTTCATGTTGTTGTGGTAGATGTTTTGTAAAATATGCATGTTGTTGTGATAGGTGTCTTGATAAAATACATTATGTTTGATAAGGTAATGTTTTGTGCAAATTGTTTCTTGAATGGATGCTAAAATTTGGTTATTGGGGTGTTATGAGCCCTCATATACCAGAATTTGGTTGATCATTGCTCTATTTTCCTTGTTACAACATGTACATGATGCAAAACATTGATTTGCGGGGAGTATAGTCCCTCCCAAATATGAATTTGGCACTTTTGTTCTTGGTTTCAGTGTTTTTTGGGTTATGGAGTAGTTTCTAAGGCTTATTGTCCGGAAAAACCCATAATACACGTCGTGTAGTGTTAAGTACATTCCATGTGTTCTTATGTTCGGGATGAAATGGTTTTTCGTAAATACTCACAGTGTACTTTATGTACACATCGTGTAGTCTTTAAATGTGTCATAGGACATGTGGGTAGAGACATGGGATGGGGAAGTTCTTGTAAGGACACGCCATGTACTTTTCGAACGCATCGTGTACTGTTGACACAGTGTCCTCCCGTGTAACCAACAACTTGGATGGATATGTCTTTAAGCTATACATACCGTGTCCACGTAGAACACATCGTGTATTCTGACACATTTACACAGTCGTGTCACAAACAACACGAGTCAATGTTATCCATTCTAATACTCACCGTGTCCATCTGGAACACGCCTTGTAGTGTTAGCCGTGTAGTCGGCCATGTGTCTAACCACACATTAATTTGAGACTTCTTAGTACATGTCATGTCTGTCTGGAACATGCCGTGTAATGTAACATGGTTACACATGCTATGTCACAAAAAAATGGGCCAGGTGAAGCTTGTTTAGTAAACTCCGTGTCCATCTAGAACAGACTATTGTTCTGTCTTAGGAGAGCCGTGTGGCTTAACCATATTGAAGGACTCAGGTAGGTAATGTGGATTCAAGTACACACCATGTTTTAAGGAAACACGCCATGTGTCTGGGTTGTTACACGGTAAGTATAGACATGAGTACCCGCCCATGTAAATGGATTCAGGGAACACGTCTTCTAAGAATTGTACACTTTACATAGTCTTGTTTCGCAAAACATGAGTGCTTTCCTTATCTAGTTCCCTTCTTGCATTCCTTGTTTTTCTTCCTTGATAATATTGATCGAAGGTGTGCTTGACCTTTCAGATTTATGCCACTGATATGTCCTCCGATTGTGCGTCAGTTTCCAGATGGTGAATAGACACCAAACATGGTCGATCAGGGACTACCTACAGATCCTCCTTCTATGCTAGATTTGGCACCATCTATTATACTTGACATAGGTATTTATGAACAATTCAGGCATGGCTTTCTGAGGATGATGCGGACCTTTCAGGGAGCATTGCATCCTTCCCCTTCGATAGCTGCTTTGACGCGGGTCTTTTAGATGTAACATCCTCCTACTTTCATAGGGGATGGAGGACCCTCAGGCTGCAGAGTCATGGCTAGAAGCCATGATGACGATTTTTGACCATCTGAAGATACCTCCAAAAAAGAGGGTGAAGCTCGCTACCTAAATTATTTGAGACTCCTCCAACAGGTGGTGGCATGTGATCTCACATGTGGGACGCCAGCAGAATATGGCTTAAGAAGAGTTTCATCGCATCTTCTATGATTAATTCCATTCGGAGAACATGAGGGTTGATTGAGCCTGAGAGTTCATGAGTCTGTAGCAGGGTACTCTTTCTGTTATATAATATTCCTCTCACTCCAGAGAGTTGTAGTGTTTCACGCCTATTCTAGGAGGCGATGAGTTGTTCCTTGCACAGATGTTTGAGGATTGTATGAGGCATGACATCCAATCACAGGTGAAAAACGTCAGTTTGACTTCGATATCTTCTATCATCAACCAGGCGCTGATCACATAGCATAATATGACGGTTTCCGGAGCTGTGAGCTAGGTCGTTTTAGAGTCCAATGATAGTACTCTGCCAGATGATAGCAGGAATTTACCTAGGGTGGATGTGCAAGGAGATCAGAGTAGGAAGGATGTATCTTCTGGTAGCTATGTGGTGTGCTACATGTGTGGAAGAAGTGGGAATACGAATCCACGTTGCTCGATAGACCCAGTGGAGTGCCGATCTTGTGGAAATAATGGTCATATTTAATTCCTTTTCCAGTTATTCTAACTATCAGCTGGTGACATGGGTTCTTCTTTGACTCCACGTTTAGGAGAAGTGCCACCAGTTTCCCACTAGTTTGGGAACTGGTGTTCTTCCAGCCTTCAGGCCAATGTGGAGGTCATGGCTGTGGTAGTCAGTCACCTATTCTTCAGCAACATGAGGATGGATTAACTCATAGTGTTCAGGCAGGGTCATAGGGCTGTGGTGCATGCCTAACCTTGGCAGTGGAGCATACCCAGAAAAAGCAGGATCTCGTAGCTTCTACCATTCGAGGTATGATCTAAGTAGCCCCAGTTTTAGCTTCTGCACTTTTTTATATAGGGGCTTCACATAGCATTAACCCTGTTACTGTCATGGATATCCTTGGGCATTGCATCTTTTCTTCTGTTGATATCTTGATGCTAGACACCCCTTTGGGGACTAGAACAGCTATTTTACATCAGTGTAGAGATTTCCCTCTAGAGGTTGGTGGATGTCACTTTCTACAGGACCTCAATGTCCTAGAGATGACATGCTATGATTTCATTCTTATAATGTACTGGCTAGTTCCCTTCCAATCAGTCATTGATTTTTAACACCACAGGGTGAGTTTCATATCACCATATGGTGGATCCTTTCTTCATAAGGGTGAATGGGATGTCCAGGTGAGCAGAGCTGGTGTAGAGCATCAAGGGTTGGGAGGAGATATAACCCAGATTTCTAGTCTACATCTCGATGAAAATGGGACTTCACAGTTAGACATTCCTCTAGTAGTGGAACATTTTATAGATTTCATTCCAGATGACTTTTCAGGTTTTCCTCTAGAGCCTTAGGTACACTTTTCAATTGAGCTTGTGCCAGGAGCGGCACCGGTGTCTATTCCACTTTATAGGATGGAAACACCATAGTTATAGGATCTCTAGAAGTAATTCATGGAGTTGCAGGAAATGGGTTTCATCTGAACCAGTACTTCTCCGTGGGGTTCTCCCATCCTGTTTGCGAATTAGGTAGATGTAACCCTTAGGCTTTGTGTGGATTATCATAAGCTGAACCAGTTGATAACCAAGAACTGATATCCCTTCCATAGTATTGATGATCACATTAATCAACATCAAGGATCCTGAGTGTTCGTGATGATTGAATTGAGGTCTGGTTATCATCAGTTGTGTGTTAAACCATCTGATATACCTCTCACAACATTCTGGGGTAGGTATGGTCTATATGAGTATATGGTGATTTCGTTCGGTCTCACGAATTTTCCTGCATTTTTCATGCCACTGATGAACCGAGTGTTCCATCTATATATTGATTCCTTTGTAGTGGTTTTTTAGAAGATATCTTGGTGTAGAATCACACTCGACATGACCATGCTACCCATCATGAGATAGTTTTGAGTACATCGTGGGATAATTAGTTTTTTTCCATGCTCTTAAAGTACAACTTTTTGATAGATCAGGTTCACTTCTTTGGTCATGTTATCTTAGAGACATGAGTGTTAGTAGATCCAGAGAAAGAGAGATCTGTAGTTTCCTAGGAGCATCCAATGAACATCTTTTAGGTGAAGAGTTTTCTAGGGATGGATGGATACTACAGAAATTTCATACATGACTTTTCATTCTTGGCATCACTACCGACAGGTCTGATAAAGAAGGGTGTGAAGTTCGTATGGTCAGATTTTTATGAGTCACCCTTTTAGGAGCAGAAAGGGAGATGACTTTATCACTGATACTAGTATTGTTATAGCCAGTAAAGAGAAATACAATTTAGTATTATGATTCAGGTGTCGTTCTGGGAGTTTTTCTTATGCAGGGTGATGGAGTTGTTGTGTACGTGTCCCAGTAGTTGAGGCCACATGAGAGAAATTACCCGACGCACGATCTGGAGTTAGCAGCTATTGTTCATGCCCTACCCTGTTGGAGATATTACCTTCTGGGAGAGCCCTTTTTGGTTTTCACTAACCACAAGTCTCAAGTACATCTTCACTCAGTGTGATCTTAATTTTAAGCAGCACAGGTGGGTCGAGTACCTACAATCCTTTGACATTGAGCTTGCCTACATGCCTGAAAAAGGCAACGTAGTGGCTGATGCGCTGAGTAGGAGGACTTAGATACATGTAGTTCAAGACGCTATCAGTGAGTGGAAACATATGTCTATGTTCTCTGAGATGCATTTTGAGGTGCACGAAAGACAAGGGATGACTTTTCTATCTTATGTAGATGTTACCTCTAATCTTCTTGATCGAGTTCGAATGAGGAATCTATCAGATTAAAAGGGCCTAGTCCTAAGGGAGTGTGTGTCTAGAGAGGACCCTATTCCTGGATGGACCATAGGAAAATATGGGATATTCTGTTTTCAGGGGCACATATGGGTGCCAACAAACATAAGCGAGGGGCTGGTGCGATATTTTCAATCCTCAGTTTGGGAAGTTCATCCTAAAGTCACCAAGATGTATCGTGATCTACACCATCAGTATTGGTGGCCAATTAAAAAGGGATATATTTCTGGTTTCATCATGA
Organism: Viscum album; assembly: GCA_963277665.1. NCBI lineage: Eukaryota > Viridiplantae > Streptophyta > Magnoliopsida > Santalales > Viscaceae > Viscum > Viscum album. The sequence continues at coordinate 217,799,798 of OY728155.1, forward strand.
GGTGATACACATGTCAACAGGTGAATGCGGAGCCTCAGTGATCAACATGGATTTTACACAAATTACCCATTTCTGAGTGGAAGTGCAATGACATCGCGATGGACTTCATGATTGGTTTGTCGTGGTCTCCTCAAATGAATGACGCAGTTTGGGATTCCATTGACACACTCACAAAGGGCACTCAATTCATTCCAATCAAGGAGACCATCAATGTTGATGATCTGGGACAATTTTAAATCTGTGAGATTGTAGGTCTTCATGGAGTTCCACAATCCATTGTTTTAGGCAGGGATGCATGTTTTACTTCTCGGGTCTGAAAGCGGCTTCAGATGGCTTTGGGTACACATGTACATTTGAGTACAACTTTTCACCCCAGATAGATGGTCAGACAGAGCGTACAATTTAGGTTCTTGAGGACATGCTCCAAGCATGCATCCTGGATTTTGGAGGTTCTTGGGGGAAACATATACCACTTGTGGACGTTTACTACAATAATATTTTTCAAGCGACTATTCATACGACACCTTATGATGCCTTATGTAGTATTCCATGCTGATCACCCATATGCTGGCTGGAGGCAGGAGAGGTATCTTTGGTGGGACCTAGCCTTGTTCAGGAGACCACAGAACATATAGAGTTGGTTCAGAAGAGGATGTCTACTGCACAGTCTCGACATAAGTCTTAAGATGATCAGTAGAGATGACCTCTGGTGTTTGTGGTCGGGGATCATGTTTTCCGACATGTCACACTAAGGCTGAATCATATGAGGATTAGGAGATTGGTTAAGATTTCACCAAGGTACATCGGGCCATTTGAGGTGTTGGAGAGAGTTGGGCCGGTTGCCTATCAGTTGACGTTATCTCAGAGTTACCGAGCTATTCATGACGTCTTCCATGTTTCTCAGCATCAATGTTACTTCTTAGACCCTTCTCATGTCTTTCAACCTGAGGAGGATGATCTTGAATTGGAAGTTGTCATTTGAGCAGAATCCTATTCAGATTGTGGATTGCAATACAAAGGGTCTATGTGGCCTGTCTGTTCCTCTGGTATGAGTGCTATGGCAGCACGGGTGGGTGTAGGATGAGACATGGGAGAGGGAGGCCGAAGTATGAGTACAGTGGATATATCTTTTTGTGGTTTTTTTCTATGCTACGCTAGGGAAATTCGAGGACGAATTTCTTTAAGGGGGGAAGTTTTTATGAACATGGATCTTCCTTTTAGGTATGCATTTCTTTTTTCTAGAGTTTTTGAGAAAAGAGGAGTTTCTGGAAATTTTCTATGTACACGCCATGTACTTTATGTGTACACGTCGTGCACTTCCTTGCTACAAGAGGATGTGTGTTGTATGTGTAGTAGCCACACACACGCCTGTGTTGGAGTGACTTGGAGGTTGCTTAATGTGATGTATGGAAAAGGTGAGTACACGCACTGTACTCCAAAAGTAAATGCTGTGTATTCTGTTTTTTTTCCTTAAATGCACTAGGGTCGCATCTAACGGACATAACACCCTTCTTCTATGCCTTGTTCGTCTGAGATAGTGTACATCTGGGGATCTTTGATGAGCCCCCCAAGCCTCTGTCCTTCAACCAAATCAAACAATGTCGGTTGCATTGGAATAAAATTGTTGAGTTTTGCCTTCATCTTGAGCATTGTTTTCCAATTTTTCTTCTTTTCCATGTTAACTTGGGTTGAAAATTTTATACATTTTCATAGATCAATGGAGATATAAGTAGATTCAAGCTACGAGGACCACTTATAGAGATCTCCTTATCCCGAGGTAGGTGGTTTGTGCCTCTCCATTCAAAGTCTTTGAGTATTATGTGAAAATTCCACCAATACCCTTGAACGGGTCAATGTGTGTTTACCGTTTTAACCCTATTGATTTCATTCCATGCTTATACACTTGTGGAGAGGTAATTTGGATATGATTAGGGTGGATTGATATGGTTTGGATGTGTTTTTCCCATGCATGTTCTATTTACGACTGTTTGGTCATGTTAGCCATTTCCAGCTTTTCCTGTTTTCCATGCCTATTGTTGTGAGATGGAGAGTTTGTATTCTGTCATGCTTGTTATGTTTTAGGATGTTTATCCAAGTAGTTCTATAGGATTAAATGGTATTATTACACTGATATTCTCATTGACCTACACAGGGTCATGAGAACCTGGTGTTGTAGACTATATGGGGAATTGACTAGGTGAGCTTCCTCATAGAGTCTTTGAGAACATTAAGCTATATAGGGGCTTGACCGAGTCAGAATCATCAAAGATCCTAGAAGCACTTTGGTCTATAAGGGGAATTGACCAAGTGATCTTCCTCAGAGAGTCCTTGATTGCTTTAGACTATATGCGGATAGAATGTGTGAGCTTCCTTAGAGAGTCTTAGATTTATTCCTGAACAGTTTAGACTATAAGGGGAATTGACATTAAGTGATTCCATAGAGAGTCTATGAATGACCTGGGCTATAAGGGGAATTTACTGAGTGAGCTTCCTCAAAGATTTATTGACCATGGGGCAATAAGAGTAATTGACCACGTGAGCTTCCTCATAGAGTTCCTTAATACCATAGATTATAAGGTGAATTGATTGTGAGTTCTTCCTCAGAGAGTCTTCATATACTGAACCAGGGAGGATAGATTGTGTGCACTTTCATGAGGGTTACTGTGATTGATTTATTTTTTGATTTTTGGATCTGTTTATGCTGAGCGCCTTACCGTTTACTGTTTCTATACATTTACCTGCAATATAATCACTTACTATTTGGCACATATATTGGGGTGGTTTTCCTACTAGGATTCAGTCTAACACACTATTTGGGACATTATTTTGGGCCTAAGCAGATTATATTATTACAGGTATAGACAAGATAATATGCCCTTCTACTTCAGTTACATGACTTATTGTGGAGTTGGAGAGCATGGGACCAAGCCATGGATTGCGTGGCTGATGAGTTTATATATTGTCTTTTACACTTTGGTTTAACACTGTTTGTATTTATAGCATTGTGACTTGTTTAGATGATTTCATATACATATGTATCATGCATCATTTCATATTAATATATGCGCTCCAGTTGTTTATTGTTCCAGACATCAACTGTTTACTATTTTTGGATATTTACTGCTTCTGCTTTTGTATGTTATTGCTTACTTTTGTTGTGTACTCTGCCAATGAGGGCATAGTTTCTCCACTATCACACCCAAGGCCCTCGTTGCTAGTCGTCAGCCTCTGGCATTTAGGGAAATTCTCTTGAGGCCATGTGACTAACCAGGTATGTGGTGCCTTGGGGTGACTTCCGGAACTGGGAAGTTACAAAAATGATGGAAATTAATGGATAAGTTCATGAATTTGGTTTTGCTTTTTCAATTTAATAGATGGGTAGCACAATATCTATTCTCTAATGGATGAATGGATTTTCTTGAATCTTTTCTAGTCCATTTGGGGCATTAACTCTGGCTACTTCCTTCATCGTGGAATTAATTTGTTTTTGTGTGATAAAACACTACCTCAATGTATTGAGAATCACATGTTTTTAATGGAGCCTTGTCACCATAAATGTCCAAATATTACAATTGAAATAATATTTGATACATTGATGGTATGATGATGGTATGGTTTCATGTTGATGCAACAAAGGACATCCAAGCAGAAAATTGAAGGTTGTGTCCTGATGAACAACCGTGAAATCTAAATTAGACATCTGATCTCCAAACTGAGTTCTAAGTGTAATTTTGCCTAAAGGTTCCTATTCATTCTTGTCATATCTTTGCAACATTAATGTTGAATGATATTTGTCAGATTCAGTCAGGACCAATCGACGAATTGTATGAATGAGAACGCGGTTGACCCTTGAGCCATTATCAATGAAGGATTGTCAGATATATATCTCATTGAACTTTCAAAAAGGTTTGGTATTCCCATGAACCACATGGTCTCCATCATCATCCATAAATGATATGACTGGATGAAATTCTATGGAATCATTCTCTATATGGTAAACCTCTATAGCAGCAACATCAATTTCAAACTCATGAGGACTTGAAAAAGCCTCTATGAGTTCCCCTCAAAGATCTGTTTATATATTCAAAAAATCCAGAATTGAAAACATGGCCAGTACATGAGACAATTATTTCATAATGACATACTTTTGGCCCAATGGTCTATGTTTCCCATCATGTCTATGTGGTTTTGCAAGTGATTTAGAAGATGATGTGTCTGATGTAGTCGTATTTTATGTTGAAGTAGAAGTGGGAAATATTCCTGTAGTTGGAAGATTAGATCGACTAGGTCTATTCACTTGATCAGTGGAATATGGCGTTACGCCTAATCGGTTCTCCAAAATAATTTTTCTAGAATTTTACTTGTCTCGCATGGATGAAAGTCTTTTTTTTTTGTTTATCCGCCAAAAGGGATCTTCCATGATTTTATATTGCACATATGTTTTGAGAAGGGGTAGAGTTAAAATGGTGATATCTATAATTCTCACATCTTCCCTTGTATCAATGACCTTGGACTCTTCCTCTAGTTATTTAATAAGGTATAACGAACTCTGGAACACTACCCTAAAAATCACCAAGGATCTGTTGAATGGATAACATTAATAGAACCAAAGATCTATTCTTCATCTGACAATGATTCCTATTGACAGGTTAATTATGTTTGTACCATTTTGTGGGGTGGTGCATCTGCTTTTGAAATAGAGGGCCTAAAATCTGTGAGGGTCAAGGAAAATATTTCCCATGACACGAGCTCGTCTTCTTTGGACCGCTCTTTGTCTTTATCATCACTTTTCTTCTTTGTGGAATGGCCTCTTCAGGAAGATGGTTTTGCTCTGGCAGGAGTGGAAGAAGACACAATTGGTTGTTTCAATTGTGTTCATATTATAGCATGAGACTGGTTGATTTTTTTCCTGATCATCCAATCATCATACTTTTGCACATTTTTACTTTTGAACTCTTTACATTATCCCTCTTCCACTGGATTGGTAGCAGTAACACATGCTCTTTTAGCTAATGAACATTTCAATTTCAAATGTCTACAGTATACCATCTTTTGTAGAAGGTCATATAAAAAAATAAATCTTGAATGGGGTTCACCAATATTTGATGACAGCGACAATAATTCAGATGATCTTCATCTCCATCTTTAATTGGCTTCTAAGGCCTATGAAACTGAACCAAATTTTTTCTAAGGAAGAGATGAAGTAACGAGGAACATGTTCATTCCTAAAAGAATAAACTTTATTCTTTAATTCCTCGAAATGATTCCTCCTTGGATCTCATTGATCATCTTGATGAGGCAATCATTGTTGTTGATGATCAAGAAGCAGTGCCCTTCAGTATGATGAAGGTTTTGAAGTAGAAGCAGGTACATGTGCCTGATGGAGTGTCAATGTAGCAACTTATGATTTTCATGTCCTCCTTCCTGGAGGAGATAGAATTACAAGAATTTTAGCCTTAAATTATATAATAGAGTCTTCTATCTGCTGAGCGATTGAAGTAAGGTATCAAAACACTCCTATGTGTTTCACATGGATCAATGGTGTGCCTAATTCATCACACAGATTAGTAGAAAATCTTCTTAAGGGAGTGCTAAATTTAAGGAATATTTAAATCTCTTCCATCAAGCAATGAAATCTGAAACTCATTCCTTCTCCCTCTGTTTTCAATTGGTAAGATCAAAAAATGTTGTCTTTGGTAGCATTGTGATAAATTGAAGAAGGATTTTCTGACAGAGATCTTCTCATCTAGTATTTGATCGAGATTGCAAACTTGTATACCAACCAGAAGATGGTCCTTGTATTGATAAAAAAACACCTAATATTAACAACTTCGTATTGTTGATAAGTTTCCATCATAGGATCACATCGAGAGAAAAATGTTTTAAGTGTTGTTTAGGATCTCCCGAACCATTAAAAATTGGGATTGTGGTATTCAAAAAATTTGATAGGGGAGGAATTTCATCCACCCATTCTAGGTAAGCTCTATTTTCTTGCTGAAATGGTGCATATCGTTCCTCTATAGCTTTCAACCGAGTCATTAATGCCTCAATTTTGTTCACATGAATTTGGGGAATATCCAAATGAGCTGGATTCTGTGAAGGTATGGCAACTTGAGTTTGATCTGGTACAGTGACAGGTAGGACAACTGATGGTGGGGTTGATATCTACCTTGGATAACCCCTGGGAATAGGTTTTATCAGGATGTATATGTTCTTACCTTGATTTTGTATCCATTGGAGGGAATTCATTATTTGCATCTATATTTACTTCAAATCCCCTTTACTGAGGTGCTCCTACTGGATTTCCAAGTTGAGGACTTGACATGGGAGTATGTCTAGCGGAAATGATGTTTCGAAATAACTATGTATTGATTCTTTTTCAAATATTTCATTTCCTCTTATTGCTGAGAAAATATATCTTCATGTTTGTGTGATTGACCTTATATAGTGGAAAAGTGAAGTGCAATATGACCTTTTCATTTTCCCTTGTTAAATGAATTTTAGATATGGGGATTTGGTTGTTAGATGGCAAACCAAAATTCTGGGTAAGCCTCTGATATCGGGTATGAACACCTTTTTCATTTGCATCGGTGTTTACCATATTATGGACTACAACTTCATCTTATGATTCCCCTGAACTATACTTATTTTCTGGAGGATCTCCTATAATGGTGTTAATAACATTCATGGACGCATAATGCATTTATGACATTATATCAGTGTTTCAGCTAGATCATATCACTTTTTGTCTTTCATGAAGCTATGTTATCTTATATGAAGAATTCCATGAAACTGTTTAGTGGACAGTAAACCTAAGGGAATCATTGGATAGTTCATTTTTATGCCATCCTTTTCGCTTCTTCCCTTATCCAGAGAAAACTGACCTTCGCTGAGGAGGGGATTGTATATTTTAAAAATCCCCCATCGAGGCAGGTTGGGGATGATCCTTTTATTCTTCTTCAAATCATTGAACATTGTTTAATGAAATTGAAGGTTGAATTTGATGAGCCCCCATCGAGGAAAGCTAGGGTGATTCTTGAACTATTATAGTTGAAATTTGTGCAACTGGACTTCTAATTTTGTGGATTTTGGTTTGTACATTATATATGTCCATCATCTGAAAATCATTTAAATCACATGTTTCAGACGATTTTTGTGGTATTTCGAAAATTTGAATTCTTGGATTCCTGATACCCTCTAAACGGGATGCTTGTTCATGATTCTCAGATGCTTGATGTAAATGTAGCTCAACAAATTCATTTCTTTGGGACTGATTCTTATGAAAACCGGTTGAGGCCTATTCTTGAGCATACATTTGATTACATACAAAACCTTGTGATTGTTCCAGGTCTTGGGAAATAACATTTCGTGAGACCAATTTTTGCGGACGTTGCAGATTTTTGAGTGCAGTGAAATGAAATGCTCCATATTCACCTGATCCTATAATGAAATCATTCAATGGGGACTCAAAAATTAACTGATGTAGTCTCTTTATAGCATTGAAACATGCACACTGAAAGATTCTCTGTTGTTTTTCAACCATTGGATGTTGGTAAATTGAGAGAGATGCCAAATCAATTTGGCACTGAAACCCTTCTATTACCATTACATGATTTTGATATTCATCATATGGCAATACTTTTGTTTTCAAATGACTAAGAGTTTTCCATAAGATGAGGCGAATGTCATGAATGCAATCTTCTGTCATCAATTCTCGAATATCATGCTACGAATTTGCCAAAGGCCAGAACATGACTTGTATTTCCCCTTTAGCTAATTGTTTCCTTAGGTACAAGACATCTTATTCATCATTCACAAGTGGTTTCTCAACATGATCTGACAAGAGTGGATGCTATGTATTAGAAGATAAATGACATAAAGGTGGTTTGGAGAATGACCGTTCCCTTAAGACATCTTTTGTTTGATAAAGTGATTCACTTGTAAATGACAAGGCAACAGACAATACTGGCATTGTGATTTCAAGTGCCTTATGATAGGAGGGCGTTCTCACTACAACATTGTCAATTATGGAATTGTCTTCACAAAGTGAAATACTACTATGGAGAGGACTTTCATAGTGAATGACATCATAGTGAGGATCACTAAGATGGATTAAAACAATGTATAAATCGTCTTGCTCTATCATCTTCTACCCACATGGAGGGTTGTCGTGGCTCTCATCTAGAGATAGACACTCTAGATTGACTGAATTTTCATGAATCAATCTTTCATGATGAAGTGTCCAATGAGAAACTTCATAATTACAACCACCTCTCCAAAAATTTAGTAATGAGAGGGTAGGATCTTGAGCTGCAACAGATAAATGTCAATCCTTCATGTATGTTCTTTCCTTGGAGTGGATACTATAACTGACATATTATCTCCAATTTGAATGTTTGTATATTCCCGATTCTGTTGTACGTATGATATGGGGGAATATGCCCCATGTCCCATCTGGACAGGAATAGAGGTGTGTATCTATTTTGGGATTGCATGTTGATATGTCATCAGATGTGTGGGGAAATATTTATATGCATATTCCCCTAATACTACTAAAATAGTTGATAAAATATCCTATCATGCTTCCAAAATCTGTGTAGGGATATGCATCTTCCCTTTCAAAATTGATTAGATATGTTTGGTGACTTTAGTATCCGGAATGAGAATATATGTCTATTCCATATCTGGAGTAGGTTTATGTCCCTTCTCCAGTCCTCCTTTTCATGTGAAAAGATATTTATAGTACTCAAGCAAGGGGGCAGGGAGTTGTGTTTTCCCCAAATTTGTCATCGGAGCTTTCCAACTAACATCTCCAGGTGATTCCAAACGACACTGTTGGCAGGCTTGATAAACATTGGTAGGTGTAAGTGCCTTATGGCTATTTTATATCAAATATGGTTGTTATACATCCTTCAATACTGGAAGAAAAGACTGATGATATAATTGGTGATTGTAAACAGGTGTATGTTCCTGTTTACCAGTTGCAACCATATTATATTGGCGGGCCACTTTATATAAAGTCAGATGAGCCTGCTGACTGGATGATAACTTCTGAGCAGGAGTATATTTCTGTTCATGATATTCCACCAGGTTTATCTGGTGGTATTGGTGAGTTGATGTCATACAAGCCTGATTAGTAGCAAAATTAGTACGGATTAGTGTGTGTACACATTCATTGTTTTCCATCAAGTTTAATTAATGGTATTTTCTAGAGGTGACAGAGGTGAGACCCTACTTCTTTTTAACAGAACATTGTCCCTGGTGGTTTTTCTTGCATGCCTAGGTATGAAATACTCAACCAAACGTCTAGATGAAAAACCCTCATCATGTTGAGGGTTAACTATGTCAAGATTCTAGCGGCAGTTTCTGGTGGGAGTCCTTATAATGGACTCCTGCATTCATGAATTAAGGACTTAAATGACCTCTTGATCCACCTTCCTGTTGTTTTGGAGGGACTAGTTGTTGTGTTCTATGGATAAGGACATGAAACGGTCGGAGAAATTGGTTGGCACCATCTGCTTATGGATCATTGGTCGTTGTTGGCTAGATGATTGAGGATTGTTGTTGAAATGGAGGGCCTGTCGAGTAGCCTCCAAAGTTGGGATGGAACCATGATGGAGATATTCCATTACCATCACATTATATACCCTATGTTGAAGACGTTGGGGTGGTGATGATGTCCTTCTCATGGATAGAGATCCAACTTGAACATCGGTTTGGATGTTCACAGTTGTTTTCTAGGAGAAAGCAATTCTTTGGATTGAAGGGAATTCTGTGAAAAACTAAGAACAACAACAAGATCTATTAAAGCTACACCTTTTCATATGGATACATGCATGATAATTCCTTTTTCTGGACTTCCTTTATCAATTGATAGGGGCCTAACATGTGGTTAACATTATTAACATGGTTAATGATTCACGTCAGGTTCACTATTTTGGTTTCGTAGTTCCGTGAAACTTGTGTTCTAGTTTTAAGAATCACTATTTCCACGTGGTTTCTATTGGATTTATTTAGGGAACTATAAATTCTATCATTTCTTTATCCAAAGGGGACTTGCTTTCCAAAGGCATGCATTCGTTATGTTTTAACATTATGATACATAAGAAAATGAATTGGTCGAGAGGATGGGAGGATGGACTCATCACACCCTTTTGGTGGGGAATTATTGTCTACTTCGGGGCTCTCCTTGAAAATTTAATATATTTTTCATGAATACATATTAATTCATCAAGTATATTACAAGTATCCCTTGGAATTTACATTCACTTATTAACATGTGTAAAATTTAGAATCTTCAGTATGAATTCAGTGTTCTTCATCAATGGAATCATTTGTATGTATTCGGGGTTTTCTGGCAGTGGTATCCCCTCACATAGCGATTAGAGATTATTTTTAACCACTGTTGTGATGAATCTGTTTTTATGCCACTCAGTGGGGCACTCAGGATTTTATTGTCATCCAGTGAGACAAAGGGTTGTTTTGATCTTGGGATCATGCCTGTAAAATGGGATACCTACGTATCCTTGTGAAATGAATTAGAACCCTCATAGTTCGGTGTCCCTTAATAGGAAAAATAATAACTTTTACGGTCATGTGATAATGACCTCTAAGAAAAATTTGCTTAGTAAAAACATATTTTGGGACTTATGCTGAAGAAGCCAGAGGAACATGGAAATGATATGACTTTCCATGTTAGATCAGACCCTATTGGGAAATTTCCCAAGGAGAACAAGTTTGATTTGAAGTGTGTGGTTTGAAACACATGGAGGCTTCCTACATATCCCATATGGATGGGAATCAAAGCCTGCATAGTTCGATAATTCTCATTTGATATTATGGTCCTCTGAGAGAGATGAGTTTGGGATTACTTCTTGAAAATGATGCCTTGATAATTTGAGGATTGAATTTGGGGATTATTTCCTATGTAGGATTCCCAAATTGGGGGAATTAGGGATTGAATCCTAAGGAGGATATCCGGAATTCTCGAGCCCTAAAAGAGATTCCTATGTATCATGGACTGAACAGAAATCAACGTTCTCTTAGTTATTTAGGTTATGAAAATGTTGTGATCATGAAAAATCCATGATCCCATTTGATTCATGCTCGGTATGATAAAAATAGAATTTCAATGATTCAACAAAGGCATTCACACATCCCAATTTTTCATCCTCTTCTAATGGAAGAGGTTTTGTTGGACTTGGAAGAGGTAAAAGTGAAGATACTTCCCTATGTTTTATTTACATTGGACAAGGGTCCAATGTAAGGAAGAAGAGATGAAGGTGAGGGGATTACACCATGATTGTTACCCTGATTTGTTCTAGGTCACCTCTTTGAGAAGTGAAAGGCCGAGGCCTAACCCACCTCCAAATCAGGTACTTCCCAACACTGTTTCTAAGATAATGGTCCACGTGACTGTGGATATAAAAACCAACATACACGTCATGAATCCTAACACCATTGTGTAACAAATGTGGGAAACCTGGGACTACGGTAATAAAACCCCAAATAGGAGACACGTTGAGGTACCTTTCCCAATGGTTTGATATTCAGAAAGTTCTGGTGGAGGCCTCAGCTTAGTCCCTCTCATATAATGGAACCATGAAAGTGATACCCTACCATGAACGGATTTTAAAAATGGTACTTGACTTGGTCGGGTAAGTACCTTGTGCATTTATGTCAGGTAGGTAAAACATGCAGGTATGTCACGCAAGTATACATCGCAGTTATGGCGTGTGGGTATGACACGCGTGTATACCGCGTTGGTATAAATGATGACAGATGAATGTGAAGACCATCAAAAACATGCTTATCCAATTTTATTATCTCTTCTATCGTGGTCTATAAAGATATATGAGACAATTTTTGGGATCTAGGACAAAGAGATACACAATGGGACCTTCAGAGAGTCTATCATCTTTTTTCAATATTCAAATAGGGAGCACAAGGGCTCTATTTATATGCACAGATGAGGCCTGACCGAAGAAATATATCTCGCACAGGAACTTTGCATATCTGCACCGTGCACGTGTTCCACGTAAATTCATAAAACATCTTCTGGCATATAGATCTTCCTTGTAGGTCAGTCGAGTAGGTCGGCCAGATAAGTTGGCCGCACAGATCCGTGATTCTACTCTGTTGTGAATCTCTTTGGGAGTATTGGTAATTTTCCTTTGTACTCTTTGAACATATCTTTGTGATTTTAAATATCCGGAGTTAGCCTTCATAATCCTTTTGGTTACTTTCTCATTTAGTGTCAACAAAAACCTAAACGAAAAAATATGATTGATCATTAAGGATCTAGACATAGGAACAAATCACAAATAAAGGTCCTCAAAGGCATGTCTTATAAAAAATGACATAATTTCAAATCAATATATAATAAAGAAAAATATCCATTGAAAATAGAATATCATTAATCTATATCAAATTTTGATATTTATTAAAATTTTAGAGATGATTTTTCATAGACATAAGAATAGTAAAACTCTGGGAAAAAGTACAAGCATCTCTAGTATTTAATTTTTTTGAAAAAAAATCATAATATGTCCCCTATTTTATTTAGTGAAAAAATACAAGAACAAAAACGAATCCGCATTTATGAGATATAAATCTATAATAAATTAATTTTATGAATAAATAAAACCCCAATGTTGTTACCATACATATTATAGAAATATAATATCAAATCATTAATATTATCATTATTTACCCATGGAGAGGAATATGACTTCCAAACTTTTCAAAAATAATTTAAAATAAAAAATAATAAATTATTTTAATTAAAATAACATAATATACTCCAAATTTAATATATCAATTTACTTATGAACCACTATACTATTAAAAAATAATACTTCAAAAGTAATAAGAAACCATAAAAATTATTCTTTTACAAAAATCAATAAAATTATCCTAAAAATAATTTATTTTTTAATAAAATTAAAAAAATCATTTATAAAAATTGAGGTTGAATAATAATGAAAAATTTATAAAAATTTATATATTGATACCTTGAAAATAATTAAATCTTATATTTAATTATAATTCATAATTGAAGAATATATGATAATTGAAAAAAATCCTATTGAAATATTTGTAAACACATTTATTGAAAAAAAACATCCCAAAAAGTACATCGAAACCACAATTTTAAAATAAATAAATATATATGATGAACATTAAATGAAAAAAATTACATTTTAACATAATATAGGCATAAATTATCTGAAAGAAAAAAAATTTATATGAAGGGAATATCCATTAAAAGTGACGAGAATTATTCTAAAAAAATTTCATTATAAACAGATTCATCAAAGTAGAATGCCTGGTGTAACAAATTATTTCCATATAAAATTTTGTTATAATTAAAATAACATTTAATAGGATTGAAAAAGTCCTACATTTAAATGTTTTATACAATTTTATGAGATTATTAACAATTGGTAGGATTTGAGTGATGAAAACCGCTTATCATTTATCCCACTTAGTAGAATGAACTCTATCCTCATGTATAAAAAAATAAATATCATGATTTTCCAATTTGTAACGGTAATAATATTTATAAACTTTTATAAAATTCATCTTTAAATATTCATTAAAAATTTATTAGTTATTTATGATCTATGTTCTGAGTAAGGTGTTTGAAAAAATGACGATTTTAAATGAGTTTTGAAATATTGGTGATATTCTTCATTATAGTCCTAATGTTCACAATCATTAGATAATAATATTTATTGATTTTATTATAAATAATTTATTAATTTTTAATTCATTTTTATGTTTTTTGGTAATTTTTTAAAAGAGAACATCAAAATTGGGATCATTTTTCAGAGCTTATAGAAAAAATGTTGATATATTAATAACAAATTTAGATATTAATATTATGAGTCCAAAATAATTTATAGACCTTAAATAAGTTAATAATAAGTTTTATTAATAGTATATAAAGATTATTAATTATGGATGACCCAAAAATTAAAATTTGTTAATTTTAGGTGTAAAATTTGTTTCAACAATACTGTGTTATAATGATTGATTGAGCTAGTGAATTTTATTGAAAATGATATTATAATTTTTAAATAATTTTTTACATGTAATAAGAATAAAGAATCTTGAATAAAATATCATTTAACCATCCATGATGGGTGGGCATGTCAATTTAAATATGATGTAAGAGGAGGTGGTAGTCAGAACATATGCATGATTAAAGATCTCATTCTACAATGTTTGGATGGGATAATAGAATACGAAAAAGATAAGTTTTGAATTGAATTTAGGACATATTGATTGGATGAGATAATGTAATACAAGGATAATCATTTAAGAATTGTATAAGTGAAATATTAAACCTTTTTATTGAAAATATATATCCTTTGTACCAGTCGTGATGGATGGTGATGGAATACAAACTACATCACATCAGAGAAGAGGTAGTATTCACGTTAAGAAGATCGACGTTATTTTTTCCTAGTTAATGGAAACAACTATAAATATGTTTTATAAATATTAAAATGAAATTTAATTATAATAATGATATTGAATTAGTTATGTAGATAATTCCAAATTTATATTTGTAAATAGTAGTTTTTAAAAAGTCATAGAGAGAGTAATACTGATATTCGAAGATTGAGTTATCTATTATAAAACACTTAAGATATGAAGGCCTTAGGAAATATTATAGTAACCTAAAGATATTTCTGTTGGGATAGGGTTCTAGGAATATAGATATTTCATTGATTAAATTAGTAATTCAATGGTGAAGTGTATCATTAATATAATAGAATAAATGGGATCCTTCTGATTCTCATAGGTGGATAAATATGGTTTGTGGGGCAAGATGAGTTGAAAATTCTTCTCTTACACTCATTTTTAGACAATGTATGAGTAATTTGTGGATTTAAATTTTAAGATTAAACTTTTACCAAAATTACCTTTTTTGATGGTAATAAAATATTAACCTTACTAAATAACATTAATGAATAAAATTGGGATTACACCCTTTAAAAAAATATGATCATTCTTTTAAAAAAATAGAAAATTATTTTACAAAAAAATACTTCTACATGCCAAAAAGGATTATTTTAAAATAATTTCATTAAATACTAGAAAAATAGTTTCTAGAAAAACAACATTAAAACATAAAATTTATTCTTAATATAAAATTATATTTGATATTTATTTTAATGAAATAAGTCGATTTATTATAAAAAATAAAAACATTATATTATTTCAATGCATGAAAAAACACTTCTCTTTATGAACACAAATTTAGTTTAAAATACATAAAATTGTTTTTTTGAGTGGCATTTCAATTTATTAATGCAATTATTGTACATATTATTATAATTTAGAACGAAATTATAAAAGAGAAAATTTTATTTGTTAAATAAAAATATTATTTCATAATAATTTTTTTAATATTATCTGATAATCTTACATAACGATGAAATATAAAAATTATAATTTTCATGTAAATAAATTTGACTGAAATTCATACAATTTTGAAATAAACCCAAAATTTATAAAACAATTATTTTAAATTGAGTAAATAAAAAACCAAATTATATTAATAAAAAATACATTTTTAAATTTGTAAATTTAGCATTAAAAATATATTACATAATATAGGTAAATATTTATTTTTAAAATAACCCTTTTGACATTAACTATTTCTAATTAATTAACATATAAATATATAATGGTTTTCCATATTAATAATTATTATAGATTTATTAATAATTTTATTTTAACATGTTTAAAGTTATTATAATTAGGTGTAACATATACTCCATGTAATTAAACAGAAAATTACAATGAATATAATTTAATATTGTTATAGAATTCTTGAGAAATACGTTTTATCCAAGAATTGATATATTTTACAGACTATGTAAGGATCCTCATATCTATACATAGACATTACAAACTAGGGTCTATCACTATCAATGAAAAATTATATCAATAATTCATTAACTAGTTCATTTCCATAATATGATATAGAAGTTCCAGATACCTCTCTAGTTATAAGTGGCATGAGAATCAATTCATCACTAAATTCATTACTCACTGGAAAGTCTCAGCTTATTCCCACAAAGAAGAAATTCCACAGGAATAGATATTGAGGATATGTGTATAAAATTTTATAATTAGATATTCTTAAAACTCATCAATATGATATATCAAAGAGGATTTAGAAAATCCCTCAAGAAGTATGACAACATTGAGGAGGTAACATAGGGGAATATTAAAAGCCCTCTCTTATATCCTCTTACTCCAAAATCATGGCCTAATAGAGTAAAGATAGTTTTTATTTCATTTAGTGCACAAAATCACCTAAATTGATGTCATCAAGACTCATAGAAAAATCCCTATGTATCATATACTAACACTGGTAACGCCTCCCATGGCCCCCATCCAGGGAAAGTATCAGTAAAATTAATTTAATAAAATGATGGGGTTTATTCATTAAGGGTGAAGAGGTTACTGGTTTCATTATTTATTCATTAATGATTAACTTATACAACCTTTAAAATATTAACACTCCAAAATAGGATGAGCTAACTAATCAACCCAATTACTGCCACTAAAAATTTACTTGGGACAATTATCAAAGAGTATTTGTCCATTAATGACTCACTCTAAGAAATAATAGACCATGTAATGGGTGAATTTGATAACCTGTCACATCACATAAAATTTATGAATACCACAGGAAATGATGATGGGATATCTGGGGTATATATGTTGTTCATTTAATTATATGAAAAAAATAACTGATTGGATAGAGAGAAATTAGATCACAAGATCCAACAGAATCATTCATCAATGGATGAACTGTAAGGTATTTTTTCACAACAAGCCATTTTCACTATTGACACTAGATGTCAAAAATCCTCCCATTACTCTAAGAAACTATCTCTAGCTTCGTGAAGATAGTTATGAACCATTATAAATACTAAATATTGTGTGAAAATTCATTAAAATCATTTCCCAAATATTGGTAGTATGTTTCATGACCCATGTTTATCTAGGAAACTCATCTAGATATGATGTGTAATATACCTCCCTCAATTCCATCAATAAGGTGGACTATTTTTCCTATAAAAGATTTATAGTAAATTAGCATACATACCCTATAACACTAGGTTAAATTAATCAAATAAAGACTAAAATATCCTTTAGAAAATAATATTATAGTGGTGTCAAACCTATATATCTTTTTATATGCTACTGAGACCACAAGACATACTCTTCATAGGGATCTCCATGTGCATCCCACTATATAAGAATATTATAGTATTGATCTATAACCCAGTTATTAGTATGAAAATATGGCTCAGATTCAACAATATAGGCTCATTAATATCCAAGATACTAATATATGAAGATGAAAAATGCCAATAAGGTCCCACAACCTCAAGTAACTAATCCTTCCAAGATTCTTATTAATGATAACCCAATGGGGAGTATGAATTTCATAGAAACTAATATATAAAACATGGTCATGTACCCCAATATAATCCAAACCCATATCGTGATCATTTTTACTCTCATTCTATCGATGGATATTTTTATGGACATTAGGAAAGACATAAATTACCCCTTTTAGTTTTATGTTAATGTGGATTCCATAACAGTTTTCTATAAATTGGAATCTAATAATGAAGAGTGATATTGCATAATCTCATTCTATTGGGAAGTTAATTTTTAATAATGTAACGGAACTTATGGCCCTGATAAGCCTCATGAATGATCAATTGTGTTGATATTAAACAATATTTAATGGAGACTATCTTCAGAATTAACCCCATTACAACATTTGATCACCATAATACGTGGTATAAATTTACCGATCTAGACATGGCCAACCTATAAACTCAAGGATACAAAAAATAGAATGTAGAAGTTTCATGGAATGATCAAGATAAATACATTGTTTATTGATTGGGTTTCTAATAAAAAATTCACAATTATCTCAGAATACATTTTTTTTCATTACATTAATAATAAGGTCTTAGCTCCACATATATGCAGCCATCCATCCATTGTTTCAAAAGTGCTTCTTTTTATCCCTTTAGTGTAACTCCATACAACCATATAAATCATAATATAATAATTATTGATATTAAATAATATAATGGAATAATATCTAGTTCAATAAATCCATGTGATTAAATTATCTCAAGGACTTGAAATAATACACTATGGTAATGTTGGATCATTTTAATAGTTGTATTATTCTTTCCATCCACTCTCAATAAGTAACAAAACCAAACATCAAGAAAAAATTCAACATTCCAATGAATAATAAAATCTTTTATATCATACTATAGTAATATGTTGAATAGTTTCCTCTAAGACATGGGAACCCCACTCCAATAACATATAATAAGGTCAAACATTTTACTTATAATCAAAATCATCACTCTAAATAAAAAGAGTGGGATTGACCCACTAGAATTTTAAATTTACAAATCGATATAATTTATATTTATGTTATAAAAAAACCAACGTGTATGATATGATATATATATTTCATTACCCTAGTCTCTGATAAAATAAAAGGGAAACAATATTCTTCTACTTATTTAATCCCTACAATAAGAAATGATTTCAAACTACATACTCTTCAGAATAAGGATTCATCTACATCCTAAAGTCCTCATTTTTTTAATAAGAGTGGCTTATATAAAACCCTCCAAAAATTCATGAAGTATTTTCCACTACCATTGATGATAAGATGTAGGCGAACCTCAGTAAAAAAGATGATGCATGTCTAACATTGATCATTATATTCATACCTCTTAATTAGAATGAGAAATACCATGAATTCTTTGAGTAGTACCACAGCATATTTTTATGGAACAATCAAGGGATATAATGTCTTGATCCCCACACAATTTTAACCCATATTGATAATTCAAATTTACAATGTTTTTATCCAGTATGTGGAAATGAAAATGATTATTTTCCATCATTTCTCATTCAAGGTGAAAATTGATAAGTCAATCAGGGCTTCCTTCTTCAGGGATGTTTAATAACCTAGGAGAATATAAAATATCATTCCTTTTAGGATGTAAACAAAACATATCATAATCTATATTTACTTTTGTGACCTAAGTCATCATGTCATCAATTATGAGCTCATTAATATGGTTGTAATGTTTTTGATGAATTTTATCAATGGTTTTAATCCCTCTCTTACATGGATTGGTACATTGCGAAAAATCAAATAATGTGTTCATTTGAATATAAATAGTAAAATAAATTGTTGGAATTCCATGAATCATTTTTTACTGGTTTATTCCCTTAATGTTGATTAATATTAGGGAAGCATGGTATTATTTTTTGAAGAACATATTATATCCCCTCCTTGAGACCCTGGTGGTATGTAATTTGGATTATTTGGTAGTAAATTTTAGATAATCATAGTATCATCTCAATGATATTGAGAGAATGTATAGAATTATATATGTCAAAATATGAAATATAAAATATTGTTTTGTTTGTGTTAGGGGTTACCTATGGGAAATTACATAGCATAATGCTTTGAGTCCAATTTATTAGGAAAGACTCATTAAACATAAACAATATCACCATAATTCTTATATGTAGTTTGTGCAATTTTTTACATCCTTATGGCCATATGGTTAAAATATTCATCTATCAATTAGACGACGAATTAAATTGTCTGTTTCGAGAAATAAATTTGTATTTTTTTCCTCATATTTTGGTGTTTCCTAACACATGTAATCCTCTAGTCCACTATGTCACATCCTTGGAATTGTCCCTTTTGTCCCATTAGGAAAAAATTGTAATGATGTAAAATATAACCATATTTTATATATCAATCATATTATACTTCACATGGATATAATGTAATATGTGAATAAGAAAAAATAACTCACATTGGTCTTTCTGTCCATGTAACACCGTCTATATCAATAGAAACATAATGACCAACTAATATAATATATTAATATGTTAGTGTATATCGTTAAAAATGACATGGTTATGTGATTATTGTAACATATTTTAGTGATCAAATAGTAATTTAACATCATTTTCATTCCCAATAAGATAATAAATGGTCAGGGATTAGATGATTTCCATGTTATACCACCAGACTCTAGAGAATTTCCCCTATAGTTCAACATTCTAGAGGAGTTCATTCACTTCATTGATCAGGTGATACCATGATGGAATATTCACTACCATGGTGCGTACAAAATAATAACTGGTAGAACACTCAACAACTATATTCTCAATTGGGATACCCTAGTAGTTTTCTTCATCACACACTCAAAAGAACTAACTCTATTCTTATTCATCCTCTTAGAGGGACATGATAAAAATGAAAATGAGTATCAAGACATCATCAATAGTTTTTTATCCTATATGATTAATGATCTTTTGTTTAACATGACTTGTTACTCTGCTAGTAATCAAGAAAAAAAATGGTGAAGGAACTATTGGAACATAAGAGAACACCCCTTGGCCGAGTTCCCTAGTTATTTAGGGGCATAACTTCCATCATAGTTGATTTTTTATCTTGTACCATGATCCTAGAATGCAAATATTTCTTCTTATAAACTATTATCTACATATAATATATATATGGAATAATAATAATGGTAAATTAACATGGTTGGTTGGAAGGCTAATATACTCACTGCTCTAGAGGAAAAATAATTAAGGATGAATCAACTCATTTCAACTACTTCCCAAGAAGAACATGTATATTATAAATTAGTAAAACAAATAGAAAATTAATTAAATCATTATTCATTTAACTATAATATAGAACACTTCACTATAAATGTTCATAATGAGATAAAATATATTTTTCTATATAAACATCAACCATTGTGAAATCCCCAACCCTAATTTGGTCCACTATTGATGCATCATTAATTAAATATATATTTATCTCATTAAATAAAATAAATTTAAATAATTATTTCAATAGGATCATTTTAGGTCATGTGGCCCTAATGATTCTAGATATATTCTCTCTTATCAAACAAAAAATATGAGTTAGTTTTTTCCCACCTTTGTTCGTAACTATATTAAATTTACCCTAAAGTATCCTGCATACATTATTCATGAAAAATTAATCTAACATCCAGAATATTTATCCAATATACAAAATAATATTGGCTATTCTCTATGTGGGTATCTTATATGAGGGTTTTTACCCATTAGAAACAAACCAGCAGTGCATGTTCAATTTTATTATCACAAATTTCTCCATAGTTGAATGATGCATATCTTACTCTCAATTAAGTCCAATGTAGAATCAATTTTTAGTTTTTTAAATCCTTAATTAATGACTAGTTTAGAATCCATTATATCAATTTAAATAATAGTTTGTGTAATTTACATTCCCCTAGTAAAAAGGACTAATAAACCATTAAAATATCATGTACAACCACACTACACACTATCATGAATAAAAGAAAGGGATGATTCATGCATCTGAAAATCTCAAATAAAATATTCTTGAAATGATTGATGACCAAAAAAAGAATATTGATCTTATTAATCTATTATATTTACCATGAACATATAATAAAAAGAATTAAAAATGTACCAAGGAAAATCTATACTCTATGGTATGTGAAATATATGTATTGATGACTATTGAGTTCAGACTAGAATCAGTCCAGAAATCCATCCATGACAAGGTAATTCCAAACAAAATGGGATCTAATCAACATAGATAAGATAGGGGATCTTGACGAGAATATTATATAAAAAATTAATAATTTATAGGTGTAACAATATTTATTCTATAGACCATTCAATAAAAAAGTTCTCCTTTCCAATTTTTACAAGGGAAATTTGGTGCTTTCTTTGACAACACCAATGATTCAATGAGTAAATACACCACTGTTTTAGGGAAAAAAGTATTCCATGTCAACACTCACAAGGGATACTATAATGGTAATTATGTTATGATCATCATATATGAAGAGTTAATCACACCACCCACCAATGAAATAATTATCAAAAAGTACATTCCACCACCTTTTGGTTTCCCTTCAAAGTCTCTACAAGCTATTAAACTACATATATTTTTCCTTGTTTGTAATCACATAATCATAATTACACCATGTTCCGTTAAAAATATCATTAAAACCTCATGAAACATATTTAATCTTCATATGAAATTAAATTGAAAAGAATGGATGATTATTTCTTGAACAAATATTATATGGTTTACACGGTCTTGAGTGCATCATATTAAATTTCAATGCACATTTCACTAATTGTAAAATGTTAAAATAGACAAATAACTTCTTGGATAGATGATTTTAGAAAACTCCAAAATCCATCCTATATAATTTATATTAAATTTTATAGATAACATATTTATGCATGATAAATATTATATTTAACCATTCCTTCAATCTAACATGAGATAATATCCCCTTCAATGGTTTCTAAATCCAAATACACCACTCCCCATGATCTATTTGTGGGATCATTTCATTCGAATGAGATTCATAGTTATGACCTAGTATATTATCTTGGGCCTGGTTAACAATTTTATTTCATCAGTCGAACACTATATAGATCACCAATAACCCGACACGGTGATCCTTGTCATCCGATGATGTCGAGAATCTGTTACTCCCCAGAGATGGGATTTATTATCTTGTGTACTAATATCACCTTGGAATGTGATCAATATATTTATATGTAGTAGAAAAATAGTTGATCTCTATCTCTATATACTTTTCAATTCACTTTGAATTTCCATGAATTCCTTGACATAGATCCCCATGAAAATTTTATTTCCAAACATACTCCCTAGTGATGATGGAACACCACTCCAATGGCCACAAAAGCATAAAATAACATATCTTTGACGATTTGCATCAACAACATGAAATATAATTTTTTTTATCTATTTTTAGTGTTAAAACTAATGGTGTTCAAATCAATCCTTGAAATTATAGTATAAGAACATGTATTTTGAAGGCATCATCGAAAATAAAACTTAAATCACTCATAAACCATTTTGGATTAAAATAATATAAATCATAATGAACATTTATACAAAATTGTTTATCCTAGTGAAATTTTAAGTCACTTCATGTTTCTCTATAATGGATCTATTCACTTTTTTAAGGGTGATTAATTATTATAGGGTTTGCACAATGATCAAATTCTCTTATTTAATTTGTGGTTTTCTATGGTTAATAAAATATACTGACCCTAACTCACCTTCTCATACCTTGAACTACAATGTTACAATGGTGTTAACAAATTATTATTTCATTCCCAAACCATCCATTAGTAATATGGGTTTAAGGGTTTTATCCCATTATCCCCCAATATAGTTGACCCAAAACATTTATTTTTACATGTTGTCATTCCAATTTCATATATGATATAATATTATAAACTGAATATAATTACTATATTTAATCATGGATCCATGAATTTAAACGAATATTTAATTTACCCTATATTTTTTATTTATAGTCATCATAATGCTTTCTACAATTGTAATGTTTTAATTATCAATTCATGTTGCAGAGACTATCTCTCCCCAATATAGAGTTGGTCGCATAATATTGATCTTTATAGTATCTATATTCATTGTATAATTTTTAAATGTATGTTCAATGGATATTCCACATAATTATCAATTTCTCAATATTCACCCTCATTGTACGATGATAATTTTTATGTTTTTGGTCATCACCGTATAATGTAAAACAATATGGTTATTTCCCATTTCATGAATAAAAAATGCATGATACCTTGGATTATATATTGAGATAATTTTCTATATATTTGGGTAGTTAATGTACATCACCACCTCTAGAAGAATGTGGATCTTGATTCCATTGTCCTAGGGATACATATTGATTCCTTGAAATCGAACCCAGATTCTTCAACGGAAATTATATAATTTTTTTCATTTTATCATAATGAAGATACCATTACAAAACCCTATAATATTTTAGTACACACTTCAACTATAGCACCCAACATCACCTAACCCATTTGTGAATGATATATAATTGTGTTGTATCCTCCCTTATTGATCTACATGAGGATTCATTACCCTAACATTATAGAGACAATGACTCATATACAACCTATCTCTTCGACATCCATAATTCTCTCCTCTGCTCTTTATTTTCCTAGTCTTTAAAACTATGTGGGTGGCTCTCCTTTCCCCAATATGAATCATGTTGATTACACCATTGGATAAATATGTCTTAACATATGAAACCTGGATCTCTAGTTATATAATTGAATTGATAGGCATAAATCATTTTCTTTTTCCATAGAGGCAATCAGTATTGGAATTTAGTTAACAAATTCATAACATATTTTTATTTTTCATGTGATTCATACACTATCTCATCTACCAAATTTTCATTAATGATATGATCTACCATGTTCATGAGTAGTAATTCATATTTATTTTTCCATTTCATCATGCCTGATAGATCATATCACCAACATGGTTAGGGTTGTGTGAAAATAAACCTTAATATCCACTTAGTCCATGCATCACGAATGTAAATTTATGTTTATTCCTCGCAAAAAAATCATTTATTTTGACATATAGACATTCTAATTAATTTCTAGTTTTATGTTCCCTTACTCTTTCATAGGAATAATCACCATTAGACTAATCTTAATGACTATAAATTGTTAGCATCCCCTTAGTCAACACTTTATTTTCATAAATAATGTGATTCATTCACCCATGATAATATCAATTAAAACTAGGAATCCATTTAATGTATAAGCTTCTCAACTCTAGCTTCATATAGTTAATAATGAAATCTATCAATTTATGATTTATATAATTATGTATAATTACCTATATGGACTGTCTTAAAATCCTTTAAATTGAGTTTAGTAAACAAAAAAAAGTCTTTTTTAGGTAGAAAAAATCAAAAAGGAGACACGATCAAACGACTATCATCTTCTCACTATGTAATTATCACAACCAGGGACTGGAAAAATGTTACTTAAATATTGAGAAAGGACTGAAGCATATGAAGATTATAATTAATCCCCATATATGTCCATGATATTCATTTTTGACCCAGTAGTTTCGAAATTGGTAAAATAAAATGATTTTCCATCTTCACTTTCTGTTCTATTGCGAAACTTTTAAAGGAATGATATTTGGTTCGTGTTATAGGAGCTTTCATATTAAGGCCCCATCATTAAACATTACATAATATTTAATTAAGTTATTAATAAATAATAAGTATATTTTCAGGTTTAGAGTTTTAGATAATTAGGTCAAAACATATACATAACAACTTGAATGCTAAAAGTATACACTTCTACTCAGAGTCCATTATTTTCATAAAACCAAAACTCTAATAAAAAGAAACATGTTTAGTTCTTGGTTTTAGACAACATTAATTTTTCTGGATCACATCCCTAACCCTATTACTCTTGAAGTCCTATGATAAATCATTTCAAAACATTGGATGAGCTTAAAAAGCTCAGTAAGGGATACATAAAGAAGGAAAACTAAATGTTTTTCAAAACAACATGTAAACCATGAATACATTTTTATAATGGAATACTTTTGATTTAAAAGAAGTAGAAAAACTAGTTCACATAATATAAGCTCATTTTATACCCTTTTGTGATAAATAGATTACTATAAACCCCATAAAATGAAACATATATAATATAAGGGTACATTGGGACATAAACATACTTAAATTGAATAAAAATACGGTCAATTACCACATATTTCACTAAGTGGAATAATCATAAGGTTGACTTCCATACCCAATGAATTGGAGGTTATAACCTTACCACCAATCAGTGGTTTATCATGGAACCACACATGATTTGGTTTATCACGTAACAACCCACCATTATATTATCACATAACCTCCAAATAAATTTCAAAGTACCATTATATATTAATATAACATAAAATATTGAAAATATTCACATTTCAAAAATTACATTTCATCTTTTATCAAAAGAAATCATTTCAATATTTTGAAATGATCAATACATTTCAAAAACCATTTTATATACAAAAACACCCCAAAAAAGAATAAAGAATTTCCTTTCCTTTTATAAAACATTTATGCTTATAGAGGTGTCCAAATAACGATTACGGTGGTGAAGAGTTCATTGTCACTGGAAATGCTAAAAACATTACTTCTATAGTTTAGTAAAATAATTCGTAGATAATAGATTGCCATTGAATGAAAGTAAAAGTAAAAGGTGTTTATTATACACTGGGTAATATAAGGATATATATATTGTAAAAATAAACATCAACAAATGGATATTGAGAAGAAGTCCCTTACATCATGTCCAACTTGACACGTTCATTTTTTAATTTCCTCTTAAAATGGGTAACTCCCATTGCATTGAGCCACCCAAATTTTATAAATTGTATTCTACCTAAGGTATGGATTCTAGGAGGAACATGGTGATGTTGGGTGCTTATTGGAGCAGAGTTTGGACAATACAAGGGGCTTGAGATGTGTGAGTAAGGGGTTAGTGGTGGTGTCCTTTTATAAGAAGGAGGATGGGTACTTTATAAATTTCTTGAAAGGGTATTTTAATATAAACTGAATTTCGATATTAAAAAGGTCCACAACTAATTTAATTATAATATAAGATGAGGATTGTTCAAAATACTCTCAACCACAATGTTTTATAAATGTTTTGGTTTCAAATTTAACCATATCAATTATCTTTAACCCTTATTTAACTAATTTAACTCTTTCAATATCTTCTTGTGTATTCATACCATTCGGTTCATATGGATTCAATAAAATGAAAATCAATCATCAAGTGGTTGATTAATGACATTTTCAACATTATTTAAGTAATTTCTCCTAATATTAGATTTTTAGGACTATTATATCATTTAATAAAATACTATTTGTTATAAAAACACATTTATGAAAAAATTTATACTATTTGTATCAAGAAATTTTTAGAATCAATCACAACTATATTTTTTAGAAAAAAATCATAATTGAAACGATAAAAACTCAAAATCATCCATAAAATTCATAGATTTAATATGAAGTTAAATAATAAATTTATTTTAATATTTATAATCCAATTTATTTAAATCACTCATTAATAAGGGAATCACTATATCATCATTTTAACATAAATATATTTATTTATTTGATATGTCAAAATTATAAATAAAATACCATGATGTAGAAAATATTTTTATATTTTTAATAAATATTAATAGTCCAAAAGTCACTTAAATATCCCCATATAAAAATTGTTTTAGTAAAAGATATATGTTTAGGGTATATTTTCCTTATCTTTAAATTAAAAGTAATTAAATTTCATTTTCACACAGAAGTGGCTCCATGGTGTCCATAAATGAACCCAAGGATGACCATGCCCATAAATATCTAATTCAATATGATTAAGACACATGTTAGGGTAATTTCATATTATTATAATATTTTTTAACATATTTACTATATTTACCCTTTAACCTTGGTAAATAAAATATTTACAGAAGATAATATTCATAATATCTAAAAATAAAAGATACCTATTTCAACAACTTGATCATCCTGATTTGAAATATGGAATCCATTTTTTAAAATTCAAAGCACATAATATTGATAAATTAATTTAAAATTAATTCCCATTTCCAAAACCAAAATGTATTTTACGAAGTAAAAACTATCTCTATATTGACATGTGTTTATGTCAAATTAAAAAGTGAAATTACATCCAATGACCAAAATTATATTAAATGGTAAAAATAAAATCACATTTCAATTTGAAACCAACTTAATGTAAAATCTAACTATAAAAATAGATTAGATTAAAAGGAAGTTTTGAATTAAAATGTATTGTTTTTCAATATTCATTAAAAATGAACATTTTCAGAAAAGTACAAAAATTTAATCCAATGTAAATTTTGATGATACTATTCTAAATAATATGTTTATTTTTTTCAAATGAAGCATATAAAAGTTAATAACCTATATTTAAAAATGGGTTCCCATCAAAAGGTGATAAACCAACCTTTTAAAATTATTAGAGTACTTCATGATTAAAATTGGAATCATTCTAATTTTAAGCCTATAAAATTTATTTGATAAATTTAAAAATATATAACAAACATTTTTAATCATAATATAGTTATTTCTATTCATTGTTTCCAATAAAATGATAGGCGTTAACTACCATTTAAAAATAATAATATTATAATATTATATTTTTATTATGAATTAGCCTTGAGGGCAATATACGATTTTGGAGTTACCCATTGTTGTGTGTCGGGTATTCCATCGAACATAGCATCCCCATTAACGTAAAATTAATATTTAATTTAAAAATATTTATAAATATGAAAATTTTATATTCATTATTTACCTAAGATGTGACATCCTTCCCCCCTTTTGGAAGTTGTGTCCTCATAATTTTATTTAATTATAAAATAGATAGGGTTATTTATCCTTCATAGCATTTTCATATTCCCATGTTCCCTCTTTAGCCATACGGTTTTTCTACAAAACCATTACCTGATAAATTTCCATATTCCACAACACATGCTCTCTTCGATCTAGAATCTAGACTAGTTATTCCTCAGAGAAAGATTATATTCCAACTAAACTACCAAGGTACTCAAAATATGAGATGGATCACGAATATAATTTCTCAACATTGAAACAAGAAAAACATTGTATACTTGGGATAAAAATGGAGGTTAAGCCACTTTATAGGAAACTAATTCGAATTTATCATTGATTTTATAGGGTCCAAATAACCTCGGACTCAGGTATCCATTCATACCAAAACATATCACACTTTTCCATGGAGAAACCTTTGAGAAAGTCATGATCACCTACCTCCAAAGAATGATCCTTCCTTCGGTTATCTGCATATCTTTTCTGCCTCCTCTGAGCTATTCTCATGTGCACTAGAATTAAATAAACTTTCTCTTCCACCTCTTATGTATCATTTTAATTATTTCTCAGTTAATATATAATTCAAACTTTTTTGATTAATATATATTTCACACTTTACATCATACTAATGATTTCTCAAAATTTCTAAAGAAAATAAAAAAGTACCTACTTCCAAATCTTGTGGAGGGAAATTTAACTCAAAAGGTTTGAATTTACGTGAAGCATAAACAATTACAAAATAATTTTTTATATGGACACATCCAATTCTATCACAAGAAGCATCACTATAGGTAAAAAATTCACCATTTCTGGAAGTCATTTCCAAAATTGGAGCATTCACCAATCAACTATTCAATTCCTAATAACATTAATAACATTATTTTTTCTCGATGAACATTACACCTTTTCAAGTTAACTTAGTCAGTGGGCTAGATAACCATGAAAAATTTTCAACAAACCTCTAGTAATAACCTACTAAACAATGAAATCTATGAATCTCAGTTATATTTTTGGGTCCTGGCCATTCATTAACAACATTTTTTAGTAGTATCAATAGTTATGCCATATTTAGAAACAATATGACCATTAAATGAATTTATTTGTAACCAAAACTCACACTTGCGTAATTTATCATATAGTATATTTTATTTTATAGTTTGAAACACAACCCTTAAATGACTTCCACACTCCAAATTACTTTTAGAATACACCAAAATATCATTAATAAACACAAGCACCAACTTATACATTAACTCGTGAAAATTCTATTAATAAGATCCATTAATAAAACATGTAATTTGGTTAACCCAAAAGGAAAAAGTAAAAATTCATTGTGGCCATATCTAGTACGAAATGTGATCTTTGGAATGTCTTCTTCCTTTACTTTCAACTAATGGTACCCTGACCTCAAGTCAATCTTCAAAAAATATATATCTCCCTAGATGTGATCAAACAAACCATTGATATGAGGAAAAGTATTCTTGTTTATAATTTCTATGTTATTAAAGGCTCTAAAATCAATGAAAGTATCATTGTACCATCATTTTTTAATAAAGATTATAGAAGCACCCACAGGGATGAGCTAGGTCGAATGAAACCTTTTTCTAAATCTTGCATTTGTTTCATTAACTCTAAAATTATAAATTGAGAAATTTGATAAGGGGGTTCTTTTATTGCCTTTGCATCAGGAACTAAGTCAATTGTAAATTCAACTTCATGGTCAGGTATCATACCAGAAAACTCATCAGGGAAATGATCTAGATACTCATTTTCCACTATTATATCATTAATCTGTATAGTTTATTTGTTTTCATGAATATGTGAAACGTAAAATTAATTTCCATATTTTAATATTTTCTTAGCTTCCTGATATTTTATCAAAATAAGGGGTCCATTCTTGTAGAGAAAAAAAATTATTTCTAAAAAGAAACCTCCTTTGTTAGGCATTCAATATTATAATGATAAACAGAAATCCAATACATACATGAAATAACATCAAACACTACTATAGAAAAAAAAACAAGGTTTACATATAGATTCATTCTACACACAAGGTCATGAAAGTTCTTATAATTTATATTTGTCTCAAAAAATCCTCCAAGAGTTTATAACATACTTTTATGATTCATTTTATGAGATAAAATTTCCAATTTACTAAAAAATTTCTCCGAAATTAAAGAATGTGTAGACCCTAAATCAAACTACACATTGGTATAATCTGAAAAAACAAACAATGTACCTGATTCCACATCAGTTGATGGACCCACATCAACTGCAATTGCTGTAAAATATTTTGCCACACCCTTCTACTATTGATCTATCATGTTTCCACCGATGGTAATCAACTTTGGACACACATTGGCATATTTCACAAACTCATTTAAACTAAAACACCGTACCACCAGATTTTCATTAAATTTGTGATAATATTACTTAATGTTACGTGCAATAAGACCAGTTTTACCACACAAGAAGAACATTCTAGATATTTAGAGACATTATCCATGATGCTTTTTAGCACACTTCACACAAGATGGAAATTTGAATTTCTTACATCCGGAATTCATTGAGGAATACATTTATGTAGCCTGCCAACTGGATCCCTTATTTTTAATTCACTCATGGACCACTAGATAATTTAAAAACTTCATTTCTACTTTTCCCGAACATCTGAAATTTATCTCATATCTTTTGAATCCATGAGATTCTAATGGATTTTGATATCACGGCTTCAATCCTGAGTAAAATTGATTGATTTTACTATCAATATTCCATATAAAATTTGGAGCATACCTTTCCATTTGAGTTATTTTTTATTCCTTTGTAGTAACTGGGTCATTATCCTAACTTATTTCTATGAATTTATTATCCTTCCTAATTCAATCCACCTAAGGGAAATATTTTCCAAGAAACATAACTTTGAATTCATACCAATCAAGAGAAACAATTTCCTCACTATCCCTAATATTTTTAAACACCGACCACTACTGATCGGATTCACATTAAAAATGGTAAATAGAAAACTATCCTTTTGATGTTCTAAATTCCCCATGGCATTAAAAATCATTTCTAGTGCTTTAATCACCACTTCACCTAGCACATGGTCTGATGATTCAATGAATTATGGGAGATGTTGCCTCATGAAATTCTCAAATATTGACGTATTTCTATGTGATTGATCTGGATGATCTCATGCACGGATACCACCACCATTTATAGCATGTTTCAACTATGTCAACACTGCAACAAACTGTTCAGTTCTGATTCCAACCATCTCTGGTTGCTGGTTTGGAAGGTTGTTTTCAACATGATTGTTTCCAATCAGAGCATCCATGTTTCCTCTGTGGAAAACCATTCTAAACAAACATATCATAGATGAAGCAACAAGTCAATCTTCAAATTCTATATCATTTCAATTTGAACATAATGTATCATTTATTTATGGATAGTATACTAACAAAATTCTAACTCTTAATGATATCTAAACTTACCTTTCATACCAACAATAAACCATAGTCTAAAACATTTCATAATCATTAATTATGTTAATAATTAACATTGAGGATATTTTTATTTTTATATCATTATATAATTTGGTCATAACATATACAAAAAACCATGAATGTTATATGTAGACACATATACTCACTATCAATTTTTTATCATAAAAAAATACTCTAAAAAAGAGAAACATTTTAGTTCCATGTTTTAGATAGCATAGAGTTTTCTTTATCCAATCCTTGACCCTAATCATCTTTAAGGCCAATGAAAAATCATTTCAAAACTTGGGATGAGAATAAAAAACTCATTAAGGGATACCTAAAGAAGGAAAACTATTAGTTTTTTGAAACAACATTTAAACCATGAATTAATTATCATAATGTAATACTTTTAAACTTAATGAAGTCGCAATACCAATTCATTGAATATTATCTCATTGCTAACCCATTATTGTAACCAGAACACTACAATAAATCCCAAAGAAAGTAACAATTATAATATATAGGTAACATGGAACATAACATACTAAAATTGAAAAACCATACGGTCTACTTCCACAAATATCACTAAATAGAATAGCCATATGATCGACTTCCATACCCAATTCATTGGAGGTTATAATTTAACAACCCATCCTCTATTTATCACAGAACCACCCGTCATTTGGATTATCATGTAACCACATGTAAATGCTTTATCACATAACCACTAGTCAAAATTACAAGTACTATTATATAATCATAAAAAATAAAATATTTCAAATATCATCATTTAACTAATAAAATTTCATTTTCAATCATAAGAAATAATTTCAAGATATTGAAATAATAAATCCATTTCAAAAAAAAATTCAATATGAAAAAACCAAAAAGGGAATGTGTGATTTAATTTCCTTTTAAAAAAATTATGGCTTAGAGTAACCCAAATAACAATTTCGGCAGTGGAGAGGTCACAGTCGCTCGAAAAGTTAAAAAATTCCTTTTTTCATTTAGTAAAACACTTCATAGATAATTGATTATCTTTGAATGGAAGTAAAAGAAAATACGGTTTATTATAAACTATGTAAAATAATTAGTGGTATATTCTCGAAATATGCCTCAATTAAATGAGATTGAGACGAAGTCCCTTACCTCATGTCCGACAATGATCATTTGTTTTTTTAATTTCCTCTTAAAATGGGTTAATCCCTTTGATTTGAGCCAAAAGGCGTTCTCGAATTTCCTTCTGCCTAAGTTAATAATTATAAAAGTAAGAAGGGAATGTTGAACTCTTATTGGAGTAGATTTTGGACGATTCAAGGGTTTGAGAGGTGTGAGTAAGGGGTCAGATTTGGTGGCATTTAATTCGTGTGAGGATGGGTACTTTAGGAATGTCTGGAAACATTGTTTTATTATAAACTGAATTTAAATTTCAAAAATGTCCAAAACTCATTTAATTCAATGATAAGATGATTATTGTTAAAAATAAACTCATCCAATAATTTTTAGAGAAGTTTTCGTTTCAAATATAACTTTATAATTTATATTTAATCTATATATATCTAATTTAACTCTTACAATATCTTCTAGTGTATTCATACTATATTATCAATATAGTTACCAAAAAAATCCAAATGAAACTCAAGTAGTTCATTAATGAAATGTTAAAAATTATCTAATCATTTGGCAGAATCGTATATTTTTATGACTATTATATTATTTAATAGAATAGTATTTGTTTTAAAAACTAATTTATAAATTATTTTATACTATTCATATCATGCCTTTATGAAAATCCATAAAAAATTGATTATTTAGAAAAAATATCATAAATTAAAATAAAACAAGTCATAATAATCATTAAAATTCATGTATGGGATTAAAAGATTCATAATAAATTTATTTTAATAATTTGAATCTCATTTATTTAAATCCTTCATTTATAATGTAATCAATACAACATCATTGTATGATTAATATATTTATTTATTTGATATCAAAATTTTATAAATAAAATACCATGATGTAGGAAATATTTTTATATTTTTAATATCTATTTATAGTCGAATATATCACTTATATAACCCCATACAAGAATTGTTTTACTAAAAGATACATGTTTACGGTATATTATCCATAACACTAAATTAAAACTAATAAATATAATTTTCACACACAAGTGGATCCATAGGGTCCTAAAATCAACAAAATGATTACCATGGTATGAAATATCTCATACAATAAGATTTTGACATATTTTAGGGGAATGTAATATTATTATAAAATAATTTTTTCCCTTATTTACAAGATTAAAACTTTAATCATGGTAAATAAAATATTTATTGAAGTTACTATTCATAATGACTAAAAATAAAAGGTAAACTTTTACACAATTTGGAACTCCTGATTCCAAATATGGAATTCATTTTTACAAATTCAAAACACAGATGTTGGAGAAATTAATTTAAAATTAATTACTATTTCCAAAACAAAAAAATGTTTTTTAAAAGTAAAAACTACTAAAAGATTGGCATGTGTTTTTGTGCAATTCAAAAGTGAAATTAAATAAAATAACAAAAATTGGATTAAATGGTAAATATATAATCCAATTAAAAATTATGACAAATCAAAATTCCAATCTAACTATTTATATAAATTAAATTAAAATATAGTTTTCAATTAAAATGTTGTATTTTTTCCTTATTCATTTAAAATGAACATTATCAATTTAAATACCAAATTTTTAAGAAAAGAAAATTTGGATGTTCTGATTCTAAAGAAGAAGTTCATTTTTTCAAATAGCGAATACAAAAGTGACAAAATATATATATTTCTAGAAGTTTTACTATCAAAAGGTTGTAAACAAACCTTTTAAATTTTATATATTATTTCATGCTTAAAATTTGATTCATTCAAATTTTAAGGCTCTAAATTTTATTGGATAATTGTAAAAACATTTAAATATAATATTTAATTAAAATATGGTTAGATCATTAACTTCCACAAATATAATTTATAGGCTTTAACTACCATTTAAAAATAAAAAAAAATATAATTATAATTTTTATAGTGTGACTCAGCCTTGTGTGAAACATAAAATTTCAGAGAATATGGTTTTTGTGTGTCAGGTACACCATTGAACATCAATTTCCCATTAATGTAAAATTAATATTTAATTCATGAATATTAATAAATATGAATATTTCAAATTATTTATTTACCTAGGATATTACATTCACACAGAAACATAGAAAATGCATTGTGTCCCGAAAATATATGATTTGTTCCACAATATATCATTATTGGAATTGATTATACAATTTTTCATTGGGGGTTTACCTTTTCTATTATTATTTTTCACTTAACCTCTTCAAAATGAACAGAAGTCCATAAACATCTTCCATCCATCGTTTGGAGATAAATTACATAAAACTATATATCTTTAGTCTATTCTATATAACATTAAGAAATGAAGTATCAAAGGCTATATCCATCTCCCCTAAAAAATGATTTCTTATTTTCTCATGTAATTGTGTTTCTTTGGTTTAGCACCCCATTATGACAAGTCCACCCTATCAATATCCCAATAAACAATACAGTAGCACTATGGTACTCTAACATCCCCCATTAATAAATTAATTTGTCTTCACTCATTTTCCCTCAAAGTTTAAATATCCCCATTGAAACATCATGTTGGAATTTACACCCCCATAGTGATGGTATACTACAATAATGTCCAATATCCCATTCAGGGTACATTTCATAGATGATTTCTGGAAGTAAACCTATCGGCCTGATATTTAAATGACATGGTCATTCATCTACCCTAGAACTCATGTATCTATACATGATGACCAGGTAGAGGAATCCATTAATACAATTTTGATAATGGTCATCCACATCCAATATATCACCTTATTTTACACATCTTAACCTCATGTTCATGATATACATTCCCCATCAACTCTCCCCATCTCAGTTAAAGTCTTAAAATACTTTATAATAATATATAATAATATTTACTATGTTTTTAGTGTGAACCTTCTCTTTGGAATCCTTCACAAATAGTATCCCTATTGCAATATGTTCTGTCAATGGTCATCATGTGATCTCAAAAGAACATGATTTATCACAATGGAATTATCATGCGCTACAAGTAGCCTTCCACTTCCCCATATTTCTCATATTTAGGGGCCCTCAATTGAGCATAGGTGTTTTAGATTTTATTCCTCATTAGAATAATTGATGTTACCATTTCTGACCCTCAATATATGAAAGGAAAATATATATTTTACATCAATTATTTTAGATGATAGGCTATATTTATTTGTCAACATCACATGACATCAAAATACCAGATTTCATGGATCCCCATATAATATAGTATCATCTTTTTGGTGTTAAAATAATACAATGAATCCATAGAATTGTGTGTTTCTTGATTCAAAAAATACAATATATGTAGTAACATATTGATTATTTATCCTAGAACCAATTACAATCTCCACCATATTCTATTTTGGAAATTGGGATACTTTTTTGAATCATGTCGAGATGTAGTCATTCACAATTCTAGGATGATGGTCCCTTCCTTTAACATGATTTGTATATTCACATGATATTTATTATGCTTCTTATATTGTGAGGATATGTAGCCTCAATCTGTATTTGTTATGTTTCTATCATTCTCACCTAAGAAACCATGCATTTCACCCCTCATTTCCTTTCTATCCTTGACATTAATAGGGTAGACTATTCATTTTGAATACCATAAAGCCTATTCACTAATATCAGTGGGTCCCCTTGGATGAGATTTTAACAAATTGGCCTTGTCCTATCCTCCATTGTCCATAACACTTTTTTTTATAATAAAATCATCTATTTAATTCTTCCTTCCAACAATGAGAACAGATTACATAGTGATGGGCCATGGAGACACCATTAAGTAGTCATGTTTTAAAAATTTAGAATTTATTTTATTTTGAAAAAAAATCTTACTATATAATATAATAATATAATATATGTGCATGATCTCATGAGTAATTTAAAAGCCCAGTTGTTGTCTTAGAGATAATATTAGTTTTTTTAAATCATGTCACTAAATAAAAAATATAAAAAATAATTTTACATCATTAAGCATTAACTAACTTAAAATAAAATTAATCTAATGATAAATTAATCATAATCAATGTTATATTGAATTAAATATGTTGTAATAATGTAAGGGGATGATTTTTCTTAATTTATAATGATTCAACATCAATAAAAACATAATCCAATTAATACACATGTGAGACTATTATATGACTATTTTTATCTCTCATCAAAAAACTAAACTA
This sequence comes from Viscum album, assembly GCA_963277665.1. Classification (NCBI taxonomy): domain Eukaryota; kingdom Viridiplantae; phylum Streptophyta; class Magnoliopsida; order Santalales; family Viscaceae; genus Viscum; species Viscum album. The sequence continues at coordinate 217,837,037 of OY728155.1, forward strand.
CAAAATATAGATAATCCTTCTCTAATTGTGATCTACCATTATTTAATATATTTAGGATGATGTGTAATAAAAACCTACGCATATTTTTGTCTTGTTTCCTGCATTCACATGCCACATATATATATATGGTTTTTTTGGATGTGACACATTGAGGTGGAATGAATTGGTTATTATCCCCCGAATGGATGTACTATTGTGAATGTGGGTAGTTCTGAGTTCATTGTTTCCTCTATGTATGCAAGTTCTGATTCCAATGGTTGGAAGGATCTATAGTGTGCCCTTGGAAACATCCAATCTTGGGATCCTGGATTGGTTTATAGAGGTTTCTTTCAAAATTATTATGAATTCTCTATAGAATAATGGTGGTATTGATTTTTATAGTATATTCATGTTGGGATTCAAATCATTCATGTCTAATTTTATACTGATGGATATGGGATTCATGGGTTGAAAATTCACTCCGTGTAATTATATGAAGGGAAGTAGTCTCATATTGAGAAGAATTGACCACTATCTTTGTAATATCAAATTTATAGATTCCAATCCATAGTTCTCAATTAGTCACTTCCCTAGATCTCTATCAGACAGTTGCACTTTGGTGATCAATATAAATAGTGATCACAGTAACCTAGAATATTTAATAAAATCTCATAGTTGGTCATGAGTAGATAGTTTCGTGCAAACAGTTCATGCTTCCTAGTTTAGAATGACACAAGTGAGTCCCAATTATGGTTTAGGAATGTGGCTCTTACAGATGATAAATGATCTATATAAATGGAAGGTGATAAATAACAACAGTGAGACCTCTTTTGAATAAATTTAAGATGATATATAAATGATTGAGATGAGGCATCAACAATCATGGGAGGGTGATTTTTTATCTTTTCTCAATTATATGACAATATTATATTCGATGAAAATAGTGGAAACTGAAAGAGTATAATGTGAAAAAATGGGATACCTGAGATAAGGAGGGTTATTAAAACATGGTAAATTTCGAGGAATATATCACGGAGAGGCTTGTGTCTGGTGAAATCACCCAAATGCATACATATGTATCCTATATGAATGATATTATGGTTGTGGATAATTTAGTCCTGGATCATTTCACAACTCCATAGGTATGAACCTAATGAATTTACTGATCATATTCTGGATGTAAAATAAGGCGACGCAAGGTCATGGAAATATATTAACATTACGAAACAAGATGATGATAATGAAAATATAGTGGTCTTTACTAATGTGGAGGACATTAAGGAATATTTTTTTATTATGAAAGTGGAGAGTGCACTAGAACCAGAAGGTTTCCCAGGCATTTGTTTGGATTCTTGGAAGTTCACGAAAGTAACTTTTAGGAATGTCGTGTGAGATTTTTTTGAAAGGGTAATCTCTCAAAGAATGTTTGTGCCTCTAGAGTGATTATGGAATCAATATTTAAGAAGAATGGGTCAATTAAACAATATCCTGCTATATTATTATGTACCCTTGCATAAATTGTTTTTCCCTATTCTTGTGAAAATGAGAATCATGTTTATTGTTCCATGAATTGTTTCATAAGGGCATCATGGGTTTATTCAATAGAGGGAAATTCATGGTGACATGGGGATAACACAGGAAATGGTGGATGACATCAATAATATGTCCCCATGAATAAACATTATCATTAATTTATAGATGGAAATGTGTATGATAGACTTGACTGTAGCTATATTATAAAATTTATGGGGAGATTAAAATTTATAGAATGGGATTGGGATTTTTCTTTCAAGTTATTTGGTTCTCCGAGTATGACTATTTCTTTCTTAATGACAATCAATGGTTTATTCAAGAAGATTTCGGGCTTGAGTTAAGGTGATCCACTTTCCCATAATCTATTTATCATGGATCAGGATGTGCTCACTAGAAAGATGAAATTATGTTTGGAAGAGGGTTCAATTATTCCTCATATGAATGTGGTGGGAGATAATATTATTTCTCATTTGTTCTCTCCTATAAACATTCTCTTATTTATTAATTGTAGGATGATTTGTTTTAGTTCATGGAATAAATTTATAGAGTAATCCATAATAAATGTGGGAAGAGGAGACAAATATTGAAAATTAATTCCTATATTTCAAATAGTTTTCCAGACATTTAATCCTGGGACATCCAATACAAACTGGGTTCACAAGATAGAGAATTTCATCGAATCAATATATTTTCTCACATTTCAAATTGAAGAGTCAAAAGATTATTTTTTAATATATTATGAATAAAATTGTTGGTCTAATCTGAAAATGGAAAAATATGTACCTATCATTTTGTGTTCGAATTACAATGATAAACAATGTGGTATTCTCTAAGGATTTGAATGGGGTTTTTAATTAACAGTGTTCTAAGAGGAACCATTGATCTCATGTAAAAATAATTTTCATACTCATTGGTATTTATATGATGTTTTATGGTGTCATTGGGAAACCTAGAAGTGATTTGAATGAATAGTTAAACAAGGTTCCATCAATTGACATGTTATCTTAAAAGTAATGTAGGTATTTCAAGATAAACTGGAACGGGGATGTATCAAAGGAAAAATTTTCTAGGCAAGGTTCATGAGGCATGAGTATGGTTAATGAAGGAATGAGTGGACTGTTGGAATGAGAAAACCATCACGACATTCTTGGAACATGATTGAGCTTCTAGGGCTTCTTGTGAATACTATTTTTTGGTGGTGGGGTGTGGATAGATGAGGTTTTAGAAAGAAAACTGGACTGGTAAAATATTTTTCATCTCTGTTTATCAATTTCCAAATATTTCATTTAGAGAAGCAACTGTGTACCAATAATTTAGCAACTCGATTTAAAATCACAAGCAATTGGAAGTCTTTGATAATATCACACTAATGAATGAGCTAGATAGATGTTTCTCATCTATCATGATGTATGAGTGTTTTAAAGTGTGTGATTTTTAGGAGACCATTCATGTATTTAGTATAAATGATGAATGGGTGTCAATTCTAAAGTTCCAAATGTCATTGATTAAGATAAAATTCCACATATATATGATCCAGAATTGAGCTCTCCATATGGAGGAAAATAAATAGAAGAAATTTATTCCTCTAGCTTCCTGGTGATACTGATGGGCCTCTCTGAGCCATTAATTAGTATGTAATATATGTTTCAGGAGTGATTTGGAGATGTTTATATGGGGTTTTACTAAAATTTTAATGGGTGTGATAGGATGTGGGGAGTCTATTAATGATTTTCATTGACCTGGTTCTAGGGGATTGATCCTAAAAATCATGAGGATCAGGCGTGGAGCATGATTTTTTATGTTGTGTGTTGGGTCATTTTGGAATAAAGACACTATGTGAGGGAGGGTAGAGTCAGCACTTATGTATTATTATTGGTTTGGGTAAGATTTATGGTGGATGAACTGGGTCTTCTCCGACCTTATAGGTATGCATAATCATTCCAATGAATACTTATCCAAAGGTTGGTTATTTCATTAGAGGGAAATGATGGAAGCATCAATATGTGTGGGTATACTGGAATCCTCTCATGATGTGGAAGAAACTAAATGTTGATTTTTTTTGTCGTATAGTCCATGAAAGGTGAAAGGATTTCATAGAATAGAAGAGGATCAATACTAATGGGTTTTTATCACCTTCTATTGTATAATTAACACACCTAGAGAATAATTAAGGGTCTTAATTAGTGGATTTCAGTAGTAAAAATTATACATCATTATTATCTCGGAGGTGCACACAGACTCCAAATTTCTAGTTGGGTTTCTGTAAGGATTGTAAAATCCCCCATGGGAGCTAGCCTATACCATTAGAAATTAAAGTATAATGTTCGATCATGGTTTGATTGTTGTGAAGATATAGAGAGAAGGAAACTATGAGGTAGTGTCTAGTAATGTAGTACTAGGATATGTGATCATTTTTTATTTTAGTAAAGTCTCAGTACCAACGGATTATAATCTCATTTTTAGGGGTAACTCCCTTTGTCTTCTCCATTTCCAAATGCCATAACAATTTTTTTACATCCTAAACCCAATAAAAATATTACTACATTGTCTTAGACGATGATTTACATATTCTGTCTTATATAATGCCTTAAATCAAAACCATCATATTCTATGAACATAGTCACCCATTGTCCATGGATCATCAACCATGGATGAAATAAATATTATACAAATTTCACAATATATTATTAATCATTGAAAATTTTAATTTTTCATGAAATGGTCAAAATATGAGGTGACTTACTTGAAAAAAAAGTGAATATAAAAAATGGAACCTAACTCTACAATATCTCACAGTCAAGGGTTACTACATATTCTCCTCAAAGAATGAGTATATACATTTCTTGGGGATTATCTCTTCTTATTATTATTATCCAATTTAACAGATTAGTTGTATCCATAATGATTCCGTCTAAAAAATATGACAATTAAACATATCCTCTAGGTTTTTTATTGCCTTAAAAACTCCCATAGTGAATGCGTGATCCCCTAAATTATTCCTCTCTTTGTTTTTTTCCTCTGATACTTGGTTGAAGCACATGGATTTCTAGAAAACTGATGGAAGTATTCTTGTAAATTCCCTGTGGTTTTTTATAAGCATCACATATGTGTATGTATCATTACCCTAACATAGATCATAGGTGTTGTATAAGGGAATGTATCATTATCATTACACTACTAATAGGTATCTCATTTGGGTTAAGGAATTTATCCTAATTAAGCCATTACATTACCATTACACATATTGTATCCTTCAAGAATGGATATAATGTGTCCATATTTGCAATGGTGTAGCGATTAATTATGGGAATTTCTCCGTTCACAGATATACCATTTCAAGCAAACCATATCCAAAACGACTTCTTTTCCAGCAGATCATGATAACTATATTTTTTTTATCATTTCTATGATGTAGTGCTAATGAAATGAAAGAATTTCTTTTCTTCATCTACATTTTGGGAATATTATGATATAACCCTTCTAACTAAGTCATATCTTCCTTCTTTGACCTGAAAAAAATATTCCCATGAAGAAGTGTCTCACAAAATGGTGTGGCTTTATTCCATTAATATACAAGGATCACAACTCCATAGAATAAAAAATAATAAATGTTTTTATTACATATTTTTGACCTCCTGAGTCGAATACACTACTATCCATGGTGATATCATAGTGAAGCTAGAATTCATAATGGCCCTTGAGCTTCAAAATATGGGTTTTATCAAAGCTAAAAAAGCCATTATCAGTGCTCAAAAGTGTTGATAATCAAGAAACTATTAAAAAGTGGTCCCACTTATTAGATCTAAAAAATCACTGAATAAGGCCCCTTTAATCTGTGCTAAAAAATACTGATAAAGTGTACATTAATCTGCACTAAAAAAGCACTGATAAAGGGGACTGTTATCAGTTCTAAAAAAGTGCGCATTCCAATGGGCCGAATGCCTTTTTTTATAGATTTTTGATAATCCACCAATAAAAGGGTGAGGTGGAACCCTTACAAGGACCGTTGGCATAAGTATTACATGGACCGTAGGACTTAGAGGAATTCAATGCCTGTAGGTTTCATACATTACATACAACCCTGACTAACTACAAGGAATTGCTCCTCCCCAGCATCTTCATCATGAAATCATCTCTCCACCATCGCATGGCTGTTTGTCTAGGCTTTCTCGTGCATGCAGAGTCTTTTCCAGATGGCAGTTTCCATACCCTCTCATTCATGTAATCTGTTTAGCTTCTCCAATGGTGAAATCTCCTTGCTCATCCTCCTTCTGAAGCTTGTTTTTGTTGGTTTTCTGGTTTGCATCCATAGTTAAGGTTGTCTGAAGGGCTTCAGGTGGCCCGAAGGTCTTTATGACACGAAGGCCTTTAGTTGGCCCAAAGACCTTACAACGATAACCCCCTAAATCCTTCTTGCACGCCCCTTACTGCACTTGGATTCAAACCCGATACCCTTCCCTTTTGTGTCTACACCTTTTCACTCATCTAATATGTTTTTTTATTTTTTTAATTATATATCATTTTATATATATTGTTATATTTTTTAGCACATTAAAATAGATTTATAATTATATATATATATGTAGTTATATTAATATATTCATATATATATATTCATATATTTTTTGAAAAGAAATGATAAATTACCTGTCAATCAAATTAGACCTACAATGCCAATCAAGAAACGAGTCTACCCACCAATGATCACCCCAGGATTTCCCAAAACACGTAAAATAATGAGCATCTAGATTACCAACATGTTTTATAATAAAATAGCATTCAGTGAAGCATTCAGAGAAGGACCAAATATTTCGCTAGATAAAGCAAAAAATCTAAGAGTCATCATTCTTCTTTTAATGAAAATTAACCACATCAAGGAAATTGAACTGCACCAAAACATTGGGCTGATTTTTTGAACGACTGAGAAGGATCCCATGGAGGATTGAAAAGGCCTCATCCACCACAATAATCAAGAGTTTTACAGTTCCCAACATTGATCTCAAATAATATTTCCAGAACTTTTATGGGAAATGAGTTCCATACCAACCCTGGAATGGGATGAGACTGCCTAATTGTTATTAATTTTGAGAAACCTGTATGGGGGCATCCAACAAGGAGCCTATTGCCGCATTTCTCTTGAAGAAGGCATTTCATCACATTATTTCCAACAGTCATTCCATTCTATGGCCCTCACGACCCAAATATGATATTGCTTCACCATCATTTGGAACATAGATTTATTTCTTCTAGTCCAAACCAACCAAGAAATTGTGCAGATCACTCAACATGGTCGGTTCCAATGAAGCCACACAATTGACAAGGCTTTGGACCAACCCAACCAAAGGATCAAAGAAAATTTCAACATCCATCCACCAAGCCTTCCACACCCCTTCCACCCCATGACAGAAAAGAATTTCATGCAAAGGATATTCCACCTCTTAGATGCATAAAGGACAACTGTCGTTCTCCGAAAGATGACGTCTCATAAAAAATCAACAGTTGGAAGGACACCAGAGCATACGAGTCACCAAAAATATATATTCTAATATTAACATACATACATATATATATATTGATATATATATATACATATATAGTTATGTTAATATATTTATATATTTATTCTTATATTAATATATATATATATATATATTTATATATAGTTATATATTTTATCTTGTTTATGCATTCGTATGTTAATATATATTGTTAAAATTAATTTGTAAATACATTGATAAAATATTTTGTGTGTGTGATTATAAATAAATAAAAAAATATATAAAACATGAATATATATATTATTTGAATCTGTCTGTAAAATTATACATATTTATATATACATTTACATATATTATATTTTAATATGTATATTCATATGTTGGAATATATAGATACTATATATCAGATATTTAATTTAGATACACAACAATACACACAGACACAATTACATTATATATGTATTTAAATATTCATATATTTTATATTTTAAAGAAAATCGATATTATTTTTTATTTATATAATGCTTATATATGAAAAAAATTAATAAGTAAATATGTTTAATTATTTATATATAAAATTAAAATTTTATGTATGAATATATTAAAAATCTTCATATATTTGAAAATATTTGATTATAAATAACATTAAATTGTAAAAAATGATAAAATTTCAAATACATAATATAAATATGAATATAATCCCAAGAATAAATTAAATCCATACACAAAAAGAGATAAAAACCCCCTTATATCAGACTAAAATTCCATTGAATATTAAATAATTTGGGTATCCCAACTAAAAACTCAGTTTTGGAGGCCATATATACCTTATTTTGCCTCATCAACTATTACATAAGGTTCCCTTCTATCACAAGAGCGTAGATTTCATCACTGGATTCGATTTGATATGTCGTAAAACTCAAACAGACTACTGGATCAAAAGTTATAGCTATTTATTGTTTTAGTTTTATTTTCAACTTATTTTAGATCTTTTATTGTTTCTTGGATTTTTATTTCATTCAAATTGTTTTTAAATGCTTATTACTATATTATATTTAGAATATTATTAACTAATAATATTATATTTAATATCTTATAATCCATTTTCACAAAATATATTATATATTATGTGTCAATGTCTATTTATACTTATCAAAAATATATATTTAGAAAATATATATAATATTTATATTAATATAAATACATTAATTTATTAATATTTTACTTTTAATGATTTATATAAATAAACATTTTATTAGCGTTTATAAAAAAGGTGCTGATAAATAACCCTTAATCAGCAGTTTATTTAACCCTAATAACAGTACCCCCTTTCTCATTTCTTTCTTAACACGGTTAATGAATGGTGGTGTGAAAACCCTTTTTCTGGTAGAGTGGTTTTAGAAAATCTAGTGGTGGTCTATTGTGCGTCTCAGGATTCCCTGTCATGACCAATGTTTCATCGAGAAATAAATATATGTTTTCATTAATTCTAAACTCTTACCATGTTTACTGCTTCCTACATGATTTGTGATTGTGGGTGGCCTCCTCTATCTATGTATGACCATCACTTAACCCATCGATAATGCTAGAATGGTTTTGGAGGATTTCCACCTTCATTGGTGTCACCCTATGCTGCTGAGCCACTCCTCCAAGAACTGGAAGGAATGTTCATCCATGAGCCAATGCGTTCTCCTATATGAATTTTCACACTATTTACCATACACCGACCTACTTTTGGTCATGTACGAACTATATATATGTCCCATAGGACATTGAAAGAATACATTAAGGCCTCCCTTTGTGGTCAAACCTACAGTAGATGGATGGATAAGTATGTGCGTAATATTTATCCCAAAATCCATTTCAAAACATGGAAAATTCCAAAATCACCATATAGAATCATTCAAATAGGATTATCCAAAAATTACCTACAAACCACTGTAAAAAAAGAAGCTTAATTAAACATATTTTTATGTAATAAATAATTAAAATAATAAAATTATTCATAAATGGAAATTACATCAATAAAATAAATTAATAAATCTTGTATAAATATTAGAGTGATCAAACACCTCAACTATTTAATCATTTATCATTAAGGAGAAAAATACCTCATCAATCAAAAAGGGTCCAACCATCACAAGTAAATAATTAAAAAACAAGTGATGATTATAAAATCAAAATTCTTAAAAGTAATTAAAACATAAAACTCAAATGAAATCAAGAAAAATATTCATGATACCTTTAAGGTTTCAATTGAGATTCATTTATTTCTTTTTAACTAACACTAATCTGCACTAAATTAAATGTTCGTTAAAGTAGTGATTTGCCACATTATAATACATTTCATGTATATATCATGAACATTGTAAAAGTTACATTCTAAATATAAAGCATATGAAATCGATCCAAAACCTCAAATGTTCCCTCAATGTCCCTTTAATGTTTCACATATATAAATATAGTGGATTTTAGCATTAAGTATTTAATGTTTATATGTTTAATGGTGGGTGTATTTATTGGGAATATTTAAAAACCATATTCTATTACTGTTGGATAAAAATTATTGATATTCATGTATATCTCAAAAAAGGATAATTCGTTATTCAAATCCCATAAAAATAAAATAAAACACATGTTCTCATCCAAATTATAATTTATGTTGAAAATTAAAAATAATAAAGAGTGAAAAAGCATCTAATTTTTATCTCGGTATTTTTTCCCTTCTTTTATTTTTAAAGGAATATTTATAGAATCAATTCTCATATCATAGGAATTTAAAACAACTATCACCACAACCACATACACAAATCCTCAACTGACATTAACTGAAAGAGTAAGTATATTAAGTGGGAATTCTTTTCTATCTATTGGACAATAATATGTATCCCATGTGATCAATTTTTCTCATTTTATTATTCTCATTTTTAGAGGATAAAATTTAAAAAGAACAATGATAGATCTAAGTAACCTTTTTTCAATTATCCAAGAAGAAAAAATATCACTTTTTGTATTTACAAATGTTTCTTGATTAAAATACCTAACTTTCTATTTAACATCAAATAAATTATTAATAATTCATAGTCAATGAAATAAGGTAGGAAGGGTAAAATGGAATGTAATATAACTTAATATCATGAATACCAATGGATTATATTATTCTCTCAAAGTAAAAAGTTGTGAGGTATGTCTCATGGCAAAATGGGATGCAATAAAATTAATTGCTGCATAAATCTTGTTTATAAAGGTCAAAATCATCATGTTTTAACATGAAAAACTATCATGTTCTAGTAGTGTCACACATCTTGAGTTTTCTCGAGATACGTGATTATAATATATGTTACATAAAAAATGTTTTTGAGTCATATTTCTAATGGGAAAGAACAAATTTGGAAACTAATTTGATAGAATAACATTTAAAAACTTGTCTTTAAAATGAAATATTTTATTAATTAATTTTAGGAATTAAAATAAAATTAAAAATAACTTTTAAAAAACTCAAAATTTTAATAATCATATTAATATCATATAAATACACTTATATATTTTCTATTAATTATGATGACAATTTAAAAAAATTACATCATGTTGAAAAATACCTCAAGAGTGAGTTTTCTTGTATGTAAGCTCAAAAGGTGAAAAAATCAAAATAAATGGTATCCTAGGATTTATTCCCAAACCCTTATATTTAGAAACCTCCTCTTTTTTAGCCAATGTGAGGGGGGTCCGTGAATTTTTTTATTTTTATATTCAGCAGAACGAATGGCTACAAAATAGATAAAATGAAAAAAGAAATGATATCATACCCTAATAAGAAGAATCATTATGATGTCACCAGATTGATATGATTTATAATCGAACTCATTTCATGTTTATCTCATTTTCTATTATATATAATAATCTATTCTTATTTTTTTCCTTTTCAAAATTTGACCTTTAAGAAATTAACCGAAAAAAAAATAAATATATTTATTCCATATAAATTATATTTGAATGTAAATTAACAAGAGTGTTCCTAACTATAAAATTAATTTTAAATTTCATATTAAAATTAAAATTAAAATTATATCTTGCAAAGTAGAAAAATTCGACATTCTGCATGAAAGAACCTTATTCTATTTCAATAATACTGATAATTTAACGTGTATCACATAATTGGAGTGTGATATATTGTCAACCAGTCAAAAATGATTAATTTCACGAGATTATGATCATCTTGTATTAGTTTTCTCTTTTACAACCATGTTTTTCATCATTATGTTAGTTTTTAGTGGACAAAAAAATTTGGAATGGTTCAAGTAATGATCCATGATATCAATTTCTGAATTTTTTTTATTTTTCTTCAACTAGTTCATGTTTCTTATTTTATAGTAATTTTGAGATGAATTTTTGAATTTTAAAAACCTATATCTCTGTCGTATGATTTTGATAACATTATTTTACATAAAGACAATATATTTACAATAGTACTCCCATTTTGGATTATCTACTTTTTGAAAATAAAATACCCACCCCCCCCCCTTCAGAATCGCATGATGCATCTCTTCATGTACCTAAATGTTTTGTTCAAGTTATGGCATCTATTCTTCTTCTTCACCATGATTTAAATAAATTTCATTAGATAATTCTACACCCTCTATAAACGCCTTATCTTCAATATCATTTTTCATTTATGGATTCACCTATTTAATTTCATATCATTCCTAAAACTATTCCTATGATATGAAAACATAATTACCGCATTCTTGATTATTATGATCACATTTGGAATTATAGTAGCTCACTATTCATTTTTATGTGTTGGAGAAAATTGTTTTATTAAAATGATAGCATAATCATCCTTCACACTTTGTTTCATCACTTCTAGTTTAGTTTAATTTTCATGTATTATTTTGGAGCAATGAATTATAGTAATTTTTATATCCTTTGAATATTCTATAGTTTTTTATTTGAATAATGAACCATTGGATGTATAGTATTTTTCGTCTTCAACGAGTTTCAGGTGTTATTTTCTACTAAATAATTCCAAAATTACTGTAAACTGTTCATAAATTTCCCCAATATTTGTTCCTTCTTATGTTATTGGGATTATTCTGGGAATTTCATAATCCTCGTCACCATAATTCAACTCTTTAGAGCAACTTTTTCCCTGGTATTGCCTCTCTCTTTTTACTACGAATTATATGATTAGATTCATCAATGTCTTCTACTTTATTTCTTATACATGGTGGAATGAGTCCAATTGTACTTTATTTTTTATAAATATAATGGGAAAATCATGCATTGTCACAATCCTCCTCTTTATCCACACAAACCATTTTCACATGTGGGTGTGTCTCTTCATGTATCATGATATGTTCTTCAATGTTTGGGTTGTGGTATTCTTCAACAAATAAAATTTCTGTTTTAGAAGAAATCATATTCTATTCTATGAATACTCTCTATCAATGACTATTACACTTTCATAACCACCATTTCTTCAATGAGTTACATAATTTATTTAATTTATTCAACTTTCATTAGTTGGTGTATATATTTTTCATCATCATCAATGTACTCTTCTGAATCAGCTACATATGTGGGAGGTTTTTCATCATCTATTACTGTTTGTTATTAAATAATTTCAGCCTTCAAAAATCAGATTATTTCTTCAATTCCATCTTACAATACAACATAAATTTCATCATCAATGTTCCAATTTTTTTAAGGAAAATGATATTTCTTATTATTCATGGAAAAATTGATTCAAAATATAAATCAATATTCATCGATGTTTTTATGTTTGTGTTAATCACCTCAACATGATCCTTGATTTTAGTACACCTTTATTTTAATTTCTTTAATCAAAATGGACTTAAAAAATGTGTCTACCCATTTGTGATGTCTTTTTTCTATTTCCTCCTTATAACTTCATAATTTTTCTAATTCATATATTCACCTTGGATGTAATTTATGTTATGATCATTATAACATGGTTATTATTAGTCACTGATAGTCCATTTTGGGCGTTTAAATTGATCATATCTAGTAATGTATGAATAATGAAAACATGTTCCTAGGTATTACCATATTGTTGAATTTTGTATTGCTCAAGAGGTTGAGTCCTATTTATATATAAAGTAATTCATTAGTGGGTTGGAATCATATTACTAAAACATGTAGTACAACATGTAAAATACTATGAACACATATTATGTTACATAAAAAATAATCGAAAAAAATAAAAGCAAAAATAAGATAATGAAACATAAATGTGGTATGAATAGAATTGTCCTAATGAATAGGTCCATATATCATCACTAGTTTTTGTGGTTATTCAAAAATATTTTAAAAAACAATATATGGAATGGAGTAATCATTATTCCATCAGGATTTCGTAGATTATAATTTAATTTAACCTGACAAACACTTACTAAAAATGCATAGAAGAGTAGAACAAATTACGGGTTATCATTCGAGGGATAGAGAATCCCAGTGATAGTCTTAGAGGTAAATTTTATTTTATTTTAATCATGGTAAGTAATTAATAATGAAACTAAAATATCTCTAATTAATTAAAATTTTAAAAAAACATATTAAAATTAAATTGATATTTAATAAGAATTCATTTATTTTAGATATGAAGAAAATATAGAAACTGATTTCCAAGGATGTGTTTTCAAAATAATGAATCATTCAAAATCACTTTGGAATAAATTGAATTAATAGTCATGAAACTAATTTATTTAACTTGTCTTATCTCTCAAAAAGGTAGAGAATCCAATGTATATAAAATCTCTCTCTAAAGGTGATATAAAAAACCTATGTGTAGCCAGTTTCATCAGTAATTGAAATATGAGGTTAGGTTAGCTTTCACATTCAACATCACATAATTTCATTGGCTGACATAGCCTAATTATTCATATTATTTTTAGGTTATTAAGGGATAAAAGGGGACTAAATACACTTTAACCCAAATTATCGTAAAAATTATTCTTAAATTATTAAAAACATAATCATGTCATACACATCCCATTCAATTAGAACAACCCAATTTCATGAAATTAATTACTCATGGTCAATGTTTTTTTTTGGACATGGATGAAATACAGTTAAAAATTATGGAGATAAAAATTATTAGGGTAAGATAATAATGCTTGACATTAATGGAACACATAAAAATATTCACTTAAATATGAGTTAAATTATACAAAAATATAATAAAAATACAAAAAATATCACTTATCTATAACGCATCTCTTAGTCTTGGTGAAGTATTTCTTATCGAACTCCAACATGTTCATCCCTATCTTGGGAATATTTATTATTTTCATTATTATCCACTTATACTACTCATAATTATTCATGGTGATTCCCTCTAAAAAATATGGACATTTCCCATGTCCTCCATATTTAGTGGAGGGTTTGAAATACAAAATTGACATGCTTGTAGTAAGGTAAATAATGTCTCATTAGGGTAAGATATTTACCCTTACACAAAACACATATATCACATATGGTTAGGATAACAATTATATTTAATATCCTAGTTAATGCATTCACATATTCTATTATTCATGTATTTCTAAGATGTAGTTGTCCACCCCATGGTGAAACATCAACCTGTGTGTATTTCTCCTCGCATGGATATGACATATCCAGCCGACAATTGCCATAAAATCATATTATTTTCATTAAATCATCAGAACATCCACTCCAATCCAATTTATGATGTAACTCATACCCTACAACATAAAACATTTGAATTTTATACTTCTTCAATTCAAGTTATAATATACCATGGAATAATTATTCATACTTATACGTAGATACCTTTATGGAACATGTGAATAAAATGGCCACATCACATCATCACACATAATCCTAAAACCCTGTTACATTTATCATTATGAAACATGGATATGTGACCCAAAATATCAATGAAATGTAGAAATATATTAATTTCTTCGAGATCATATTTCAACTTTGTAACATAGAAATAAGGGTACCAATGTGAGGATCAAATATCTAGTAGAATTCTATATTTCCTTTCGATTACCTGGAGGTTATTCAGATTAGTGGGGGTGGTTTGGGGATAACCATTATTTCATTGTGAGGGTTATGTGGTTAAGAGTGAGACCCTGTCATTTTTGTTAACATAAAACTTTACACGTTTCGAGAAAATCAAAATATTGTTTTATGGGTGGATGTTATTTGATATTTATTTTAAAATATTCCAAAACCAAAAAAGATGTCATACTAGTGTCCAAGGGTTCCCACCACCACCGGTGACACACAACCCTGGTGATCCAATCCTCCTACTACCACATAAATTATCCAACTATCCATCAATATGGTCCTCTGCATGAATATCTAAACTCTCTTTATCCTACACTAAACCATGGAAGGGAATGTTCCACATTTATGACTATTCCTTAGATCTTATAAGGAAAACATTGAATCATGAAATTGTTTCATTATATATGGTTGATATATGGATAGGTATGGCTTTAACTGTTTTCCTATATACTTCTTCAAACATAATCAAATTACAATATCACCATAAATTCATAATCCAACATTATTATCAACATATTACCTATAAATCACAGAAAAAAATGAAATTTGGTTAAACATCATTTATTATCATACATAATTAAAACAATACAATTATTTAGATATTAAAATCAAATATTAAAATTATTGAGGAAATTATACAAATAAAATAGATTTGTGACATGGTCGTAGTGTTTTTAGTTGATTGTTTCGTTAATTTAATTTAGATAAAAAGTAAAAATATAGGTAATTCAAACATCAAATACATTCTATGTTTTGGAAAATAAATCAATTGGATCATCCATAGAATTAATCCTCTCCATAAATAGAAACTAGATCCTTCGACTCTTCCTGATAAAAATATTGTTCGAGCTTTAAAAGATACTGTCTGGATGACGCCATAATTTCTACATCCTATCATGATCTACACGTTCCTTCTCCACTTATGGATTAACATTAACTTTACACACATATATCATGCATTTTTTTACTCATATGCTTCCAAATTATGTACTTATACAGATAACTCATCAATAACAATGACCATTTCATTGTCCAGGTGATGGATTCAGACCTCCATATTAGAGATGATGTTCCTCTACTATAATTATTTGGCCTCCAAACAATAAATTTCATATTCCTCCCACATAATAAATTCCATGCCATTATATAATGACTAATTACAAGTAGATATAAATTATTTAAATCCATATACTCCCACCTAGTGTAAACATCCTAAACCAATTATTGGACTACACATAATCGAGTGCATCACTCCTCAGGCACACTAGCCAATGGAGAAGGGATATCATCTAATCCCCCATACACCATTATGGTTTTTTGTTATTGTGTTATCGGTTATACTCCATGAACTATTATTGATCCCTCGATACTCCTCAATTACATCGGACCCCCGGTAGTCTATATCTTCAACAGTGGACTCAATATTAGGGAAGGAATCATTAAATATAGTTTATTTATTATAATTACAAATCCTCTATGAGGGACTCATTTCTATGTCTAGATTTAGGTGATAATATAAATATTGTCCCACTATCTCCAACTCTGTGGTTTCCTCCACTATAGTTGTTGTCTCTCTAGTTTCTCCCTTCTTGACTAAAGGCACTAATTATGTTTTGATGGGTTTATATTGGGTATACATATCATTATGATGATAACCTATGACATGTAAGATAATGAGGAAAATACCATTGGCGATTTTTTATGTGATCACATTCTACAACCCCTCTATCATCTAGGTACCAATAGGGGTCTCTGAACCCCTGAAATCTAGGAGTATTAAACATGAGTCCCCATTATGGTATTAAAATAATAATAAAATTGATAAGCTAAGGATTATATATTCTATAGAGTGTCATAAAATTTCTTTAAATTAGGGAGTGGGATCCCTAGAAGCATGATCTTCCCCGGTTATTGTAGATGAATCCAAGGATAGATGAACCAATTCTTTGACAAGGTATATGGAGTGGAGTTAGTATATATATAAAATACTGGACAATGCAGTAAAAATATAACAAAATATATAAAGATACATTTTGATACTCTTAGAGGTTTTCCTATCATCTCAAATGCATATTATACCTCACAAACATGTGGAGTGGTCCTTATAACATCAGGGGTTACAACCACACTTCTTTCATGGAAACAAGGGAATTACATTTTTTACCTTTGATAAAATTAAAATTTTAGAATCTCATTAGATAAAAAACCTTCCTCCATTCTTATTTTTTTATACACATATTTGATTAATGTTTTTTAGTGAATGATGACTTTCAATAAAAATCATTAATATACATGACTAGTAAGTATTTCCACTTCTAGAAAAAATTCCATTTATCCTTAAGTGGGTATAGTTTCCTTTACCATATATGAAGACCTATTGTATTCATATGTTCCCTAATATTCATCTTAAATATGATCCCTCTATATCTCATCCTAGTAAATTATATAATCTATATGGTGTTTTATGGGTTGTATTTTGACTATAACCATAACTATATTAGTCTTGTAAGTCTCCCAACATCATGAGTAAATCACCACTTCTATAATAGTGATGTGTTCCATGACTTCCCTGAAGGAGATGGGGGTGAAAATAAATCCTCGATATGCTTGAGGATGGAGTTTAAATCATGTTGTAATGGATACACCCTATATCACCAACTAATAAATGTGTTTATGGTAATGGTTTTTGGTCTACCTTGTATCCCGAAACACCACATTATTTGATATTTATATAGAATGATTCAATATCCCCATGAGAATACAGTTGATGAAACCATAGTCATCTTAGAGGAACCCTTATTCTCCCAAACACACATTTAATTTACACTATAAACATTTATGGTTCCATCTATAAATTCCTCACCATGAGTACAAGTGGGAATCCCTATAACTCCCTCAGTAACATCATCCAACTTCACAAAAAAAACTTCTCATTGATCAATTTACTTCCCCCAGTGTAATATTCTGTTGGTATTTCTACCCTTTATCCCCCCATCTATTGTTGACTCAACTATAAGATTCCTAGGTTGTGTCAGTATTTTTTCATTTTCATAGTTTTGGAAATATTATGTGAGTAACATGATTATTACATCAATTAGTGGTGTATCATTTAGACCACTACTACATTCACAGGTGAACATAAACCAATTTTTTTAGAGTACATTCAAGTTGTATTAATAAAACTATAATGTTTACACATTATGTGAGTTATTGGATAGATTATATTCGGGGAATGAATTGATATATATTGCATAGTTCACAAACAAAATTAACTTCAATGTCAGAAGCAAGTAACCTAACTCAATAGTCAATATGCAATGAAAGCATATCAAGGATTCCCTTTTAATATATTATGATCACCCCTATTAGTGTGGGAAATTTATGGAATAGAAACTATTTTCTTCCCCTAATTATGGTAATTATGAATAAATACATCGACTATCATGGTCAATATCGAGTGATGTTAAACAATGAGTTCAAACAGTTAGAGTTATAAGGAATTTTGGGTTTCATGTATTCACTCTCCCCAATTTATACATGGACCAACCCATATAGAAACTACAATTGAATGAATATTCACATTGGGTTTTCATCTTGATAATAATATTTGAATCATTTTATAGTTTTCCAACACCAAAAAATGATGATAATGTTGTTCTGTTCACTTTCTATAGGTTCTTCTATATAGAAGGATCCTATTATCACCCCCATATGGGAATAAAAGAAAAGAAGATAAATTTTGATGAGGATGGTTTCAATGAAATCCTTAAAAGAGTCATATGGTGTGTATCCCTTTATATTGTATCCCAAATCCTAATATCAACCATTTTCCATGATTATTAATTTTTATTTAGTTTTTGTAGTTATTTTATTCATAGTGCATCGTTTTGGTCATCAAGATATTCATCCATGAATACAATTCATAAGGTTATTGAAGGGTAATCATTGATGTTAAATTACCGACACCACTCCCAACAATTCAACTATAATAATTTCCCCTGACTTAAATTTATCAAATTAATTTAACATTAATAATTTAATATTTAATATGACCTATGATAGGGATCCCATAAATGAGTATGTTTCACAAAATTTAAGCTTTACATCCCTATGGTGAAGGTGGAATGGATTTTTTTTCTACTTATCAACATAACAATATCTTCTCTATCAGATCTAGGTGTTGATAAATGTGGAACATGGATGTTTATCACTCTCAATGCTACCTGAATACAATATGTTCATCCCTAAACTTGACACAATATTAATTAATCAAAAACACTGAAAAAAATTTATTCTTAAATATTCCTTTGCAATTATTGTCCACCACATCCTTTAAAGAGAGATGGTCTTCTTCTAGGCCCACCATGAGAATGTAGTGCACATGGGTGATGATTTTTTGAGGACTAGTTCTAATCTCTTAACTCTATTGGTTTAATTGTATAGTTTAATCTCTTTTTCTAGGATGCATTACAAAAAATCAATACATATGTATCTTAATTTCACCAAATTTACTTTGTGGAAATAATGATCTAGAATTGTGGGAATTAATAGTAGGAATTAAGGATCATGGTGTAATATCAAATCCAGGAATACATATAACGTTAGAATTTTTCATAGTTGATAATCCCTATGATTCTACACAACAATTTAATTTAGTGCCTTATAACTAGAAACAAAAAAAATTTAAACTCGGTCTATGGATTTTGATTCATTATTTCCCATTAAGATGTGTCAGCATCAACACGTTAAATAACCATTGGTGTTATCTCTCAAAAAGTCAGAAGGTGATTTTCATACAAATAATTTTAAATGGTAAATTATTCACACCCAAAAATAGTAATTTATGGTTTATGAAACTCAGTTCATTGAAATTTTCCCTTGGAAACAACTATGCTTCTGATGATACACAGAAACAAGGGTAGTGTGAAGAATAATTATTGTTCTAAAAGAAAGTTTCCAAAAAATCAATTTTTAAAAAAGGTAAAAAACAGTGAATACTTGGTGATATATCCAATGTCTCTTAAATACACCCACCCTTATTTATAATAATAATTTAGACTGTAATTACATGACGATGGAGGTTAAAATTGCCGAATTGTCAGCATTTTCATGATAATTCTATCATTCACGCCACTATTGTAAAGACTCTACCCCAGTTGCCCGGAGCCGGTGCCTTGTTTGATTACGTTGGCATACATACAAGGAATACAAATCCCAATGAACCTAGTAGTTTAGTATTTTTGGAAACAATATTCATACATAAGTTCAAAAATTACAACATGAAGAGAAATACAAAATAAAAACTCCTTAGACAACACCCATAAATCCTAGGTTATTTCATCATGTCATTCCTAATAATCTTCTTCATGTCCTAAAATAAATTATACATAAGAAAGGGGTGAGCTCAAATTATCAGTATGAGTAATAAATACAGTAGAAGATTGTATAAACATAAGACATGGTGCCTAATGAAAAACACATGCCATTAATAATAAACTTGAACACTTTATGGCAAGAAAATGAGACGAGTAAATAATTCCATAATATAAAATAATAATGGGTATTATAATAATCGAATAACCACATGGAATATCAATAGAGGAACTCAAAATGATGGAATTTATAATTCCGGACATTTTGAAACACTTTGTCTGGGACTCGGCCAAAACATCTAATGATTAAGGCCTCATCCAAAATTCATAACAAATTGGGAAATGCCTCAGCCAATTCCATGTCTATTTGTCTCATGAGACCTACCGATGCATAGAGGTGCTATAGAAGGCCCCACAAATCACATAATAAGTCCAATTCCTACCAAATATGAGCTGGGATAAACATAAATAACAAATACATTCATATTGAAACTATCATATGAAATGTAATTATCTTTCCCAAATCATTAAACATAAAACACTAACCATTCGAAATAATACGGTGAATGGTTTTAGGATAGATAATATGCAATAAATTTATTCATAAACCATTAAATCAAATATGGTATATTACTTGATAAATGATTAAACCCAATAATATCATGGAATCAACAAGAGTGTTTAATTAGACAAAAACACTCTTATAAAATCATTAAGCAATTATTGAGATAAATACAATTTTATTTTGAAAAGAAGAGTTATTTTGGAAAAATATTTTTTATAAAAACTGAAGTGTATTAAGACAGTATTTTCAGAATAAAATTAGTGATTTTATAAGGATAATGGTTCCCAAAAACGGATTATAGATTTCCCTTTAAAATAGATAAGAATTGGAGAAATTCCCTTAGATCAGGTTTTCATTTTTGAAACAGTTTTGAATGTTCCATTTAAAACATGTAACTATCCATAAAATAAGTAAGGATTATGTTTTTTAAAAATATATATGATACTCACACAGAACATATGATGATTAAATAACAATACATAAGAATTACATTGAGATAATTAGATAATGAATGTATCCCGAATGAAAATGGAAGTTCGGGTGGAAAAACCCTTACCTTAACTCCGAACGTGTTCCACTCTTGTACTTATGTTCCTGGAATATGAAATTATACTTATTAATAATTTATTTCAGAACCTATTATACATATATTTAGTTTATCATAATTTTTTGTAGTTCATTTATGTCTTTATTGATTAGTTATTGTATTGACTTTCGTCGTTCTGGAGTGTTCATTTCTCTTATTTTCATATTCGGTTCACTTGTTTTTATGTAATGAAGTGGTATGGATGAAAATATCAAGAATTGAAATTATATATTATTTATGAACATAAATCTATGTTATTGTTCATTTATATTACTTGGTTATATGGAACGAGGTTGAATTATCATATAAAACTTTAATTATAATTGTTTCGGTTAATCAGTGGGTTTTTATTACAACAAAATCATTTTTTATTTATAACCTAATACCATTTGAAAAAAGGGATGACAGAATAAAAAATAGGTTATATTTTATATAATAACCTGCTTTAACCATAACATGAATGGTTTCAGGACCATAATTTGGAATGATAAAATAAATCGAAAGTCAATCGTCCTTGAATGTGTAAAATTTACACCTCTCGGATGGTGTTCTTGCTACTAGTATATAAAAGGTAAAAAGGGGGAGATGATGATAAATTATTTCACTATCATGAAAAAATTCCATTACATATAATGTACTGGAGTCATCAAAAAATTTAGATAAAGATAGGTAATAGAAAAAGAAAACAAATGAACATGAAAGGAAAGACAAAGAATTGAAAAGAGGAATTTTCCTCTTGAACCAAACTTCCTTGAGAACCTCTTTAAGAGAGAGTTTTTGGTATTTTAATGAGACAAAAGTTTGCTGGACATGGGAGAGGAGGTTGGGAGGTTATTGGTCTAGAATTTTGAGAAGGAAGAAGGCTTGAGAAGAGTGCATGGAAGCGGAGGTGAGAGGGGGTCTTTTATAGTGGAGGAGAGGGGAATTCGTAATAAAAAACTCATTAATTTATTATTTCTTCACAAGACAAGTAATTGTAAGTATTCCATGACGTAGAATAGTATTAATATAATATGAATATGGATTAATGGTGGTGACATCATCCATGATGCTAGGAATAGTTTGTTTAGCTTATAATGTATATATACGGTAAATTTCCGTATTTTACTATTAATAAAAAAATCAAGTATTTCTGAAAAATCTCAAAAATTCACCCTAACCATTTTTCGATGTGTAGAATCCAAAAATGAAGTCCATTTTTCAAAAATAATTTTCTAAATATTATTAATTTATTATTTAATTAAAATCAAAATTTATTATCAAAAACCAGTTTTAAAACATTCATTAACTTATTCTAAAATTTAGGTATATTGTACTTTCAACTTGAATATTATTTATATATTTACACAGGTAAGGTTACTATTCATTAGGCTATATCACTATTTAAAAGGTTATGTTACTATTCATATGGGTAGGTTACTATTCAAAAAAAAATTGTGTTTTTCTTATTGGACTCTAAATAACATACTGATCGCGACTGTGTGTGTAGGATTTTTGATATTCACATCACAAAAGTGACAAAATATATGTTTTAAGGGTCCCCTTGAACATAGTAGTTAATGTGATTATGATATATTTATAAGAATGTAATTTCCATTAAAAAAATATTGGGTCGTTACATTATCCCCTCTTTACAAAAATTTCTCCCTCAAATTTTCATTTACAATCTAGGCTATGAATAGGTGGGGGTACTTCTCCTTCATTGATTCATCCAGTTCAAAAGATGCATCTTCGTACTTATGGTGTCTCCATAGTACCTTTACTAGATGAGTAGTATTGTTGCATAGAACAATGTCTTTACGATCCAAAATTTTCATATACTAGTCCTCATAGGAATGATCATCCTCTAACTATACCACCTTTGAAGAGAGTACATGTGAAGGGTCTAGTATGTACTTCCATAAGAGGGATACATGAAAGACATCATGTTCCTTTGACAAGGTTGGTGGAAGTGCTAGTCGATATGCCACATCTCCAACTCGATCAAGTATCTCGAAGGTGCCGATATACAGGGAAAAAGCATTCCTTTCTTCCCAAACCGCATGACCTTCTTCCATGGAGATATGCGTAGAAATAACAGTTCGCCTACATTGAACTCCAGGTCTCACTGAAGATTATCTTCATAACTCTTCTATCGACTTTGGGTTGCCTTGATATGCTGAGGAATTATTTTCACCTTCTCCACCATTTCCTCAACCAATTCAGGTC
Organism: Viscum album; assembly: GCA_963277665.1. NCBI lineage: Eukaryota > Viridiplantae > Streptophyta > Magnoliopsida > Santalales > Viscaceae > Viscum > Viscum album. The sequence continues at coordinate 217,860,836 of OY728155.1, forward strand.
CTAACAGCTTTCACTCAACGACTTCATCCCAACAAGCCGGTGTTCTACACCTTTTCCCATAGAGGGCTTCATATAGTGACATACAGATGCTTTAGCAGAAACTATTGTTATATGATAATTCAACTAGTGGAATATGTTGGTCTCATCCTCCTTTGAATTCCATAGAACATGCCTTAAACTTGTCTTCCAGTGACTGAATAGTCCAATTGGATTGGCCATCTGTTAGAGGATGATAGGCTGTACTGAAGTTCAGTTCAGTGCTAAAAGCATGTTGGAGAATTTTCCAGAACATTGAGGTGAATCTAGGATCATGGTCGGATACAATAGAGAGTGGTACTCCATGCAGCCTTACCACTTCTTTAATGTAAATCCATTCATGATGATCCGATTAGAAGTCCTCTATAATCTCTATGAAGTTAGATATCTTTGTAAGATGATCCACAATGACCCATATTGAATTTTTTCCTCTATATGTCCTTGGGAGTCTAGGGAAAAAGTCCATGGTAATATTCTCCCATTTCCATGATGGTATGGGTAGTGGCTTCATCATCCCCTTAGACTTTTTCCTCTTAGCCTTCAATTTTTGACATACCAGGCACATTGACGTATATCCAGCAACCTCCCTTTTCATATTGTCCCACTAAAATCTTTCTCATAGATCTTGATACATCTTTGTGCTACCAGGATGTATAGAGAAATTAGAGCTATGAGATTCATCCAACAGTTCTCTCTTTAGTTCAGAAATGGCAGGAACACAATTCTGCTTCCCGAATTTCAAAATTCTATCTTCATTTGAGAAGTCAGTAACCTTCCCATAATTTATTTCTTTAATTTTTTTTTGAAACTCCTCTTCATCAGGCTACGAACATTTTATCCTCTCTAGTAAAGATGGTTGGGCAACAATTTGAAAAAGTAGTGATGTTCTACCTTCCTTAATAATTCCCATATCCATCTTTACTACTTCCAAGAACATAGGACCCCTTTAAAAACTCATCTTGTTCCTAATTCCAAGGTCTTTTCTACTCAATACATCTGCTACCTTATTTTATTTCCCCGAATAATAGTGTATTGTGCAATTGTAATCTTTGAGTAGATCAATCCAGCACCTTTGTCTCCTGTTGAGTTATTTCTTGTGAGATAATATATTTCAAACTCTTGTGATCAGCATAAATCTCACATAATTTTCCATATAGATAATGTCTCCATATCATCAACGCAATGAATATAGCAGATAACTCATGATCGTGAGTAGAATAGTTTTTCTCATGAATTTTTAGATGTCGTGATGCATAAGCAATAACAATACCATTTTGCATAAGGACACAATCAAGTCCTTTCATTGAAGCATCTCTATAAATAACAAACCCGTCATTCATCGATGGTAGATTCAATATAGGAGCATTGACAAAGCTTCTCTTCAATTCTTCGAATCATTCTTCACAATCTTTTGTCCAAACAAATTTAACCCCTTTACATGTGAGCTTCATTATAGGGTTATCCACTAGGGAAAAATATTGTACGAAACACTGATAATAACGTGTTATGCCAATACAACTGTGCACCTCAGTTATATTTGTTGGAGTGGGCCAATCTTGAACAGCCTTTGTCTTTGCAAGATCAACTAGGAATCCATATTTAGAGACAAAATGTCCATGAAATGAAATCTCCTGAAGCCATATTTCTCACTTGCTAAACTTCCCATATATTTCATGTCTTCTAAGAGTCTTCAAGATAATGCGCAGGTGATTTTCATGATCTTCGTAGCTTTTGGATTATACCAAGATATCATCAATAAATACCACTACAAAATCATCGAGATATTCCTTGAATACTCTTTTCATTAGATCCATGAAGATGTGGGTGCATTAGTTAATCTAAAAGGAATTACTGTAAACTCGTAATGCTTGTACCTGGTTCGAATTGCTGTTTTCGGAATGTCTTCTATCCTCACACTCAACTGATGATATCCAGATCGAAGGTCAATCTTTGAAAAGTTATTATCTCTATGCAGTTGGTCAAATAAATCATCAATGCGAGGTAGGGGATACATTTTCTTTACTGTTACATAATTGATCTCCCTATAGTCGATACATAACCTCATTGATTCATCCTTCTACTTAACAAAAAGGACAGGGGATCCCCATGCAGAAACACTAGGGCAGATAAATCCTTTATTACTCATTTCTTATAATTATTTCATTAGTTCCACTAATTCCACACTGGCCATTCTATAAGGGGTCTTTGATATGGGCATTGACCCAGGAATTAAATCAATAGAGAACTCAATTTCTCGTTATGGATGATGTCCCGGTAAATCTTCTGAAAACACATAAACATATTCTCTCACAATAGGTACATCCTCTATTTGAAAAATATGTTCCTCACTGATAGTTATTTCATTCCCTTCCCCTTAAATAATTGAATTTAGTTGAGCTACTAGGGGTGGATCTAAATAAGAGTCGGGTGGTGACGATTATTCTCTAAAGATAAGGGGTTCTTTATCATTGTTATAAAAAATGATATCCTTCTTCTTCTTACAATAAATTTTTGCACCATGATCTGAAAACCAATCCATACCAAAGATTATATCGAATTCAGTCATGGGTATGACAATGAGATCAGCAGATAAAGAACATTTGTAATCCCTAATGTGAAGAGATTGATAGAACATTGTAGTAATGATACTTCCCTTAGGATTTTTTTCTGACAACTCCCTTGTTAAATCAAATTAGAAATATATAATTTTCTTAGAAAATTTGGAAGATATGAAACAATGCGATGATCTATAATCAAATAAAGCATTGGCTAATCTTTATGAAATGATCAATGTACCTTCCACCACGTCATCCAGAACATCATCCTCTTCTGTTCTGATTTCATATTTTTGTCCTTACTCCCTTGGCCTCTTATGCGGAATATTTCCTCGACGTTTTGGACAATCATTATCATAGTGCCCCATCTCATGACAATTATAGCATCGAACATCCGTGTCATGCTTCTTTCCTTTTTAATCACCAACAAGAAGGATTTTCTGACCACATTTTTAGCATAATGCTTTTCCTTTTAAGCCCGCACCGGGGTGTTTCCTTCTACAATGATCACATGGTGGAAATTCAACTCTTCCTTTCTTCCATGTTTCCTTATTTCCTTTCCCAGTGTTTTTATCAGCCCTCATCTTTTCTTTCTTTACCTTAAAGACATAAGACATATAGAATTCTTTTTCGGTCTGGATAGCAGAAGAAACCATGTACTCATTTGATGAAAATTTTTGGGAGACCAGTGCCCACTGGAGGAAAGGCTTTTGGCCATCAAATAATCGATCGATTTTTCTCCTTGGATCTCTTATGTAGTCCACATCATATATTTCCAGCCTTGTAAAGTTGTCTTCATAATTGGAAACATTTTCATCCTTCGTTTGCCTCAGATTCAAGAATTGACTCTCCATGTATTCTCATTGTTCACGAGGGAAGTATTTTTCTATGACGACTTCCTAATAAATCCTTCCATTCCATCTCTTCTATTTATTCCTCCTCCTTTGTGTTTTGGATTAATGACCACCATTGATCTGCATCTCCCGATAGATGATATACTTCCATGAAAACCTTCCATCTTTCATTACATCCCAAAGAGAGAAATATCTTCTTAAGGGAACATATCCACTGCTCTGCTAAAAAAGGTTTTGTAATCCCATTGAACGATGGAGGCTACTATCACATAAAGCGATCTAGCATAGCTCTTCCACCTGGTGGATCCAGATGCTGTATATGGGTAAGGTTATTATTCATAACCTGATTATGTTGTCTCAGTATATGTATGAGTTTCTCAACACCAGTCACAGCACCAAATCCAGCATCATTATCTTGCATCGGAGGAAAATCCATACAAGGGACATGTGTATTTGTGCGGTTTATATTCCTTCCACTTGGAGCCATCTCTATATAAGGGCATAAACTAGATTAGGTTATGAATCATAAAGTATAATCTTAACTTAATAGAATACTTAGAAAGAAATTTGAGATCCTAAGAATGACTAATCCCATATTCACAAATATGGTTTATTTGAGGAATATTTTACATTTTAATCCTTAATAATGTCTTGTAATGAAAATGTGAATTATCCTAGGCATATCCCCCAAGAGCTCCATATCTATGAGTACATAAAGACCCGTTTTCGGGCACCAGTTCCTATTCTCGTCTAGTTCAATGTGGTGTTTTGGGGTTTTACCCCTAGATACATCTGTACCAGAGCCGCCTCTACCTACTATTATCGAGACAGGGATGTACTTCTAAAAAGATCCACAAAATATAATCCTCACAAAAATACTAGGGCGTTATTGTATTCATATCATCAAAGAATAACTAAGGGTCTCTTCCCTAATTCTATGTTTTTCTAAATCTAGTTTCCAAGTATTCTACTAAACTTTCTCTGATACCAACTGTATGGACCCGACCCCAGTTGCCCGGAGCCATTGCCTTGTTTGATTACTTTGGAATACATACAAGGAATACGAATCCCAATGGACCAAGTAGTTTAGTATTATTGGAAAAAATATTCATACATAAGTTCAATAATTACAACTTGAAGATAAATACAACATGGAAACTCTTTAGAAAACACAGATTACACCTTGGTTATTTCAGCATGTCATTCATCATAAAATTCTTCATGTCTTGAAATAAATGATACATACGAAAGGGGTGATCTCAAATTATTATTAAGAGTAAGAAATACAGTGGAAGATAGTATCAGTATAAGACATGGTGCATAATTGAAAACACATGCCTTTAATAATAAAAATGAACACATTATGGGAGGAAAATGAGCTGAGTAAATAATGCCATAATAAAACATAATAATGGGTATTATACTTATCGAATAACCACATGGAATATCAATAGGAGAACTCATAATTATGGAATGCATAATGTCGGACATTTTGAAACACTTTTTCAAGGCCTCAACCAAGACGTCTAATTATTAAGGCCTCGGCCAAATTTCATATCGCATTGGGAACTGCCTTGACCAATTCCTTATCTAGTTGTATCATGAGTCCTACTAATTCATCGAGGGGATATAGTGGGCCCCACCCATTACATAATAAGTCCAATTCATTCTTCATATGAGTGGAGATAAACATTAATGACAAATAAATTCATATTGAAACGATCTTATGAAATGTAAGTATCATTCCCCAATCATTAAACATAAAACATTAACCAGTCGGAATAATTTGGGGAATGGTTTTAGGATAGATCATCCACAATAGAGTAAGTCATAAACCATTAAATAAACTATGGTAGATGACTTAATTTATTATTAAACCCAATAATACCATTGAATCAACAATAGTGTTGAATTAGACAAAAACACTTTTATATAATTATTAAGCAATTATTGAGATAAATATTCTTTTATATTGAAAAGAAGAGTTCTTTTGGACAAATAATTGAAAAAAATAAGAAAAAAATTAAGATTTTTTTTTCATAATAAAATAATTGATTTTATAAGGATAATGGTTCCCAAAAATTGAATATAGTGTTCCTTTGAAAATAGATATGAATTTGAGAAATTCCCTTGAATAGGGTTTGTATTTTGGAAACAGTTTTGAATGTTCTTTTTAGAACGTGTAACTATCCATAAAATAAGGAAGGATTATAGTTTGTAGACATATATATGATACTCACACAAAACATATGATGAGTACATAACAATACATACGAATTACATCGAGGTAATTAGACAATGAATGTATCCCGAATGAAAATGGTTGTTCAGGTGGGAAAACCCATACCTTAACTTCGAACGTGTTCCACTATTGTACTTAATTTACTATAATATGAAATGATATTTATTAATAACTTATTTCAGAACCTATTATACATGTATTTAGTTTAACATAATTCTGGTTAGTTCATTTATGTATTTATTGATTAGTTATTGTATTGACTTTCATAGTTCCGGAGAGTTTGTTTCTCTGATTTTCATATTCGGTTCACTTGTCTTTATGTAATGAAGTAGAATGGATGTTAATCTCCATAATTGAAATTATATATTATTTATGAACATAAATAGGTGTTATTTTTCATCTATATAACTTGGTTACCTGGACTGAGGATGAATTATCATATATAACTTCAATGATAATTTTTTGGGTTAATTTGTGGGTTTTGATTACAACAAACTCATTTTTATTTATAAGCTAATACCATTTGAAGAAAGGAATTACAAAATATTAAAAACGTTATATTATATATAATAATATGGATCCACCATAACAAGAATGGTTTCATGACCATGATTTTTAATGATAAAAGAAATCGAAAGTCCATAGTCCTTGAATGTGTAAAATTGACACATCTCATATGGTGTTCTTGCTACTAGTATAAAAGAAGGTAAAAAGGGGGAGATAATGATTACTTTTTCCACTATCATTACAACATTCCAGTACATATAAGTTATTGGAGACATCAAAAAATTTGGATAAAGAGAGGTAATAGAGAGATACATCAAATGAACTTGAAAGGAAAGACAATGAATTGAAAAGAGGAATTTTTCTCTTGAACCATACTTCCTTGAGATCCTCCTTAAGGGAGAGGTTTTGTACTTTTAATGCAACCAAAGCTTTCTGGACGTGGGAGAGGAGGTTGGGAGGGTATATGGGCTGAATTTTGATAAGGAACAAGGCTTGGGAGGAGTGAATGGAAGAGGGGGTGAGAGGGGGTTTTCATAGTGGAGGAGAGAGGGGATGTCTTAATATAAACCTCATTAATTTATTATTTCTTCAAAAGACAAGTAATAGAAAGTATTGCATGACCAAGAATAATAATTTTATCCTGTTAATTAGGATTAATGGTGGTTTCATTATCAATGATTCTAGGAATAGTGTATTTAGCTTATAATGTATATATATGGTAAATTACCATATTTTATTAATCATCTAAAAATATACTATTTCAAAAAAATCCAAAAAATTCACCCAAACCGTTTTCGACGAGTAGAATCCAAAAATGAAGTCTATATTTGAAAAATAATTTTTTAAATATTAATAATTAAAAATTTAATTAAAATCATAATTTATTATCAAAGAACAGTTTTAAAACATTCATTGACATATTCTAAAATATAGGTATATCGTACTTTCAACATGAATATTATTAATATATTATCACAGGTAAGGTTACTATTCATTAGGCTTTATCACTATTCATAATGGTATGTTACTATTCATAAGAGTAGGTTACTATTCGCCGTAATTATGTTTTTCTTATTGGACTCTAAATAACTTACTGATCGCGACTGTGTATGTCGTATTTTTGAAATTCACATCACAGAAGTGACGAACATATGTTTTATGCATCCCATAGCACTTAGTAGTTAATGTGATTATGACATATTTATATGAATTTAATTTCCTTTAAAAAAATATATGGTCGTTACAACTGACTCCTCTAATTCATGGAGAATGTGATTTTTTTTCGTTGAAAAATAATTTCTAAGTAGGAATTGTAATATGAAACCAAACAAATAATTAAATTTCATCTAACCAATGTGATCGAGTAGTAAAAGTCTAACAGTTGATGGAATTCATAGTTCTATGAACATATTTCAAAGCATAATAATTCAATGAGTTATGATTGAACACCAGTATTATATTAAACCTCACCCTTATAAATATATATATATATATATATATAACCCTCATTATACACATTTCATGGATATGATCAATGGAATTATCGGATAAATCTCTTAAATCATGTAGCTTGAACATTCAAGAACACTCATAACCAATAAAGGAAATTGATTCCCGCAAGTTAATATATGACGTGAATTATCAAAAACAAGTCATTAAAATCAATGAATAGTTTCTGATATAATTTTTATGCAACTACCATCAATTAAAAACATAGTAGTCACTGGAGATTCATTAATTATATTTTTTTCATAAATCTCCCAAATTGTGGAAAACCCATTATATAGACATCTATAAAGAATGTTTGTATTAGAAACACAAGTATATCACAACTCTATGATTACAAAAACCATCATAGTGTGTGAAACTCATACCCAATTCTGATATTTAGGCTCTCATTTTATGAAAAATATTCATGAATGTTGATTTCTCATTAGACTTGCATATATTCTATTGTGGCATATAATTTCAAAATATATATTTAAAAATCGTTCTATGGACTATCATTTTTAATCCCATTACTCCAGTAATATGTTGTAAAATATTATATCCCAATTATACTACAAGTATCCTCTCTTATTCCAAAACCATTTTCCATGACCATGAGGTAATAATAATACATATATTCCAGTCCTTATCTCAAGCTGTGTATCAAAATTTGTTTGTAAGACCCCCTTATTCCCTCCCAACACTCAAGTAGAACTTTGACGCCACTTTGATGAGTAAGTATCAATAATTAAATAATAATGAAAATTTACCCTTTTTCACATGATAATATTTATTCAGAATTAGGTAGTCCAATGCATAATTCAAATTCCATCACATGTCATTTCTCCTTTCATGACATATGTTTCTCTAATTTATGATGTTAAAAACAACATACCCAATATAACCAAGGATTTATAACCATTATAATGGATCTATTACTGTATATGAGTTGTGCACAAGATTCATCAGTTGATGACAATGAGATAAAACCTATCTAGTTAGCACCAGTGAATAGTCATTAGTCCATAGATTTTTCCACACCTGTTAGGACACAAAAACCCTTAATTCTAGATGTTCAAAAAACATTTACCCCATGTGAATTACAAGAGAATCGATATGAGATGAGGATAGAATTCCCTATTTGAAGTTCATGATATTCCTAATGTGCTAACATTAGATAAACCCATTTGATTAGTATAATATATAATCCCTACAACCTATGATCCATTTTCTCCTTAAAAAAAATTAAAAATCCTTACCACATGATGAAAAAATACAATTTATATTTCTATCACATCACCATATGCTATGGATTCCAAAAAACATGTTTTAATTACATCATTCTAGTAGGTTAACAATTATTAATTTTAATGTTCGGTCTTATAATTGCTAACATGTTATTTCCCACTCTATATGAAATTTCTCTAATTCATTATCCTTTATCTGGATCATACTATATGTCTCAAAAAAATTTCGATGTTTCAAAAAATATAAATTTTAGTTTCCCCTAAAAATTTTTTGTATGAATTACCTTATACAATATGGCTATGTGGATCTATGCACAATGGGAATGAACCTGTGTTCACCCTTAGGGGATGAGATGATATGGATTCATTTTTTATATGATGAGCATGAGGTGTCCGTATGGACTGGTGTAGGATAACCCCTTATGATTTTTATAGAAACTAATCCCTAGGTGAGGATCGTAGAAAATGTAATGTGGTGATCCAAGGATTACTTATTTGATATTGACAAGAAAACTATGTGATGAGTATATGATATCCCATTCCATTCCATAGGTGTTCAAATTGTTTTAATTACTTTTTCAGATGAGAATTGGATTCATTATTTGATTAGAGTGAGATGAGTTATTTTACATTGATAATTACCAAGTTGATGATCATGGGATCTCTCCATCCTCTAAATTGGTTACCAACTTTAGTCCTCCCCCTCTTTATATTACGACGATATAGTATCACTTCTAATAATCACATGATAGAATAGGGAATGATCCTAGGAACTGTATTGTGATAGGAATATATTTCATAGTGTGCTGAAAACTAAATTGATTTTGTGAAAAGATTATGATTCCTTCTATGATATATTTAAGACCCCTCATTTGATGATCATGATATGCGTTATGTGATGTGAATAAGATTCCATGACTGGTGGGAATTGGATCCCTGGTGAATTAATCCTAAAATAACCAATGTATTGACCATATGATACCATAATTCATTATATAAAAGAACACATTTATAGATTCCATGTTTACGAAAAATTCTTAATGATGGAAAAAGACTGACACTCTATCAAAAAGTGTTCTCCGTACTAAGGAAGCTAATGAAGAAAATAACGGGTGTCCATATGAAGATGGAATTTGGAATGAGATTGATGAACATATAATAAATTTATTAGGGAGACCCATACAAGATAATGAAATCCATAGTTGAATCTATAAATAGAAGGGTTGGTAAACCATAATATCGTTATGGTTATATATCTAAAACCATCAATTATAGTGGTAGAAGTTTTTACAACATTAAAATAATAGAATGTATAACCAACAAATTATGATCATCCAAGATGTGGCCCAACCTATTGGTAATTTTATAAGTGTTGGAAAATAATGGTATAAACCTAAGAATAAAATTGACATCATTTTGAACATATATAATAACAACCATTTGAATGAAATATGTGGTGAACTTGGATAATCATAATCAATATTATTCATTGTCAAGTAAGATATAATGATTTACCTAGATCACTCATATATATATTCAAAATAGATCTAACATACTGATAATCCATATATATTTCTTCAATATGAAATAAAAACTAAAACTTATCAAATAATAAAAGGATAAAAAATGGGTTATACGAACTTTTCTATTTGTATCGCATCAAATGTAATCGATATTATGCTCAATCGATCATGGAAATCCAATATCCTAAAGTAATTATATCATATCAGAATTATAGGGAGTTCATAAACCTAAATAAATTGGAGTAAAATCATATAGATATATTGATTAAAATTGAATTGAATTAGAATGAATGTTTAATATGAAATGCCTTTATCGTTGTCATACAAAATATATGGTTACTTGTTGAATTCAAAAATTATATTCTGGAAGGTGACAAGAAGACATGTTAAAAATTTTCTTTTAAAACTAATATTCAATATTTAGAGGATGAAAAAATAAAAATGATAACAAAAAAATCGATGTTTAATGATACAGAATATATGAATGTGAAAAAAATAATTCCTTTTTTATATATAAAGCAGTGTTAGAGAAAATGAAGATCAATTAAATAGTTATAAAATTTATATTGAAAAGGGACAAATATAAATATAAATAATCTAATTCAAATTAAATGTTTTAATAGAAAAATAATAAATTAAAAATTTTCGGTAATAATAAATATGCACATATTGGAAAAATATCCAATAAATGTGATAATAATTTTTGATAACAATGATACATCTTAATAATGAATAAAACCCATCAAAGAATAATATTATTGAATGAAAATAAATTTTAAAAAATAAATAATGATCAAAAACCATATAAATATTTAAATTTCAGAATATAACTATCATGGAAGAACACCGTCAAAGAATAAATTATCCTAATAAATGATAAGAGATTCAGAAAACAAATCCCCTTGTGCTTTTTAAAAGTTGTTTTTTCAAATGATGTAATGAAAAAATTACTATTACAAATAATTTTTAAATTGATGAATATGTGGAGGGAAATATTTTTGGAAAAAATAAATTGGATTGTGGGAAAATATGAAATTTCGGAATATATTAGAAAGTGATTATAACTCAATAAAAGGGAGTCAATTAAATATATAATCATTATAACGTTGGGAAAAATTGGGAAAAAATAATATGAAGGATCAATCATGGAATATAATTTTAAAACCCATGAATGAATCTTTAATAAATAGAAGTTAAGTCAAAGGGGTAGTAATTACATAATATAGATGAAAATGTGTTGCATGATATAAGACATGCATCAATGAAATGAAATTGAGATGAAAGACAAAAATTAATTTTTTTTCTTTAATGTACTCTATATTATTGTATATTAGTCACAATCACTTGAAATTTTTAATTGCATTCCAAAGTCATGTTTTATCATTTTATATTAATAATTTGAATTATTTTATTTTATAATTGGTAATTATTTTTTTAAAAATTGATTATCAGTTAATAATAGTTTCGAATGTTTTTTATTTTTTTCAGAATAATGGTACCAACCATCAATCATTCGTATTGAGAAAATAATATAATGTATATCCATGTTACTATAATAAAATCTCTATAATGAGTTGTGATTATTTCTTGTGTAGTTCTTCAAATGAAATATACAATCCAATTATTTTTGGAAATGACTATCCAACATATGTTGGCATATTAAAAATTTATTTAATATTCATATTACTATTGAATAATAAAAATATATACATATTATTTTACTAAATTAAAACCAATTATATTTTCATAAATATCAATGATATGAATATTTAGCATAATACAAACCGTTCTTTCAACCAACCAAAATAAGAACATGTGATAATTAATAGATTATTTTAATTCTGATGTTATTTTATTAGTATAAAATTATTATTGATGTATAATGATTATATTTAGTTCTTATTAAATTTATAAATTCGTGATTGTAAGAGGTTAATGAATGAAATAAATGAAAAAGAAGTATATGAGGTGCTTACTTACAAAGATGAAATTGTAATATCTCTTGAAGTATTTCATTACTAGAGAAATTTTTATAATTTTCCATAAATCAAATTTTGGTTCAATGAGAACCAAAAAAGGTAAACCTTATGGTGGTGACAATCCATAAACCTGAATTTAAAACAAAAAAAATCATCATCATACACACCGTTATAACCATCTTATTCCATCTCATAAAAAAATCTAAATAATCATGTATGATATCAGATTGATGGGTGAAATTTTGGGTATGAATCCTGCCCATGTTTGTCACATACTATTTTCCAGTAACATTTGGGAAAACACTCATGTTAGAAAAATCTCATGCTTTCTATCTCAAATTTTCTTTTCTTTTGGTATGATCATCGACCCCAATGATTACAATTTCGTTATGAGTGACCAATGGAGCAGAAAGTTTCTACGGGACACCCATGTCTCTATTCATCCCAACCTCATGAGTGAATTAGGTATGAGGGACCTCAGTTCCCATATGCTTCCTATTGGCACTATCATCCTCAGGTGAGCCTATATAGATATGGAATGACTTTACTGAATAGTTTAATATGCTATACCATGAAATATTTTGGCATATAAAAGGGGGAATACGGCCACTAGAGAGGAATATCTTACACCCCATGAATCAAAATCAGCATTTATAACCTTTCCCATTCTACTATCAATAGACTCATGAACATAGAGGGAAAATAGCATACAATACAGGGAATTAGAATCATTCAAGGAGGATGTACCCCGACTCTGTTAGGTTCCACAAGAGTATCTCTATACTTCAGTTGATGGGGGATTTCCAATATTTTATTTTGATAGAATCTATTGAACACTTCATGATTAAATACATCCTACCAGCAATGTGTATTTTAATTGATTCATTTATACATAATGTGTTATCCTGAATGTATCATTAAGAATATTGGTAGAATTAGGTTGGACCACCAACCCCTTTAGATCTATCTTGCCTTGAAAAAAATTTGATGATCAATGACATTACTGATATAACAAATAAAAAACATAATGTTTCCTTATAAAGGATGAATTTCCAAAAAACAGAAACCATCTTCCACCTAAAGAATAAGGTAGTACGGTATGGTATTCCATTCTTCCATCTCAATTAATAGACTAAAAAACCAATGTTAATTAATCCAAATGTTACTCTTTTAAATATATTGGAATAATCTAATCCTAGAATAATACCTTTAATAACATATGTCTTCGAAATAGAAGTGGAAGACAAGGAAAATGAATCCATATTACCACATGCTTACTGTTATAACCTCTATCAAAATTGTATTTCCATGAGAAAAGGAATATTTTTCAATTACCACACATGTGTAACATGAAAGACTTAAATGTTTTTATGGTTTTAAGAAATCCTATTAAGTCTAGGGGATAAAACACCAGTAAACCAATTAATAAGGATGTAATTATTTAATATAATTGTAGGGTATTTAAATTTTAATAGAGATTTGACCGAGTGGTGGATGGTTCGTTTTACAAGTGAGTACGAGTGACCTTTTTGAAAAAAATCATTCCATATTTATAAAATTATAATAATATTTCATAGGAATCAATTTCATAATCATTATCAAGGGAATTGTATTTTATCCTTATTCCATTAACCCATGTAAGGTTTATTTTTGCAGATATATTACAACACTAATATGTAGTTCATCAATATTACCTTACTTAACATGAAAATTGTTTCCAAAATTGTTACATTGATATCATATTTAAAATCAAAATGAGATTTCATACATTAAATAATTTTCAATTATAATAAAAAAATTTAAAATCAACTAAAGTAGTTAGAATTTTTAAATGTGAAAAAAATATTAATATAAAACCATAGTATGAATAAGAAATAATTAATTTGAAAATATTATTTGTAAGAAAAAAAGTTGATTATTCATCATACATGGAATTTAATAATAAATAAAATAATTTTTAAGTACCAGAAGAACAACATATGATGATACATCATCATTTTAGAAGAATATACATTACATTTCATAATAACTCATACCTGAGGACTGTATTGGTTTAGTGTCTTTACATACTGAACACATAATATTTGTACATAATAATCGTTGTTCAACATATCACACATATATATTAAAACATTTTAATGTTCATAGAAATATCCTATATTGATACTTTCTTTATATCCTAGGTAAATTAAACATAATAAATAGTGAGATGAGATGATCTGTAATGAAAAATACAGAATATATCAGTCATTATAGTATATGAAGATCATATTTTAATGATGATATATTCAATGTTATATTATTAACACAAAATATTCATACCATTGAGATATGTAGATCATAATATTTAAAATAATTTTATATCTAAAATAATTATGAATAATGGTGTAGAAGAAGTAATCAGTAATCAATATTTATAAAATAAGAATACAAAATAATAAGAATAATAATTCATACTCTTGTGAACATAGATAAATTGAGTCATGTATATTTATAACCTTTTCATCATAGCTACAATTTGGTTATACTCACACGTTTAAATATAAACATTTCTATTTTCAATCATGTTCTCACAGTTTAATATGAGAATAGAAAAAAAAATCATACAAATGTATCAATAATTTATCAATTATATTCACTATAATCTCCCCTATTATAATAATATTCTATTTATATATCAATATCTCTATATCTAATCCATTGTATGGATATCACTACCAAACCATCACATTATCATAATTTATTCATAGAATTGTCACAACATCACAAAAAACTATTATTTTAATCATTGCATTACGCATGTAAAATAAATAGATATTGAAAATTCATATGATAATAAAAATTACACACCATCCCCATATATAATATGGATTTAATAATTTGATAATAACCCTATAATATCATAATTAACATCAGCTGATGTTGTCATAGGTAAAAAAGTTTCATTAATAGTTCTCTAAAAAAATTCCTAAAGAAACATAACTTTTTTCATTTGGAATGAATTAAATATGAAATTAAAAAATATTAAGTATGATATATTATCATTCAAGTATAATGGGAAATTTTGAAGGAATATTTTTTTGAATTTAGTGTTCAGGATGGAAATAGATTCCCTTCGTGGCGTATATTTTAAAAAAACACTCCTTCCAAAAAATGTTTAAAAATTTCAAAATGTCCTTTGTTCAGAAAATGTCAATATGATTCCTCATAAATTTTATCCAAAATAAATTTATGGGAAACAATAACATTAAGAAAAAAGTATAATATTACCTGGATTCTATAACTTTTTTTTTTGAAATCAAGGTCATGGATGAAAAAACATACTCAATTGAAAAGATAAATAATGCTAGTTTTTAATAATGACATTATTTAATTATATTGAGTAGTTAAAGTGTGAAAAATTAATGGAGAACATGAAATATCAATAATTAAAAAATTGATACGAAAATTCATTTTAAATATTTTGTGATAAAGATGAAATTTTTTTCCACAATCAATCATGGTAAACAGTGAGATTTTAATATAAAACCCATACCTCAGTACTCTTCTATCATTATATACATTAAATAATCTAGAATAATAAATTTTAATTTATTATTAATTTAATATAAAACCATATTCATATATATATTATCATATATTATTTTCTAATAACACATAATCACCTGTTAAGTAAAAAATCAATATAAAAATAATTGTTCTATGTTATAACTACATTGTTTTTCATGCAATTTTCATATCAAAATGTTTGGCCTTTATACTGTGATTATGGTTAAATATTATAAATAACTATATCCATTATTTTAGTACTATATGTTTCATTATATATTTATATTCACCAGAAATGTAGTGATAAAAAATGAAACACACCATTCATTTAGATAGTTGACCATACATACAAACAAATACAGTTTTCATTTTCGAAAGATGGAAGTAAATAATGTTAAATAATAATTAACCTTACCCAAATATTTATTAAAAATATATAAATCATATATATTTAAATGATCAATCAATATTACCATCCAAATAGTGAGGAAATTCCAAAAACCATATCACTTCATATAGGTGTAAGTCCATACCTACGCAGTAGCGAAATTATTATTTTCAAACTGATTGGATGTTAAGATGGTATGTATAATATTGAAATTAATTAAGATGAATTATTTTATAAATATAATATAAAAAAATTAAAACCATCATTAAACCCTTCTAGAAATGATGGTGATGGAAAATGATATGTATCGATATGTGGAGACGGTAAGTCACACAAATTAATAAGTGACAACTTCACTTGCTATTTATTTGGAATGGTTATGGATATTGTTTCTTGAAGAATCATAATAAAATTTAAGAATAATTGTGATATATATGTTTGTTTTTTAATATAAATTCCCTAGACTTAATGGATGTATAATAATTAGAAAAAAAAAGAAAACCAATCATGTATGGGGATTGAGATTTCTCTAAAATAAATCCTTTATATATGATATTAAGGGAACCATGGATAATTGTTTTGGATTTGAAGGCCCTATAGAATGTGTATAATGATATTTATATGTGAATATTTTTTTTGGTGGAGATAGATCGACCAACATGGTGTGAGGAAGAAAGGGATTGTTAGTCATTTTATAGGGAGGTAAAGGGAACACATGTGATTAAAACATTGTTTAAAGTAAAATTAATAATATAAAAATCCAAAATAATCCAAATGATCAAATATATTGGATAAAATAAAATTTGGAATATATATAATCAGTCAAATAAATATATAAATATTTTTGAGTCATTTTAATACTTACTTTTTTTATTTACCCCTTGGTGATATCCATAATAAAATTTTCAATATAATAAGATAATAATTTTACTTATCTGGTACAAATTGAGTTATGAATCTCCAATTGAAGAAAATTCATGACCATATCATACAAACATTATCCAAATTTATATTTTATGCTTGAAAAAATTAATATAATATTACGTTCAAAAGTTTCCATTAATTTCATTTTAGGAACTATTTATTCAATTTGATATTGAATACAACTAGATAATGAATGATTTGAAATATAAACCTTTCCAAATTCAAAAATATTATATATATGTATATATATATTAACTAAACACAATAATTCATCCATACTATATGAATTTTATGATTTTAGAAAAAATATATTTTTTTATTCATTTGATAATTACGTAATTCCCTGACACATGATCCAATTATATGGTTCCCCCAACATTAACCCAAAGACCTCAAGAATGTGACCCAATATTTTGGAGGATGAAGACTAGAAGAAAGGGTATAATAGTGGTATGGGGTGGGAGAATATACAATAATGGTCATATTATCACTTTGGTATATTTAATAATGAAATTGTGGAAGAAGGTGAAGAACAGAGCAACCGTTGACAAAAATAACTACTGAAAATCAATAATAAATAATTTTATAATAATTAAAGATCATTCTAAAAGGTATAATACATAAATTAGGAAAATAAAACCTAACTATTCATACTGATAATAAATGAATACATGAATCCATGGAATGAAGGTATCCCAGGTACATGCTCAACCCCTCCTTCATTGGCAAGCCACGGTGCTCAAAGTGTTCTAGATAGCAAGAAACCACAAATGAAGATCATGATCATGTAACAATTAGGTATTTTTTTAGCAAATAGAATTTGGAATATGGTGGGAGATAAAATATGTAGGCCACTACCAATTGGATCAAATTCAATCATCTATATGAATAAAAAATTACATGGTGTTCTGATAATTTAAATAATTTGTTAATAAATGAATGTAATAAAATTATCTTAGGTTCATCAGGAAAAGGTCACTGAACATACCTTCATCATCCTAATTTAAAATATATATAATCATATCATCATATATATTTAATTAGATATGTTATCATATGTATATTAAATGATATAGGGGCACCCGTAAGGACCATATGCATAAGATCTGAGGATTCATATCAAATAATTATTATTACAATAACATAAGTATAATTGTATAAATATAGGTATATGGCCAATAATATGAATAGGTGATATATATATAAAAATTCTCATCAATGCTAGTCAGTGATATTAAACATCATGGACATATTTTTAATCATATGGCATGAAACATCATGTCTAATGACATAAGTAGATGTGAAACACCATGTGAATCATCTCTAACTATGGGGGTGTAAAAAATATTATCCAAAAACTCTAACTAATGCCTCTATGTAATAATAATTTATTAGTTGAAACCACTAGACTTATGATCCATTAACGAAGGTCTTCCATAACTTGGAACTTAGTATGCCTCAATGGGATGTTTAATATCACATTAACTATGAGGATGTCCAAGGTGTTCCTATAAGAGAATCCAAGGATCCCTAAAGACATAATAATACATTAAATTTATTCTTCTCCACATCATTTTCAGAGGGAATCCCCATTAATAATATAGGGAATAAAAAAGCGTTATGTTAACTGTCTAGAAATATGAGGAACAAACATGAAATAAAATTATGACAGGCCTTGAAAATTATACATGGAGAAATGAAAAAATTCACCCAGATCATTCTATCTATCTATTCAATTATAATTAATAATTTATGGCACACATGAATACATTTCATATAAAAATTCTATTATATCCTTTATTCAATTTATGTTACAAAAGAAACAAGTTCCTGGAAATTACCCATTCCACTACATTCCAATTCATTTTATATTATTTATAAAATTCACATACAATTGAAATGATTCCAGCATCATATTTATTATATTAATTTTAAGTTAAAATTTTATATTTATCACTAATCGTTCATTTAATTCCATTTATGTAATTACAAAATCAAGAAGAAACCAAAACATCTCAAAAGTGGTGGTTGAGTATAAGAGATAAAAAATTTCAATCATAAATTATTCAAAATCTCCTGATGTGGTGGTTCAAGTTTAGTTTGTTAGAAGTAACAACTCAATTTTTTTATAAATAACATTATTATATTATATGGATTATTATAGAAGCTGGGAAATTTAATAGAGTGATATTGTGTGACTTGATGAGCATTGAATATAAATTTTAAAATATTAAAAATATTAAAATCGTGAGTGCATCGATTACATAAAAATGTTTAATAACATACAAAATGTAGATCATGATGGAAATATGAGGCCTTTATTGAGTTTATAGTATGGTTTTACCATATTCGTGAAATATTCAATGCCGAAATTAAGCGCTGGACTTGAGCACATTTGTGGGAGAATAATTAAATAAATTTTATTAGGATTATTAAATTATTTAATTTTAATACAAAAAACTAAAAATTAATTATATATAATCATGCATGTGCATATCTCCATATATATCTATGTATAACCATTACCCAATGACTATATTCCCCATGCAATGATGGAATAAATAGATGAAGGTTAAACACGCACGCACACACACACACCTTTTAACAAGCGTGAAGGTGTTCCAATGGCACGAGAAGCCCTACTAATAGTTTAATAAATTTTTTAATCAATTTATAAAGTAATCTTAAGTCACACAACAAGAATTTCGTCAAAATGACTTATAAGCCTCTTTTGAAATGAAAATCACACGAAGTCCCTTCCAATAATAAGAATAATAATAAGTTTTCCATAACATGCATAGTTTAATAAACACTTTCACTAATTACCCATGCCCAACCATTTTATGAAAACAACCATTTTCAAAAAACTACCCATTTCCATTTTACACACACCAAAACCACTAGAAAACACTTTTCACACCGCTTATGTATGTAAAACCACCACATGATCAATTTTTAACAAATTATAAAATTTTATTAACACAATCATGGACTAACTTTGTATATTATAAAGTTGTGAATAATGTAAAAATGATAATTGAAGTAACAAAAGAATAAAATGATTTATTCGAAGATGAATTAATCAAAACCACCAACCTCAAATCCCATAAGAATATGAGAAAACTCTGACGTAAGGATGGAAAATCCCACACAGAAAAACTGTGCACACTAGACAACAGGTAAAACACACAATACAAAATTGTGGTGTTAGGGTTTCAATAAATTAAATAAAAAACACTAAATTAAGATAGAAAAACTACAAAGGGTATTGGAACCACAATCGTTCTATGAAAAAAATGGGGATTCGTTTTTGTTTTTTGTAAATCTTCATAGTGATGTCAGAATGATTTCTAGGAAAGGGATCTTACAGTTCATGAAGACTATAGTTCTGAAGGTTGTGTCATTTTCAAGAACGTTGAAAAATATCCAAGGCGTCAGCTGTGTGAAAAAACTGGAGTACTGTGCGGAAAATTGATCATGTGTGAAAGGCATTGCACGCATAATGATAGGTTTAGCATGACACATTGGGGTTTTCATCTGAAGGTTAGAGATACCTATAAATAAGAGGTGACCCCCTCATTCAGTAAGCATTAATACTTAGTGAAGATTCAAGTTCTGATGCCCGTAAATGTTTTTGGAAAAGGGAGTTGCGAAGAAAAGATGTAATTGTGCAGAGAAGATGATGTTGCAAGAAAAATTTTGTGGTGCACGTAAAACATGATGTTTGGAATAAATGATTATTTTGTTCTAAAAAATTCATATTGATCTTAAAGTGTGTATTTTCATGAATTAATTTCCATGTGAAAAGAAAATCATGCTAAAAAAAAGATCTTGCACGCAAAGGGATGGGGTTGCACATAATTTTCTGTGTACGATGAAGATGTGTTCTAGATATCTGGTTTGGTGGTCATGTTCTTTCAAGTAAATAAATTCCAAAAAATGATGCAAGTAGTGGTTAATATAGAATAGAGACCAAGACTTCAGTGAAAATCTACTGAAAAACCATCATGTTGATAAATAGAGTTTGACATCTCTCAAGGCAGTGAGATAGGGGGTTAAAGGAAGTGATTCGAGGGACGCAGTGTGCTTTCCCTAAACCGTTGGAAAGGTAGTGTGCCTGGAATAGAGTTTCTGTGACCAAAAAATGTAATCAAAAGGATAGTGAAGACTAGTGGATATTGGTTCGACTGAAAAACTATCAGAATATTATCCTTAGATGTAGCCCTACATGGTGAACCAAGTAAAAGTGTTCTGTGGTCTTTATGCATTTGATGTTTTTCATTCTGTTCTCATATGTATTATAGTTTTAACGGGTTCCTACCTACGTGGGAACAAGATCCTTGTTTTAAAAGAAAAATTTGACACCATGATTCACCCCTCCCCTCTTAGGGTGTTAGATCGTGGTTGACCGAAGTGAGAGTGGGAGGCTACTGTCTGGTCGCTTGCTAGAAACTATCGAAAACAATGGGGGTCCACTTGTTTGCACAGGGAAGGGTGAGGCTAGATCATGAAGGGTTCCGGGCGGGATCGGTACCCCAAAGCATGAAAGGAGGGCGAGGGGTGGTGGAGGGACAAAACACGAGCGGGAAGCTGTAGGCATAGGGCTGAAGTGCTGAGAGGGGTGAGGGTGATGCGGCTTCAGTGGGTGCCTCGGCACCACACAAGAGGGTGGGGGGGGGGGGGGTTCTTTGGTGGGTAGTAGTAGGGTTTTGTTTTCTTTATTATATAGTAATAATTTATATTTAATAATAATCATATAAAAATTTGAATATTGATAATAATAATTACAATTATATTAAATATTAATTTTTACATTACTGTTACGTTTTAAACATTTTACATATTTCATTTATGTAAAAATTATTTATTTCAAGTGATAGACATTTCCACAAGCAGCTCGGATGATCACACGGCTACCGCCAACCGTGCGGTGTCTGCACACCGTTCCAAAACTCACTGAAGTCATTAAACATCAAAATGTTTAAATCAAGACTTAACCTAAACCTTGGAAAAAGAACATAGATCCTTCAAAAAAATTTAAAAATATGGGGTTGAAATTCTCTACACCACATACTCTTTATACCCCAGAGATCCACCTATAAGAAATATAGAAAAATAAGAATCCATGCCCGATTGAAATTGAAAGAAACCATAATACAAGAGAATGATATAACATGAGAGTGGTCTCTCCACCACATCAACTCAACTAGTGTGAGAATTTATTACCCAAACATATCACCCTAGGAAGGGGGGAGATGTGGGAACTCCCAACCGATCCATACTAACTTTAATAGCATGAGCGAAAAAACACATCCGTTATAACTTGGATCTCTCTACCCAGACGAAAACCCCCCAACAGTAGAGAAAAATCTCCATGAATAATAATCACCCAAGCAGTGAACCCAAGCATAACCTCAATCATCAATTCTTAAATAGGCTCTTATATCTCAAAACGAAAATAGTTAATCCATGATCAACCCAAACAAGGTCCAAACATAGTTTTGAGAAAAATGTATGATTCAGAAACCCATAATCAGACAATAAAAACATCCAGATTACAATAGAACTTGTACATTATAACTACATGATGAAAAAATGAACCTACAAGGATTTTAAAAACATAAATTCAAAAAAATAAGAACGAAAAGACAATTAATTTTCCACTACCATAATTGGACACAAAGCCCAAATTGAGGCATCACACCCTTGTAAACTCTTTATTGTGTGTGAGATTTAGCCAAAAACCTCTAGCTAGGGATCTGAAGGCTGAAGCATCTCCTACCTCTCAGTCAGACAATGGAATTCTCCTATCAGAGTGACTTCTTTATGCGATTATTCTCATCGAACTTCACTAGATGACCCATACAACCTCAATGAAGACACGTCTTCGGAGGGATGCGACATGATATCATTGTGTTCCCCAAACTTCCAAACTAATTTCACACTATTGAATGGTTTGAAAAACTATAAGTCAGATCTATTTTAGAAGACTCATTTGAAAAAGGTCCCTCTGGCACTCCTTTCTCGCTAGATGGGGAACCTTCATGAGGAAATGGATACACTGGATTTCCAACCATCTGTGGTCTGGATACCAAATCAACATAAAATTCCTCATCCATATACTTCTCAAAATGATTTTACATAAAATAGTCGAACCGCTCTTGGATCTCTAGACGAAGACCATCGATGAAGAGAGAAGTCATCATCAAATCCTGTAATGCTACTTCTTGAGAAAAGGAAAAGAGTTCTTTGAAATGATAAGCATATTCATTCACATTCTTTAGGTCTTGTTGATTATGCATGACCTCTCCCCTTTTATTTGTCATCACCTCTTCAGGTATAAACCATCAGACGAAGAAATATTTAAATACAACCCACATCATCCCAAATTACATTGATGGTGGGGAAAACAACTCCCATTCATCCAAGGTTGGACCCTCATGGAAACATAGGACAGCTCAAACTCTAATAGACTCAGACGTTCCCGACATCCTAAAAATATACTCGATCGTTTCAAACCAGTTAACTACATTTAATGGACCTCGATCACCATTTAGGATACGCAATGTCCAAGAAGGACAAAAAACTAGGCAAGAATTATCAAAAACTCTAGGGACCTTTCTGGAACGCCTTTTTTGAACAGCATGTCAAACCTAGATCCAAAACCAATATCAAACCGAAGTAACATCACTAAAAGTGCCTTCAACCAAAAAACCCAACTCAAAAATATAACAAATAAAAACACAACCCAAAATCCCCCTGTTCATTTTATACATCCTAAACACTTTCTTTCAAGGAAAACTTCTAGAAAACAAACCAATTATTCAAATAAAATTCAATTTCAAAGAACATTTCTTATTGAAAAAAATCACTTTAGAAAAAAAAGATGATGCCTTTAATTTCCAGTATACACCACAATTATCCCACGAACCGTTGCACATGGCTTCATCCTCTTTCATCCATATTCACAAATACACACTTCCCATGCATCCACACACTTGTAAAAACGTTCATAAAGAGTACCTGAGGTTACACCCAAACCATTTCTCTACCAATTCCAAGAAAAAATCATATTTTTAGAAAAAAAGAATTTGATTTTAAAACCCATTTCACAAATTTAAATCCTTTTAAAAGAAAAAATTCTATTTTAAAAAAACCCTTTTTCATTTTCAAAAGATTACTTAAAACAACCAGAACCAAGATGACACTCAATAAGCATCAAACTACTAGAGTGAGGGACATGTAGTCATGATTAACCTAGAAATATGGTGGTGGGACACTACCCATGTAAGGGTCAACAATTATGGGGAGCATAAAATATGTACTCGGAATCCACATGGGTTATTACTCCATTTGAAATCATGATGTATCATCGGCTGGTCTCTGTTTTCATCCCTCAATCTAAAACAAACCATAAAGAAACAATGACCCAATTCACGGACTACTCCTTGTGACTCGAGGATCGAAATGGGAGAGGTTTCGTGCTGTCATTCTCGTACATACCTCATGAATCCCGACATTCCTAATCTCTATCAGTCAGAAACCCGAAATAACATAATCCTATCTTTGATACCATTTTATCATGAACCAACTTTGGTTGACCCTGAAACGGTTACCTGAGCTGGTCTGTGACATGACCATAAGGGCATTCTTGATCCCCATAGGATGGAAACTAGTTCCATGTATCAAAATTTATTCATTGAGAACAACTTATCCCATTAAAGATAAATAAATAAAAAAGAAAAAACAAAACAATAAAACAAAACTCTAGCATCAGAGAATGAAATAAACATAACAACTCATCATACCTCTATGTGACCTTCCTGGTCACCTCCCAAGAAAAGGCCAACCATGCTATAAAAATGAGAAACTCATCCGTGAAAATGGGATCAATGGAAAACTGCAACTTAAATGATAAAAAATTTGTTATCATTAAAAACTCTCAGTATGGTTTCCAAGATAAACCACATAATCCAATGTATCCATTCCCAAAACCATGCCTTAACAAATGTTTGAAATGAAAATATAAATGTAGGGTTTTCCAATTTTAATTTATGAATGGTTTTTTTATAATTTAAAAATTCAAAACATGCTACATACCTTTTCAATAATCATCTATAATTTTATAAAAAAAAACCAAAACAAAAATATCCCAAAGCTGGGCTAAATTAAAAAGGGTAAACAATTCAAGCTAAAAAACTAGTATGATGGAAGGTGAACATGAAATAAAAATATTCTAGTAACCATGGGTGATCATAAATATATCTATAGGACCCTAGGATGTAATCATTTTTGGAACCAACATCTAGTTTATGGTGAAGCTCCTAAGTTAATAACCAACTGGGTTCCCTATAACAAACAAATCCAGTGGAAAACCCACCTGACCCAAAAAACCAATCCAAGGGGTTCCAACCCATCTAATCAGGGTTGATTAACAACCGTCACTCGATCATATAAAAGTCACTTAGGAAGCCATGGTGGTTATTATAATACTATTTAAGTAAGAGGCCCACATATGCATGTCTCATCTAACCAAACATGCCAACCCCAAACACAGACACTAAATATGATATCACATAAGGGTTATCCCCTCTATAGAGGTGCCCCAAATATATATATATATATATATATATACATCATATCAAGAATGGTTTAAACCATTCCATCATGCCATGAATCCCTTAAAACCATTTGATAATTTTTACAAAATATTAAAATTGTTAAATGTGAATACAATAATTAAAATTCCATCCTTTCATAGAATCAACATAGACATTACACTAATGATAAAAGGGCCATATGGTCCATCACATCACTTCTATTTTGAAACCATTTTTCTAAAAACGTTTTCAAAACTACAACAAGAAACACACAATTCCAGACCAGAAACCATTTTAAATGTTTACAAAACACCACCCATGAGTTGGAAGCAAAAAATGGGCTTTTTACTCCAAGACCTCCATTTCATTTTTAGTAAAACCTTTCAAACTATTAAATAAAAATGCACAGTCTTATGAAACAGATAGACGAACATTTGAGCACAACATTCATCGAAACAATAAATAAAACCCAAAAAGGGACACATTTTGAGAGTACATTTCAAACCATTCATAAATGTTACAAAATGGAACAATAAAAAATACATGTGATTAGAATATTCCAAATTTCTTTATTTCGGAAAACAAGAAATTAGTTAAACTTATAAAAAATTTATCAACAATTACACAAATAGACCAAACAATTTATATACAATTATATAAACACCCAACCAGTTTACATGAAATTTTATAATCCAATCAAATAGTTTATAAATAATTTCATAAATTGCTGAACAAAATTACACAAACAAAAAAACACCATGATAAACTATGGAAGAGTATCACGAAGGTTTCTGTTAGGGTTAATATATTACTAATTCAACTTATGACTTCTGAGATACTCAATTACCAAAAACACATAAAAACATAATAAAGGGGAATACTTCAACACTATTTTTAACCAAACCAATTACCATAGAAACACAACAAGAGATTAAGTAAATATTTTACAAAGGTGAAAATCACATTAATGTTTTAATTAAAACACTCATGAATTAAATGGGCTTAAAATGAAAATAAAATATGGATTCTCCCACCTCAATCAGGCCAGCACAATGCTTAGAATTCGATTCTTTCTAACTCAATCATTCATCTGCTCATGTGCACATACCTCCATATATATCATTGTATATTGTTTACCCAATGAACTTATTCCCCACGCTATGATGGAATACACAAATAATGGACATACAAATCTATAAATACAAATACCTTCATATATGTGGGCCGGTATTCCAATGGCATTGGAAGCACTACATATTTTTTAATAAATAGATTAAGAAATTTATAATGAACTAAGTCACACAAAAAGGATTTCCACTAAAAACACACCTAAAACCCACTTTTAAAATCAAAAATACACTATGTCTATTCAAAAAATAATAATAATTATAATAATAATATGTATGGCATCACATGAACAATTTAATAAACCACTTGAAAAATTAACCACACCAAACCATTTAAATAAAACAACCATTTTTCACAAAGTAACCCATTTCTATTTTATACACACACCAAAACCAAATGAAAACACTTTTCGCTCCACGTATTCATGTCAAACCACCAATATATCTAATTTTAACACAATCAAAAAATTTATAAACACAATAATAGACTAATTGTATATATAATAATGTTGTGAATCATGTTAAAATGATAATTTATGTAATAGAAGCATGAATTAATTAATTTATAATGGAATGTGATGAAAATTAATTCCAAAGAAATCATGTTCATCTATGACCAAATTCTGACAGAAGGAAGATCAACCCCTCATAGATAATCCGCACACAATAGACATCGAGGAAAACACACAAAACACAATTGTGGAGTTAGGGTTTCAATGAATTAAAGAAATACCCAAAATTAATGATGAAAAGATACCCAGGGATGGTTGTTGGATGGGGAAGAGCAGTGGACATTGGGGTCAGGTTTGTTAGAGAAGATCACGGCCAGCCGGAGCGGGAGTGGGAGGCCGTTGTCGGGTCGCACACCTAGAATCACCAGAAACCTGGGGGGTCGATTGGACAACACAGGGAAGGTAGACACTGTATCAATAAAAGGCCAGAGTTAGTGTCAGCGAAAGGAAGAGATAAAAGAGGGTGAGGTGCTGTAGAGGTCCGGAATATGGGTGGGGAGGCTTGAGGTGAAAGGGCCGATGAGAGTAGGGGGGAAAGGTTGAGGCAACTATAGAGGGGGTTCTTGGGTGGGTGGTGCCCGTTTTTTTTGTTTTCTCCAAAATATTTTCATAATATTTTTAATAATAATAATAATTATTAATATTTGATTATTTATAATATAAATTAATGTGAAATTATAATTTATTAACAATTATATTAAGAGAAATTTTTATTATATTAAAAATATTTTTAAACATTCTGAATAATAACAACATTATTATCTACACAAAACATTTATTATTATTATTATTATTAGTACATTTTATACATTTTACTTATTTCATTAATGTAAAAAATTATTTCTTTCGTGAAATAGGCATCTATACAAACACCTGGACCGATTGCGTGGTTACCGTCAACTGTGTGGCGCCCGTGCACCGTTCCAAAAATTGCTGAAGTGATTAAATGTTATAATATTTAAGCTGGGACCCAACTCAAACCTTGCGGTGAGAACCGAGATCCACAAAAAAGAAATACTTTTAAAATATGGATGTGGAAATCCTTCCCACACTAGTCACTTTCTTCCCCGAGAAAGTCCCTGAGACAAATAATAAAAAAACAATAATCTATACCCGATTGAAATTGAAAGAAATACCAATACAAGAAAATAGAATAACAAGAGAGGGTTCTCCCCACCACAAGAAATCAACTAGTGCAAAAATTTAACACCCGAAAGTATCACCTCGGGATGTGGATGGGGGTGATGCAGGAACTTCCATCCAAAAGAAAATAACTTTAATAGCATGTGTGAATCAACGCTTCTGTTTTAACATTGAAGTCTCTACCCAGACCAAAAACCCCCAACATTAGAAAAAACCCCCCATGAAGAACATAAACCCATGAAACAAACCCTAGCATAACCAAAAAAAATAAAATCTTCTACATGCTCTTACATCTCCAAAAACACACAGCTAAAACAAGATCAACCCAGACAAGGTCCAAACACACTTTTGAGAAAAACACACAATTCATAAAACCATAATCAGACACACCAAACATCTTCATTAAAAAAACATGTCCTTTACTTCTACGCGATTAAACGATGATCCTAAAAAAACGTCAAAACAATAAAAATAGAAAAAAAAAACAAACACACCTTAAATGTTCCACCATAAATAGGTACACAAAACTTGTACTGAGGTTTCACACCCCCGGGAACTCCTGACTGTGCAGGAGCCTCATCCCAAGACCCGTGGTTGGGGTTCTAATGGGTGAAGCATCTCCTGCATCTTAGTTAGGGATTGGAATTCCTAGATCACAATGTCTTCTTCAACAGATACTTCATGTAGAACTTCTGTAGATGACTTAGACACCCGCAACGATGAGACAACTTCAGAGGGATGTGACACGATATCTTTGTGTGACCCAAATTTCTATAATGATGGAACACCATTGAATGGTCTTATGAACTTTATGTCAAAACTACTACATAGGAATCATTATAAATAGGTCCCTCAGGACACCCTACATCTAGATGGGG
Organism: Viscum album; assembly: GCA_963277665.1. NCBI lineage: Eukaryota > Viridiplantae > Streptophyta > Magnoliopsida > Santalales > Viscaceae > Viscum > Viscum album. The sequence goes on from OY728155.1 coordinate 217,890,388, forward strand.
AAACATTAAGAGCAACTGGATATGTTGTATTTCCAACCATCTGCGCCCCGGAGACCAACTCAACTAGGAATGCCTAATACCCCATCATATCGAGATGATGGACCTTAGATGAGAGGACATGATCCTTGATCTCTGAACGAAGAAAATCGACGAAAAGACAAGTCTTCTTCAAATCATGTGACTCTACCGACAGATAAAAGGAATACCATTCCTTGAAATGGTTAACATGTGCATTCACCTTCTATTTTCCTTGTTGAATACTTATGAGCATTTCCATTTTCTTTGTCATCACCTATTCAGCTATAATCCATCTGAAGAAGTTGTATTTAAAGAGATATCAATCATAAAATCTTGTATTGACAGTGGGGAAAACAGCTCCCATTCATCCAATGTCGGACCCTCAAACAATCCAAGGATATATCGAACTCTAACAGACATGGGAGTTACCAACATCCTAAAAACCCACTCGACCTCTTCAAAACAAATTACATCATATAATAGACCACGATCACCATTAAGGATATGCAATATCTGAGAAGGACCAAAAATATTGAATGACATATCAGAAACACTAGGGACCTATCTATGTGTAATTTTCTAAACAACATCTAAAACACAGTGCCAAAACCAATATCAGGCCGACACAACATCATTGAATGTACCTTCAACCAAGAACAAACATTTCAGAAAAACAAAAAAATACAAACACAACCCAAAATTCAATTATTCATTTTATATTTCAAATCGTATTTTATTCAAGGCCACTTCTCAAATTCCAGACCCACTTTTTAAATGATATTAAATTTATGAAATCAATTTTTTAAAAATAAAAATATCATTTGAAATACATGGTCATGACTTTAATTCAATGTACATACCCCACCAATCCCACATACAGTTTCACATTTCTTAATCCGCATTCATCTATATGCAACAATACACACGTCCCTAGCATCACTTCACTTGTGAAAACATTCATAAATACTACCCAATGTTGCACTCAAACCATTTCTCTAGAAATTCCAAGAAAACATCAGATTTTTAGACCAATGGATTTAACTTTTAAAACTCATTTCACAGATTGAATTACATTTAAAATAAATAATTCTCATTTAAAAACCCCTTTTTATTTTCAAAAGTGAAATTACAGCATCCAAAACCAAGATGACACTCAAAATTCATCATACTACTGGAGTGAGAGACTAATAATCATGCTTAACCATGCGACATGGTAGTGGTTCATGCTCGAAGTAACCGTAAACAACTATGATGAAATTAAATAGTGTATTAGGACTCCAAATGTGTCATTACTCTATGTGATATAACGATGTAACATCATATTTCATCCATTGTCCCCCCCAATCATAAACAATCCAGAATGAATCAAGGACTCAATTCTTAGACTACCCCTGGCGACTCGAGGATCAAAACGAGTGAGGGTTCATGAAGTCCTTCCGATTCCAACCTCTCGAGTCTCAATAGTCATAATATACATCTATTAGACAACCGAAAATACTAGAACCTCCATTTGCTACAATTTTATTATGAACAAAACCGGGTCGACCCCAAATGGGTCCTAGAGCCGGTCTGCGACATTTCCCTAATGGCATTCCCAATCTCCATGGGGTGGCAACAAGTGCCTAACATCAAAATTTAATCCCTGGGAATGGTTTTTCCTATAAAAATTAAATAAATAAGAATGAAAAAAATACTAAAATAAAACTGAACTCCAGATGCATCGAAAAAAATAAACAGAACAAATCAATATACCTACATGTGACCTTTCATGTCACCTCCCACCCAAAGGAAGACCATTCTCCAATAATGAGAAAGGCAGACAAGAAAACCAGAGATAAGGAAACCTACAATGGAAATGTTAAAAAAGGTGTGATCATTAAAATTACTCAATAGCGTTTCCAAGATAAACCATTGAATCCAACATATCCTTTCCCAAAACCATCAATTAGCACATATTTTAAATACAAATATAAAAGTATGATTTTAAAATTTAAAATTAAGCTACATGGTTTTCTCATTTAAAAATCCTACACACGCTACATACTATTTCCAAAATCGTCTATCATTTTATAATTAAAACCCAAAAAATACCCCACATCTAGGCCAAATTAGAAAAGGTAAAAATTAAATGATGAAAATAAACATGTATGGAAGAAATCGAACAAGAAATGAAAATAATCAAGTATCCCTGGGAGATCATAAAAATCCCTAAAAGGCCCCAGGATGTACTCAGTTTCAGAACCACCTGTTGTCGTATTGTGAAACTACTAAGTCTATAACCATTTGGAATCCCTAAAATTGTCCAATCCAATGGAAAATACCGTCTGGTCTAATAACATACACTAGGGGTACCAACGCGTCTAATCGGAGATGATTAGAAACCATCACACAATCATATTAATAAAACCCAGAAACCCTTGATTATTATAACAATATTGTGTATGTTGGAGGCCTTTACACGTGTGACTCATCTCACCGCACTTTCTTACCCCAAACATAGACACTTTATATGATTACCCATAAGGGATATCCCCCCAATAAAGGTTACCAATATATATATACACATAATATCATGAATGTTTCCAAAAAATCCGTCATTACATGAAATCACTAAAACCATTTGATAATTTTTATGAAATATTGATGTTTTTAAAAGGGAATATAGTAATTAAAACTCCGCCCTTTTAATGAATAAACACAAACATTACACTAAATCTAAAAGGACATATGTATGTGTGTGTCATGTTTAATAAAATACTAATACATATTTTGACACATAAAGAACATGATTTCCAAAAACAAATAAAAACATTATTAAGGGGAATACTTCAATACTATTTTTTAAAAAACCAATTAGTCTGGAAACACTATAGATGTTTAACTAAATATATTCCGACGGTGCCAATAACATTAATGATTTAATTAAAACAGTGAAGCATCAAATGTGATTAATAAGTGAAAGAAAATGTGGATTCTCCTACCTCATGTAGGCTTAGACAATGTTTGGAATTCAGAACTTTCATACTTATGCAGTCATCTGCTCATAAGAATATAATTATGTATATATCAATGTATACCCTTTATATGTTACATATATTCCCCATGCCACGGGGGAATATGCACGTTAAGGATAAACACACACACACACAGATATATATATATATATATATATATATATATATATATTTACTTACCTTCATATATGCATGCATGTCTTCCAATGGGAATGGAAGCACTATACATTGTTTAATAAATCATATAAGAAAATTATAATGTTCTTCTAAGTCACACAACAATGATTTCCACCAAAAACACATCTAAAAACCTTTTCTGAAATCAAAATCAGATGATGTCCCTTCCAAGAAAAGAAATAATAATAATAAGTTTCCCATCACATAAAAAATTTAATAATCCACATTCACAAATTACTGAAGCCCAAAAATTTCAATGAAACCACCATTTTCCACAAAACAACCCATTTCCATTTTACACACTCACCAAAACCACTTGGAAACACTTTCCTCACAACTTATGTATGTCAAATCACCAAAAGATCTATTTTTAACAAATTCTAAAAATTTTTAATCACCATAATAGACAAATTTGATATATTATAAACCTTTGAATAGAGTAAAAATTATAATTGAAGTAACGTACGTATCAATTAATTACTTCAGAAAGGAATCTGAAAAAATAAACTACCTCATATATAATGCAGGCGTGAACAAACTCTGACTGAAGGAAGAACAATCTCTCACGGAAAAACTACGCATGCTAGACAGTAAGGAAAACACAAAACACAAAATTATTGTGTTAGAGCATCAATATATAACATTAATACCCCCAATTAAGGATGACAAACCACTAATAGAATGTTTTCAGATGGGGAATATAAGCGGACATCAGGGTCAGGTTTACCAGAGAAGATTATGGGCAGTAAGATCAGGAGTGGGAGGCCACCCTTGGGTCATGTGCCAGAAACCACCGGAAACAAGGGGAGTCGAATAGCCAGTGCAGGGAAGGGTGCGACCAGATCACAAAGGGGATGGAGGTAGGGTCAGCTACAGGAAGCACATAAGGAGTGCAATGGGTGACGTAGGGACATAACATGAGTGGGAGGCTGGAGGGTGGGGGATGAAGTACGAAGTGGGGTGAGGGTGAGGAAACTTCAAGGGGTGTGTAATGGCACGGACCTCTCTAGTCCATTACTTTTTGAAAATGTGGTGTTGGAGGTGTTCCAGAAAGTCAAGGTGACTTATCCCCCACACTTTTCTAAATTATTAGTTTTGTGAACATTGTTCCCTATTTTATGAACTGTTCTGTTGGTTGGTGTACAATAACGGTAGGTGTACAGTGTTTCCATAATGGTGAGTACTATTGGTAGATCTATCGGTAGGTGTACAATATCGGTAGTTGTAAAGTAATAGTAGGTGTACAGTGTTTCCAGAATGATGAAGTCTATCGGTAGCATTATCAGTAGGTGTACAATATCGGTAGGTGTATAGTAATGGTAGGTGTACAATAACGGTAGGTGTATAGTGTTTCCAGAATGGTGAGTTCTATCGGTAGCTCTATCCGTAGGTGTACAGTATCGGTAGGTGTATAGTAATGGTAGGTTTACAGTGTTTCTAGAATAGTGTGGTCTATCGGTAGCTCTATAGGTAGGTGTAAAGTATCGGTAGGTGTACAGTAATGATAGGTGTACAGTAACGGTAGGATTATAGTGTTTCTGGAACACTGAGTTCTACCAGTAGCTTTATCGGTAGGTGTACAGTAACTATTACTGTACAGTAATGGTGGGTGTACAGTGTTTCCAGAATGGTGAGTTCTATCGGAATCTCTATCGGTAGGTGTACAATAACAGTATGTGTACAATGTTTCTAGAATAGTAGGTTCTATCAGTAGCTCTATCGGTAGGTGTACAATATCGATGGGCGTACTGTAACAGTAGGTGTAGAGTGTTTCCAGAATGGTGAGTTCTATCTATAGCTCTATCGGTAGGTGTACAGTATCGGTAGGTGTATAGTAACGGTAGGTGTATAGCGTTTCCAGAATGGTGAGTTCTTTTAGTTGCTCTATCGTTAGGTGTACATTATTGGTAGGTGTACAGTAATGGTAGGTGTACAGTGTTTCTAGAATGGTGATGTATATTGTAACTCCCCGACCCTAGTTGCCATGATTCGATGCATTATTTTAATACATTGGCATGATTATAAGGAATCAAGTCACGAAGGACTGATCGGTTTAGCAGTCTTGGAAAATATATTACATATATGAATGCTACATTAATCTTTAAGACATACAAAACAGCATAAAAAATATATTATGAATTCCATTATCCCCTTGGCTTAACACTGCATACCAATCACAATACACTTCTTGGAATCCTAGGAAAAACTAAAACATAGAACAAACGTTCCGTAAGGGTAAGCAATACAGCGGAAACGTTCATAAATAAGAATAAACATTTAAGGCAATGTAAAACTAAAACAAAACCCTTTTAAACATGAACTTCATCATAATATTGCAAAAATAAAATGAAATAATTCCATTTACTTATTCACATGGATATTCAAATAGTCTAATAATCACATGAAATATCACTAACCACATTCATAATGATGGAATGCATAATGCTAGACTATCATAACCACATAGTCAAGGCCTTGTGCCAAGACTATAAACATGATTTTGTCGAGGCCTTGTGCCCAGAAACTAGTTTTTTTCTTGAGACCTACCAATGCATCAAGGAGCTATAGCGGGATCCACCCGTCTCTTATTATGTCCAATGCATTTCTCATATGAATAGGTTTAAACATAACCTAAACATTCGTATTAAAACAATCATATATAATTTAAATACTTTTTACATAAACAATGAATGGTATAAAAATAACACATCCAAATTCAAACATATCACAAACCTTCAACAAAATATGGAAGATTTGTATCATAATAAATCATCTTCAATCAACTTTAAAATCCATTAGTGGATTTTGACGTAGATGAAAATGATTTGTAAAACCCTGTGAGAGAAATATCCCTTTTTTATGAAAACATTTAAAAGTCACAAAATTTAGAAAGGAAGACATTTAAATACAATTTTGAATCAAAGTGTCCCATACCACTTTGAAACATTTGAAAGTAATTAACATTTTAAAAAATTCATTTCCATTTAAATAAATCCTTAAAACCATTTTGAAAACATGGACATTAATTAGAATGGTTTAGAAGAATACATCTTTAAAACATTTAAAATGATGTTTTAGTAAAAATTCATTTAATAGAATCCCTTTGATATCTATTTTATTAAACAATGTTAGGGATAATAAACATATCAGAGTAGATACTTACATAAAAACAACCTCGGATAATAAAGAGATTGTGAAATTAGCCCAAACCAATTTGGTAACTTACGAAACATACACCCCATGAAAGAGGTATCATACAATTAATATGAAAATACACATAAATTAAAGTGTATTACACATATAGTACAATTATCGGAAGTACATACACCACACAAAAGGTAATAGTGGCAATATGGTACGAATCTCATTTGAATGAGGAGTGAGATGAAAACCCCTTACCTTGCACTTTCCTTTAGTCGAGGGTACATTTAACCTACTATATAAATATCATAGTATGTTATTAATGTATACCAGAACTATATTAATATTTATGATATCATACATGATTCATTTATTACATTATACCACCCATTTAATAATAATTTATATGATAAATTAACATTTCAGGTAATAATTGCTTTCATTATCGTACATATTTTATCTTGTTACTCTTGATTGTATCACTTAGATCAAGATTTAAGTACTTCCAGAATATAAAACATGATTTATATATCACATATATTTATAATATAAATATTTATAATAGACATATATATGAAATTAAAAAACCGTTTATGGAGACGGTAGTCCGTACATACACATAAATGTTGTTTCCGTTTTCATATCATATTGAACAGAATTAAGTGAATAACAAATATGCAAGTATATATATATATATCTCTCCAATAGAATTATTATTTCATATTTTAAATACTTATTAGTAATATATATTTTTATAATCATCGATGAATGGTGAACGTGGAAATGATCTTATCACGTCGTGGAGACAGTAATCCATACGTACGCACGCATGATGAAATTATCATTCATAATATGGATAGGATAATGAATATAGTTCTGCCATATTTATAATAACATCACAGTATATATAATATACTGGAGTTATTATTTTATAATTTAAGCAACAAAGAAAGAGTAAGTGGATGAATACGAGAACCTGAAAAAGGTGTTGAAATCATTACCTCTTCTATGGGTTCTTCCTTTTGATTTGATAAAAAGGGATCCTTATATAGGATTTCTGACCAATGGAGGGAATCTTGGATGTATTGAGGAAAGTTTAAAGGATATTTGGGCTGGGTATGGACGATCCAAATGAATTATAAGGTGTGAAATAGAGTAAAGGGGGAGTGCCCTTTTATAAGAGGTGTGAGAGGTACCTTAGGAAAAACTTAAAATATTATTTTATAATTAATTAATATTAGGTTTATAATAGATCCAAATTGATTTATTTCTAGGCTAAGGAGGGTATGGGTCTCAATCCACTCAAACAATTAGTTTTAGACATTTTTGGGTGACTTTATTAACCTTATCTTTTAGTTTTAACTCTTAGATAATTTGTTTGACATTTACAATGTCTCATTATATTTTTATATTATATGGTTAATAAACATACTATAAACCTCCAATAGACCCCCAGGTGGTCTATTAATGATACACCTATCATGATATAAGTCCTTTGTCTGAGCCTTAAATTTTTAGGAATAGAATATCAATTAATAATATAATATTTGTTTAAAAACATTTTTATGTCAATTTTGACACTATTGGATATTTTGTTTTTGATAAATTCATAATAGAATTATTACTTCGAAAACAATTCATATAACCAATCCTAATATGTCATATTAACAAAGAGAAATAGTGGAATTCATAAAAATTCTCAAATAACATTTATTTGGATATTTATAATATAAATTATCTTAATCATTCATTAATACGGTAATTACTGCATCATCAATATGCCATAAATAAATTAAATTATATAATGTCTAAAAATTATAAATAAAATACCCTTTTGTAGGAAATATATTTTTCTTTTTAATGAAAATTTATAATCGAATTTATCTTATATATATCCTTATATTAAATATGTTTTAGATATTAAACCTTGATTTAAACTCTTTTAACACTTCTTTGAATTAAATCATAATAAATGTCCTAATCTAATCCAAGTAGACCTAAAGGATAATATGTTATTCCTAAGGTAGTTTTTGGTCGATATACACTTGTAAAATATAATTAGGATATGTGTTAGGGTAATATTAATATCATTTTTACCCTTTATTACTCTATTTACTTTTAACTGTGGTAAATAAAAGTAAAAAGTTACTATTCATAAAAAATTATTCTTATCTTATTGAACCACATTTTACTCCGTGATATTAACTATTTCTCTTGAATTTTCGAAATTCTACTCATAGAAGCGGTAAAATTATGTTTTATGTAAATTTGCAAATTCTCCTAGGAGATGGGTGTAAAACGGTGAATAGTTCAATAAAAATTTTATATATCTAAAAGTATTATAAACTGACTCCAATGAATTAAATTGAACTTATATAGGTATTATTCATATATTCTGACCAAAAATATATTTAAATAAAATAAATAATTAATTAAATAAAAAATCCAGTTTTAACCAATAACTTAGTGTTTTTCACTAGTCATCAAAAATTGAATGTTTTCAGAAAAATACATAAAATTCACCCTATGCTAATTTTGATATTCTGAATCCAAAAATGATGTATTTTTTACCAAATTCAAAACATATAAGTTAAATTAATTAATTTAATATTAATTCTCATTTTCAAATCAAATAGCGTGTTTTTAAGAAACAATAACTATCAAAAGATTGACAGTTGTTTATGCATAATTGAATTGTGAAATTAATTCCAATGAAAAAAATTGGATTAAAGGATAAAAATAAAATCTAATTATACTTCCAAAACATTATAATGTATAATTGAACACTACAAATTATTTTGATTAAAAAAGTTGTTTTCAGTTAAAATATAGTATTTTCACTATTCACCCAAATATGAAAGTTATCAGAAAAACACAAATACTTTATTGAAACTAAATTCTTATGTCCGGATTCTAAATAATATGTTTATTATGTTAAATTGAATATATAAAAGTTCCAAATATTGGATTTAAAAAGGGTTCACCATTGAAAGGCTGTAAGATTGCATTATTTGAAAAATAATTCTTTTATCTGAAAAAAATGAATTTTTTCTTACATTATGTTAAAGAATATCATAATATGGATTTTATAATTATAAGAATTGTATAATGTTAAAAAAAATTTATTACTATTCATAACCGCTTTTGAACGGCTAGTTTGGAAGTCGTGATGCTCTTGAACTCAGTGTTGCATGTAGTGCATGTTATTGCATTACATTTAAGAAATAACGTACTATGAAATATTGGGGTGTTACATTCTCCCCTCCTTCAATAAGTTGAGTTCTCACAATTTGAAATTGTTCTTCAAAAATAAAAGGTTGAAAATAGAAAATTCCATTATGGGAAATCCCCTATCAAAAATTGGGTTAATAAAATTTATTCTTAATAAGAAGAAAAAGGGGAATGAAAAAGACACCACCAAATTAGTGTTTTTGATAAGAGAACATTGGTGGATATTACAAACACATAATTGGAGAAAAAACATAAATATTTATAGGGAGTGATTGTGATCATCAATCAGAAACAATTGTAGAATTATGGGCCTTAAAGCAACCAATCTACGATGATTTAAAATACCATAGTAAGCTATTAGGATAACATATTTTTTGTTTTTAATGTGCCTTACCTATAGTTTAAGAAATTATTTCTTCTTAGAATAAGAGATTAAATATATATATATATATATACATATATATATTTATATATACTTGACAAGTAGATATTCATCCTTAACTAATTCCTACAACAAACACATCTTTCACTCAAAGTGATTTCAAAAAAAATTCTATTTACCTAAATCGTATAAGGTTCCAAAAAAATGTATTTATAATTCATTATTCAGACTATTTTAAAAAAAACTAAATTATGAAAACCATTACATCACGTAGTCCAGTCGCAGGTGATGCAACTTTGTCGCTCTTTGGTTGTGGGTTCTAGTATCATGGCTTTGACGGACACGACATGTTACCACCCGACCTCCGAGTTGTTCTTTTTATGGAAATCCAAAAATAACCTCAACAATTGTATCCAATTTCAAACATAATTCATTCCAGCCATTATAATTGTCCGAAATAATTATATCCAAACTCTCAGTCCAAAATTTATAAGTAATTTAAACATAATGAGGATCCTTTTTTCTGGGTAATAACATGTGAACACCTTCATCATGTATTCTTTTAAAACATCGCAACATCCTGAATTACCAAAATCAGCCATCTCTTATCCCAAAAACACTACCCCATTATCAGGACCATATTATAAATTACCTTTCCTTCAACCGTGTATTTTCCAAAAAGTGTATCTTACTATTATGTCACTTTTCTTAGAACCATATACTCTCAAATCCTCAATAAAATAGTACTGCAGTACAGTCCTTATTTATCTCCATAATTCATGTAACCATAATACTGTTGATACAACACTCAAATGAAACATTTCTATAATAACAACATAAGAACACTAGTCATTCTTCTTCATCTCAGGTAGTATCATAACATGATTATTATCCAATAACATCATTTGCGGTATACTCTTATAAATGGGATATTTTTTCGCCAAGTGTCTCAACGCCTTGTAGATGAAGTATTTTACAGTTAAAAACATTTTCTTAGCCTAGTAATCATGTACTTGGTGTCCTTTTTCTCCACATTTATAAAAACTCCCATTCCCTTCAAGCATTAACCAAGGTGATTCATTCCACATTTATCACATATTATAAAATCCTACTTTCCCTTATTTCCTTTATCCATCATTCTATCTACCACCGTTTTCTTCTCTCGCTTCCCTTCAATGACATTGGATTCATAGAATTCATTACTGATCTTATGATACTATTTATTCATATGATGATAATATATGGGAGACTATTTACTTTCAAAATGTTGTCTTAATACCATGAATGATATGTCCCTTAGTACTCTTTGGATCGTACGTATTACTGGAGTTCACATTCCTTCTACTAGGTGCTATTTCTATACAATGGCATACACTAGGTCATTTTATGAATTTTAATGAATAATTTCAAACATGTAAAATACATAACATAAATTGAACAATTTATGGATATAATCCATAAAAAAATTTCTTTGAGGAGTTGAATTCTATTTGATCCATCATAATGATTTGTAAAGAAAATGAGAATTATCCTAAGCATATCCCCCAGGAGTGTCCTTAAAAAGAGTGAAGCAAGGACCATTTTCATGCACCAGTTCCCTTTCAAGTCTATCTCAAAACGGTGTTTTTGAGTTTTACCCTTAGGTACATCTATTCCAGAGCCTCCTTTACCTACTCGTATCCAGACAGGGATGTATTTTCTTGGAAAACTCACAAAATCTCAAAATTACCAAAATTATAGGATGTCCTTCTATACTAATCCTCAAAGTCTATCTTAAGGTAATGTGCTCTAATCATAGTTTATCTAAATCTATTTTCCAAGGTTATTGTTAAAATTTCTCTGATACTAACTGTAACGCCCCGACCCTAGTTACCCAGAGTCGGTGCTTTATTTTAATACATTGGGATGATTACAAGGAATCATGTCCTGAAGGACCGATCGGTTTAGCTGTCTTGGAAAATATATTACATACACGAATGTTACATTACACATTAAGACATACAAAAAACATAAATATTCCATTATGAAATTACATTATTCACTTTTCTTAACCATGCATATCAATCATCATACACTTCATGGAATCCTAGGAAAAAATAAAACATAGAAAGGGGTGAGCACAAACACTCAGTAAGGGTAAGAAATATAGTGGAATCATTCCTAAATAATCATTAACATTTAAGGCAATGTATAAATAAAACAAATTCCTTTTAAAAATTAACTTCAGAATAATATGGAAAAAATAAAATGAAATAATTCCAATTACTTATTCACATTGATATCATACTAGTAGAATAATCACATGAAATATCACTAACCACTTTCATAATGATGGAATGCATACTACCATAGTATCATAACCACATAGTCACGACCATGTGCCAAGACTAAAAATAAAATTTTGTCAAGGCCTTGTGCCAAGACACTAGTTTGTCTCATGAGACCTACAGATGCATCGAGGAGATATATCGGGCTCCACCCATCACTTATTAAATCCAATGCATTTCTCATATGAACAGGTTTAAACATAACATAAACATTCATATTAAAACTAGCATAAAAAAAGTCAATACATTCTTCATAAACCATGAATGGTATAAATGTAAAACATCCACATTCAAAGCTATCACAAAACCTTCAACACAATATGGACTATTTGTATCATTACAAATCAACTTCAAACAAGTTTCAAATCCATTAATGGATTTTGAAATTGGTGAAAATTATTTGTAAAACTATATAAGAGAAATATCCATTTTTTATGAAAACATTCAAAAATCACAAAATTTAGAAATGAATTAATGTAAATACATTTTTGAATCAAAGTGTCCCATAACACTTTGAAACATTTGAAAGTAAATAACATTTTAAAACAATCATGTCCATTAAAATAAATCCTTAAAACCATTTTGAAAACATGGACATTAAGGTGAATGGTTTTGAATAATAAATATTTAAATTATTTAAAATAATGTTTTAGAAAAAAGTCCTTTAATATTATCCCTTTGAAAACTGATTTATTAATCATGAACATGGATAATAAATATGTCCTAGTAGATACTTTCATAATAACAACCTCAGATAATAATGAGATTGTGAAATTAACCCTTTCCAATTTTGTAACATATGAAACATACACCCTATGAAATAGGTATCATACAATGAATATCTAAATACACATAAATTAAAGTGTATTACAAAGATAATACAATTATGGTCAGTATATACACCACACAAAAGTTAATACTTGCTATATTGTACGAATCTCACGGGAATAAGAAGTGAGATGAAAACCCCTTACCTTTCACTTTTATTTAGCCGAGGGTACATTTAACCTTCTGTATGAAAATCGTAGAATTTTATTGAAGTATACCAGAACTATATTAATATTTATGATATCATTCATGATTAATTTATTACTTTACACTACCCATTTAATAATAATTTACATGTTAAATTAACATTTTGGGTAATAATCGCTTTCGTTATCGTAAAAGTTTTAACTTGTTACTCTTGATTGTATGACTTAGATCAAGATTTAAGTACTTACATAATATAGAACATGACTTATATATCATATATATTTAGAATATAAATATGTATAATAGACATATATATGAAATTAAAAACACCGTTTATGGAGACGGTAGTCTGTACGTACGCATAAACGTTGTTTTCGTTTTCTTATCGTATTGAATGAAAGTAATTTAATAAAATATATGTAAGTATATATATATATATATAGTTGAATTATTATGTCTCATATTACATACTTATTAGTAATAGATAATTTTATAATCATCGATGAATGGTGAATGTGGAAATGAATCTCATCGTGTCGTGGAGACGGTAATCCGTACATACGCACGCATGGTGACATTATAATTCAATAGATGGATAGGATAATGAATATAGATGTGACATGTTTATAATAACATCACATTATATAGAATATTTTAGAGTTATTATTTTATAATTTAAACAAAAAAAAAAGAGAAAGTGGAAGAATATGAGAACTGAAAAGAGGGTGGTGAAATCATTACCTCTTTTTTGGGTTCTTCATTTTGATTAGATCAAAATGGATATTTAAGTAGGCTTCTTGACCAAATTATGGACTCTAGGATTATGTGAGGGATGTTGAGAGGATATTTGGGCATGTTTTGGCTGAGCCAATTGGCTTATAAGGTGTGAAATAGAGTGAAGGGGGGGGGGGGGTTCCCTTTTATAAGAGGGGTGAGGGGTACCATAAGAAAAACATAAAATATTATTTTATAATAAATTCATATTCGGTTTATAATGGCTCCAAATTGATTTATATCGAGTATAAGGTGGCTATGGGTATCAATCCACTGATAGTATAGGTTTTAGATCAGTTGGGGTCACATTATTAACCTTATGTTTTAGTTTTAACTCATAGTTAATTAGTTTGACATTTACCATGTCTCATTGTATATTTATATTATATGGATAATAAAATTACATTAAACATCCTATCAACTGACAAGTGGTCCATTAATGATACAAATACCATGATATAAGTCCTTTGACCGAACCTTAGATTTTGGGAAATATAATATCAATTAATAATATAATATTTGTTTTAAAAACCCTTTTATGTCAATTTGGACACTATTAGGTATTTTGTTGTTGATAAATTATTAACAGCATTATTATTTCGATATAATTCATATAACCAATCATAATATGTCATGTTAACCTAGAAATTTATTTTAATTCATACAAAGTCTCAAATTACATTTATTTGGGTACTTATAATATCAATTGTCTTAATCTTTCATTAATAAAGTAATTACTACATCATCATTGTGACATAAATAAATTAAATTATATAATGTCTAAAAATTATTAATAAAATACCATTATATAGGAAATATTTTTATCTTTCTAATTAATATTTATAACCGAATTTATCTTATGTATAACACTATATTAAAAATGTTTAGTTATTAAACATTGATTTCAACTTTTTAACTCTTCTTTGAATTAAAAAATAATAAATGCCCTAATCTAATAAAAGTGGACCTAAATGATAATTTTTTATTCCTAAGGTTGTATTTGGTCAATAAATAATTGTCCTATAGAATTAGGACATGTCTTAGGATAATATTAATATCAGTTTCACCCTTGATTACCATATTTACTTTTAACGGTGGTAAATAAAAGTAAAAAGGTACTATTCACCAAAAAAAATTATCATATTGAACCACATTTTAGTTGTTGATATTAACCGTGTCTCTAGAATTATGGAAATTCCACTCACAGAAGCGATAAAATTATGTTTTATGTGAATTTGAAAATTCTCCAAGGAGATGGGAAAGAATGGTGAAAAGTTCAATAATAATAATTTTATATATCTAAAATTATTATAAACTGACTCCAATGAATTACATTAAAGTAATATAGGTATTATGTATCTATTTTGACCTAAAATAAATTTAAATAAAATAATAAAATAAATAAACAATAATTCGGTTTTAAACAATAACTAAGTGTTTTTCACTATTCATCAAAAATTGAATTTTTTCAGATAAATACAAAAAATTCACCTTAAGATAATTTTAATATTATGAATCCAAAAATGTTGTCTGTTTTACCAAAATCAAAAAATATTAGTTGCATTAATTAATTTAAAATTAACTCTTGTTTTCAAAACAAATAGTGTGTTTTTAAGATACAATAACTATCAAATGATTGACACTTATTTATGTATAATTTCAATCTCAAAATAATTCCAATGAGCAACGTTGGATTAAAGGGTAAAATTTTAATCTAATTATATTTCCAAAACATTATAACGTATAATTTAGCACTAAAAAATATTTTTGATTAAAAGAGTTGTTTTCAGTTAAAATATAGTATTTTTCACTATTCACCAAAATATGAAAGTTATTAGAAAAACATCAATATTTTTTTGAAACTAAATTCTAATGTCTCGATTCTAAAGAAGCAGTTTATTTTGTCAAATTGAATATATAAATGTTTCAAATGCTAGATTTAAAAAGGGTTCTCCATTAAAAGGCGGTAAAATTCCATTATTTCAAATAAAATTCTTTTATTTGAAAAAAATTATTTTTTTATTAAATAATATCTAATAATATCATAATATGGATTCTAAAATTATAATGATAATATAATGTTCGACATTCAGTTATTACTATTCAAAACTTCTTTTGAATAGCTAGTTTGGCAAGTCGTGTTGTGCTTGAACTCAGTGTTATGTGTAGTGGAAGTTATTTCATTACATTGAAGAAATAATGTACTATAAAATATTGTGGTGATACATCTATTGGTAGCTCTAGTGGTAGGTTTATAGTAACTGTAGGTGTACAGTAACGGTACGTGTACAGTGTTTCCAACTTACTACAGTTTTGCACCTTTGATGTTTCCTTTGATGTAAAATCCATTTAAATCATTATTTTAATGACTCTTAAGGCCGATTCGAAGGCCATAAATCCTATATTAATTATTCCTATGGATCAGGATGTTTTTACTTGGTCAAAATGCATGGATTAATGTGATATGCTTTTAATGGGGAATTAAGAATATCATAAACCGTCGCCCCATTAAATCTTCAATAGGGATGAGATATCTTCCTCCCTTTTTCTTCCACTTTGTTCTTGGATATGAGACGATAGAACATTTCAATCCTTCCTTTAGGATATGCGAAATAAAACTTGACTCCTCTGATTGGTTCTGCTCTGAAGTTGATGCAACCGTGCTTTATCAGTCAATCATCGATATATGGTGTGTTTTATTATCGTTCCTTTCAGGATCATATACTCCTATTTATCCTATACATTTTATATAATGTAATATACATTCTTATAATGGGGTTTTTATTGGGTTTTGGTTGGTTTAGTCATACAGTGGACTCCTCGGGTGGATGTAGTTGTGGCGAGAGGAGGATATTCACCCATTGTGTGCATAATGAACGTGACAGCTGTTTGATATCGATCATATGTCATTGCCTCGTTTTTTCTAGATAGTGCGATATGTATGCTTGATTTTCATAGTTATTCATTCTTAATGGAAATTCGTAAAGAACATAAATTGGGACTAATTGATACTTGTTTGGTTAATGATAAAGAGGAAAGTAAACGAATCTGGTTATTGTTGTAATTTGATGTTAATCAAATTGGCACAGTAATCATGTTTAATTATTTTTGATAGCTTACTGATTAGGTTTCCCAAATTTGGAACATGTGAATAATAAATCCATATTCAAGATGGATCAATGAAATGATTGTTTGATAATTCCTTAAAGGGTTTTGATTTAGCCTCTTGATTGTTAAAGGGCCAAGAGCCCTATTGATGTCTTACTATTTTCCTGTTGCTTGTGTTGTGATGTGGTACTAGATGGTTGTGGTTATATGGAGAGGCTTGAAGGATTTTGGTTTGTGACAGCAAATGATGCCTAGAGTGGCGAGATGCATCAGGTTATGCATGTGGGTGTCGGGGTGGACATTATGGATGATGGAATGGGACATATGTGATTGTTGGATGCTAGCTGTTTCTTTTGTATGTTTATCTTATTAACTTTTCCCCACTACTCAAATAAGATGGTCTTACTTATCCTTCTTCCGAAAAAGGCAAAGACACATGGGGTATGACACGTGATTTCTGTATCAAGCTTCTCAAGAAAGGATGGGTATATGCTCTTGATATAAGCGGTAGAGACCTGACGGGTAGTACATCTACTCATCGTGTTGAGACCCTTGTGTTTAGTAGAATATGATGTTTTTCTAGAATTCCTGGGAATGTGGGTAACTAATTATATAATGAATAATTGAATAAATGTTTCTAACCAATGGGGATGGAGTTGCTGGGGCATAATGATGAGGTTGTAATTTTGAAGGAATAGTTGACATGCGTATGATTCTAATGAAATTTAATGAGGAATATTTCATGGTTAATTAATTTTTATAGAATTAATTAACGTATAGTGAAACTGAAAAAAATGGAATGAATTAATCTAATAAATCTATCTAAATGGTTTTATGCTTATAAGATGCATAGTCTTAGAAGTAGCAGTCTCGAGTCTGAGAGATATTAGCTGTAGTAGTGTCTAAGAATAGGTAATGCCCATAGCGTGGTTGTGAGATATAATATATCGTGTACTTTTTCTGTTTCTATACACTACTCCACCTAGTCAGTAATGACAATTGACACCCCAGGGATTCTGATCCCTAAGGGGTGTTTTCCCCATCATTTTGGTGGGAGGATGGATGGTTGACTACTCCATATGACCCCGCTCTCTTCTCTTGGTAGTTACTTGTGATGGTAGGCACAACGGTTAGTTATCCCCATATATGTGTGTAGAGGGCTGTAATGTCTTGTGGATATTCACACAGATATATTCTGGATATAGTATCCTATGGACTACTATTGGTGTAACATGTATGGGTTGTGATGTCTTGAGTATTCTTACTTGATGTATGAACTGTAATGACATGAGTTATAATACCCGATGTATGATACACATTATGCGGGCTGTGGTGGCTCCCAGAAACTACCTGGTTAATATGCTTCTGTGGACGTGGTGGTTTTGTTACATGAGGTGCTCATTGTGGTGCTTCACCCAGGTGTCTGTGGGCAAGCATTTTTGGAGAGAGATGCTCAGGACGTGCGACGTTGGGGAAAAGCGCAAACCAGAGGGGAAGTTCTAGCGGGGTACCCTTGATATTCATCATTATATGATATATTTTGGAATGTGTTACTTAGTGGCAGTATCCCGGGTGAGGATGAGAACATAGTACACCTTTTTATGTGATGAGTTAGTTTCACTTGCTGTTCATTGTACTTTAGCATGCTTTCTTTACTTTTTCACGAGTGGCTTCAGGGAGGATCATACCGAGTATACTGTTATACTCACCCTACGTATATATTAACTTTTTTTCAGGTCCCTTGGAGTTGGTTGGAGATCAAGTTGGTGTCTACTAACTTGGGGTTACAAGAGCAGTTTGGGCTTGTGGTTTCTGCTGTTTTTTGCTTTCTTTTGGTTACATGCAATTTTTCACTTCCAGTTGTAGTACTTTCACATGACGTTTCATATACACACTTGGGTGTCATTTATATTCTAGTTCTGAGTTGGAGTTGATTGGTGTCTATTTTTTCACTCTCTTCCTCATATGTTCTCTTAGAGGGTAATGCCTCTTGTTTGTGTGTTTACTATACCATCGGTACTAGTCGCCAACTCGAGGCCAAATAGAGGAGAGACTCAGGGGTCATTATCATCCTTATCACATTGCTGACCCAGGAGGGGTACACTTTGTGGGGAGGGGTTGTGACATAGTGGTATCAGAGGTCTGGTTGAGGTATTGGATGGAGATTGGAGTTAGGCACAGGTGAGGTTTCTTGGGTTGGTAGGGAAACTGTGTCATTCATGTTTAGCAAGTGAGGTAAACACTTGAGACCGGCTGGGACATATGCATTTAGGGCCCCCTATGATCTGATGTACAGACAATTAATTTTATTATGGCTATTAAACAAGGTGATACTAGTTGTAGGGTAGATACCTAGGAAAGGATCATGCATTATTCTTATTTGTTCCTGTGTTTGAATGAGTATAACATGGGATAGCTTAACCTATAATGAATAAAAGAAAACAATTATTTAATTAATATTGAGTCTTCTATATTCTATGTTTAGGATCTCTAATGGTTTGTTATTTTATATGTATGACTCAAGGTCCACATCTTCATTAGCTTTGCAAAGAAAATGTCCAGCAGGCTATTCCAGCAGAATTCCGAAGGGTGGAGGTAGATGACGAAGACACTTGGAGGAAGGCACTTCAAGAGTTTCAATGCCAGAGTATGTATAAGTATGAGGTATCAATTTTATATATAGTTGCAGAATACTGGTTAGAGGTGGTCAAGATCAGCTTCATTTCGATTCGTGATCAGAAAGAGCACTGGGTGTCCTTGGTTGTGACGATGCTATGTGGAGTAGTGAGGCAGTGGTGGTTCTAGTTCCTTAGGGATTGTGGGGAGTCAACGATCTCATGGGAGGAGTTCTGAGACAGGTTTAGTGTCAGGTTTCTTTCTTTGCCTGCGAAGAAGTCCTGTCACCAGGAGCATCTTACCCTTCGACATGGGAGCTCCAGTGTTCGAGTTTTTGGAATCTATTTCAGGAACCTTTTACGATATTATTTTGAACTGTTACCAGTTGAGGGGGCTAGGGCGAGGCATTTTGAGGAGGCTTTGATTCCAGATATCCAGCACCACATCACCTCATTTACGACGAAGACATATCTTGAGGTACGGGTGAGGGAAGAGGTTTTCGAGAGGACACTGTCCAGGACCGGATCCTAATGAGAGAGGAATCGACATGATTCCTCATGAAGCATATTTGTGGTCTTGGGTTCCGGGTTTTCAGGTCAGAAGAGTTTCAGTTCAGCTGGGGGCAGGTCCCACCCATTCATATCTCGTTTCTCCAGAGTTAGATACTCTCATGTCTATGCCAATGGATCAAGTGCTTGTTCTTCTTATGGTGGTCGTGGCCATTAGGGTCAGAGAGGCTGTGAAGGAATAACAATCAGTTACAATATATTTAGATCAGTAGAGGGTAGACATGGCAAGAATAGGGCCGCACCATGATGCTCCCCATCGATAGAGAGTAGAGCGCGGAAGTGGTGGTGGTCATCATCAGGGTCAGAGAGGCCGTAGAGGAGGTCATGGTCAGCTTCATGGTCTAGCGTTGCCAGCTCCAGGCGAGCCAGATGTCGTTTGATATACCTTTTTCAGGTTTTCTACCTTGGTGTCTTCCTTCTTTGATTCAAGAGTGACACACTACTTCATATCACCGACCTTTATCCATGCGTTGGGATAGGATGTAGAGAGGCTTCTAGTGCCCTTGGCATTGACTACACTAGTTGGAGGTTGAGCTGACTTGTTTGAAGTATGTAGATAATGTGATCTAGTGTTGCGCCAAAACCACTCTTGGGGAGATTTCCTATGTATACAAATACAACCATATGATGTCATCCTCGACATTGATTGGTTGTATTCATTGCAGGATGTCATGGATTTCTTCAGGAAAAAGGTCCTTTTCATTAGTGTGGATGGAGAGCAAGTGGTGTTTGTTGGTGGGCGAGACCCTCATATGGGTCATAGACACATTCTATCCTTTTTATTCAAGATGGATGATATTATGTTGAGTTATTCAATGATTTAGAAGTTGGTGTTTCCTAGGGTCTTAGAGGAGTACCCTAATGTCTTTCCAGAAGAGGTTGTAGCATTAACCCCTCGACGAGAGATCGAGTATGGGATCGAGCTACAGCCAAGAGCATCTCCTATCTCTATTTATCCATATAGGATGACCCATTCTGAGTTATGTGAGTTATGTATATAGCTTGATGGTCTATTACAGTGTGGTTTTGTTCAGCCCAGTGTGTCGCCGTGGGGAGCAGCCGTTTTGTTCGTGATGAAGGTTGACGATATTTTTCAGTTGTGTGTCGATTATCATCGCTTGATCAAAGTTACAATAAAGAATCGTTATCCTATTCTGTGTATTGATGACTTATTCGATCAACTGAAGGGTCCAAGTTAGTTCTCAAAGATCTACTTGTGGTTAGGATGTCATCAGATGCATGTAAAGGATGTGGATATCCTAAAGACTGCTTTCTGTTGCCTTCATGGGAATTTTGAGTTCGTTGTAATACCATTTGGCGTGACAAACACTCCAGCTGTATTCATGGGATTGATGAATGTTGTGTTCCGTGAGTTCCTGGTCATGTTCATTGTAGGTTTCATCGATGACATATTTGTGTACTCCAAATCTGAAGACGAGCAAGCACAACATCTACAAGCCGTTTTGGGAGTTCTTTGTCGACATCATCTATTTGGTAAGTTGTTGAAGTGTGAGTTTTGGGCTCACGAAGTCCGTTTCATGGATCATGTGGTGTCCCAATAGGAAGTTTCTGTGGATCCATCCATGATAAGAGCATTTGTGTCTTGGGAAGCCCCTAAGATAGTTTCATAGGTGTGAAGTTTCCTTGGACTTGTAGGGTACTACAGGACGTTCGTAGCCAATTTCTCACGAGTTGGTACTCCTCTAATAGCTTTGACCAGGAAGGATCAGGAATTAATATGGACTGATCAGTTTCAGGTAGCTTTGGAGTATCTAAATGAGAAGTTAGTATGTTTTCCAGTCCTTTGTCTTCTAGTTGAGGAAGTTCAGTTTGTTGTTTTCTACGATGCTTCACATCTGCTGTTAGGCTGTGTTCTCATGCAGTAGAGGTCAGTTGTTTCTTATGGGTCTCTGCAGTTATGTCCCAATGAATGCAACTATGCCACCCATGATCTTGAGTTGGCAGTCGTGGTGTGTGATCTAAATTTGTGGAGACATTACCTTATTGGTGAGTGCATTGTGGTGTTCACCGATCATAAGAGTTTGAGGTATGTTTTCTCCCAACATGAATCGCACTTACAACAGAATATTTGGATGGAGTTCTTACAGGAATACGACTTTGAAATATTGTATAAACCTATAAAAAAAATGTTCTAGCTGATGAGCTGAGCCAAAAGTCACGTAGCGATGCTATGCATGAATCCAGTGAATCCTATAGAGTAATGGAAGAACTATACGCTTCACATCATGATATGGGACAAGTTGGGGGTAGAGGTTGTCTTTTTCAGATGATGGTACAGTCATCCCTGATGTAGAAGGTGGAAGATTTACATTTGGGAGATCTAGAGGTGGAGTTTTGGAGAGACCAAGTTGTTTTTGGTGAGGCCCATGATGGTTGGACTGAAGATAAACAACACCTAGTGTTGTATCATGGAAGGAATATTGTTCCTTTGAAGATGTGCGAGATGGTTCTCAGAGAGTTTGATAGTTTGACCTTATCAGTGCATCCTGGCGTGACAAAGAAGTAAAGATCCTTAACGATCCAATTTTGGTGGTCTGGGCTGAAGCGTTCCATTGCGGAGTTTTTTTCTCAATGTTTAGTCTTCTAGAAGGAGAAGGTCGAACACCGTGTTCTGGGTGGTATTCTCTAGCCATTACAGATTCCTCAGTGGAAGTGGGAGGATATCTCAATAGAATTTTTTACTGGTTTACCTCGAGATCCGGGAGGAAATGATTCTATTTGGCAGGTAGTGGATCATTTATCAAAATTGGCCCACTTCATAGTGATCAAGGAGTTGAGCTCAGTGGAATTTTTGTCAAGGAAGTATCTAGAAGAGGTGGTGAGACTTCATTGAGTCCATAGGATGATCATTTCTGATTGAGATTCTCATTTTACCTTCAGGGTGTGGAGAGGTATCCAACATGCTTTTGGTTATCAACTATTCTGTATCACTATTTTTCATCCTCAAACGGATGGTTAGACAGAGCGAACCATCCAGACTCTTGAATACATTTTATTCTTTTGAGTTCTTGATTTCATAGGTTCATGGATGAGGAACTTACCCTTGGTGGAGTTCTCTTATAATAATAGTTTTCACTCCACCATTTTTATGGATCCATTTGAAGCCTTGTATGGTTGGCCTTGTCGTTCTCTGTTGTGCTGGACTGGGGTCTGAGAGTTAGAAATTCTCAGACCGAAACTAGTGCATAGTAGAACAAAAATGGTCCAGGTGATTCATGAGAGGATGAAGATAACACAAGATCGTCAGAAATAATATGCTAATCAAAGGAGGATACCCTTGGAGTTTAATGTTGGGGATCATGTGTTTCTGATGTTGACTCCCTGTAATGGGCAGTGAAGGTTTAGTCGTGGATGTAAGCTTTCTCCACGGTTTGTTGGGCCTTTAGAGGTGTTAGCTTGTGTTGGAGCTATGGCATATCGTCTAGCACTTCCCCCACAGATGAGTCGAATACATGATGTTTTCCATGTTTCACGGCTCCTTTGTTATCTTCATGATGACTATCACATTATTAATTGGAGGGAGATCGATAATGATGAAGATGCAACCTTCGGGGAGCGAACTATGTAGATCCAAGACCACAGGGATAAGGTGTTGTGTAGGTGTTATATCCCCTTAGTTCATGTCTTGTGGCGACACGGTGGCATGGAGGAGAGTATCTAGGATCATGAGTCACATATACGAGATCGGTACCCATAGTTGTTTGATGTTTAACTCTTTTCATGTAATGATTTCCCCTTTGTGGTTAGACCATTCATGTTTAAATTATGAATTTTCTTTCGTTTCTTTTGTGTCTTGCTATCTTTTGAGAGGTATCTTGATGGGTGTTTCTCAGACCTCATTTCATAAGGTGGGTTTTGAATTCTCGAGGATGGGAATGTTTTGATAGGTATCTGACGCATTGTCTTTTACCACTCCGGTCAATTAATTTGTGAAAATGTGGTGTTGGAGGTGTTCTGGGAGGTCAAGGTGACTTATTCCAAACACTTTTCCAAATTTCCAATTTTAAGAATAGTGTTTCCAGTTTTATTAACTGTTCTATTGGTAGGTGTATAGTAATGATAGGTGTATAGTGTTTCCAGAATGGTGAGTTCTATCAGTAGCTCTATAGGTAGGTGTATAGTATCAGTAGGTGTACAGTAACTGTATGTGTATAGTGTTTCCAGAATGGTGAGGGCTATCAATAGCTCTATCGGTAGGTGTATAGTATCGGTTGGTGTATAGTAACGGTAGGTGCACCGTAATGATAGGTGTACAATGTTTCCAAAATGGTGAGTTCTATCAGTAGCTCTATCGGTAGGTGTACAGTATCAGTAGGTGTACAGTAACGATTGGTGTACAATGTTTCTAGAACGATTAGGTCTATCAGTAGCTTTATCGGTCGATGTACAATATCAGTATTATACAGTAATGGTAGGTGTACAGTAACGGTAGGTGTACAGTGTTTCCAGAATGGTTAGTTCTATCTGTAGCTCTATCTGTAGGTGTACAGTAACAGTAGGTGTACATTAATGGTAGGTGTACAGTAATGGTAGCTGTACAGTGTTTCTAGAATGGTGAGTTCTATCGATATCTCTTTCTTTAGGTGTACAGTATCAGTAGGTGTACAGTAATTGTAGGTGTACATTGTTTCCAGAATGGCGAGTTCTACTGGTAGCTCTATCAGTAGGTGTACTATATCGGTAGGCGTATAGTAACGGTAGCTATACAGTGTTTCCAGAACGGTGAGTTCTACCCGTATCTCTATCAGTAGGTGTACATTATAGGTAGGTGTATAGTAATGGTAGGTGTACACTATTTCTAGAATAGTGAGTTCTATTAGTAGCTCTATCGGTAGGTGTACAATATCGGCTGGTTTAAAGTAATGGTAGTTGTATAGTGTTTCTAGAATGATGAGGTCTATAGGTAGCTCTGTTGATAGGTGTAATGTTAAGGTAGGTGAACAACAACCGTAGGTTTACAGTAACGGTAGGTGTACAGTTTTTCCAGCTTCCTACAGTTTTCCCATTTGACGTTTCCTTTGATGTAAAATAAATTTAAATAATTATTTTAAGAACTATTAATTCCTATTCAAAGGCCATAAATCCTATATTAATTTTTCCTATGGCTGGGATATTTATACTTGGTCAAAATGCGTGGGTTAATGTGATCTTCTTTTTATGGGGAATTAAGCGTATCATAAACTGTTGCCCCATTAAATCTTCAAAAGGGACAAGATATATTCCTCCCTTTTCATCCACTTTGTTCTCTCCAATGATATTCTAGAACTTTTTAATCCTTCTCGTAGGAGTTTCACAATCAAAAATTACTCTTCGGATTGCTTCTGCTCTGTTTTGATTAAACCGAGATGTATCGGTCAATCTTCGATATAAGGTGTTTTCTATCGTCATTCCTTTTGGGATAATCTTATCCTATTTCTCATTTCCATTTTATAGCATGTAATCTCAATGATTTTAATGGGGTTTTTCTTGTGGTTTGGTTGGTGCGGTCGTATCGTGGCATCCTCGGGTGGATTCAGTTGTTGCAAGAGGAGGATTGTGACCCATTGTGTGGATAATGAACGTGGGGAACTGTTTGAGGTAGGGGATTCATTGATTCTCTTTTATTTTACATGCATCTGTATTAATAGCATGTTTAATACTACTAGAAGACAATGGAATTGACATAATAATTATTTTACCTGGATAATTAAATTGATATCTATCATATGTTATTGCCTCTTATTTTTCTAGATAGTGTGATATCTAATCTTTCTTTTCTTAGCTGTTTGTTCTAAATGATAATCAGTAAAGAAAATAAATTGGGATTAATTGATAATTGTTTGGATAAAGATAAACACGCATGTAAATGAATCTGGTTCTTGTTGTAATTTGATGTCAATCAAATTGGCAGAGTAAGCATGTTTGATTATTTGTGATAGCTTACTGATTCGGTCTTTCAAATATTGATCCAATGAATTATAAGTCTGAATTCAAGAAGAAATAATTAACTTATTGTTTGATAATTCCTTAATGGGTTCTGATTTACCCTCTTGATTGTTAGAGGGACTAGAGCCATATTGATGTGGTGATGTTTTCCTGCATCTTGTTATGTGATGTGATCCTGGATGGTTGTGGTGATATGTGGAGGCATGAAGGATTTTGGTTGTGGCAGAAGATGATGCCTAGAGTGGTGAGATGCATTGGTTTTTTCATGTGGGTGTCGAGGAGGACACTATGGATAATGGAATGTGATAGATGTGATTGTTAAATGCTTTCTATTTTTTTAAAAAGTTGGGACCGAAGCCTCATTTATTATGAAAGCATATAAAATACCTCTATAACTGGGTAGAGGGAAACCCATTACATTTCCCGAAGTTCCAGTGGGCATTTATCCTATTACATGGCCAGTAGGCCCATTTTTTTCCCACACCCATTCTGTGAATAATACTGCTACAGTACCACACAGTGCCCGCCGCTGCTACAGTACCCTGCCACCACTTAAGTGACCTGCCGCCACTACAGTGCCCTCCATTGCTACAGTTCTTCCACTGCTACAGTGTGCTATAGTCTGCTATAGTACCATGTTACCAATGGGGTTTGAACCCCCAATGTGTTTTGGATTCTTGCTGTTTATTTTGGTTATTTATCTGCTTTACTTTTCCCCACTGCTCAAGTTAGTTGGTCTTACTTATCCTTCATCCAAAAGAGGCAAAGACACGCGGGGTATGCCACATTCATTCCGTGACTAGCTTCTCAATTAAGGAAGGTTATATGCTCTTTCTATAAGCAGAAAAGACATGATGGGTAGTACCTCTACTCACCATGTTGATCCCCTTCGTTTTAGTATCAAAGAATGTTTTTCTAGAATTACTAGGAATGTGGGAAAGTAATTCAATAATGAATAATTGAATAAATTTTGTTAACCCATGGGGATGGAGTTTCTGGATCATAATGATGACGTTGTAATTTTGATGGAACATTTGAATTGCGTATGACGTTAATGAAATTGAATTTGGAATTGTTCATGGTTAATTAAAGTTTAATGAATTAGTTATCATAAAGTGAAACTGATAAAAATTGGATGAAGTAATCTAATAAATCTCTCTAAATGGTTGTATTCTTATAGGATACCTTGTCGTAGAAGTAGCAGCTCAGTTTTCGAGAGATGTTAGTTACAGTTGTGTCTAAGACAAGGTAATTCCCATAGTGTGGTTGTGAGATATAATATATCTTGTACTTTTTGTGTTTCTATACGGTACTCCACCCAGTCAGTAAGGGAAACTGACACCACAGGGATTCTAAGCCCCGGGGGGTGTTTTCCCCAATATTCTGGTGGGAGGATGGATGGATGACTACCCCCTTTGGCCATTCTCTTTTCTCTTGGTAGTTACTTGTGCTGGTAGGCACAATGATTATTTTTCCCCATATATGTGTGTGGATGGATGTAATGGCTTTTGGTTATTCACACACATATATTCTGAATATATAATCCTTTGGACTACTATAGGTGTAACGTGTATGGGCTGTGATGGCTTGAGGATTCTTACTCTGTGTATGGGCTATAATGGCTTGAGTTATAGTACATGATATATGATACACATTATGTGGGATTTGGTGGATCCCAGAAACTACCTGGTTACTATTCTTACGTGGACGTGGTGGTTTTGTTGCATGAGGTGCACGTTGTGGTGCTTCGTGTAGGTGTCGGCGGGCTAGCTTTGTGGGAGAGTAATGCTCAAGATGTGCAATGTTGGGGAAAAGCGGCAAACCAGTGGGGAAGTAGTAGCGGGGTATCCTTGATATTCATTATTATAAGATATATTCTTATATGCTTTAATTGGTGATAGTAGCCATGGTGAGGTTGGGAAAATTTTACACCTATTTAGGTGACGAGTTAGTTTCAATTGTTGTTCACTATGCATTAGCATGATTTCTTTACTCTTTCACAAGTGGCTTCGGGGAGGATCCTACTGAGTATACTACTATACTCAACCTATGTATATTTAAACTGTTTTTCCGGTCACTTGGAGCAGGTTGGAGATCAAACTGGTTTTTACTAGCTTGGGGTTGCCGGAGCTTTTCGGGCTTGTGGTTGCAACTGTTTTAACTTTATTTTGGGTACCTGCAGTTTTCCCTTCCAGTTGTAGTAATTTTTCATGACATTTCATATATGAACTTTGGATTATTTTATATTTTAGTTCTGTGTTGGAGTTGATTGGTGTCTATCTTATCTCTCTCTTCTGCATATGTTCTCTTGAGGGTAATTCCTCCCATTTGTGTGTTTACTATACCCTCGGTGCTAGTCACCAACCCGGGGCCTATTGGGGGCGGGACTCTGGGGTCATTATCTCCCTTCTCACATTGTCGACCCAGGAGGGGTACACATTGTTGGGAGGAGGTGGTGACAGGGTTCTTGGTCACAACATTAGAGGGTAGGGAGTTCCTAGGCTAGTAGCTCTAGGTTTTTCTTGTTTTTTTAATTATATAATAATTATAATAATAATAGAAATAATCGAATACAAATTTGAATATTGATAATAATAATAATTACAATTAAATTAAAATATATTAATAAATATGTTAATATAAAATGTTGAAGATTAAATATATTATTAACCATTCTGAATAGTAACAACATTTTTATCAATAAAAAAACATATGATTATTGTTACGGTTTAAATATTTTATATATTTAATTTAAATAAAATAATATTTCTTTTGAGTGATAATCATCTTCATAAGAACTTTTCCAGATCACAGGGGAACCACCAACTATGTGGTGCCCGTGAACTGGTCCAAAACCCAATAATGTCATTAAATGTCAAAATTTTTAAATTGGGACCATACCCGAACCTTGGTGCGAGAACTCGGAGCCCAGAATTTTTTTTAAAAAGTCATGTGTGACATACAATGTGTATATAGCAATGGGATGAGGTCTCCAATCATGGGAGGAAAGAAAAAATTTACTGAGATGGAATATATAATTTATAATAGAGTTGAACAGAGTACTTAATAGTTGCCCAGAATGACTCTAAGAGATGAGGTTGCTATGATCTATCAATTCTTTGTGGTGGGGGGCGAGTATGATTACATATTTTCTATAGATGTTATAATATTTACTCCCCACTAAGTGATATTATTCTACATTGACATACAACCTAGAATTTTCTCAAAATCTACCCCAGTATATCATATGGATACTATAGTGATTTTTTAGTTGAGGGCTTGGTTGGGCGACTTGTTGATTAAGGGTGATGTGAAACTGAGTGTTTCCCCATGGGTGGCCCCTATGTTGTTCATGTAGAAATTATAATGGGTTTTGAGGTAATCTGCACATTCCCAATTCTATGAAAATATGATGGGATCAATAAGTATCCACTACCAATGATATACAATGTCATTGATTAGTTGAGAGAGGAATTATGGTTCTTGAATATTCACCTCAACTCATTATATCAACAGCTGTGATTACGAGGTGAAAATATACCGAATAGGACATTCAGATGCCTCTAAGGTCACTAAGAGAACTTGGTGAGACCTTTTTGTGTGATGAACTCCCCATCAATGACCGTGGGATTTATGAATCAAATCATTCATCCATTCTTTGGTTAGTTTATGGTGGTCTTTATAGATAAAATCATAGTGTACTTTTCATCTGAGTTGGAGCATGTGTGACACTTGAGGATGGTACTAGACATACTATGAGAGAATCATATTTATGGGAGGCTCTCAAAGTGTCAATTTTGGATTTCAGGGTCCACTTTCAGGGAGATGTTATCTTATAGGAATGATTGCTAGTTGATCTTTTGATGTTTGAGGATGTGCGATATTTGTTGCCACCCACTACTGATACTAAGGTGTAGTGTTTCATTGGATTTGTAGGGTATTATTGGATATTTTTACCCAATTCATATAAATTTACAACACACTCTATAGATTTGACATGAATAGTGACATATTTCATGCAGATGACAATGTTCTAGAAGTGTTTTCAATAGTTGATTCCAAGGGTAAATATTTCCCCCATACTATGATTTCCAAGGAGGGTGTTGATTACACATTGTTTTGTGATTCATCATGGAATAGAAAATGTTTTTTTCTGATGCAAAGGCTTGTAGTGATTCACAATAGATCTAGGAAATTGAAACTGAATGAGAAGAACAACACGACATGTGATCTTGATTTAGGAGTGGTAGTATTCACCTGGATGATATGGTGACATTGCATTCATGTTGAGTGGTTTCACATAGAATCTTTCAAAAAGAGACTCAAGTATATATTCTCTTAGAAATATATTATATTGAGATAATGGCGATGGATATAGTTTCTCTAGGACTATGACTTTGATATTCTCTATAGTCTATGGAACATGAAAATGGTGGAAGATTCTATTTTAAGGATATATAGTTCACAACTACTGTGTCACGAACCGCCTTCACCAAATGGAGGGAAGGATCAGCAGATTTCTAAGCCCTTCCTTCTTTAAGTTGAAGGAGAGATAATGACCCCTGAAACATGCCTTCAATAGGTCTTGGAGTGGTGACTTGAACCAAGGGTATAGAATCACATACTAAATTGAAGGAATTACCCTTTTTTTCATTTAATAGGATCGACAGATAAGATGGTAAATCCCAACAACACCAAAAGCGGAAAATAAAAGTAAAACCATGAACCATTCCAAATGCATGTTACAAAAGTTAAAACCACAAGGTAGAAAGTGACTACAAGGGTAAAGTACCAATGAAAGAAATACAGAAACTGCAACATCCACAAAGGTCCGAGCTAGTTTGGTCCTGTGCGATCCCCGAAGTCCTCCTGGAAACATGGAAGTAGTTTTATATATGTAGGGTGAGCATACAAGTACACTCAGTAGGGACAACCAAAGACTCTCGTGCACAAGTGGGGGATCGTGCTAAAGTCCCGTGAGAAGTAGACAATCAACACAATCAAGGAGTTCATCCATCCCACTCTCCGGCCACACTCACCAAATAACGCAAGTAGGTAATATATATAATAATATCACATCGATGTTTGGGTACCCCGCACCACTTTCCCACTAGTTATTGAAGACATCCTACACATCGAACCAATCCCACCATTCTATCACCGCAGTCCCACTGCCAAACCCCACCCGCACACACCTGGACCACAACCGTCACACGTAACCACGCCCACAAACACCTAGGATAGAACAACCACCGCCACACCCAAAGACACCTGGGCTAGAAAATCCACTGCCACGCCCGATGACGCCTGGGCCTCATCCCAAAGACACTTGAGAAACCACCTGCTTGCACACACCTGGGACACAACCTCCACACTACCCCCTGAAGGTTCTTGGGAAAATAATGGACTTCAGGCCATCACAGCCAGCCCTAAGATACTTGATCTATCAGGGAAAGGGAGCATAAATGAGATAATAACCCGCCACAAATAGAAGTGTTGGAAAAAACACCCCCCGTGAAATGGGGGTGTTCGGCACTAAGTTCCCAACTTGGGTGGGGCGTGAATAAGAAACACAAAAATTACAAGTATATATATAGGTAACAATCACTCTCCCATGTTTAGGTTTTTCTTCAGCCATCCTAAAGAACACAAACATCACTCAAGTCTGAGTAACAACTGTCACCAACAAAACCCATTTGTCCCATTTGTTTTCATCTTCAGTAATGATGTTTAAATAAGTTTCTGCACCTACTTGGGAAACTAATTATCATAAGCACAAGCCAAGGAAAGTAAAATATCAAGAATTAACTACAAAATCCACACCCTATTCTCTCGTAAATCCACAACAACCAAAGAAAACCCCAAGATACATCCACATGTCCAACATCTAGGAGCCAAAAGGGTTTCTAAACAACCGAGGATGCCATCCCAATTCGTGATATAAATAATATAACCACCCAGTCTTAAAATTCACAACCCCTAAATCCATAACAACAGGGGATCCCATCCCCACCCACGTCACCCAGCAATCGGCCTGTGAAAGGACATAGCCAAACCACTACCACCAACACAAAGGAGGTCCATGCCGGTATTTTCAGATTTATAAGATTTAACTTAGTCCATGGTTTCCAAATATGATGTACTTTAACCGGGGTTATCATAGAAAGGATTGATCATGGTGCTTCCAATTTATTTAGCCGAATATACCTAATTAACCAAATTCCATTACACAGTAAGGGTTATCCACTGTAATACAGTCCATTTAGTCATCACCAGATGAAACGGTTCGTTAGTGCGCATAGAATGACCACCAACGGCCATGATTTATGGAAGGTGTGGGCCCGAAAAATTCAGGAATCATAAATCATGGAAGATCATAAATCAAAGCATCATCGATCACACCCATCCCCCTTCATTCATTAGAATAAGTTATTATATTCAATAAGGTTCGGTACATCAAATTCTACAGAATAAAAAGCCTGCCCACCCAGCATGATGCACAGAAGGGAGAGTCGAAGGTAAAACCCTACATGTTGATCAACGATTGACGCTAAGGCCGGGCGTGGAACTTCACGGATAGTAATGCGGCTCTTCTGAACGAAATGTGGATCATCTGAATGAATGGTACGTTTAGCGTAGGGTGATCAAGAATAAAAACCTACGGAGAACCCTTAGGTTATAAAGGGTGAGATACAGCAT
This sequence comes from Viscum album, assembly GCA_963277665.1. Taxonomy (NCBI): domain Eukaryota; kingdom Viridiplantae; phylum Streptophyta; class Magnoliopsida; order Santalales; family Viscaceae; genus Viscum; species Viscum album. The sequence continues at coordinate 217,923,365 of OY728155.1, forward strand.
GCCCCGACCATTAAGATATGGAGAAAAAGGACTCGAAACCGTGTAAGGCGCGGGGTCATGGGTTACCACGCGGTTGAGACACCCCACACGTCAGTAGTGGGTCCCCACAGTTTAAACCGATGCACTACAGGTTAATTCATTAAATATTTATTTAAGCGTCATGTATGGGTGTTACTAGGCTTTAAAAAAGTTTAAATGGGTCCAAATAGGGTTTAAAATCCAATTCACACAAAAAGGAGCTCTACTGGAAAGACCCCATGGGGGTAGGCGAGAGCCAGTGGTAGCTAAGCTACCGATAGGCTGCAGAGACCGGTAGACCGAGCTACTGGTAAGCTGCAGAAACCGATAGACTGAGCTACCAGTAGACAGAGCTACAGGTAGCTGCAGCTACCCGTAGACCGAGCTACCGGTAGATAGAGCTACTAGTCGGCTACGACTACCGATAGACCGACCTAACGGTTTTCCTGGTACCGGTTGGCTAAGGATAAATGTAGGCCTACCGTTAGGCCAATCCTCACCAAGATTCCTAGACCAGAAAACCCAACATGAGATTTTCACAAAGTAATGGACCCCAAAAACCCGGGCCATTAAATCAGATACCTTTTAAAAGATTCTCGTCCTCGAGAATCAAAACATCCAATAAGGAAAGAGAGGGTCCAAACAACCACCTCAAAATATACCTCTTAGGAATGAACCTCATTTATTTCTAAGAACAATTTCCTGTCATGAACTAATCAATATACCATGCCAACTTCCCAGCCATGTGAGTTGGGGAGTCTGCTTCCCCCATGATAAGATATTATCCTCTTTGGGCGACACCGACTCACCCGAATGGGTTTAATCACATCCCCCATAATGAGTCTTGATTAGGGGTCGGGTCCTCCCCTCCCCATAGCTAGGAATCTTCACAGACATTCAGAGGAAAGAAAACCGCATATTTCATATCCAACAAGACAAAATGTTCTACCACAACAGGTATAACAAACAGAATGTCACAAAACTCAAAACAACTCTGGGTACTGGGCACACATCTATGCTTCCCTCCCCCACGTACTCTCCTCAAGCCCACCATGTCTCCATAACTCATGAACCAAGGCAATGGTTCGCCCATAAAGAACCTTCTCCTTGTGATCCTTGATCATCACTGGTCACTCCACAAAAGTCACATCGTCCTCGATGTCCAGCTCTCCCCAGCCGATGACATTTGAATCGTTGTGCAGATACCAATGGATCTAGGACACATGGAATACATCATGTATCCTAAGTAGTGGAAGTGGTAACACAAGATGATAAGCCAATTCACTGACCCGCCTTAACACTTCAAAGGGCCCGATGAACCTGGGAGAAAGCTTACTCCCCTTGCTGAACCTCCGTTGTTCACGCCGAGGGGAGACCTTCAAGAACACATGGTCTCCAACCTCAAACTCCAAGGGCCTCCTCCTAGTATCATCATATGACTTCTGTCGGTCCTGTTACACCTTCATCCTTTCCTGAATAAGCTGAAATTTCTCCGTCTTGCTCTACACCACCTCTAGGCCAATGATTCCCACCTCTCCGACTTTGGTCCAACACACAGGTGAGCGGCATGCCCTCATGTACAAGGCTTCAAATGGGTCCATGCCAATTGTAGTGTGATGGATATTATTGTAGGAGAACTTTACCAGAGGCAAGTGTCGCACCCATGATCCTCCTGAGTCCAGAACACATGCCTGTAACATTTCCTCCAAGGTCTGGATGGTGCGCTCTGTCTGTCCATCTGTCTGGGGATGGAAGGCAGTGCAAAGACACAGTTGGGTGCCAAAACCTTGCTACAATCCTCTCCAGACTCACGAGGTAATCCATGCATCGCTATCTGAGACTATAGACCTATTAACTCCATGAAACCGCATCACCTCATCCACATACATTTGTGCTAGAGAGTCCACTGCACTCGACTCCTTAATCACCAAAAATTGATCCGATTTCGTCAACCGGTCCACTACCACCCAGATGGCGTCATATCCCCCTTGGACTGTGGGTAGTTCGGTGATAAAATCCATCAAGATGTCATCCCACTTCCACTCGGGAACATATAAAGGTTGTAACAACCCGCCTGGAACACGGTGTTCAGCCTTTACCTGCTGACACACTAGGCACTTGGCCACAAACTCTGCCACTGCTCGCTTTACTCCTGGCCACCAAAGTTGTCCCTTCAAACCCTAATACATCTTGGAAACTCCTAGGTGTACAGCTAGGGGTGATTTGTAGAACTAACTAATAACCTGGCCACACATTGCCTCTGGAACAAACATATTCCCTCTGAAGAGCATCTGATATTGACCATCTTCTGCCCACCCATCTGGAGCATTGCCCTAGTAAACTCGGTCACGCATCACTTCGCACTTTGGGTCTCCCCACTGAGACTCCTCCACTTGCCGCATCATGGAAGACTTTACTGTCATTTGATATAGGAAACCTCTACCACAATTCATCCTCGCATCCAGGTGAAAGGCATCCAACTCCTCCATCGCCTTCCAGGCATCTGCCGACCCTCGGACCACATCCTTCTACATCCTCCTGCTCAAGGAATCGGCCACTACATCCCCCTTCCCTGATGTGTCGGAAACCTCGAAGTTGTAATCTTGGAGGAACTCCATCCACCTTCAATGCCGCATGTTTCGGTCCCGCTGATAGAAGATATACCTCAAGGTTATTTGATCTGTGAAGACCACAAACCATTTTCCAATGAGGTAGTGCCACCATAACATCAGCGCAAAAACGACCACTACAAGATCCAGGTCGTGGGTGGCATAATTAAGCTCTTGAGGGCGTAGCTGCCTAGAACCATAAGAGATCAAATCATGTTGATACATCAGCACACATCCCTGGCCCTATCCTGAAGCATCAAAGAACACCTCATAGGCCGCCCCTTTTTCTGGTAGCCTTATCACTGGGGAACTAACCATATTCTCCTTCTGATAGCTGAAGGCTTCCACGAACTGCTCACTCCACACAAAATCATGATCTTTATTGGTCAAGGCTATCAAAGGGGATGCTACATGGGAGAAGTTGGGTACGAACCTCCGATAGTAACCTGCCAGTCCGAGGAAACTACGAACCTATGGCACATTCTTCGGTGATGCCCAAAAAAGAACTACCTTAACCTTTGATGGGTCCACCGCTACCCCCTACTCGGACACCACGTGCCCGAGGAAGTTCACTTCTCGTGTCCAGAACATGAATTTGGAGAAATTACCATAGATTTGGTGATGTAGGAGGACCTCCAAAACCGTCCTCAGGTGCTCCACATGGTCCCCCTCTGATATTGAATAGACTAGGATGTTGTCGATGAACACAACTACGAACTGATCCTGGTACTCCCGGAAGATGGAGTTCATATGCCCCATGAACATAGCCGGGGCCTTCGTAACACCGAAGGGCATGACCACAAAATCGAAGTGTCCATAACTGTACCTGAAAGCCGTATTCGGGATGTCACTCTCCTTCACTCTCAGCAGGTGGTAACCAGACTACAGGTCAATCTTCAAGAACTGTCCTACCCCTTTCAGCTGGTTGAAAAGATCGTCTATCCTCGGAAGATGATAACGATTATTGATTGTCACCTCCTGTAGTCTATGGACAACATGAGACCACCATCTTCCTTCTTTGCGAACAAGACTAGAGCACCCCACGGTGGAGCACTTTGTTGAACATAACCCATCTTCATCAGATCGTCAATCTGAATCTGCAACACTCGTAGCTCTAAAGGTACCATCCGATAAGGATCCATCAAAATAGGACAAGCGTCGGACTACAGGTCTATCCCGAACTCGATATCACATTGAGGGGGTAGAGTCGTCACGTCCTCAGGGAAGATGTCCACAAACTCACGGATGATCTCTGGAACCTACACCATTTCAGAATCTACTGACTCCACTGACATCTCGGCTAACAATGAGTGGAGTGGTTCCTCTCACATGCTGCCCTTTTGATTGCTCCACTCGCCGGTGAAAGTAAAACGCCAGCCGCCCAAGTCTGAGAACACAAACCATCCTCGAAAGCATTCAATTATGGAACACAAGAAGAACATGATGTCGATTCCTATGATGACATCGTATAGATGTATCTGTAGCAAAAGAAGATCACTGACCGACTGATGTGGCCCTATCATTAGTTTTCATCCCCTACAAACATATAACAATTCAGTCTGACCTCCGAATGGTGTGCTCAGAACCAGGGGAACTGGAAGTCCCTCGGCATCTAGACCCAAATAACCTGATAGAGTAGGTTCCACGAAGGAGTGCGAAGCTCCGGTATCGAACAATACATAAAAAGGGTGCAAAACAAACTGATCGTACCTCGAACGACCAACGACCCTACTGGAACTACTGCCTCCGTGGCGTGTAACTGTACACGCCCAGTCCCTCTACCCCTCATCTATCAGCCACCTCCTCGAACATTCCTTGGTCGAGGTCCCTAAGGAGTTCCCTGAGGTCGTCCTCCTCCTGCAACGTCTTCCCTCGGAGGAGCGGGAGCTCGCTGTCCCTGCTGCTACTGCTGGAAAGGCCTAGCTGGAAGCTCCTGCTGGGGCGGGTACTGGGGATTTCCGCCACCACCGTACTGTACCCGGTCCGGGAAATAACTTCGGAGATTCCCATGGCAGCCACATAAAAAGCACCATGGTCCTAGGGCCAATGGAAAAGGCCGAGGACCAGGGATTGAAACTGAAACTGCTGCGGCCTGCTCCCTGCTGGTCTGAACCTGGAGGGTCCTGATGATGGAGTCCTGGTGCTGACAGCCTTCCCCTTTGATGGACCCATCTAGATCCCCTCTCGTGACACACCTCATAGAGCATGCATCCTTTCCTGCACTTCGGCCATCTTCTGGACCTCCAAGTACGTCGGCATTGTAAAGGGGGTAACATCATACTAGAGGGATGGTCGGAGCGCCTCCTCCAAACATCTTGACTGAGACTCCTCATCGGGAAAGTGGTCTGGAGAAAAATTTCAGAGGTCCTTGAACATGATTCCTAGCTCCCTCACTAACATACTCCCCTGTTGGAGGGAGAGTAGCTATTGTATCTTTTCCTCCTTCATCATCGATGAGAGGAATTCTTCCCGGAACTCCCTCTCAAAATCTGCCCATGCCACCTCAGACTCTCTCCTCTCTCCCAGGTAGAGAGTCCACCACTGACGTGCTACCCCATGCATTTGAATGACGGCCAGGGGATCCCAGAACTCGGTCGGAGCCCAGATCAGGCCGAAGGATATCACCAGCTCTCTGTCTTCATGTCAATGGTGTTTCCATCATACTTTTGGAGGGTCTGTCGCTGGAAGGCCTGAAGATTATTCTTCCACTGGTTGTTATCCTCCTCTCGATCAGCTCTCTGCTGATCAGCCAAGGTAGTCTCTAGGGCCTCGATCGCCCGCACCAAACGTGGTTGCCTTCCAGGTTCCATAGCTACAAGGTAAACAAGGAATGCCTAATCCCAAGTAGTGCAAGAAATTTTTCTTCAAATTTCTTCAAATTTGTATTTATTATTATTTCTCAAGACACCCCAGAAACACGAGAACACAAGTCATTATGATGCATGTACATTCCATAGGGTCTCTACCCTGCAATCAGCATGGCCACACTTGGTCATTTTCTAGGTCCAGAGTCCTTGCATCGGATCACAGGGGGACTTAAAATCTCGTGTCCTAGCCGGTCTTCCCTGGCCTAAATCACGCACCAAGGACACCCAACACAGTTTCCCTACCATCCCATGAAATCATCATTGTTCCTACCTATAGAATCCATCCTATTTCTCAACCTCACATCTGATACCATTCTTTCATGACCCGCTTTCACCAAAAGAAGGGAAGGGTCGGCAGATTTCTAGGTCCTTCTTTCTTTATGTTGAAGGAGATATAATGACTCCTGAAACCCGCCTTCAAAAGGTCCCGAAGTGGCAACTAGAACCAAGGGTATAGAATCACATACTAAATGGAAGGAATTACCCTTTTTTCTTTTGATAGGATCGATAGATAAGATGGTAAATCACAACAACACCAAAAGTGGAAAATAAAAGTAAATCCATGAACCATTCCTAATGAATGTTACAAAAGTAAAAACCACAAGGTACAAAGTGGCTGCAAGGGTAATGTACCAAAGAAAAAAAACAGCAACTGCAACTGCCCCAAAGGCCTGAGCTAGTATAGTCCCGCACGATCCCTGATGTCCTCCAGGAAACATGGAAGCAATTTTATATACGTAGGGTGAGCATACAAGTACAATTAGTAGGTAAACCAATGACTCTCGTGCACACGTGGAGGAATGTGCTAAAGTCCCGCGAGAAGCAGACAATCAACACTATCAAAGATTTCATCCATCCCACTCACCAGCCACACTCACCAAATAACGCAAGCAAGTAATATATTTAATAAGAGCACATCGATGTTTGGGTACCCCGCACCACTTTCCCACTAGTTATTGAAGACATCCTACGGATCAAAACAATCCCTTCATTCTATCACCGTAGTCCCACTGCCAAACCCCACCTGCACACACCTTGGCCACAAGCTCACGCAGTCCCACAGTCAAACCCCGCTCGCACACACCTAGGCCACAACCGTCACAGGTAACTATGCCCACAAACACCTAGGCCAGAACAACCACTACCACGCCCGAAGACACCTGGACTAGAAGATCCACTGCCACGCCCGAAGACACCTGGGCCTCATCCCGAAGACACTTGGGAAACCACCTTCAAACACACAGCTCGTCCACAACCTCCACACTACCCTGCTCAAAGGTTCCAGGGATAATAATCGGCATCAGGCCATCACAAACTGCCCGAAGATACTTGGGATATCCGAGAATGGGAAACGAAAGGAGCAAATAGCCAGCCACTAATAGAAGTGTTGGGAAAAAAAACCCTCCCCCATGAAATGGAGGTCATTGGAACAATGTGCTCAACTTGGGTGGGGCGCGAATAAGAAACACAAAAAATTACAAGTATATATATAGGTAACAAGCACTCTCCCATGTTTAGGTTTTTCTTCAGCCATACTAAAGTACACAAAATGCACTCATGTCTGAGTCACAACTCTCGCCAACAAAACCCATTTGTCCCATTTGTTTTTATGTTCAGTAATGATGTTTAAATAAGTTTCTGCACCCACTTGGGCAACTAATAAGCATAACCACAAGCCAAGGGAAGCAAACAGTCAAGCGTTAACTACAAAATCCACAACCGATTCTCTCGTAAATCCACAACAACCAAAGAAAACTGCAAGATACAGCCCCATGTCCAACATCCAGGAGAAAAAAAGGTTTCTCAACAACAGAGGATCCCGCCCCAATTCGTGATAAAAACAATGTAACCACCCAGTCTTAAAATTCAAAACCATTGAATCCATAACAATAGTGGATCCCATCCCCACCCACATCACCCAACTATCAACCCATGAAAGGACATAACCAAACCACTGCCACCAACACAAAGCAGGGCCATGCTGGTATTTTCAGATTTATTAGATTTAAAACACTCCATGATTTTCCAATTCGATGTACTTTAACTGGGGTTATCACAAAAAAGATTGATCCTGGTGCTTCTAATTTATTTATCCGAATATACATAATTAACAAAATTCCTTTACACAGTAAGAGTTATCCACTATAATACAATACATTTAAACATCATCAGAAGCAAGGGTTCATTAGTGCGCAGAGAAAGACCACCAATAGCCATGATTTTCAGAAGGTGTAAGCCTACACAATTCAAGAATCATAAATCATGGAAAATCATAAATCAAAGCATCATCGATCACACCCCTCCCACTTCATACTTTAGAATCAGTTATTATCTTCATTAAGGTTCATTCCATCCAATTCTATAGAATCAAAAGCACAACCACCCTGCAAGATGCACATAAGGGAGAGTCGAAGGTAAAACCCTACCGGTTGATTAACGATCGACGCTAAGTCCAGGCACAGAACTTCCCGGATAGCGATGCGGCATGTCAGAACGAAAATTAGCTCATCTGAACGAAGGTTTCTCCTAGCGTAGGGTGATCAAGAAATGAAACCTAGTGAGAACCCTTATGTTATAAATGGTGAGATACAGTTCACCCATGTCCGTTAAGATATAGGTAAAAATGACTCGAAACCGCGTAAGGCATGGGGTCGTGGGATACCACGTGGTTGGGACACCCTGCACGTCATTAGTGGGTCCCCACGGTTTAAACCAACGCACTCCAGGTTAATTCATTAAATATTTAATTAAGAGTCATGTATGGGCGTTACTGGGCTTTAAAACAAGCTTAAGTGGGTCAAAATAGGGTTTAAACCCCAATTCGCACAAAAAAGAGCGGTACTGGAAAGATGCCGTGGGGGTAGGCGATAGCCACCGGTAGCTGAGAGCTACCAGTGGATGACAGAAAATGGTAGTCGAGCTACCGGTAGGCTGTAGTGAGAGGTAGACCTAGCTACCGGTAAGCTGCAGCTACCAGTAGACCGAGCTACCGGTAGGATCTGGCTACCGGTAGACCGAGCTACCGGTAGGCCTGCTATCGATAGGATAAGGCTACCAGTGGGCCTACCATTATTCCAATCTTCACTGAGATTCCTAGACCAGAAAACCCAACATGATATTTTCACAAAGTAATGGACCCCAAAAACCCGCGCAATTACACACTGATTAACGAATCTGAGAAGTTCTATTCAATTTAGGTGTCTTTTATGGATGGAGAATGTGTAGCTTACCTCTAGATGATGGTTTTTACCCCACATCTTCTATATGGAGTTTGGGATTATCATCATGAAGATACCCTATATGACACCATATGTGGTCATATATCGATTATTCATGATCATTATGGATTTTATGAATGTGGGGAGAATTTCAACTTTTTTATTGGATACATTATTGTAACAATGATATTGTGGGAGGTGGTTCTGATAGAGTCTCAAACATCCACATTGAATGTACATATAGGTGTAAAAAATTATGTACATGGTCCTCTGAAATTAGTTTTATGGATAACAATGGAGAAGGATTTGTATATTTTTTCTCTTGATGACTTACTAGTCGTCACATGATGGTCAAGATCCATGTCCCATTTGGTGTAACTCAATGCCTTGAGGTGATAGAGTGTATCTGGGATGTAATATAAAGAGAATCCATAATAGTATTATCATGTAAATATAGGGTACATGATTCTATTGGGGTGATTGTAGATCAGGTCACTAGTCTAGATCATGTACTATCAATTTTATATGAGAGTTCAGTAGATATCTAGGGAGTATTGTACATGAAGGATCTTGTAAAACTATATGATGTTCCCCCAATGATCATTTCTGACTGTGAATCTATCTTCAAACCATGATTATATAGAAAATTTCATGTGGACTTTGAGACTTAGATTTATTTGAAGAAATTATTTCACCCCTAGAGTAACAAACAAACAAATCTGACTATTCTGGTCCTAGAGAACATATAGTGGGACTTCATGTTATATGTTTCCCATAATACGGAGGATCACTTACATTTAATAGAGATTGTCTACAATAATAGCTATCATTTCACAATCAGAATGCCCATATTCGAGGCCCTATATGGGTGAACCTACAAGCCACTAATATTTAGGACTAATCTAGATGAGTATATACTCATGGCACTCGAGTTAGTATGAGCTATGAAAGAGGAGTTGTAAATCATTCATTATAGGTTAGGAAATACACAAATCCATCAAATTTCTTATGTCGATTAACGACGGAGGCCTATAGAGTTTAAATGGGGATACGATTTTTTCTTATGGATCCCAATTTGAGGTCAATTACTAATCATTGGTCGGGTTGACGAGTTATTTACCATATTTAATAGATTTTTCTAGATAAAACATAGAGATGGAGAGTTGGTGTACTATTTAGTTCTACCTCTACAGATCGACTTAGAAAATGATGTCTTCCACGTGTCATGTTTTAGGAGGTATGTCCATTAACCATCACATGTTATCAACTAAGGAAGGCTGGAAATCAAATATGAGGTTACGATTTTGGAGTACATGGTGGAGATATTGTATTATAATAAGATAAGTAATTATGGGAGATTGATTCCCATAGGTCGTGTTTGGTGGTATTGTGGGAATATTCAAGAGTGGACTTGAATCATGAGACCGAGATGCGAACCTAATACCCACCAAATTTTGAGTTGGTTTTTCTCATTTTAGGAAGAAAATCCTTGTTTTTATAGAATTGAAAAAAAATATTATCTTTTATTGTATTACTATATATAATATTACATGTAATTTTTGGATATAGGAATAGTGATGGTGTGACATATCAAATCCTAGTGAGCAGGAATTGATATTTAAAAATTATTGAAAATATTATATTCACTCATGTAAAATTATCTAGAAAAAATTAATAACACCTTAAGAGAGGATTGAATCAGAAATATGATGATGAATTTGGGTTTAAAGCATGGTTTTTAACATACATGTGAAAGAAACTATGTCAGCGTCAGGCATTGGGATTAATCTCCTTAATGGGAGAAAAATTAAAAAAAAGTAATGATATATATATAAATATTTAAATATTTAATTAAAATATTGCATCAAATGATTCCTTATAAATAATATCTATGCAAAATTTCTAGTGTTATCAAAATAATACTATAGATTGGATAAATCCATTAAAGATGTGCATTGAAGGAGATCTAGGAATATGACCTTAGATCGATATAATATTGTTGATCATATGCCAATAGAGTTCATGGATCTCCCCAGCATAGAAAACATATGACCATTCATCATCAGTGATCTATCTAAACTATATGTAGGCTTTTTTTATTAGGGTGATTTTATTCCCATTCTCCATTTAGTTGAATGCAGGACAATTCCCAGAAAAAATATTGATTCACGCATCGATGGAAAATTATTGTAATGACCCTGACCCTAACACCCACCCAAATAGTGCCAAATGGGTCGGGTGATACTAGCTTAGGTGCACCTCCCCGAATTCCAAAGGCTACCGACTAGTAGTGGGGGTCTGATAGCTATAGTGGGGAGACTATACCCTCTCGGGGGATATAATAATGGTACTGGTCCATGTATAAATATAAGGATTTAGTTGAATAAATGAATCAGCAGACCTTAACCATACCTGCAGTGTGGAATCACATTCAATATCAATAGATAGAAAAAGCAATAAATATATACAACAGTAGTAGAAATAAAAAAAACATCATGCTGATCAGTTGTAACAACTACTGAAAGAAAGAACAAGCATGCATGCAGGACATACATAACCAGAAGTAAAGGCACCAATGGCTAACCATAATTTTCTAAAAACAAGCATGCAAGCTTATACCGGAATAATGAGAACAAAGTAAACTCCAGCTAGCAAATACCACAAGGGCCATACCATCTCCATGCAACAGCTAATACATCCCAGCTCCGGATGTTGGCCTCTTTCCTACACGTAAATCCATAAAGTCTTCACGTGTCACGAAGGGACCATGTAGGATGTGAGAAAAATCTTAATTGGAAACTACCAAATAGTGCGTACCAAATATAAGTGTTTAAGGTGAAAATAATTTTCAAGGAAAGAGATAAACATAAAGATGAAAAATAAACACTAACTCCACTGGTTCTCAGTAGCCACCATTGAGTGTTACCTGCTTCGGCCAATGCTGAAATCTTTGTCATGCAACCCAGCACCATGTCCCCTCAAACACAGTATGTCTCAATTACTGACATCCCAAAGGCACGCCCGACAAAAAAAAACTTGGAGGAATAACGATACATGATCTCAATAAGTAACTGGAGGGGAAACGATGTATGCCCTCAAAATAATTAGCCGGATGCACAACGATGTCTGCCCTCACTGTAAGTAGCCAAAGGGACAATGATGCATGCCCCCAAATAATGTAACTAGAGTCATAATGATGTCTTCCATCTATAATAGTGAGCCTCTTCCCCCAACCCGATAGATGCAATGCTTTCCATTGAAGGATCCTTACCTTCCACGTGGCTTCCTATGGTAAGAACCCCCAAACAAATAGTACCTAAACCACAATTAACGGGGGACCTTACCCACATGATTTGTCAAAACAACCTCACCATGTAGTCTCTCTTTGTGCACACTACTCAAGGTCTGGGTGAGATGTAATCAACAAAACTATTACCCAAACCACCACACATATGACACCTTATGTCCCTACGACCATGTTTCTCATGTCTGATGGCCTTACAATTCCAGTAACCTAGTTCATCCCTTACCAGGCAGTCATCATGCTTCAATCCGACGTCCATGACGCCCAATCCGGTGGTCAAAACCACCCCATGAAACTCCGGGCCAAGCCTAACCTAGGACCAACATCACTCAAGAATATCTGGGGCATGCCCAACACAATCCAAAGGATCCAACACATGCAATTCAGCAATTTCGTATATAATATATTTAAACAGAAAACATAAAGATGCAAAACATTCTAAATAGTTGATTTTCCCTAACCCAATGGTTAACAATCAACAGTATCGAGGTCTTGAATGTCTCTAATAAATATTATTAAGTCTAAAGAATTAAACTTAATAGATTAAAACATTAATATTTCAATTTAAACTATTTTGGCATTCCCCGACCAGAATGCCCCGATGAGCAATGACCCCTCACCCTACCCCGCTCAAGTGAAATTCATAACAGAGCATACCTAAAGACATCCCATAGGTCCAACAATCAGTTCAATATGAACCAATAGATAAAACGGGTCCCGCTCAAAATACCCAAAAACGCGCTGAAGGCCGCATCTAAAAAATGACCACAAAATACAAAAAGAGGCATGCACCACCTACCTATGACTTTTACGATGCTAATCCTCCTATAACATCCTCTAATTAGGTATAAAACCCGATAAATATACAAAAGAATAAAAACCACTCAAACCCCTATAACTCGATCTAGAACAGAAATCGAAAAAAACGACTCAAGAGGAATTGAGACCTTACTAAGGGGGCTCCAATGCATTTAACCATGATCGAATATGACATCGGACGATGAATCGGAAAATAAAATGAGCTTCGACCAGCTAGGTTCACGAAACCGGGTGACACAAATGTGTTATGCCAAAAAAATGAGGCTACTGCCCGTTTTATTGAAAAAAAGAAAGTACACGACATGTAAATTATGACTACACACCATGTATATCATTTAACTGTTCAGATGGTGGTTGGAATTCCACCGACATACTTTCCAGAATCTTCCAACATGAGTACACAGCGTGTACCTAGGGGTACATGGCGTGTACTTGGTTTCTCTTCTCATCCTTGCCGAAATACCCACACTCCATGTATATCCCTCATACATGACCAGACTACACGGTGTGTCCAATTGGGACACAACGTGAACATGGATAAAGGATTCTTCCCAGCCAATATTCCCACACGCCATGTATGGCCTCTTCATGGTCACGGGTACACAATGTGTCGAAAACAACACGGCGTGTAGTATGAAATTTTTACACAGTCATCACACGACATGTACTTGGAGAGCACACAGTCGGCCCTCGCGTAACTTATACATGGCATGTAATTAATATTAAATGGTGTGTAGTATGGAAATTTTTAATAACTACCCAATTTCTCCAGTTTCGTCAGGGCCATGTCAAAAATTCAAATAGGCTCGGGATTTTGACCCGTTCTAAAAACCCGGGTTCTAACAGTCTCTCATCCTTATCATAGCTTGTCCCCTAAGAAAACAAAAAAATCACGGAGATGGAACCCTACATACCACCTTGATAAAAGTAACCCGGACATTCCAGGTCACAAAGGTTCGCACTAAATTCCTCTAGGGGGCTCTCCACCTTTGGAATTTCATAACTCAGTATCAACCCCACCAATCCAAAAACAAAACAAAGGTTCACTAACCTATTTTCCGGACGCATAGTCCTTCCATGATGCATCATCACCCCTGTGCCACACTACTCCTCCTATGTAGTTTCTGGAACCCAATACATCCAGCACCGCATTGGTGTCCACCTGCATGAGGTCCTAGTGCCAAGCACCCCAAGTAACCTGCATCCTCGATGTCCCGATGCCTAAGGCACCTCATGTAACCCACATCCTCGATGCCCTGATGCCCACGGCACCTCAATTAACCTGCATCCTCGATTCCCCGATTGCCACAACACCTGATATATATATATATATATATATATTAATATATCATGCACCCGATATGGTGGAAATCCCACTTACTTAAATCTAGTCAGTCCACATTGATCATGTGCATCACGTGAACTCAAAATGGGTAGGCCTCTACAGTTCATGACCAATAGGAATCATGGTAATCACTGACACACGACGATTAACCTCTAACCATCGTTGGATCACCAGTATGCTCAGCCTCTTGTAGCTCCACAGGGTTCACCTACCCTGAAGTACAGCTGCCTATTGTCTGTCATCCCTGCGGTGTTTCCCCAGCCACCATCCACTGACCCCTCAGCTGGATCCTGTTTTCTTTGTCACATTATCCATGTGCAGGTGAACCTAGGATACACTCTCCTGGTACTGATCCTGAACCAACTCTAGATGCCCCTGTCTCTCCTGGTCCCTGCCTATTGGTTTTCTGATAAGGCTTCCTGCAAAAACTCTCCAGATGCCCGACATGTCTACATTCCCGACACTCCTTTGGAGGCCTATCACACTGAGTCTGAACATGTCTCGACTATCCTCATTAAAGGAAAATCACTGAAGAACTACCATGATGTGGTCTAGAAGAATCGCTGGCATGTCTGCCCTACTGGAACTCATCTGGTCCACGCTTCCTGCTGTCTGAACCATCTCATGAAGCTGTCACCCGATCAACTTAGGGATTATCCCTCTATTTTCCCTCCATTATGATAACCTGGTTCACTGCCTCTACAAAAGAACTCATCCTGAAAATATTCACCTACATCCGAATGGCGTGTCGTAATCCATCCTCGAAGAACCTCACCCTAGTCACGTCATCCCTTACCATACCAGGTGAAAAGTGAGACAACTCTATGAAAGTAGTTGCGTAGTCCATGATGGACATGTCTCCCTACTGAAATCTAAAGAAACTCCCATGCTATCTCTGCTCTAAGTGTCTCTAGAAACAAGTGCTCAATGGAAATTTCCTCGAAGTCCCTCCATGGATTTCCATTGTGCCTGCGAGCCTGAACCTACACACCCCTCTAATGATTTTCTGATCCTAGCAGCATGTATATATCAAGCTTGACCCTCCACCCTGGAGGCTTCTCAAGCTACTCGAAGATCATCTGCATGCTCTCTATCCAGTATTCAGCTGCCTGTGGACCACCCTCTCCCTTAAAAAGAAGTTGGTGCTATGACTAGAACTCCCAAGCCAAGTATGACATGGATGGATCTATAACCTACACGCCTCTGTCGATCCCTTGCAAGACACATACTAGGCTAGAGCAGAGCTGCTCGTCAAGCCATATCCCGAACGATGCCAAACCCATATGCTGTCTTTCCTGTACTGGATCTTGAACATGATCCTGTCCCTAAGCCTGTACCTGCGGCTCCTGATCTACCTACACCGGATCCTGAACCTGATCTGGCACCTACGGTACTGTACCATTTCCCTTCTGAAACTCTATATAAGTCGCCCAAAATGGAACCTGTTGAATACCATAAATGTCCAGACAACCCACACATATATATGTTAATATATATTAAACACATATAAGAAAAAAAAGTAAAATCCATTTCATAACTACTACCCTTACGTTCCCCCTCTACAACCCATACCCCACGGCATCTCTTCCCTACAGACTCCTTACCCGCCCCGCAACAGGGTCATGTATCAAAAGATCCTCAGGACATGCCCATCCGGACAACCAATGTTTCCTCAAACCGACGACCAAGTCTCCCAAGCCTGGTGATCAAAATCACCACAAGAAATAGTACCTTCTTGCTCTCATAAGATCCAGACTCAAAAATCATGCCGCATACAATTCTACAAATATACAAAGCATGGAATACACATTGTAATAAATCAAAAATTATATAAAGAATTTCACATATTCACATTTCAAAGTGTTTAAAGTATGAAAAGTTGATATTATTCATATGGAATTAACACTTCAGAAAGCATACGTGCAGTTATGAAATTGAAATACAGTAAAAATGTTCCTATAAAAATCCAAACAAACAAGCCTTTCCATACCGGGACAAGGTCCAATTGTCCCTTACCGCACCAGGTAAAGGGTCATATATCACAATCAATAACGTCACACACCAAGTGAACCACCAAGGTGGAAATAATATAGACCGTAATCTGAGCAAAAACAAATGTTAATTCCCACCCATGGCAATATGATCCATCCCTCTAACCTAGGGCTGCAGGCACCCAAGAGAAAGGTAGGAACCCAGTTCCAACCACAAACTATCTCCAGTCTACCATATCCCAAATAGTAAAAACCAGCTGAAAATAAAAATGAATTCTCATTATCATTAGTATCCAACAAAACATTTCTACTATATCCCTATCAAGAACTAATCGGTTACCACTTTGTAATGACCCAGACTCAAACAGCCACTGAGTAGTGCCAAACTTGTAACACCCCGAGATTTTATGAAAAATATTATTTTTTATTTCATTAATGTCTTGTGTTGTACGCTACACCAAAATGAGCTTTCACAACATGCATCCTTGAATTTCCTTGCATTATACACAATCATGATCTTCCTCGATAGCGTATGTAGTGCGCAATACCGAGTTTCACTAAACAACAATATGGTATTAAAATAATATTAAAACAAGCTGTTATGAGTAGTAATAACCACTTTTTGAAATTTTGTAAATTTTATTTTTCAAAATGGACTTCATATTTGTATTCGGAATATCGAAATTAGCTTAGGGTGAAATTTTGGTACTTTTCGGATAAATTTCATTTTTTGATGAATAGTGAAAATTATTAATTTTAATTAAAAACAACCTTTTTAATAAAAATAATTAATAGGGATAAATTATTAATTAGAGTGGTTTTAAAGTTTAATTATTATATATTTTTACAATTTAATACAATTTTGGTCATTGGATGTAATTTCACATTTAAACCAGACATAAACAAGTGTCAATCTTTTGATAGTTATTATATCTTAAGAACACGCTATTTGTTTTGATGACGTGAATTAATTTTTAAATTCATTAATGCAACTGATATGTTTTTAATTTGGTAAAATAGATATCATTTTTGATTTCATAATATCAAATATATCTTAGGCCTAATTTTTGGTATTTTTCTAGAAACATTCATTTTTTGATGAATAGTGAAACCACTAAGTGGTAGTTAAAAAAATGAATTTTTCATAAAACATAATTTTACCGCCTCTATGAGTGGAATTTCAAAAATCTGAGAGACACATTTGATGTCAGTAAGTAAAATGTTGTTCAATGATATGAAAATAATTTTTGATGAATAATATCCTTTTACTTTTTTTACCACGGTTAAAAGTAAATAGGGTAATTAAGGGTAAAAATAATAATATTTTTACCCTAAAACATGTCCTAATTCTATTGGATAAGTTTAATTCTACAAAAAACAACCTTACCAATAAAATATGACCATTTATGCCCACTTGGATTAGATTAGGAAATTTATTATTAATTTATTTAAAGAAGGGGTAAAATAGTTAAAATAAAAGTTTAATAAGTAAATAATTTTTTAATATAGGGTTATACATAAGAAAAATTAGACTATAAATATTAATTAGAAAGATAAAAAGTTTTCCTAAATAATGATATTTAATTTGTAATTTTTAGACATTAAATAATTTAATTTATTTATGAAATATTGACATAATTGATGTTATAAATACACAATAAATGTAATTTTAGACATTTTATGAATTCCACTAATTTTATAGGTTAATATGACATGTTAGTATTTCTGTAATTAAATATTTTAGAACTAATAATTCTGTTATGATTTTCACAAAAATCAATTACTAAATAGTGTCAAAATTGACATAAAATAGTTTTTAAAACAAATATTATATTATTAATCGTTATTTTATTTCTAAAAATATATGGTTCGGCCAAATGACTTAGAAAAGGATATATATTTTAATAATAACAAACTTGGGGCTCTCTTGTCTTGTTATAGAAAGTTTATTAACCTTATAGTGTAAGAACACAAAAAGACACGATAAAAGAAAAATTATCTAACTTAATGTTAAATATAACTGATAAGGTTAAAATAGGAAGCTAAACTTGTCTAAATTATATTGGATGATAGGATTTCGACCCATCCCCACCTTAGCATCGAAATAAATCAATTTAGAGCTATTTAAAACCGAATATGACTTTATGATAAAATAATATTTTTAGTTATTCCAAAGGTGCCCATCTCCTCCCTTATAAAAGGGAACCTCCTCCCTCTCTTCCTCACACCACATTGAGACTTCATGCTCGGCCAACCCCAGCCAATTTCTCATATCCACTTCCCTAGAAACATCCTAGAGGTCCTGGTCTTCTTTAAAGACCAATTGTAGTGCCCTAAGAGGAGGACTCAAAGAGGCGCTTCAAAGAAGAGGTAATGTCTATTACCGATTCTTTCAACTTTATTTCATCTTCCACTTCTTCTTCTTAGGTTGTTTCATTATGAAGAAATAACATCTGTATCACTAATATAATTATATTTTATTATATGTATGAAACAACCCTATTTCACCATCTATCCATCCTACGGAAAACAAAATCACCGCGCGTGCGTACGTACGGAATACCGTCTCCACGACGTGGTGTAATCTATTTTCCACCACCACCTTACATGGATGGGTATAATGGTGTACATAATAACTATATATGATTATTGTAAAGTGATATTGATATGAAATAGTATACTTACACTCCAATACAATTCCACTATCATGAGAACGATATCATCGCTCGTGCGTACGTACGGACTACCGTCTCCACGACGCGATGAGATTAATTCTCCACGATAACCATTCATGAATGATTAAAAAGTATATATAATAAGTAATCATGAAATATATGAAATAATAATGATACTAGATTTAAGTGTATATATATGTATGTCATCTACTTATTTCCATTCTACTTAGTAAGGAAATGAAAACAGCGTTCATGCGTACGTACGACCTACCATCTCCATGAACGGTGCATTTCTTTCCATTTACTGATCTATTATATATATGTATATTATGAATATATATTATATATAAATCTTGTTTTATATTCTGGAATCAAGTAATCATGATCTATATAATCATATGAATAATTACAAGTCAAAACACGGACGACAAATGAAACGATTTTACCCAAAACGCTCTTTAATATGGAATTTACAAATGAACGACTAATATAAAGTCATAAGTGAACCATATATGATATCATAACAATGAATATGATTCTGTAATAAGTAAATAACATTATTTAAATCATTATATAGGATTTTTGGACACTTACGATGAAAATCAGACATAAGGTAAGGGATAATTTTGCAAATCTCATTTTATCCGAGATTGCTTATAAGTATGTTTTTACTGGGGTTATGTTTATCATCCAGGTCCATGTTTTCTAAAATTGTTTTCATAAAATGTTTAGTATTATTAAATGTATTTCTAAAGATATTTTTACCATTTTATGACTTTTACCACATGGTTTGGAATGAATCTTTCTTTTTTTTACCATACGAGGTACTTTTTGACTTTTCCGACAAAAGTACGAGAAAAATGTTATTTTTAACTTATACGGTGTGAATGGATTTTTGCGGTTTCATAACGCCTCATTTTCATAAAGATTCCTCTACAAGGTTTAATGATTATTTTCAAAAAAACCCTTTTCTTTTAAAAGTACATGCCATATTTTTGAAAAGAAAATGATTTTGAAGAAGAAAGGATATTTTCCTCAAGAATTCATTTCAAGTGTTTTATCAGAACCATTTTCCATCTGAGATGAAATTATCTCAAATGTGAATGTTTCAAGTATAATTTCTCTATTATTTACATGCTTTAAATTTTCTTATGATGAAATATCCATTTATTTTATAAGGATTATGTGATGATGATATGATGTTTATGAAACCCATTTTATTCTTTGGGTTATGATGAATGTTTTAAGTTTATGTTGTGGCACAAGTAAGAATGATTTAATAATGAGATGGGTGGGACCTATATCCCCCTCCAATTAATTGGGTAACTATTTATATCTCATGATATAGACACGGCTGGAACGTTAAGTTAATCCAGTTTAATATTACAGGAATGGAACAAGGAGTGAAGTCGATTCAGAAATAGACATTGTCCACTAAGATGGTCTTGGCAGCAATGCCTTGGCTACTATGGATATCATTACATGTGCTTAATGGATTCCACATTTAAATGTTTTATTCCAATTCTATTTTATCATGATTGATTTTCACTTATGATATATGCATTACGTACTTCCATGATTCATGTCTTTGCTCAAGATTTTGATGTTTAGATTTTATGTTCACGTTTTTCCATTCAAATGTTTATGGATTGTTTTATGTTCTATACGTTTACCCTTAATGGGAATTTGAGCTCACCCCTTTGATGTTTTCTTTTCCCCAGGATATAAATAAAGGTTTTAGGTAAAAAATGGAAGATCATTATTGGGATATGTTGAAGATCTTTCACGACGATTAGAATATTTTATTCCGAGTTTCCAAAGACACTAAAATATTACGGTTCTTGTGTGTCTATTTTTCTTATGTATTAAGTATTCCAAAAACATAATGTAATGTCAATGAATGTCAATCTTCGGGACTATACAGTTGGTATCAGAGGAAAGGTTTAGTCAAACTTTGGAAACTAGGATGCGAGAACTTTAGTGAGATCCCTAGGGATATTTCTAAGGTATGTCTAGGGATGTCCCTAAGGTTATGTATAAGTATAGGTTATAGTCCTAGAATTACAGTAACGATATATTAATTAAACCTATGATGTTAGATGTTTAAGGTACTCCCCCATGATTATGTTATTTTCCTTGTATAATTTTTTCCTATCACAGAATTCTTTTTGTGTTTTAGTCAATGGAGGGAACCAGAAAGAATTCCGTTAGCATTGAATCCAATGGAAAGATTGGTGACTATGAGCAACAAAATTGCGTAATGCCTATAGAGAATGATATTTTTGTTATTCCAAATCAGTTATCACGATATATGATTAACAAGGTGAAATTTAGTGGTACGCCTAATTCATCAAATTAGAGGAAGATAGACTTTTATGCATGTTCACATGTTGAGGAGAATAAAGAAAGGAAGATTGTGATTTCTAAAGAATGGAAGAAGAACCTTGAAGAATACCTCAAATGGAGGGACATATGTTATCTATGTGGAGAAATGGGACATAGAGTGACAGACTGTTATGGAGTTCAATGTCATATTTGTGGAGAACATGGGCATTACCCAAATCAATGCTCTGACCTAAAAAGTTGCTTCTAAATTAAGGAAGGACTTATTATAGGACAATAATTGAAGATGATGGTTTGAAGTGTTTATGTATTGGTATTCATGAATAATGTTATTGAGGTAATTTTATGGTATATTAGAATATCTATGTATTGGTCCATTGGGGGTTCTGTAAGAATATGGCATCGGTAACCATGAAAAGTGATTGAAATTTTTTTGGAAAGAAGATGATATACACATAATGAAGGGATAAAGAGAATCTCATATGTTTGATAGTATTCATGAGCTCATGATTGATATAAGGACTAAGTGGTATCATGGTTTGAGTATATAGAATTTTTGGGATTTTGGTATGTGGAAAAGAGTTAACTTTTGGTAGAATTCATGTTTTCACTAAGGTTAAATGGGTATTCATTTTTCAAGAGAATACATGATTAAGGTATTCACATGTTTGTAATTTGACCAACAAGATATATCTTATGATATATGGGGGATAAATGATGGCATTCATGTGACTGTTATGTGACATTTCAAGTAGTCATTTTCTTTATACTATGAGCTTGGACCGAAGTATTTTAGATAAGCCTAAAGACTGGAATGGATTTTGTTGGAAATAAGTTAGTATTGTTTAAGGATAAGACTTCTATTCTATATTATTTATGTGATGTTATAATAATGTAGTTTTACAAAAAGTACAACCTGCCGGATGGGCGATAACCCATCGCGTCAGACAAGGTTGTGGGAATCGAACCCACAACCGAAGTGCGGATGGCCATTATTGCCTACCACTGGCCAACAAGAAGTCCCTGTTTAGTAGAAATTAGTTTTATTGTATTAAGTAGTATGATATATGAAGTATAAGTCCATTTTTGGAACCATATATGATTAATCTCACTATAGATGGACTTATGTATTTTTTTGATAACTTTTCTAACGTTTTGTTTGAGACAGATGGAATGACCCATCATTCTATCACATGGTCTGCTAACACTTCACGAATGACAAATTCAACTTCATTTCATTAAGAGATGAAGTGGAAATTTTCCAAAGAACGACCAATGGTGAGACTATACCAAAATCACGAAAGTATTTCTCCTAATTCCAATTTCATCAACTTTAGGGAAATGATCTTGAAAACCAAAAATGTTGTCCTAGTGCTCTTATATCTGATGAATCAGATGGTACCTTAGATCGTCACAAATTTATGGCTTTGTGATTACTGGCTTTTCCATATACATGTTCTCTACCACTCTCCATCAGAACATGATGGTTAGATTTCTCTTCCATATCCATATTTTCACCTATGTGGAAACCCAATGATTAGTTTATTTGGGTAACCATTACATTTCATACATTTTTTTTAATGATTGGTTTTGGTATTCCTTTTACGATTTGGGTTTATATTAAATAAACTTTCGAGTAGTAAACCATTTATAACCCCGATGAATTTCGAGAGCGAAATTCATTTTAAGGGGGGTAGAATGTAACACCCCGAGATTTTATGAAAAATATTCTTTTTAATTTCATTAATGTCTTGTGTTGTACGCTACACCAAAAGGAGCATGCACAAAACACATCCTTGTCTTTCCTTTCATTACACGCAATCATGAACTTCCTCGATAGCCTGTGTATTACGGAATACCGAGTTTCAGTAAACAACGATATGCTATTAATATATTATTAAAACTAGCTGTTAGGAATAGTAATAACCACTTTTTGAAATTTTGTAAATTTTATTTTTCAAAATGGACTTCATTTTTGGATTCATAATATCATAATTAGCTTAGGGTGAAATTTTGGTACTTTTCGGATAACTTTCATTTTCTGATGAATAGTGAAAATTACTAAATTTTAATTAAAAACAACTTTTTAAACGAAATAATTAATAGTGATAAATTATTAATTTTAGTGGTTTTAAAGTATATTTAGAATATATATTTACAATTTAATACAATGTTGGTCATTGGATGTAATTTCACATTTAAACTAGATATAAACAAGTGTCAATCTTTTGATAGTTATTATCTCTTAAGAACACACTATTTGTTTTGACGATGGGAATTAATTTTTAAATTAATTAATGCAACTGATATGTTTTTAATTTGGTAAAATAGATATCATTTTTGAGTTCATAATATCAAATATAGCTTAGGGCTAATTTTTGGTATTTTTCTGGAAACTTTCATTTTTTGATGAATTGTGAAACCACTAAGTTGTAGTTAAAAAAATGAATTTTTCATAAAACATAATTTTACATCTTCTGTGAGTTAAAATTTTAAAAATCCGATAGACACGGTTGTTGTCAATAAGTAAAATGTGGTTCAATGAGATGAAAATAATTTTTGGTGAATAGTAACTTCTTACTTTTTTTTACCACGGTTAAAAGTAAATAAGGTAATTAAGGGTAAAAATGATATTATTATTACCCTAACATATGTCTTAATTCTATTGGATAAGTGTCATTCGACCAAAAAAATCCTTAGGAATAAAATATGACCATTTAGGCCCACATGGATTAGATTAGGACATTTATTATTAATTTATTTAAAGAAGGGTTAAAATAGTTGAAATCAAAGTTTAATAAGTAATTAATTTTTTAATATAGGGTTATACATAAGATAAATTGGACTATAAATATTAATTAGAAATCTAAAACGTTTTCCTACATAATGGTATTTAATTTTTAATTTTTAGACATTAAATAATTTAATTTATTTATGAAACAATGATGATGCAATAATTATTTTATTAATGAAATATTGACATAATTGATATTATAAATACCCAAATAAATTTAATTTTACACTTTTTATGAATTACAATAATTTTCTAGGTTAATATGACATGTTAGTATTTCTTTAATTAACGTTTTTCGAATTAATCATTCTGTTATGATTTTCACAAAAATCAATTACTAAATAGTGTCAAAATTGACATAAAATAGTTTTTAAAACAACTATTATATTATTAATCGTTATTTTATTCATAAAAATATAAGGCTCAGCCAAATGACGTAGATAAGGATATATATATTAATAATAAACAGCTTGGTGTTCTTTTGGCTTGTTATAGTATGTTTATTTACCTTATAGTGTAAGAACACAAAAAGACATGGCAAAAGTAATATTATCTAACTTAAAGTTAAATATAAATGATAAGGTTAAAATAGGAACCTTAACTTGTATAAATTCTATTGGATGAAATTATATTTACCCATCCCCACCTTAGAATCGAAATAAATCAATTTTGAGCTATTTAAAACCGAATATGACTTCATAATAAAATAATATTTTCAGTTATTCCAAATGTGCCACTCTCCTCCCTTATAAAAGGGCACCTCCTCCCTCTCTTACTCACACCACTTTGATCCTTCAAGCTAAGGCCAACCCAGCCCATTTCTCCTCTACACTTCACTAGAAACATCTTAGAGGTCCTGGTGTTCTTCAATGACCAAATTTAGTGCCCTAAGAGGAGGACTCAACAAGGCGCTTCAAAGAAGAGGTAATGTCTGTTACCGATTCTTTCAACTTTATTTCTTCTTCCACTTATTCTTTTTAGGTTGTTTCATTTTGAAGTAATAACATCAGTACCACTCATGTACCGATATGTTATTATATGTATGAAACAACCCTATTTCACCATCTATCCATCCTACGGAAAACGAAATCACCGCGCGTGCGCACGTACGGAATACCGTCTCGACGCCGTGGTGTAATCTATTTTCCACCACCACCTTACTTTGATGGGTATAATGATTTACATAATAACTATATATGATTATTGTAAAGTGATATTGATTCTGAAATAGTATACATACACTCCAATACAATTCCACGATCATGAGAACGATATCATCGCTCGTGCGTACGTACGGACTACCGTCTCCACGACGCGATGAGATTCATTCTCCACGTTAACCATTCATGGATGATTATAATGTATATATAATAAGTAATAATGAAATATATGACATAATAATGATACTAGATTTATTTGTATATATATTTATGTCATCTACTTAATTCCATTCAACTTAGTAAGGAAATCAAAACAGCGTTCATGCGTACGTACGACCTACCGTCTCCATGAACGGTGTATTTCCTTCCATTTACTGATCTATTATATATATGTATATTCTGAATATATATTATATATAAATCATGTTATATATTCTGGAATCAATTAATCATGATCTATGTAATCATATGAATAATTACAAGTCAAAACACGGACGACAAATGAAATGATTTTACACACAACGCTCTTTAACATGGAATTTACAAAAGAACGGGTAATATAAAGTCATAAGTGAACCATATATGATATCATAACAATGAATACGATTATGTAATAAGTCTGTAACATTATTTAAATCATTATACACGAGGTTCGGACAATTACAAAGCAAATCGGACCTAAGGTACGGGATAATTTTGCAAATCTCATTTTATCCGAGATTCCTTATACGTAAGTATTTACTGGGGTTATGTTTATCATCCATGTCCATGTTTTATAAAATTTTTTTCATAAAATTTTTAGTATTCTTACATGTATTTTTAAAGATATTTTTACCCTTTTATGAATTTTACCACATGGTTTGGAATAAATCTTTCTTTGGTTTACCATACGTGGTACTTTTTGACTTTTCTGACAAAAGTACAAGGAAAATGTTATTTTTAACTTATACGGCATGAATGGATTTTTACGGTTTCATAACGCCTCATTTTCATAATGCATCCTATACAATTTTTCATTATTATTTTCAACAAAACCCTTTTCTTTTAAAATTAAATGCCATTTTTTTGAAAAGAAAATGATTTTGAAGAAGAAAGGATATTTTCCTCAAGAATTTATTTCAAGTGTTTTATCAAAACCATTTTCCATCTAAGATAAAACTATCTCAAATGTGTATGTTTCAAGTATAATATCTCTATTATTTACATGCTTTAAATTTTCTTATGATGAAATATCCAATTATTTTATATGGATCATGTGATGATGATATGATGTTTATGAAACCCATTTTATTCTTTGGGTTATGATGAATGTTTTAAGTTTATGTTGTGGCACAAGTAAGAATGATTTCACTATGAGATGGGTGGGACCTATATCTCCCTACAATGCATTGGGTAATGATTTATATCTCATTAGATAGACACAGCTGGAATGGTAAGTTAATCCGGTTCAGTATTATAGGAATGAAACGAGGAGTGAACTCGATTCAGAAATGGACTTTGTCAACTAAGATGGTTTTGGCAGCAATGCCTTGGATACTATGGAAATCATTACATGTGCTTAATGGATGCCACAATTACATGTTTTATTCCCATTATATTTTATCATGATTGATTTTACCTTATGATATATGCCTTACGTACTTCCAAGATTCATGTCTTTGCTCAAGATTTTGATGTTTAGATTTTATGTTCATGTTTTTTCATTCAAATGTTTATGGATTGTTTTATGTTCTCTATGTTTACCCATACTGGGAATTTGACCTCACCCCTTTGATGTTTTATTTTCCCCAGGATATAAAGAAAGGTTTTAGGTAAAAAAGGGAAGATCTTTATTGGGAGATGTTGAAGATCTTTCCCCACGATTAGATGATTTTATTCTGAGTTTCCAAAGTCACTAAACTATTACGGTCCTTGTGTGTCTGTTCTTCTTATGTATTATGTATTCCAAAAAAGTAATGTAATGTCCATGTACGTAAAGCTTTGGGTCTCTACAGTTGGTATCAGAGGAAAGGTTTAGTCATCCTTTGGAAAATAGGATACGAGAACATTAGTGAGATCCCTAGAGATATTTTTAAGGTATGTCTAGGGATGTCCCTAAGGTTAAGTATAAGTATAGATTATAGTCCTAGAATTATGGTAACGATATTAGAATTAAACATAGGATGTTATATGTTGAAGGTACCCCCCTTGATTATGTTATTTTCCTTGTATGTCTTTTGCCGCTCACAGAATTATTTTTGTGTTTTAGTCAATGGAGGGAACCAGAAAGAATTCGGTTATCATTGAATCCAATTGAAAAATTGGTGACTATGAGCAAAAAAATTGTGTAATGCCTAGAGAGAAAGATATTGTGATTATGCCAAATCATTCATCGTGATATATGATTGACAAGGTGACATTTAGTGGTATGACTAATTCATCAAATAAGAGGAAGATAGACTTTTATGCATGTTCACATATTGAGGAGCATAAAGAAAGGAAGATTGAGATTTCTAAAGAAGGGAAGAATAACCTTGATGAATACCTCAAATGGAGGGAAAAATGTTATCTGTGTGGAGAAAAGGGACATAGAGTGACAGACTGTTATGGAGTTCAATGTCTTATTTGTGGAGAACATGGGCATTACCCAACTCAATGACCTGACCTAAAAAGTTACTTCTAAATTAAGGACAGACTTTTTCCAGGACAATCATTGAAGATGATGGTTTGATGTTTTTATGTATTGGTATTCGTGAATAATGTTATTGAGGTACTTTTATGGTATATTGGAATATCTATGTATTGGTCCATTTTGGTTTTCTATAAGAATATGGCATCAGTAACCATGAAAAGTGATTTAAATATTTTTGGAAAGCAGATGATATGCACATAATGAAGGGAAAATGAGAATATAAAATGTTTGATAGTATTCATGAGCTCATGATTGATATAAGGACTATGTGGTATCATGGTTTGTGTATATAGTATTTTTGGGATTTTGGTATGTGGAAAAGAGTTAAATTTTGACAGCATTCATGTTTTCACTAAGGTTAAATGGGTATTCATTTTTTAAGAGAGTACAAGATAAGGGTATTCAAATGTTTGTAATTTTACCAAGAAGATATATCTTATGATATATGGGGGATAAATGATGGCATTCATGTGATTGTTATGTGACATTTCAAGTTATCATTGTTTTTATACTATGATCTTGGACCTAAGTATTTTAGATAAGCCTAAAGATTGGAATGGATTATGTTGGACATAAGTTAGTATTGTTTAAGGATAGAACTTTTTTTGGATATTATTGATGGTATGTTATAGTAATGTAGTTTTAGAAAAAGGACAAACTGCCGGATGGGTGATAACCCATCGCTTCGGACAAGGGTGTGGGAATCGAACCCACAACCGAAGTGCGACTGGCCATTATCGTCTACCACAGGCCTATAGGAAGTCCATGTTTAGTATAAATTAGTTTTATTATATTAATTAGTATGATATATGAGGTATAAGTCTATTTTATGAACCATATATGATTAATCACACTATAGATGGACTTATGTATTTTTTTGATAACTTTTATAACCTTTTGTTTGAGACATATGGAATGTCCTATCATTCTATCACATGATCTGCTAACACATCACGAATGATAAATTCAACTTCATTTTATTAAGAGATGAAGTGGAAATTTTCCAAAGAACGACCAATGGTGAGACTATACCAAAATCACGAAAGTATTTCTTCTAATTCCAATTTCATCAACTTTAGGGAAATGATCTTGAAAACCAAAAATGTTGTCCTAGTCCTCTTATATCTGATGATTCAGATGGTACCTTATACATCACAAATTTATCGCTTTGTGATTGCTGGATTTTCCATAGCCATGTTCTCTACCACTCTCCATCAGAACATGATGGTTAGATTTCTCTTCCATATCCATATTTTCACCTATGTGGAAACCCAGTGATTAATTTATTTGGGTAACAGTTACATTTCATACTTTTGTTTTTAAAGATTTGTTTTTGTATTCCTTTTATGATGTGGATTTCTATTAAAGAAACTTTTGAGTAGTAAACCATTTATATCCTCGACGAATTTCGAGGGCGAGATTCATTTTAAGGGTGGTAGAATTTAACACCCCGAGATTTTATTAAAAATATTCTTTTTAATTTCATTAAAGTCTTGTGTTGTACGCTACACCAAAAAGAGCTTGAATAACATGCATCCTTGACTTTCCTTGCGTTACACGTAATCGTGAACTTCCTCGATAGCGTGTGTAGTACGCAATTCCGAGTTTCACTAAACAACTATATGCTATTAAAATATTATTAAAACTAGCTGTTAGAAATAGTAATAACCACTCTTTGAAATTTTGTAAATTTTATTTTTCAAAATGGACTCCATTATTGGATTTGGAATATCAAAATTAGCTTAGGATGAAATTTTGGTACTTTTCAGATAACTTTCACTTTATGATGAATAGTGAAAATTAGTAAATTTTAATTAAAAACAACCTTTTTAATCGAAATAATTAATTGGGATAAATTATTAATTTGAGTGGTTTTAACTTATATTTATAATATATTTTTACAATTTAATACTATTTTGGTCATTGGATGTAATTTCACATTTAAACCAGACATAAACAAGTGTCAATCTTTTGATAGTTATTATGTCTTAAGAACACACAATTTGTTTTGACGACGGGAATTAATTTTTAAATTAACTAATGCAACTGATATGTTTTTAATTTGGTAAAATAGACATCATTTTTGAGTTCATAATATCAAATATAGCTTAGGCCTAATTTTTGGTATTATTCTGGAAACTTTCATTTTTTGATGAATAGTGAAACCCCTAAGTGGTAGTTAAAAAAAATGAATTTTTCATAAAACATAATTTTACCACTTATGTGAGTGAAAATCTCAAAAATCCGAGAGACACGATTGATATCAGTAAGTAAAATGTGGTTCAATGAGATGAAAATAATTTTTGGTGAATAGTAACTTTTAACTTTTTTTACCACGGTTAAAAGTAAATAGGGTAAGTAAGGGTAAAAATGATATTATTATTACCCTAACACCTGTCCTAATTTTATTGGATAAGTGTAATTCGACTAAAAAACCTTAGGAATAAAATATGACTATTTAGGCCCACATGGATTAGATTAGGACATTTATTATTAATTTATTTAAAGAAGGGTTAAAATAGTTGAAATCAAAGATTAATAAGTAAATCATTTTCTAATATAGGGATATACATAAGATAAATTCGACTATAAATATTCATTAAAAATCTAAAACGTTTTCCTACATAATGATATTTAATTTTTAATTTTTAGACATTAAATAGTTTAATTTATTTATGAAACAATGATGATGCAGTAATTATTTTATTAATGAAATATTGACATAATTGATGTTATAAATACCCAAATAAATGTAATTTGATACTTTTTATGAATTCCACTAATTTTATAGTTAAATATGATATGTTAGTATATCTTTAATTAACGTTTTTTGAATTAATCATTCTGTTATGATTTTCACAAAAATCAATTACTAAATAGTGTCAAAATTGACATAAAATAGTTTTTAAAACAAATATTGTATTATTAATCATTATTTTATTCCTAAAAATATAAGGTTCGGCCAAATGACTTATATAAGGCTATATATGTTAATAATAAAAAACTTGGGGTTCTTTTGTCTTGTTATAGTAAGTTTATTAACCTTATAGTGTAAGAACACAAAAAGACACAGTAAAAGTAAAATTATCTAACTTAAAGTTAAATATAAATGATAATGTTAAAATAGGAACCTAAACTTGTCTAAATTCTGTTGTATTAGAGTCTTTCGTCCCATACCCACCTTATCTTATAAATAAATCAATTATGAGCTATTTAAAACCGAATATGACTTTATAATAATATAATATTTTTAGTTATTCCAAAGGTGCCCCTCTCCTCCTTTATAAAAGGGAACCTCCTCCCTCTCTTCCTCACACCACTACGAGCCTTCAAGCTCGACCAAACCCTGCCAATTTCTCCTCGAAACATCCCTAGAAACATCCTAGAGGTCCTGATATTCTTTATAGACCAATTGTAGTGCCCTAAGAGGAGGACTCAAAGAGGCGCTTCAAAGAAGAGGTAATGTCTGTTACCGATTCTTTCAACATTATTTATTCTTCCACTTCTTCTTCTTAGGTTGTTTCATTATGAAGTAATAACAAAAGTATCACTCATATAATGATATTTTATTATATGTATGGAGAAACCATATTTCACCATCTATCCATCCTACCGAAAATGAAATCACAGCGCGTGCGTATGTACGGAATACCGTCTCCACGCCGTGGTGTAATGTATTTTCCACCACCACCATACTTGGATGGGTATAATGGTATACATAACAACTATATATGATTATTTTAAAGTGATATTTATTCTGAAATAGTATACGTACAATCCAATAAAATTCAACGATCATGAAAACTATATCATCGCTCATGCGTACGTACGGACTACCGTCTCCACGACTTGATGAGATTCATTTTCCACGTTAACCATTCATGAATGATTATAAAGTATATATAATAAGTAATCATGAAATATATGACATAATAATGATACAATATTTATGTGTATGTATATATGTATTTCATCTACTTAATTCCATTCAAGTTAGTAAGGAAATGAAAACAGGGTTCATGCGTACGTACGACCTACCGTTTCCATGAACGGTGTATTTCTTTCCATTACTGATCTATTATATATATGTATATTATGAAAATATATTATATATAAATCATGTTTTATATTCTGTAATCAATTAATCATGATCTAAGTAATCATATGAATAATTACAATTCAAAACACGGACAACAAATGAAACGATTTTATCCAAAACGCTCTTTAACATGGAATTTACAAAAGAACGGGTAATATAAAATCATAACTGAACCATATATGATATCATAACAATGAATATGATTCTTTAATAAGTCAATGACATTATTTAAATCATTATAAATGAGTTTCGGACACTTATGAAGAAAATAGGACCTAAGGTAATGGATAATTTTGCAAATCTCATTTTATCTGAAATTGCTTATACGTAAGTATTTACTGAGGTTATGTTTATCATCCATGTCCATGTTTTCTAAAATTCTTTTCATAAAATTTTTAGTATTCTTAAATATTTTTTTAAAGATATTTTTACCCTTTTATGACTTTTACCACATGGTTTGGAATGAATATTTATTTTTTTTACCATACGAGGTACTTTTTGACTTTTCCGAAAAAAGTACGAGAAAAATGTTATTTTTAACTTATAAGGTTTTAATGGATTTTTACGGTTTCATAACTCCTCATTTTCATAAAGATTCCTCTACAAATTTTCATGTTTATTTTCAACAAAACCCTTTTCTTTTAAATGTAAATGCCATTTTTTTGAAAAGAAAATGATTTTGAAGAAGAAAGGATATTTTCGTCAAGAATTCATTTCAAGTGTTTTATCATAACAATTTTCCATCTATGATGAAATTATCTCAAATGTGTATGTTTCAAGTATAATGTCTCTATTATTTACATGCTTTCAATTTTCTTATGACGAAATATCCATTTATTTTATATGGATTATGTTATAATGATATGATGTTTATGAAACCCATTTTATTCTTTGGGTTATGATGAATGTTTTGTGTTTATGTTGTGGCACAAGTAAGAATGATTTAATTAGGAGATGGGTGGGACCTATATCTCCCTCCAATGCATTGGGTAAAGATTTATATCTCATGAGATAGACATGGATGGAACAGTAAGTTAATCCGGTTTGGTATTACAGGAATGGAACGAGAAGTGAACTCGATTCAGAAAGGGACTTTGTCCACTAAGATGGTCTTGGCAGCAATGCCTTGGCTACTATGGAAATAATTAAATGTGCTTAATAGATGACACAATTACATGTTTTATTCCCATTATATTTTATCATGATTGATGTTCCCTTTTGATATATGCCTTACGTACTTCCAAGATTCAAGTCTTTGCTCAAGATTTTGATGTTTAGATTTTATGTTCATGTTTTTGTATTCAAATGTTTATGGATTGTTTTATGTTCTCTTTGTTCACCCTTACTAGGAATTTGAGCTCACCCCTTTGATTTTTTCTTTTCCCCAGGATATAAAGAAAGGTTTTAGGTAAACAAAAGGGAAGATCTTTATTGGGAGATGTTGAAGATCTTTCACCACGATTAGAAGATTTTATTCTGAGTTTCCAAAGACACAAAACTATTACGGTCCTTGTGTGTCTGTTTTTATTATATATTAAGTATTCCGAAAAAGTAATGTAATGTCCATGTACGTCAAGCTTCGGGTCTCTACAAAACAGGTTAGGTGCTACTAACTTATGCACACCTCCCCGAACACCAATGGCTACCGAAAAGTAGTGTGGGTCTAATAGGTATAGTGGCGAGGCTATTACATATCGAAATATATAATAGTGGTACATGTCCATATATAACACTAAATATGCAGAAGAATAAATGACTTAGTAGACTCGAACCAGACCCACATAGTGGAAACACATTTAATATTAAAAAATAGTGGAAGCACTAAATATAAACAACAACAGTAGAAATAAACACAACAACATGCTGATCACTTTTAACAACTAATGAACAAGAGAACATGCATCCATGCTGAAATTACATAACCAGATGTAAAGGAACCAATGGATAACCATTTATTTCTACAAAAATGAAAGCATTCTAATACAGGAAAAAAGAAAACAATGTAAACTCTAACTATGTAAGACCTCAAGGTCCATACCACCTCCATTCAATAGCTAATACCTCCTAGCTCCTGAAGATGTCCTTTTTCCTAAATGTAAACCAATAAATTCTACATGCATCCCGAAGGGCTCATGTAGGGTGTGAGAAAGATCTCTGTAGGATACCACCCAACGGTGCATACCTAATATAAGTGTTTAAGAATTCATGAATTTTTAAGGAAAGAAATAAACAGAACTATGCAAAATAAACACTAACTCTTATGGTTCTGAACAACCACAATGGAGTGTTGCCTGCTTCGTACAATGATAGAATCTCTGCCATGAAACCTGACACCATGTTCCCCCTAACACCGCGTGTCTCAAGTACCGATGTCCCGAAGGCACGCCCAAGAAATAGTAACCCAGAGGAACATCGATGCCTATCCTCAATAATTAACCATAGGGAAAGCGATGTCAGCCCTCAACATAAGTAACCAGAGGGATAGCGATGTCTACTCTCAATGTATGTAGCCGGAAGGCTAACAATGACTCCCATCAAATAATGTAACTAGAGGGATAGTGATACCTGCCCCCAATAATGGAGAGACTCTTCCCCCAACCCGATAGACCCAATGATATCCCCTGAAGTCTCATCACCATTCACATGACATCCTACTATAATCACCCCCAAACCAACAGTACCTAAACCGCAACTAATAGGGTCCTCTACCCACAGGAGTGGTAAAAACAACCTCATAACTAAGTCTCATTGTGTGCACACTACTGTAGGTCTGGGTGAGTGGTAATCACCAGAAATAGTACCCAAGCCACCACACACCTGACACCTCGTGCCCCTACAACCATGCTGCTCAAGAATGATGGAATTTCCATCCTAGTAACCTAGGCCATGCTGAACCTGACAGTCATCCTACCTACAACCAACATCCATGAAGCCCAATCCCAATGGTCAAAAACACCCCAAGTAACTATCGACCAAGCCCATCCTATGTCCCGAAGCACTCAATAATATCTGGGCCACGCCCAATACAACCCTAAAGCTTGCAACATATGAAATTCAGCAATTGAATATATAACATATTTAAAAAGAAAACATAAATAGGCAAAACATTCTAAACTATTTATTTTCCCTAACCCAATAGTTAAAAATCAGCATCATTGATGTCTTGAATGCCACCAATAATTTATATCAAAGATTAATAATTAAACTCAATTGTGTAAAACATTAATATTCCCTTTTAAATCATTTTGGAATTCCCTGACCAAAATGCCATGATGAGAAACGACCCCTCACCCTTCCCCGCTCAAGAAAAACTAGTAACATGGCATACCCAAAGTCATCCAATAGGTAAAACAATCAACTCAATATGAAACATCAGATAAAACGGGTCCCTCTCAAAATACCAGAAAATGCACCGAAGGACGCACCACCTAAATGACCACGAAAACACAGAAAGAGGTATGCACCACCTACCTGAGACTCGTACGATGCTACTCCTCTGATAACACCTTCCAATTATGTCTAAAACGCGGTATATCTACAAAAGAGTCAAAACCGCTCAAACCCCTATAAATCATTCTAGAATCGAAATAAAAAAAAATGAATCAAGAGGAATTAAGACCTTACCGAGGGGGTCCCAATGCATCTAACTGTGATTGAATCCAACTTCAGACAAAGAATCGGGATAGAAAATGAGCTTCGACCAGCTTGGTTCATGAAACCAGGCAACACAAATCTGTTCTGCCTCAAAAATGAGGCTACTGCCCATTTTAGAGAAAAAAGAAAGTAAACGGTGTGTACTTTATGACTACACACCATGTGTATCATTTAACTATTCATATGGCGACATAAATTCCACTAACATACTTTCTAGAACCTACCAACATGAGTACATGACGTGTACCTAGGGGTACACGGCGTGTACATGGTTTCCCTTCTCTTCCTCACCGACTTACCCACAAGACATTTATATCCGTTATACATGGCCAAAATACACAGTGTTTCCAAGTGGTACATGGTGTGTACTTGGTAAAATTATTCTACCTGGCCAATAGGTCCACATGCCATGTATGGCCATCGCATGGTCATGGGTACATGATATGTCTAAAAGAACACGACGTGTAGTAAAAAATTTCAACACGGTCATCACATGACATGTACTCGAAGAGCACACGGATGAAACTCACCTAACCTATACACGGCGTGTACATAAAATTACACAGCATGGAGCCAAAAAATTTCATAAAACATCCCAATTTCTCTAGTTTCCTTAGGGGAATGTTAAAAATTCAAATAGGGTTGGGATTTTGACATGTTCTAAAAACCTAGGTTCTTTCAATTATATTTATGGTTGATTTATAGATTCATTAATGATTATTTTTACCTCTTCATTAATCATTTTCATTAACAATGTATTGGGGCCAAAAATGAAAATCAATTAGGATCATTCCTTATATTTTATTCTTTATTGATTTCTCCCCCATTTCATCACATTTTCAATGTGGTTAATTCCTTTTGCCCACAGTCTGATGAATAATCGATAATTGAACATTGTGGGATTCTTCTATGGTGAAACATATGGATAAAATGGTTGTGGTTTATGATTTATAGTGATATCAATGTGTAGTGATGGAGGATAATTGGAGGTTGACCAGATCAGAACAACAATTACATTTCTTCCCATTTCTAACACATGACAATGACATATGGATTGACATAGGTGATTTCTGAGCTAATATAAACCTAGATCCACATGATTGGTGATTTTAGGGGTCGTTCAAACACATATTTTTATTTTAATGTGATCTTATTGGTTTCAATGGATTCATTGATTCTCAAAATAAGAGCCAGATGGTTTTGAAAAAAAACACATTACATGACGTTTCATCCGGGATCACAAACCATGTTGGATTGTCTATGTGGAATTATGGTTTCCAAAGAGTATAAAAAGATAAAATACCATGTGAAATCTATCACATACCACATGACATGTTATAGGAGATCAAGTCATATATTAGATGATAAATGGTAATTGAATTGTTGGGCTACACAGGCATGGATAGAGTAAATTGGTAAAGTCGGGTCCCCAGACATGTATTGGTGTATCGAGGAATGGCAAGGTTTACATGGGTTGGTACACATGCATAGAAATATGGCACAAGAAAGGGGTATAATGTAACACCGGGAGATTTTAAGAGAAATATTTTTTTTAATATCTTATGTTATACGCAATGGAATCATTCATTACACACAACACTAGCTTGTCTTGCATAACACGAAATCACAACCTTCCTCGATAGCGTGTGTAGTACGCAATACCGAGTTCCACTAAAAAACAATATATTATTATAATATTATAAACTAGCCGTTATGAATATTAATTACTTAATTTTTAATTTTATAACATTATAATTCATCTTACACATTTTCTAGAATGAGGTATGAAGACAAAATCATTTTTTCGGATAAAAGAAGTTTTTTTTCAAAAAATACAGTTTTATCGCCTTTTGATTGCGCACCCATTACAAATCAAGATTTTGACATGTTTATAAGTTCATTTTGACAAAATAAAATTATTATTTGGAATAAGGATATAAAAATTTACTTTGGGTATATTTTTCATATTATTCTGTTAACTTTCAGATTTTGATGAATAGTAAAAACATGATATATTTTAATTAAAAACAACTGTTTTCATTGCAATAATTTATGTGGTTAAATTATAATATTTAATGGTTTTATAGTATATATAGAATATATTTTTACCATTTAATATAATTCATGTCATTAGCATTAAATTTACGTTGAATTCATAGGTAAAAACATTTCAATCTTTCGCAATGTTTTAACTTTTAAAACTCGTTTTCATAACAATGAGATTAATTTTAAATTAATTATTGCATCTTCTGTATTTTGAATTTTGAAATTTGGATTCCATATTTTGAATAATTTTGTCCAAATTATGTTAAAAGGTTACTTTTTTTGATATTATGAATAGTAACTATGGTAATTTTTATTTACTACGGTTAAAGGTAAATTGGGTAATCATGGTTAAAAGAATATTATTATAATTCAAAATTACCTTTAAACTTGTTCTAACCTTATTGAATGAGTAGTGGGCGACCATGGGAATACTTGGGGGGATTTTGGAACCCAATTAAGCCACATGGTAGTGATAATGACAATTTGGATTAATTAATTTAATGTAAATACAAAATTGACATTAAAAAAAATCGTTTAGTAATTAATTTTTATTAGTGGTTATATAAATTATATTTTAGACTATAAATATTCATTGGAAAGATAAAAATATTTAATACATGATTAGATTTTTTTTTATAATTTTTAGACATCAAATAAATTAAATTATTTATGACACAATAAAGATGCAGTATTTACCTCATTAATAAATGATTTAAATAAATAAGATTATAATGATTAAAATATTTTCCAAAACATGTCCAATTCTGATTGGATGATTTTATTTCTACCATTAGTCATCTTATATTCATCTTTATTGGTTTTTGGACCTTTCTAATTAGATGATAAGTTTATAATAAAATAATATTTTCACACATTCCAAAGGTGCCCCTCTCCTCCCTTATAAATGAGAACCTCCTACCTCTCCTCCTCACACCACATTTAGCATTCACGCTTGGCCCACACCTACCCATATATCTTTTAAATATCCCTAGAAACATCCTAGAGGTCCTGGTATACTTCAAAGGCCAATCATAATTCCCTAAGAGGAGGTTTCAAAGAGGCGAATCGAAGAAGCGGTAATATTCGTCACCAATTCATTCAAATTTATTTCTTCTTATACTTCTTATTTTTTTGTTGTTTCATTGTGAAGTAATAAAATCCATATAAATCATATATTGATATGTTATTATAAATATGAAACAACAGTATTTCACCTTCTATCCATCCTACGGAAAACGAAATCACCGCTCGTGCGTACGTACGGAATATTGTCTCCACGCCGTTGTGTAATCTGTTTTCCACCACCGTCTTACATGGATAACTATAATGGTGCAAAAAATACCTATATATGATTATTGTGAAGTGATATTGATTCTGAAATATTATACATACACTTCAATAAAATTCCATGATCATGGGAATGTTATCATCACTCGTCTGTACGTATGGCCTACCGTCTCCACGATGTGATGCGACTCGTTCTACATGATCTTCATTGCATAATGATTATAAAAATGAATTTAATGAATAAATATGATATATATTACACTAATAACATTCTGTAAATGAGGTATCTATATCCTAAAAAGTAGAATAAGAATTTATTCAACAAAACACACAAAAGAACATAAAGCAATAAACAATCGAATAACAAGTAGCAGTGAAATATTACTAATAAGAAGCTAAGAATATGACCATATATGTTATCATAAAAATGAGTATAATTCTGGAATATGTAAATGACATTATTTAAATCATTATACAGGAGGTTTGGACATGTACAAAGCATATCATACCTAAGGTAAGGGAAAATCTCGCAATCTCATTTTTATCCGAGATTGTTTACACTTCAGAATTTAATGTGGAATATTTATCATCCACGTCCATGTTTCCTCAATATGTAATATTATTTCCATCCACCTAAAATTTTTCAAATCCAATTTTACCCTTAGGTTATTTTTTAGTAATATATATTAAAGTAATCTATTTTATTTTTTTCGTACGAGATACTTTTTGACTTTTCCAGCCAAAGTAGGAGAAGAATGTTTTTTTAACTTATATGGAATGAAATGATTTTTAGAACATTATTTCCATGAATATTCCTTTAAAATTTTTCAAGTATATTTTTAATCAACTTATTTTAGTTTAAAATAATATGAAATTTTAAGAAATGCAATTGTTTTTGAAGTATAAAGGATATTTTCCTCATGAATGGTGTTCAAGCGTTTTATCAAAATTATTTTCCATATATGATAATATAGGGTTCTGTTTCTTTCCATATTTTTACAATGATTTGATTATGTTATGATTGAGTTATTTTTATGAAGTCCTTTTATATTATATGGATTATGTTATGATGGCACAATGTTTAAGAATCCCATTTTTATTACACGGGTTAAGCTATGATGTATGATTTATGATTTTGTGGCACATATAAGAATGGTTTCATTATGAGATGGGTGGGACCTATATCTCCCTCCAATGCATTGGGTAAAGATTTATATCTCATGGGATAGACATGGATGGAATGGAAGGTTAATCTAGTTCAGTGAAACAAAACAGAAACAAGGAGTGAACTCGGTTCAGTAATGGACTTTGTCCGCTATGATGGTCATGGAAATGGGCCTTGACTAATTGGAAATGATTTTCTATTATTATGTGTGTCTTACACAATGTTTCATGTTTTAAGTTATTATTATTTGGGGTTAAATTTCACCACTATGATTTTTCCCATGTTATGATATTATGATCTCTTTTGAAGGTTAAGATATTCAAAATGTTATCTTCTTATGAATATGATATGACTGATATTTCTTTTATTTACCCTTACTGAGAATTTGAGCTCACCCTTTTGTATGTTTTCTTTTCCCCAGGTTTGGATGATGGGTAGTAAGTAGAATATTCCAAAAGAGACTCTATATATGATGAAATAAATGGGAGACAATGTAGATGATTTATGAACTAGTTGTTTATGTTTCCCAGTTTCTAAAGACACTATACATATACGGTCCTTTCATGGTTTTGTTATATGTTGTAATAAGTATGCTTAAATTTTTGATGTAATAAAAATGTATTTAAATTATGGTTCATTATATATAAAGACCACCACATTCCATTTATATTTACTTACATTCCATTTATGTGGATTATTACATGTTGTGTGAAGCAATGTCACACATGTAGACTAGAGGTTTGTTGGACACTGTGTAAAATATAGTTTATGTTGTTTTACAACATTGATGGTGTTTTAATGCCTTAATTTCTTATACTAAATGGTAATTAATTGAGTTTTTTCCCATAGAACATAACCTTGAGGTTACAGTATGGCATGAAATCCTCATCTGTCGATTTTGAGCCCCTACAAAGGACGAGTCTAAAATGTAATTCTTAGTGTACCTCCATGTGACTAGAGTGTGATCCTCTATCATTATATATTATAACCTATGAGGGGTTTGTGTAATTGGTGTGGACTCCTATCATAGGGTGTTGATCACCCATCAAATAGGTCATTTCAGTTGTTTTTTAGAATCATTTCCATATGGTCTCCAACATAGAGGGTTGAACCAGATTGGGTTCATGGTGTCCCCTAGTGGTCATGTGTGTGATCTCTATTTTTGTATCGATGTCCCTATAGTATAATGAAATTTCTTGGGAAGGGCCCAATTATTATTGCCACATGGAAGTGTGTCTCCAATTATATAATGACTTGTGGAGTGGGTTCTCCCTGAACAATCGCTACTATTAGAAAAATCATGTGGATATTGGTTTGGTGGTGACCGCCTGGAGGCCCAGTGTCATTCCTTGGTATATCTTGGTTATTTGTTATTAATTTGATTTCAATGTAATTATTATGAGATTCCTACTCTTGATTATTAGTTTTTAGTTCTTTATAGTTATTCACCTGGGTAATGTTATACTTACCACTACATGGTATCTTCCTGCATGTGCCATGTCTTCTAAAGACAATGTACCTTAACTAAATTTCATTGTAGTATTAATAGAGGTATAGAATAAATTGAGATTGAAACCCCACGGGTTTTTATGGGTTCTTTAATATGATAGTATTACCCATAGTATGCATAGGGTTGACACTCTTTTTTTTATTGGGATTGTATTTTGACCATTTATATTTTTGGAAATTTATTATCACACTCTGATTTAGCAATTATAAATTTATAAATGAATTGGTTTCAATATTATTAAATTTTAGAATTATAATGTCAAAGTGATGTGTGAGTGTTTACATTTATAATAGGATAATGCCTCCCATGTGTTGTATATGCTTACTCTATGATGGTCGTCATCCCCTATAAATATGGAGGCAGGCTGGTTATTTCCCAACTCAGACGTTAATTGGTTGAGTCATCACATCATCATACAACCATATAAGAGGGTTTTAGGTTACAGTCTGAGAATATAATTTAATTATTTCATATTTTTTGGGTGATACATTTAATGTAAACCACATCACACAATGATGAATCATATTACTGATGAAAATGTTATGGGGAAACATATATAGCACATAACATCTACCATGAGAGATTTAGTCATCCACTAATGGGGTTTTCTTTATACCTTTGATGAGAGAAGTAGGAAGATTCAACAAATTCGCTATATATAAGGAATATTATGACACATAATGATCACATCATATAATAGTGGGGAACTGATAAAGATTAAATACGATTCATAAAATTAACTCCATGATTATAATATAGAAATGGAATCTGATTCATACCTATATCAAATGAGAACCCAAAAAAATTGAGGAGAAGGAAGAGGGAATGGAAGATGATATGTTGAGAGAAATGAGGGTGAAAAGTGATGAATCAATAAAAGGGATAGATGGGATAAAAATAAAATTATATCCTATAATGATCCACATTGTTTTGGTAAACCATGATACAGTTATGTGTCGGATACAGTCTGAAGGGAAACCCCCTCTCATGTCTAAGCACATAGTTTGAAAAAATGTGTGCATGTATCCTGATAACCTCTACAATTTTTTATAGACAAACCCCCATGTTTTGTGGACTAACCACATGGATTAGACATTATATGATCCTATAAATGTAGGTAATATAGTAAAAAATTATTCAATCACATATTTTATTCCTGCCGGGCATCTATAAAATATGTAACATCATTAGGTTGAATAGTTATCACTACCTTCATGCAAATCATGTGTCCATTTCTGTGTAATCTATAAATTGGGTTCTCAATTCCCAATGCTTCCAAATTCAAATGATCATTTGAGAAATTTCTTGGTACATCATTCAATTTGAAAAAAATATTATGTGTTTTAACTCTCACAATTATGTTATAAATCGCAATTTATCATTTGTTTTATCCACTAAATGGAATGTTCAAAAACACTAATAATTATCAATCAGTTAAAAAATAGGACATTAAAAACACCCAACCATAAATATTGTCATCGAAGAGAATCCTTGGAGAATCACCAAAAAACACACATCCTAAATTGGGTTGTGATGTTATGATTTAATGACAACGTTGTGTTTCTCATGAACAATGCACATGTAAGATTTACATTAAACATATGATACATACACTACTAGAAATTGAGGCAAAACATATATTCATAACAGAAACATCAATATAGTTTTTATTATTTCCCATATATCC
Organism: Viscum album; assembly: GCA_963277665.1. Classification (NCBI taxonomy): domain Eukaryota; kingdom Viridiplantae; phylum Streptophyta; class Magnoliopsida; order Santalales; family Viscaceae; genus Viscum; species Viscum album. The sequence goes on from OY728155.1 coordinate 217,966,627, forward strand.
CTAGAAATGTTAACAACATTGTCTGTTCCCTCATCCATCCTATGAAACTAGCTACTATAGGCTCTATATTTCCACAACCAATTATGATCCATGGTACTCCCATCTAAACAATTTCCTATCAAAACATAGACCTAATTTCATAAAGACAATTCTAAAATTATTCGAAACTTTTGAAACCAAGTCATACACATGGACACTAATCAATGTACTTTTGTATATTGAAATAGTATAATTTCAATCAACCATTCATAATAGGTCATGTTGGTTTCTTCATGATATTGTACGACCAATTAATATAATGTAATCATATTCTCTGATAATTTATTCATTGTTGTTTCTTATTAGGAGTATTTTACTATATATTAAAATGAATATAAAACCACCTCAATTAACTATTCCTGAAAACTCTTGACTTTAAATATTAATGGGTTACAAAAACCTGATTCTTCCACCTCTATTCAAATGTCCCCCATGATCATATTGAACATGCTCCCCAAAGTAAATAACTACATTATAGTGATATCTATTGGATGAACCATTCCCAATTCCAAAATCAAACAATAGGATGGTCAAAAAAGGTCCATCCATCGACCCATCTCAAGATCCCATAAAACTCATCACATGAGGGTCTTCCATCAAAATAGTTATTCATCTGTATAGATAGACATAAATACAACATTGTTTCATTGTAATCAAAATGATTTCATGATTTAGGATGTGATCAACTTTGGAATAGAATAACATGAAGATATTAATGAGAAAAAATTATATAATCATGTATAGATCTGTTGATAAATTCCCATCAAAACATGTTATAATTTTTGTAAATAAGATGTAGGAACCACAAATCACAATTTTGTATGATCAGGTCCATTTACGGGTAAAATACTTAATAACATACAAAAACTATGATCACACCTCTTATAGTATAGTTTTAGGGGACATTGTCTTAAAGTGTATATCATAAAAAATTTGGCAAACCATTAAGGAATAGATACCTCCAAAAATATTTTATTAGTAAGGGATTATTCGATCCACTCAAGAATAACCTACTGTGAGACATCTTGATTTACATTTGATGTTGTATTTTATAGACTCGATAACTTCTATATAAATCCAAAGGTACCTGTGATCATTATAATCGCACACACATGTGTCATCTGGAATCTTGGTGTTTGTCAATGATTGTGTACACAACTAACAATAATATCATTGTGGTTCCCTCCATGCAAAAATGGAGTACAAATCTATAAAGTCTTAGATCATTTATTACTTTCAATCTTGAATCTATGAGATAGATCTCATCCAAAATGATAACCAGGTTTTATTTAGAGCATCATATCTTGGACTATATAACTCAAACTCAATAGCTACATGGGCTATCAAAATGTTTTATGACTACTCTCAAATGGTCATATATGATGACACTCCATCTAGCTATAATTTCATGACCCCCTTGATCGTTATTGAACTCCACACCATATGAATATCCTAGGTGAAATTTTAATGCAAACAAGACTCATTCACCGAAGCATGAACCCTCACCATTTTACATGACTCATGATTGATTCCAATGCACATATTCCACGAAATAACATGAGAATAATGGATCCAAAAACATTTAATCATACTATCATAGGTTTTATATTAAAATCATTATTTATATTCATACATAGTCATGTTTATTAATTTCATAAATATTTTGAATAAAAATAAAAAATAAAATATATTAGATGTGGTATTGTAGCCAATGATTCTTAAAATTTTATCTCGACCACAATGGGAAAACATCTGTCAATTGATCGCTGAGGGCTCTGATAAGATTTCACACCCATATCACTCTACCTAGTGGTGACCCATAATCACAACTTTATCAAACCCATGACCCTTCTTCTAATCTTTTATGAAATGAAACACATTAAGGAATTATGTTACCTTTTCCCTCAATATCATATTATTTAAAACATCACTTCATAACTTGATGCACATAGAATTTTAAAATTCAAGCTACTATGATAAAAATAAAATGAAACTTGAGCATCGATTATATTCAGGATATAGACCAAAAAACATATTATCATATCATATCGTCTCTCATGACTGTAATTGGTTGATAAATATTTTAGTTATGTATCAGAAAGGTAAAAATATCAAACAATCAATAAAGAAGCTATTATTTCATGTGGCATGTCTAAAAAACTAATCTATAGAATTAAATAAGGCTCACATAATTTAAAAATATTAAGCTTATTGAATTTACATTGTACTCATTGGGGTTTTTTTCATCACTATGAGTTTTATTAGGGAGAACATGAACATTAACGATACCTCAGTTGTATAACTTTTCAGAGACATTTTACAAAGAATTTACATCTGAGGGAACTATCAGAATGGACAAACCCATATTGTAGTACATGTAGTTAACATTTACACGTGATTGACACTTAAAAATTCACTAGTATATTATAAATATCAATTATGTTCATGAAAATAGTGATAAATCCATTGGAATTCCCTCATGTTTATATTCATGGTAACTCGAAATGAAACATTAAAAACATACCCCTAAAGGTTTCATTTTATGTCATCAAATCAATTCATCATTGATTGTACAAATTTATAATTCTTATTTTTAGTACCATAATTTATCATTTATATGAAAAGGGTTTGAAGTACATTGCATACCAAAATCCTCAATGCACCATGGTAGTTATATTAATCATCATTTCAAGAATTATTTGACTATTTATTCAACAAAGAGTTCTAAAATCCACGATTATCTAATGAAAATTTCTATCCGTGTATACAGAATAAAAAAAAATTAGGTTGAAATGAGAATTTTAGTTAAACCAATACTCATAATAGAAAGGCTCAAAAAAGACTACATGGCCTCTATAAATCTATATGAATTTTATAAAAGGATTCCACCATACATTTATAAATAATACCATATAGGAGTGTTCTCGAAAGCAAAATAACCATCCCATATATAATTATAATAACACCATGGTGTTATGAACTAATCATGAAAACAAATACGGGTGAAACTAGATTTTGTGAAATATATTTTCTGAATTAATGTAATTATCTCAATATTTTTCATATCACAGAACCCTGAATATCACTCGGGTTTTATGAAACCACTGTGTTTTTCACTTGTTACACAAAAAATTTGATATGTAACAACACTCAAAATGTAGATTAGACTTAGGTATATGGAACACTATGTTAGGCTTTTCATACTCACAATGTTGAGTTACTTCAATATAAACTTTTACACTCAATATAAAGATTTACCCAATTACAATGAAATATTAATACTGTAATTAAAATATTGTTATAGTTACCACTTATCCATTTAAATGGAAATATGAATAATATTAAATAATGTGTAAAAATAGGAATTACAAATATATATGAAATTATTCCTTCAGTTATCAAATCATTAGAAACGATATTAAATGATATTTAAAAATAGTGAAAATCATTTTCTATGAAATATATTCCTCTGTGTACAAACACCATTTTATCTCAATGAATTAAACAGAACATATATAATTAATATTTTTAATAAAAATCATATAATATATATTGAATAAATTGTTTAAAATACATCCAACAGTTTTTATAAGAATATGGTATGATTAAATCCCATTTTTATGAATAAAAAGATGTATTTTTCTAAAAGGTAATAATAAAGCATTTTTAATTGAGAACCTATTTTAAATATAATATTATAAACTTTTATAATGTTTATTTTAAAAAATAATCTTTATTTTCAAAATAATAATATAAAAAATTATCTTTGGTGAATTTTTTACACTTTCTGAGTTGTTTCATAATTTATCAATGGGGGAAAACACTGTATTTTAATTGAAAACTGCATTTTATTCAACATTATTTATATATTTAAATTATATTTATATTTGGTTTTAAAATATAATTTGACAAATTATAGATAAATTAATCAAATTTATATGATGGTAATCACTTACACATTGAAATTTTATATAAAAACATTTGAAGCTTTTGAGCATTTTTAGATTAAAAACCCTTCGTCACATCTAGTTTGTGGGATTTATATTAATTTAATTCCCACCACTTGTATGATTATAATTTGTGATAAGGTATTGGAAATTTGGAATAATAATAATTTATAATAACTAATAATTTAAAGATATTTTATGAAAAAAAATACCAGTGAGTGTAATTAAAATTATTTAATGGATAAGGGTAAAAATAGACTACTTGGTGATAAAACATAACTCTTATGCTTTAAAAATGGAAATAAATATTTACAGGACAATTTTTAAGTACATATTACAACATTATATTTTATAGGCTCTAATTTTGTGTTTTTAGCCTCTTTTTATGTAAAAACATGGGTATACCTAACATTCCATTCAAAAATACAAAGTGTGTCCTCTCCCTCCATTAAAACATTCCACTACATATAACCCTCTTTTCAAATCACTCAATTCCATTAGAATTTCCAATAAGTAAAAAAATAAGATCCTAAATTCCCTCATCTCTTCCTATATGCCGCAGTTTTGGAATAAATAAAACCACGGTGTCCCTTTGCGCAAAACCAAAAGGAATTTCTCAACGAAGTGTAAACATATTTCAGTAATAACATTTTTCTAATTTTATTATAAAACACTTAATTTTTTTTATTCCATGCTCATATAATAAACTCAGTATCCAAAATATAAATATATGTTTACATTTTTAGTTTGTTACCTACAACAATGCACACATCCATTAAATAGGACACACAATCCTTATTTGTGTGTATGGAGGACTACCACATCATGAATTGATGTCGTTATTTATTCCTTTACCACCTCTAAATATTAATAATAATTATGTAATTACTTTTTCAAAAAGATATATATATGATATTTATGATGTATTTATTCTTTAGTAATTATCATATAACATATTCCATCTTTATTTCCATTTTGTGCGAATATGATAACCTCATTTCGCGATGTGTGGACTCTTTTCTCCTCACAATGATGTGATTCTTTCAAATTTTACATTGATTATATTAAAGATAGATTTAATAAAAAAATTATATATATGTATATACCATATCTTAAATTTTGGAAATATGGAGATCATTATATATGTAAGATGATAAAGAATAGTAACTCAAACATGTATAAATAAATATAGTGGTTATTAACTGAACTATAACTTTTACATGAAATTGTAAAAGAATGTATAATATAAAGTCATAATTAAATAACATATGGTATTATATTAAATAATATGGATTTTTAGAGTTATAATAAACCTATATTTATTATATATTAGGTTTTATCAAGTAAGACGAGAGTCAATACATAATGTATGTGGATTTCATCTCATATTCTTATATTTATGGCATACCTGTCATATTCACCACCTACTGCCTTTTATGTTGTACTTACTAAAATAGGATAATTAGTTTCATATATTCAGTTTACTACATGATTTTATATTCTTCAATTGGTTTTTTCATTGGAATCTCGATTCAAAATTTAGTCGCATATTAGGGGGATTTCTAGCCTCACTATGATTTATAGGATACATATTCCATTTCCCCCACTCATTTGTTTTGTGTAGTGTATATACATAAAATTAATGTATTCTATTTTTATTTTTCCATAAATTAGTGTATATTTACATTTCTATTGTTTGATCACTCTTTTAAATGGTTTATGAGTCCAAAAATTCCAAATCGATAAAGTTATTTTCTCACGATTTGCCTTCTTTGAGGCACATGTAATATTATGAACCAACATGATTATACAAGGAGTATATAATGACTTTTGATATTTTTAATTTTGGATTACCATATTTTAATCATAGATTAATATTCATGTCATGTTACACTCTCATTGGGATTCTGATTCATTGTTACTATAATGGTAATAGTTTATTGATAAAATATAATCATTTATTTGGTTAGTTTACAATTACGAATCCATTGATGAAATATTATGATCCATATAAAATTTTACCTTTTCAATTTTCATCAAATCTTGTTATTAATGATATATTAATTTAATGGTACTATTTTTACATTCATTCCTAATTTATATAAATAAGAAATAATATAAATAAAAAAATGACTTTATTTCTATCTTTAGTCAGAAATCCCTTTTATTCAAAAAAAATTTCCTACATTTTTCTTCAAATTTATTTTAAAAGATAATTTAATCTAATTTTTTAGAAATTTTTTTTTAGATTTATATTATGAGTTGAAATAGTTGTAAAAAATATTTCATCATTTTATTATTAGTTTTCAAATATATTTTCCTTGAATGGATATTAATTATTTTAAAGATTTTTTTATGAGTATTGAAAGATATTATAAATGAATTTTTTTAAAACTTTTTTAAGATTAAATTTTGATTAAAATTATTTTATATGAATAATTTATGTTCTTTAAAATGGATATTTTCAAATAAAAGTATTTCAATTATTTCTAAGTTTCTTCTTCTAGGTTTTCAATGATCATTTCAGTGAAAAAGGTTTCCAAACTGTACACTAATCTAAAAATAATTTCTCAAAGTGAAAAGGATATATTACTCATCTTATATTTTAAATTATTTTTAAAAAATTACATTATATGTTTTATTAAATTTGATTTCAAATAAAATGATTTTGAATATGTTTCTTGTTTTTAAATATAATTTTGAATGAAATACTATTTTCATTAAGAAATTATCCATGTTCTCTTTCAAAAACTTTCTCCATATAAGATAACACAATTTGATACAATATATGGTTTAATATAGACATGATACAAGAATTCCATTCATATTAATTCCATGAATGTTTTAATGTTATAATTGATTTATGATTACGAAACCTGTTTCAATTTCACTGATTATATCATAATATAATTCTTGTGAAACCCACTTCATTTCATTGGTTATTATATTGTGAAATTACTATGAAAACTCTATCCCTTTCCAAATGCTATTAAATGAATAAATCATTTTGATAACCATTTTATTTCATGGGTTATGATGTGATGTTTATGAAACCCATATATTTTTATGGGTTATGACATTATTAATGTTTTGTAATCTTTTGAAACACAAATGTTGTATACAATTATATGATGGGTGAGACCAATATATCCTTCCAATTAATTAGGAAATGATTTATTTCTAAAGAGATAGTCATGGATGTAATCGGGAGTGTATTCAGTTTAGTAATATAATTTTTCTGCTAAGATGGACCTGATAGAGAATCATGACTATGAATTTGGATTGGGTGAGTGATGCCATACTATTAAGATGATCTTAATAGTTAACATGGAATAACAAGATGGTTTGAAGGGTAAACCCATACTACTATGATAGATTTGGGAGTAAACCATGACAACTAATATGGTCTTGGGAGTGAACCTTAGCGACAAAGATGGTTTTGGGAGTGAACACTAACTACTATGATGGTTTGGTGAGTGAAACCATTCATTTATGATGTCCTCAAATACGAGACTTGACTACTATGGAAATAATTTTATAAGTTTACGTGTCTCTAAAAATTTCATATCTTATACCTATGTTATTATTTCATAACTTATTCGATTTGATTCAAGAGTGATTCATGTGTCATTGACTACCATAATTTATTCCTTGGATATTGATTATGGTCTATTATAAGTGGGGTATTCCCTTCTAATGATACAATAATGTTCTCATACCCTTATATACGGACTGTATGCATATATATATATATATACCTTGTATACCCTTGATGAGGATCTAAGGTCACCCATTTCATATGTTTCCTTTCCCCTGTTATGAATAATGGTTTTTAGTAGTATTACTAAAGTGGAATTTCATTAAGGGAATTGTTGAAGATATTTCACCAATATAGAATATTATGTTTCCATGTTTCCAAATTTTCAATCCTTTTACAGTCCTCAGGAATGTACTTTTTAAATGTAATGAATGTTCATATAAGATGATGTAATATCCTTATATGTTAATCATAGGTCTTTATAGTTGGTATCAAAGGAAATTTTTAGTCAAACATTGGAAACTAGGATGAAATATATATAGTGATATGTGTAGGAAAATTTCAAAGGATATGTCTGGGATATCTCTGCATATTAGATTATGATGTCATATATTTATAATAATATATTCATAATTAAGACACCAAAGAAGTTATTTTTCGTGATTAATTAGTTTCCGTTGTGATAAGTGATAGTCACAATGTGATTTGGTGTATTATTCAATGATGTTAAATAGAAGGAACTGTTATTATGATGGATTTGATAGAAAATTGGTTGATGAGATGTTAAATGGGATGATAAATACATTTAAGGATGTTGTGATCATAACTAATCATTTATCATGGAAAATGATAAAAAACGTATACTGTAACAGACTATTAAAATCACCAAAAGAATATAAGGAAGGAGTTTGGGGAGTCTTTAGGTAATGGAGACCATAGATGAATGATTATTATGATTCATTTGTTTCAATAATATAGAAAAATAAAAATGTGTGGTTCAATTAGAGGTACCAGAATATGATTTGATGATGTAAAATAAGGATACAAATAATTTAATTGAAATGGAAAATGAATATTTTGGATAATAAAATGAATGAGAATAATGGAATCCCTATGACATCCTTAACGATTTAATACCTTAAATTTCAAATGAATATGCATTATGAAAATCAATGTCTTAAGTTGAAATCTCCTAAAGGGAATCAACATTGGGGTATGGGTAAATGTTATATTGCTGTTGATGATGAGACTACATTCGAAATATGAACAGATAAAGGTATTCTGTAATAGGATAATGTATCCCTATTATTGGAATATGGATGAAGTTGATTAATCAATGTGTTAATGTATTTGGATTCAAGAATTATGAATTGTTAAATATATAAGGATTGTTTTGTTTATAATTTTATCTATGGATTTAGGAGAATTTTTTAAACGGTTCTAATAGACAATACAAATGATTTAATAGAAAAGTGATATTCATGGGAAGCATAACCCATAATATGTTCTCAATTATGAGATAATGATGTTTTTATAAAGATAGGTTGGATATGAATATGTTAACAAGATTGTATTGATTTCCATTGAAAAGAATAATGATTTGATGACAATGTATTTTATTCTATCATTAATGCAATTTAATTTTTTTGGATTTATTTAATATATCAAATAATAATTGGAATAAGAATAATTTATTGTTTTCAATAATTATTTATGGTAATTTCTATGATTCATGAAAATACATGATAAAGGTATTCACATGTTTGGATAACATGTTCTAAACATTTATTTTCATAATGTCATTTGGAGTAACCTATCATTATATTTATGCATCTCAAGATACACTAATTATTCCAGAATGAAAAAAGTGAATTCATTTCATGGAATAATAAATGAAGTGGAAATTGATCATGCAATAATAAAGGGTGATATTGTTATGAAATAATGTAAGTATATCTTCTTGTGAAAATTCATTATCCTAAGAAAATGTTTCTTGAAATATACTTTTTCTATTGTTATCATTATTTTTTATCATATCAATGAACTTATTCAGGCCTCTTTGGTTTATGATGGTGTGATCATTAACATTATATTTACCATGTTTTCTATAACTCTCCAATAGAATGTGATATATATATTTCTATTCCACCTCCTTGTTTTCACCTTCCACCTTTTTTCTCCAATTTGGAAACCAAGTTATGAATTACATTGGGGAACCACATGATTCCAAATTTCCTATTTTAAAGGTTGTTTTTGTATTCATTTTAACATCGTTGGTTTTGATTAAATGAAATTTCATGTTTTAAATCATTGATAACCTGGACCAGCTTTGAGATTGAAAATCATTTTAATGGGGTATAATGTAACACACCTAAATTTTGTTGTTTTTTTTAAATTAATTCAATATTCTCAATATTATTAATTTCATGGTACACTAAATATATATTATCTTGTAATAATGAACTATGTTTTTATTTCATAAAACACAACACTCTATTAACTTAGAACTATATGAAACCCATAGATTATATTTCAATACACACAACACTATGTCTCACAATACACATAATGTGGAGTTCCTATGACAGATTGTGTTATAATAATGATATTTTTTTCCGAATTAGAATTAGCTATTAATATTGTTATGAAAATGTTATTATAGATACTAAATAATCATTGGAATGGATCTTATTAACAAGATTAAAGAATGTGCAAAAATATGATTTACACATTTATATAAAATATTCCATTTTCTTATCAATTATGTAACAACACAAGTTTTCACAGTACGCTTCTCTTTGAATAATACAGTAGAGTGTATTGTGCGCAACTTTGAGTTCTAATACACCACAACTAATCAAACTATCAGTTATGAATAGTAATACCCCATTTTTGAAATATTATAAATTTTATCATTCAAAATAGAAATCGTTTTTGGATTTGGAATATCAAAATTACCCTAGGTTGAGTTTTTGATATTTTTCTGAAAACTTTAAATTTTTGATGAATAGTGAAAAAAACATGGATTTATAGTTTAAAAAAGAATTTTTATTTAAAGAATTTTTTATTTTATTTAAATTTATTTTAGGTCAAAATATATTAATAATATCAATATATGTTCAATGTAATTCATTGGAGTTAGTATATAATAAGTTTAGATATATGAAACTATTATTGAACATTTCAACATCTTTTCCCACCTCCTAAGAGAATTTCCAAATTCACATAAAACATAATTTAACCATTTCTGTGAGTGGAATTTTGAAAATCCGAGGTACACTGTTAATATCAAGGAGTAAAATTTGGTTCAATAAGTTTAAAAAAATTATTACTGAATAGTAACTGTTTACTTTTATTTACCATGGTTAAAAGTAAATAAGGTAATTAAGGGTCAAAACGATATTATTATTACACTAAAACATGTCCTAATTCTAATGGATAAGTATAATTCGACCAAAAAAACCGTAGGAATAAAATATGAACCACTTTTTTCCACATGGATTAGATTAGGACATTTATTATTTTTTAATTCAAAGAAGAGATAAAAGATTTAAAATCAATGTTTACTAAATAAAACATTTTTAATATAGGGTTATACATAAGATAAATTCGATTATAAATATTTTTTATTAATGTAAAAATATTTACTATTTTATGGTATTTTATTTATAATTTTTAGACATTAAATAATTTAATTTATTTATGACACAATGGTGACACAATAATTACATAGTTAGTGAAATATATTAATAATTGATATTATAAATATCTAAATAAATGTAATTTTAGACTTTTTATAAATTACACTAATTTTATAGGTTAATATGACATATTAGGGGAGGTTTGATGTGTTTTTTTCGAATTAATAATGCTGTTATGAATTTAGAAAAAACAAAATACCAAATAGTGTCAAAATTGACATAAACGGATTTTAAAAACAAATATTATATTATTACATGATATTATATTCCAAAAAATATAATGTTCAGCCAAAGGACTTATATAATGATAGGTGTATAATTAATGAACCACTTGGGGTTCTCTTGGAGGTATATAATATGTTTATTAACCATATAATATAAAAATACAAAGAGACATAGTAAATGTAAAACTATTTAACTAAGAGTTAAATCTAAATATTAAGGATAATATAGTGACCCAAACCTGTATAAAACCTATTGGTTGAGTCTTTTTTGAACCATACCTACCTTAGCCTTTAAATAATCTATTTTGGAGAAATTAGAATCCAAAAATGATTTTATTATAAAAGAATTTTCCTAGCATTTCTAAGGTGCCTGTCACCCCTCTTATAAAAGGGCACTCACCCTTCTCTCTAATTCACACCTTCAAATGATTTTGGCTTGGAAAAACCCTGCCCAAATATCCACTCAACATTACCCAGTTAATCCTAGAGGCATTCCTTTAGTCATAAAGCCAACTTAAGGATCCTTTTTGATCAAATCAAAAGAATGAACCCGAAGAAGGGGGAATAATATCACCACCCTCTTACAAGTTATTTTCTTCTTCTACTTGTTATTTCATTGTTATTTCCATTTTAAAATACTAACTGAAGTAGATTCTATATAAGGTGGTGTTAATATAAATATGATACAACCATATTCATTATTCTATCCATCATTTGAATGACATGTCACCATACACGCGTACGTACGGATTACCATCTCTACATCGTGGTGTAATTTTTATTCAATTCATTACTATTTGGATGGGAATAATAATGTGTGTAATTCATGTAAATAATAAACATAACAAGATAATTATTCTATATATATGATATTTCATACAATTAAATATTATTTTAATATCAATAGAATGATATTATCACTCGTGCGTACGTACGGATTACCATCTCCACATAGCGATGAGATTCATTCCCCATCGTATGCATTCAAGAGAAATTTTCATTTGATGATTAAAAATAATTTTTAAAGACTTTAAATCATTATAGATATGATTTAGATACATCCCATCCATAATAAATATGACTCAAAAAATAAATAATATAAAGGAAAATGAATATATTAACACCCGAAACGACGATTATACTATGATATTATTAACAAAACAATGTTAAAAGATCATATATGATATCATATTAATGTATATGATTCTTGTATAATAATATATCAATTATTTCACCATTTTAAAAGAGTTTAACCTTCCATATACCAAGGAAAAGTACAAGGTAAGGGTTAATTTCACAATCTCTTTATTATCGGAGCTTGTTTTTACGTTTGTATCTACTGGGACATCTTTATCATCCACATCCATGTTTCTTAAAAATGTATTTCAAAACATTCTTGATATTTTTTAGGCTACGGGTTAATTTTATTTATTCCCTTGTTAGAATTTTTATAAGATGTTTATAAAGGAACCATTCTATCATTTTCCAAACAAGGTCTTTTTTAACCTTTTCGATAGAATTAAGGTAAGAATATAATTTTTAACTTATATGGTTGGTGCGACTACTTTCCACTGTTATAAAATCATCAAATATTCCCTTAAAATATTATGTGAATATTTTCAATGTAAATGTTTTCTTTTAAAATTATGTGACTTTTATATGATTTCAAAAAAATAGTTGTATCCCTCAAAAAGTTTTGATTTCATCTATGTCGACATTCATTGAATGATTTTAAGCTTATTTGAAGTTGATTTATTATGATACAACACATGCATATTGTATTGAAGTTTTTGTGATATGATTGACCATGGATGTCTTATTTTTATACCATTCATTGTTTATAGAGAATGTATTGACATTTCGTTTGGTAGTTTTAAAACGAAAGTTTATGTAATGTTTAAACTTTTTCATATGAGGAATTAATTGGACTTAGTAAGTGACGGGTGGAGCCCGATATAGCTCCTTGATGAATCGATATGTCTCATGAGACAAACTTGTGTCTTGGCACAAGGTCTTGACAAAATCATATTTTTAGTCTTGACATAAGACATTGACTATATCGTTATGATAGTCTAGAAATATGCATTTCATCATTATGAATGTTGTTATTGATATTGCGTGTGATTATTCGTCTAGTAGAATATCCATTTGGATAAGAAAACAGAAATATTTCATTTTATTTTTATACATATTTTGCTGAAGTTCATGCTTAAAAGGCTTTTTTTAGTTATAAAATTCCATAAATGTTTATGCTTATTTTTTGAATGATTCCTCAATATTGTTATCCTTACTGAGCATCTGATCGCACCCCATTCTATGTTTCATTTTTCCTAGGATGTGAAGAAGTATTTTATGACTGACATTTAGGGATAGTTTTCGGGGATATGAGAGTGGACTGTGAAGACTATGTTCTTGTATATTTTCACATTATGATGTAATATAAGATTTATGAATGTATGTAGTGTTTCTAAGGATACTTAACTAACCGGTCTTTCAATACTTGATATTTTTTTACCACGCCAATGTTATGTAATAATGCACAGACTCTTGGAAATTGGGTTCAAGGAATTACAAATTTGCTATAATTTAATCTAAATCTATTTAAATATTATAAAATTATTTTATAATGGAAAATATTTCTCTACGTATAAACAACATTTTATCTAAATAATTTTAACAATCCAATTTTTTTGAATAATTAAAATAATTTTTATATATTATGTATTAAATAAATTGTTTTAGCAGCCATTCAATAGATTTTATAGGAATAAGGTAATAATAAATGATATTTTATAAATTAAAGAGGTATTTTTCTAAAAGTTCATTTTTCTCCCTTTTAATGGAGAACATATTTGAAATATAATTTTATAGTGTTTTTGAATTTTTTTGGACAAAATAGACATTATTTTTTAATAGGAATGTCAAATTTCACATTGTGTCAATTTTTGTATTTTTGTAATATGTTTCATTTTTTATGAATAGTAAAAAACACTGAATTTTAATTGAAAATTTCATTTTCATTTTATTTATTAATATAGTTAAATAATATTTTAATGTTGTTTTAAATTGTAATAAAATAAATAATAAATATATTAATCAAACGTAGGTTATGGGAGCCAATATCCGATTAAAATTGGGTATAAAAACATTTAAAACATTAGAGCTTTTTCATCATAGAAACTCATTGTCTCATCCCATATAGGGGATTCATTTTAAATTAATTTCAGCCAAATATGTTATTAGAATTTGGGAAAATGGATTCTGGATTTTTTATTAATCATAATATATAATTCAAAATATGTTCAAATTATTCTTTGGCCCAAAATATTGGTGACAGTAATTAAAATGAATTACTATGGTTAAGGTAAAAACATGATTTTTAGTGGTAAAATTTAGAACATATGGTGTTAAAATGGCCCTGTATATGTAGAGATAACCAATGATGGAATATTTTTTACATTAAACCCTCTAGAATCTAATTTCATGTGCTTTTAGGCCTTATATTAGGAGAAAATGTGGTTATACCTAACTTTCAATAAAAAATTACCAAGGGTTGATTATCCCTCCCTTAAAAAATTCCACCTATTCTCCCCCTATCAACCCACCTCTAAATCACATTGTATCATCCAAAACCTTCCCAAATAAGATCCCATATTACCTCCTATAAACCTATATTCCTCACATTTGTGAAAATGAAATCCATGGATGCCTTTTCTATAAACCAAAAGATGTTACCCAAATAAGAGGTAACATCATTCAACAAGATTTTATTTAATTCCATTCTCCACCACCTCAATTATCATTATTAAATACATATATAATAATTTCAATATTATAAATATAGTGATATTTTGTTATGTTAAGGTTATTATCTATATTTAATCAAATATACGTCAAATGGGATACAAAATCATTGTTTGTGTGTGTGGTGGACTACTGCCTGTCAAGATGATGCTTCGTGTTCTTCCATTAACACATTTCATGGTAAACAATAATGTTGAAATTAATATTTTTAGGTAATATATATTTATATATATGATATTAAAAATTTAGTTATGATTTTTTAATTTTTATATAACATATTACTTTATTATTTCCATTTTTTGTGAATACGATAACACTTTTTGTGGATGTGTGGACTACCACCTCCTCAAAGACATGAGGTTCATTAAAATTTTACGTTAAATGTATTAAAGATGGGTTTAATAAAAATATGTGATATATATTACATAATAAAAATAGTATTCAGATAATATATATATATATATATAATTAACATTCCCTTATTAAAAATTACAATATGAAAAGGAAAACATCATCCATGTGTATGTACGAACTACCAAATCCAGGAATAATTTATTTCAAATTTATTTTATTTAATGATTAATATAAATAATTTTATAATGATTATATAAGATTTTAATATGATATATAAATTCTTTAAATTATTAAATCATGACTTAATTAAGATCATCAATAATCAGAATACAAAACATATATGAAAAAAATGGTTATTACTCGAAATGAAATATTAAAATTAAATTGTTAACAAACATTTAATATAAAGTCATATGTAAATCATATATATAATTTTATACATAAAAAGGTTATTTGGTAGATTTATAATTATAAAATATGTAATACAAATGTGGTTATATTATGTACAATTAGAGTCATGAATTTAGGAAAGGGAATTATATTTCGCCTTCTTATAATCATGAGATACATTCCATATTCACCACATATTTATTTAATTTGTTGTATATAATTCCCTAAGAAATTTTGTATCATTAAAATAAATTTATTTAATGATACTAAATGTTCCAATCGATGTTATTATTTGATGTTGATCCCAAATCTAATGTTACCCAAGTAGCAAAGGGATTTTTGTGTCTCACACGTTTTTTTTTTGCGATACTTATGGCACAAAACCCACTCATTTATTATGTGTAGTGTACATAATGAACCTGAAGGTATTTTAGGATTCATAAATATAAATTTATTTGAATTTACATATAAATTTTATGATCGCATATTCACAGGGTTTTCAGTTTAAATGTTACCAAATTGGTAAGGTAATTTTTTCCATGTATGGATTTCGAGACAGATGATATGTAATGCACATACATTCTATTATGAGTGGAATATAATTCCCATTGAAATGTTATATAAAAAATATAATTATTATAATTATATTTTAAACTTAACTTAATTTTACTCCCCCTTGTGGATTATGATTCAGAGTTACAAAAGTGTTAATATTTTATTGATATGCTCTCATCGTTTATCAGAAATGTGTAGGATTATGCTTCCATTAATGAAATATTATTATCCATATCTCAAAAGATATTATTAAATTTATTATAATATTGTTTTTAATTATAACTACATATAATGGTACCATTTTCCACTAATTATTCATTATTATAAATAGGAAAATGATTTTAAAAAAATAAGTCATTATTTCTCTCATTAGATATAAACTTTTTTTATTATGAAACAATGTTTCCGATCAATGTTTTCAATACATTTTAAATGATATTTGAAGATAATTTTCAAGGAAAAATATTTTAATAGTTTTTATGTTTTAAATTTTTTTTGAAAATATTTTCAATCTTTACTTATAATATTACAAGGAAATTTTTAATGGAAAGTATTTCAATGATCTCCGAGATTAATTTATATGTTTTTAAATATATTTTCAATGGAAATAGGTTTCAAAAATGTTTTATGTATTTAAATTGTTTAAAATGATTTAATAATATTCCATTATATGTTTTAAAAATATATTTTCAAATAAATTGATTTTAAAAATTTCCATGTTTCTTTTCTGTGTTTTTGAAGTTATATTCAATGAAAAATGTTTTCAAAAGTTTTTTTTATCAAAAAGTGTTTTTCAAATCAAAAATGATATTTTCTTCAAAAAATGATCTAAATGATATTAAAAATATTTTTTTATAAGATACTTCAATGTAGTTTTCAATGGAATGAATCATGAAAATGTTTGATGTTTTAAAATTATATTATTAAATAAATATCATTTTATTTAGGAAATCATTCTAGAGACATTTAAAAATTCTTCCCAATATAATATAACATCATTTTATATAGTTTTTGTTTTACATTGGATGTGATCCAAGAATACCATTCATATTATTTCTCTAAATGGTTTCTGATTCAAAGGAATGATGTTTATCAAACTAGTTACTTTTTCATGGGATATACCATGACAAAATGCTTATGAAACCCATTATTTCACAAGTAATCCTATGATAAAATTTTTATGAAACATATTTATTTTTCCATATGTTATGATGATATTAAATGCTTAAAATATATATTTAATTTCATGGGTTATCATATAATGTTTTTGAGACCTAACTCTTTTTATGGATTATGATATGATGATTTTTTTCTTGTGGTACACAAAAGTGTGATGTTAGTATGTTGAAGGTGGGCCATACATGTCCCTCTAATGAAATAGGTAACTATTTATATATCATTGGATATATATGGTTGTAATGGGGAGTGAACTTAGTTTAGTAAAGGAATTTGCCTCCATTGGTGGTATTGTGAGTTATCCTTGACTTGTAATATGGTTTGGGGAGTGAATACAGACTACTAATATTGTACTACGAGTGAACCATGACTAATTTAATATTTTTTTAAGTGAACATATGCTACTAAAATTGTAATGGGAGTGATCCTTGACTACTGAAATATTCTACGTAGTAAACCATGACAACAAAGGTGTTCTTATAAGTGAACCTTGACTACTATTATGGTTTCAGGAGTGAACCCATGTTCCAAATACAGCATTGGATGTAATTATTGACTACCATGGATATCATTTGATATGTTTTTGGTTCTTCCAAATTTTCATAACTTATTCCTATGTTATGATCTGATCACATATGCACTTTGATTTTCTCAAGATTAATGTCTTATGAACATCCAACATTATTTCATGACTCCTGATTATTATCATTGATATGGAATTAATGATCACATAATTATACGATCACACTGTCATGCCATTATGATCATGTTATGCTTATATATCTCTCTTGTCTACCCTTACTGAGAATCTGACCTCACCACTTTCTTATGTTTCCTTTAACCTTATTTTGAAGAAATGTTTTAAGTAGTATTACTAAAAGAGATGATATTTATGGAATAATATGAATATTATAAACCATGATAGAAAAGTTTCCTTCCATTTTTGAAAGGAAACAATAATATTACTATCCTTATGCATTCAATTTTTTAATGTGTCGAATATTCACATAAAATGATGTAATATCCATTTTTGTTATGCATGGGTCACTATACCTATGAGGGTACCACTATGTCACTATAGATTTAGTTATATAGGAAAACTTTCCGATTTTATGGATTCAAAACTCTATAAATTTTATTGGAATCATATTTAAATGTAACCCATAACAGTTAAAATATCATGTTTTCATAACAACCCAATATGGTTATCTAACAAGAAAAAATCCCTAACTGAACTAGATGTGTCCAGTTGTGCATTTTTGGATTCGGTGGTATATGTTGTCAATAGAAAATACATTAAAGTACATCACATTATTCATATATACCATTCTTTAATTAGTTGAACTATCATTCCTTTATTGTAACGGTACATGAATTTATACGATATAATTAATAGTCATGTAATTTTAATATGTTTTTTTCGTCTTTCACAAAATAATAAAGTTACATATATGTTGGTTCTATTGTATGGGGCTCCATTAAAAATATGTAATGACATGTAAAATTTCTAAATAATAATTTTTTAGACATTTATCAATATCCACTATGGTTTAAGACCATGTATCCAATGGTTCATGGCTCAAATACGTCATAATTTGTTAATTCAGGTTCCAAGATCATGCTATATGGGAAAAAATTCGCTCGATGAAGAAACTCTAATAACAAATATTTTTTAACCATTTAACCATTATAAAATGTTATTAATGCTTGGAATATATAATTCATGTAACGTACCAAAATCTACAGTAAACAAAGGCCCTAAAATAAATATGGCATGTAATATTCATGAAATTTAAATCTTTATGTTCATACAATGATGAATAAATAACTATTCCTTAACACACTAGGCCAGTGTAAAAATAATATAAATCATATATATAAATAACTAGCTGAATTGCATCACCCATTCATGATGAAATAATAATCAAATTTAAAAATGAACAATAATATAGCTCTTGATAACATGATCTTCCCCATTTCATGGGTAAACAAGACACATAGACGAACTATCTACCTAATTATGAAACATTACTAGTCACATATATACCATCCCAAAATAGTTTAAAAAAGGAAACGAGAACTATTGATACCATATTATGAAAACATCTCATAGGATCCACTTAAACATTTCTCATACCCTGATCACCCCAAAACCCCATGATTGCATCCCCATAAAAAATAGTATGTCGAATTAATACAACTTTATAATGGTGTTACAATGGTGAGATAATACCCTCATGATCATTGTATAACATTTTCAAATATAATATATCAAAATCTGATGAAGATGAATAACATAGAAGTGGAAGATAATAATAAAAACAAATAATCAAAAATAAAACAATATATATAATGCATTATCATGTTGTAATGATTTAATGTGTAGAAATGAGAATAAAAATAATAAATTCAATAAGACAAGATATAAAAATAATAACTAAATATAAGAATCCATCCAATAAGGACAACCTTTGTATATTCTTGTCCCCTTTCTCCAAGAAGATTCCCAATATACAAGGAGTAGAATCAAACAAGAAAGTATAATACATGATCCTAATCATACAAACATTAAGTATTTCTAAGTAACAAACGGTGGACTTGAAAAGGTATCAGATACACTAAAATGGTCATAAAAAATGGTGCTAATGTAATATATTCTGTGAATATAAAATAATACACTATACATGTAAAATAAGTAAATAGTGATTCAATAAAATTAGTCAAATTGTATTAGGTTCCCTAACAACATGAGGAAGATTGTAGCTTCCTCATCGTAATTATAAATATCTCTTAACATTACATCATGAATATGGAAGCATAAATTTAACACATATATAAAGAGACATACATGAACATTCTAGGTTTGTAGTTGAAAGACCATGACAACAATATATAATATTAATAATAATAATACCAATAATAATAATAATAATAATAATATAAGCTGATTTTTTTAAATATTAGGACAAGACCAAGAATTTAAACAGGGGATATGGAACACCATTCCCATCAATATCAATTAATAATGCGAAATTATAGGCCTAATATTTTAATTATGTGTGTAAAACTTATGTTAGACCACCCAAATGGATGTGAAATATCGTTTTCAACATCCAAGACTAATCAGATGTAAAAGATTATGTCCAACAACCCTAATCATGCTGTCATAGTAATAATAATTTTTACGGTGATCCCACATTCTCTAGGACACCGTCACTATGGAATTTTATAAAGAGGAACTTGATATATCTCAAGGTTCATTGTTATCCCATCTGAACTATGAGCTCGTCGAATGTATTCCTACTTCGTAAGCCAAGGATAACTCAAGGGGTAATAATTTTCACATCTTACTTTTAGTCACATAATTTTTATAGGGTAACCCCAATAATAATGTATGTAATAATATGGGTCTCGGTGAACTATCCAAAATGTGGTAGAACCATTGATGGAAAAGGTATATTTTAGACCCTTGTTATGTTTGGGTTTCATTTTTTTCAATATATAAATTTTTATGATTATGTAGAGAGGGTAATGGAAATCAGTATTTAAGAAGGTATGACTGGTGCTTTTAATCAGATCTAGAACCATCAGTAAAATAATCAGATCTAGGCTAATAGCATGAGTTAATACTATCCAATTGAATCATATTTTTTATAAATATTCATAAGATGCTTCATAACTTAAAGTGAAATGATATTGACGTTATAATGGATCTAAGGAAAACCTACATATAATTTAATATGCCATATTTCACAAATTTCTTATGTTTTTAGGGACTTGTGATGTAATAATTATGGGAGAATGGGGGAGATCAGGGGCTACCAATATTATTATGTTTTGGTTGCATATAATAATGTTATTGATGAATGGGAATTTACAATAAATTCTATTATATGTCTGAAAATACTGAAGCTGATCATTAACATATTCAAAGGCATGATGAAGTCATGATTATAAGATGTGGTTTGTATAAAATTATTGTTTTTTTGAAATTATTAGAATAAAATGAGGACTATTTTTGATTCTAATAATTGGTATGATAATTATCGACGTGATAATATCAAAAGGCTACAATATTGATTGTAAGGACGAAAACAATTCACTGCCACCACTAGTCCATCAGACGTGGTATTCCACTAACACATCATAATAAATTTTGACATAGATTTGTTTTCATATTTTTTAGTATCATTAATACATAAAGGAAAAAATAAAATTGTAGTAAAAATGTTTGAGAATGTTTTATTAGTATTTTAGTAAGGTTATTAAAAACATAAGTCACATCTTGTGCCCTCACATTTTAGTGAAGATAAAAAGAACATAAGAATTGATTTATTCAAGAAGAGGTGATGAATAATCGGACATGCACTAATGATTTCTGTATGAGTAGAGAAAAGGTAGATCCATTATATGTAGGCTAACACTAATAAATTCATCAGATTTGGGATCATCATTATTGGAAATTGATGAAATGTAGAAATACTATATCATTTCATATGAAATGATTTGATCCATAACTTATGTATATTAAGACTATTAATGTTTATAATATGTCATCATAATGGGATGCCTTCAGTTTACAACATGTAACAATAATAATGATGAATGATAATGAATAATTGGAATAAAGAATCAAATTGATGGATCAGAATGATGGAAATATTATAAACTTAAAGGATTTTTGATTCAATGAATAGCACAAAGAATTATTATGAATCATTTAAGAACTCAATGATTGATCAATTATTAAATCATAATTGTTGATTTTGATGATTTGGTTGAGCATGACTGATTTTTAGAGTCCTACCAAAATAATTTCATGGTTTTTATAAAAGTAGAGCCTAGTGAATTTTTTAGGGAGTGAAACATGAATTCTTAACACGGTCTGAGATATCTGAAATATTTTTGTCATGTTTTTGAGTTTCCAACAATAATTTTTTATGTTGAAACTATGTATGTTTCATTGGAACAAGTCCATCAAATGGAGATTTGATCCAATCATTGGGGAATCTTCTAGGATGAAGCTTCATTGGAGAAAGTCCATCATAGTGATCCAAATGAGGCTACATCCATAAAAAAGGTTTACGAGACTGTATTCCATTAGACCGAGGAATTACGAGCTTCCAATTGAATTATTTCCCAATTTATAAAGTAAGTGAAGAAGTTGAATTCAAACTAATCTAAATCTGATAGAACCCATCATACTGAGGGAAACAGATTGAGGAATATCATACTGACGTTTTCTAAGGAATATTTCTAGATAGAGTTTCTAGAAGATAAACCAATACCAATAAGTTCCCTAGATAGTTTTTATGTTCATGAATATTTTACATTTGTAATGTTTAATTATTTTTACTTTTGTAGCACGCAATAAATTTAAAAAGTGGATCATAAAGGGGAAGGAAAATGAATATTGTAGCTATAGAATCTTACAATTTACTGAAAAATGTTGTCTTTATAGGTTTTATTACCATATGTGGGAAAATGGATATTTAAATATTTATTTGTGGGGTACAAAAACCTATATGAAGAAAACATTACTAGGATTTTATAACTATTCACATTAAATTCCATAATTATATTAGTGAAATAATCCATGTTGGCAGGTCTATACAACATGGCATAGAATAGGCCGTTATACCAAAACATGTAAGTATCATATTATGTATTCTCATTCTATTTTTTGTATGAAAGGTTTAGTAGTGAGTTATACTATAGTGGATCATATCCTTAAAAAATTTTAGAGGTTATGAAAGGATTTTGAAACATTCTTATAAATGAAACTTAAACCACTAATTCCCCCTCTTAGTGGTTTGAAATTTGGGAACAACATTATATGATAATCCGTGAGAATTATCAAATCTAAAATGGTCATAATTTATTAGGATCATTCCATATGTAAACTCAATTGTAATGAATTTTCATGCAAATATACGTGAAATATTAAAATTAATATATATCATTTGGTCCATTTCATTTATAAAATAATTAATATCTGGAGAAACATCCATTCTACAACATTAAATGTCTATATTTATGTTTGTCCAACAAAATTGTAAAATTTTAGGTAATAGGATCAAGGACCAATGGTTTTGATACATCCCTCTTATCAATTAATTTAAAATTATTTATAAATTTACTTTATAATTGAAATTTTTCAAGAATAATATTTTGTAATCTAATTTCAGGCCACATGTATAAAATTATGAATTATAATAATTTATTTATTTCCTTAAATACAAGTCACTAGAAAGTGGAAACCATAACTCACATAGTGTGGTGATTTAATTGAATATATCACTATATTTAATAATAGAATTTATTTGATATCATCTTAATTTGTGGTTAGGGTTGACTTCATTAACCTCTAACAATGTAATGTTGTTCTAGATCATAGTATAATTATTTAAATTAATTATTTTCACACTTTATAAGTGACACATAGATAGTCTAGTTCATGGAGAACAAGCCCAAAAATGATATAATTATGGAAAAAAATATACCACATACCTTATACAATGGAGTTTTTACTCATCCATAGAAATATTTGATTCAATAAATAATTATTTAAATCATATGATTCATTAAAGACCATAAAATTGAGGTATATGAGTTGGTAGAATGACCATATCAATATATACAAGAGAAACTATTAAAAGAAGCTAAAGGATTAATAGTTTTACCTATATGATTCAAATTAAATTAGAGAAATCCTATTGGGGAAATTATAAAGGAGAAACTCTCATATAGTGAGGAATATGAATAGGGTGTACGGGAGGAGGAGATGAGTGAAAAGAAGGTGGAAATGGGGTGATAACCCATTAAGGGTAATAAGGGGAGAAATTGTAAATTCCAAACTCTTATTGATACATATTTTTTGGCCACATGATGTGGAAAATTATGTAACATTCATGCAATGAAATAGTACTGTGGGAAACCCCTTGTCATGGATAGATACATTGTTTCACATACTATGAGAAACCCACCCAATCACCTCTACAATATCCAATATATTATCCATGCAACCATTCATCCCATAAACATAGTTTAGAAATTTTTTGTGCATATAAAATAAATTTTCATAGTTACCACTTGTTCCCTTTCATAGTTTATGAAATCCTTAGGAATTTATAATAGGACTAATTGTTACAGGTTTATAGTTCGATTTACCTTTGAGATAACTATATGCCCTTGTCTATTGCTTCCCGAAACATGGATCTCTAAGAAAAATCTTCCAAATCCCATCCAAACATCCACAGTATTAATGGGTCCATTTACATTATCTCAAAAAATTAATTATATGTCTTCCACCTATCAAAATTACATTTTATAAGTCATTTTTACATTTTTACCATCCACTAAATTAAAATCGTAAATTCTATTTCAATTATCAAAGGGTTCAAAACACTAGATGTTACAAAATATCATATCAACATTTTATAATCATATAAATATATTATTAAAATTATAAAAATTAAAAATAAATTAATACTATAAATAAAGTCAAATTTTATATAAAATAAGTTATTATATGAAAAAATATCATATTTTTATGCATATAATTTATTTACTATTCTTAAAGTCAATATAGTGACATTTTTTCATTACACCTTTATGAAGATATAATAAATTTCATTCTCAATTAAATATTCCACCAAGTAACTATATATTCTAGAAATAGAAGGAAATATCCAAATTCCAATTTTCCATGGGGATTATGGAAATTATTAGAGAATATTTAAAGCCTTATAAAAATTTTCTTACCTTATATTAACCATGTCTCCCATATTGTGGTGGAAACATTTCACTATGATTGTTATTCATTTTGAATAAAAATGCTACATATTTAACAAATCGTATCCAGAATAATGCAAATATGGAATCCATATTTTCTCGATTAAATTTATATGAGTTAGAAAAAAATTTGAAACATGTGTTTGAAAGATGACGAAAGTCAATTTTTAGAGAAATAAAATAATATGAATAAAACTGGACACATATAAATATATCATCATAGAAAAATGTTTGATAAATTTTGAAACACTATAATAAATATATAACATTCTCATTTCATTAATATCATTCGTCGATAGTGATTAATTTATTTTATGAATATAAAAACATAGTAATTTAATGCAACTATTTTTAGAAAACAAATCTTT
This sequence comes from Viscum album, assembly GCA_963277665.1. NCBI lineage: Eukaryota > Viridiplantae > Streptophyta > Magnoliopsida > Santalales > Viscaceae > Viscum > Viscum album. The sequence continues at coordinate 217,992,517 of OY728155.1, forward strand.
CATATCAATTTTTTTGGCTAATTAATTTGTATCCAATAATTTCATTTCCTAAATATGTGAAAAAAAAATTTTGTTTCTTAATTTACTTATTAGTATTCATTCCCTCTAACCAAATATTTAGGTTATCACTTCCACATTAAATAATAATAATTTCATAGTATTTCATGGTTAATTTAAAGAATGTTATATTTTTAATGAAACCTATCAATGAAATCAAATTTACATATAGAGGAAAATATCATAAAATATCCTAAATTTACATTATACCCTTAATAAGATAAATTTATTCATTAATATTCAGTCGCATTGATACAAATAAATGAGGATATCTTTGTTTCATCACATCACCAGTTTCCCAAGAAGATTCTTTAAATCTCTAATTCCTCCACATGACTTTAATAATGTGAGTATTGGTACTATATATTATATTATCTATATAGAACATGACTTCTATATGTTTTGATTCTTTATAATTATTATGATTTTTTGTCATAAAATCTATGGTCAGGAAAAATGATGGATCATGTATTTACTTCCTTGAGTGAGATACATTAACACATCATGAACTTGGTATACGTATGGTCGAAACATGGAGAAATAAGTATCCATCCATACTAGATAATGAACATTTAAGGGGAAATATGTTTTTGGGTCAATTTTTCATTATACTTCAATCCGATAACATTTATACATTGAGAAATTCCATGAAATAATTTATAACCAACTAAAAATGTATATTTCAACTATTTTATAGGTATACCTTTTTGTCAACTCTACGCTTCTTTGTTGAGTGTGGATATTTTCTGTACTTTCCTTCAATTCCATTATATGTTTTAGGAAAAGATATATACATTTCAACAACTTCATCCCAAAATTTTATAGTAATACACATCATCTCATTTGTTGATTTATAAGGATTCAACTGAAATATTAGGTGAAATATATTTTTTATGAAAATATCTATAGAGGAAGGTTTTGATTTCTAACACTATTGACATACATATAATGAGATCAAAACATATTTCCTTGGGTTTGAATGGTTCTATAAAACAATCAATATGCTCAATGATTATATAAAGTATCAAAACTTAAAACTGTATACAGATCATGTGGAATACTTCCACAAAACATCACGACAAAACTTAAATCATGATAATATATTATAAAATGAGGTACTACATGCAGCCCTTACATTCTATACTATATATTCTAAAATTATAATCAATATTGATATGTTATATGATATAAATTATTTCTTTTAAATTAATATTGTAATCAATTATATCCTAAAATACATTATCAACATTATATGTATTGTGTTGTCTCCTGAAAAATTACATGGTGATGCTTTCCCATTAATATTTTGGTACAGGTAATGGTTTTAACATGCCTCTAGACCTTTTTCTCATGACATTAACTTTGTAACATTCCATCCACCAAGATATATATTTTGTAATAACTATTTTCATGATGTTCCACCAGAAATGAACACGGAAATGAATATATATAATTTTTCATCAAAGAGAAATGGAGAATTTTCAAGTAACAAATTAATTCAAGATATCCCTCTTAAAATCATGTATTCATGGAAAAAATTCATGGTTCATGAAAATTATAATTGATATACAATAATTTCTAGGCCTGGGATAATTTATCAATTTATTTTTTTAATAATGAATCATCTTTCTACACCATTTAATTCTTACATAGATATATGGTTGAAGATTCATATGAGAAATATAATATTATATCCCTTGATTCAAGATTTATCAAAAAATTCATTGAGAATCCAGAAATATTAGAGCCATTATGATCCTTACTATAGATACGAAATCACAATTCTTTCGACTGAGAGCATTTTTCACCTTGTTCGTCATCCTTGGATGAGGTTGTACTGAGAATTCATAATATTTAATCCTCACCAACCATAATATCTATCATAAATTAAAAAATTTATCTATTAATATATACATTAATTCTTTATTATCTTTTATTGTATAACCCCATTTCCAATAAATAAGTTACCACCATATTTTTATTGAAAAAATTACCCAAAAACTCCAAATCATTACTTGGATAAGTTTCCACAATGAAAATTCAGTTATCTTGATTCATATTGTATAACCATATCATTATGTATAAGGATACATCCAAGTAACATTTTCTATGAATAATAATAAATTTCAAACCATATCCAATATTTGGTATTATAATCATAGGTTTTATGAATAAACTATTCATGAGTTTAATAAATTTTTCCACAAATTCATTTATCCAAATTTATTGGGCTCACATCCATGTTTACATGGTGAATAGACTGGAAATCCATTATAAATAATTCTCATAGAATAAATAATATCTTTCATAACAAAAAAACATCACATTTAAATAATAATGGATAGTGTATGAATTTTTTTAATAACCTCTATGTTTTATAGATCCACTGATATCTATCCATATGATATTATGTAACCTACGAATGAAAATTTTTATAGCCCAAATTTACACTTGCTAATTTTTTCATATTGGTTATTCTTCCTTAGGAACTTTGCCACAATTATCAATGATTCTTCATGATATTCATTACTATTTTTATATACAAGAATATAACTATATTGAATATAAAAATATATTATGATTTTCTTTAAATACTCTATTAATTTATTCCATGATTATAATATGTAGATTAATATGTTGAAATGGAATCTATATTAATTCATAATAAAAATACATGGTATGAAAGATTTTATTGGTTATATACTCCTTCTTAACTCATAATTTATGATATCAAGAACAAAGAAAAATCAAATAAAAATATTTAGATATATTTAGTTAATCAAACAATTCAAAAATATGGGGTAGATGATACTTATTCCCCATTGTGATCCTGTTATGTTATTAATAACAAATTTATAGTCAATTTTATCCATATTTAAATCAAAAAAAATAAACTAGTGCACTATAATGTGTTAAACTGGGGCATATGAATTCCTAATAAAGATTTTAATGTAGTTTTTTGTTTAAATATTTCAACTAAATTTGTTTTATTTTTAATTATGCTCTGAAATACATTTAGAACCATGAATGTATTATATTGAAAAATAAAAATCACAATTCCAAGATATTATATGAAGATCTACTAAAATAAATCATGAATGCCACATAAAATTAAAATTTTATCTATTTTGATTTCTACCTAGTCATTTATGATTGATACCTTTCATTGAAGGGATTGCGATTGAAAATATATAATTAATTTTCATTAGAATTTTGAATTCATCCACACACTGATAAATAAACATTTGATCATTTTTAATATTAAATGTGAAATCAATTCCTTTGAAATTTATATGGACCCTATACTGAGAGATCTAATAAATTCCCAAAATCACATAAAATTCAAATAGAATGAAAATTATAGGATATGTAAGAATGAAATTCCCAAAAACATCTATTGGAGGTGAGTAATAAAAATTATAGGGGATAATCATACTGTTATGTGTTTTTATTGATAATTTAACATCAAACCATTATGGTGTTGACATTATACATATAATAAATTCGTTTGATATAAAACATTAGGTAGATCCATATTCAAATTATACTTTTTCATTTCACGATTAGATGTCATATTTAACTTTCACTGTAGAATTCTTTGTAGTATCTTCATTTATAATAGAAAAGGCCATTCATTAATCAATTTTCATAGGGGTTGTTAAGTCACAGTAAATCATTATATATTATATTAGGGAATATATTATAAAAATTTAAAATATATATACATCAGATGCATGAAACTTAATTGGATTAATCCTTAATACACTCTCAATAATTTTAATTCTTATTCAATTCCCATCGAAAATGTCGAGTTTGATGTCTATCCTATCAACAATTGAAGTACATTAAAATAATATTAATAAATTTTCTGTAATTCTTTCCCTCCATTTTTTATCTTTTAGGTGGTTTTAATTTACTTCATCATTTATATTTAGAGTTTGATTTTCTTTGGACCTCTATTTTTCCATGTCACTAAAACATAACAAAATATTAATTTACCACTCTACATTTCCACCATTATGAAACATTAAAGGATATATTCATAATTACTAATGTATTACATGCTTATTGATATTCAATGATATATTTTCAGTCCACTATATAATTGAACAATTTTTCATTCAATATTTGAAATTAAGTTAGAATCATACCTTCATAATCATGTAATATTTTCATCATAGGTAATAGTGGATTCATCCCCCTTTTTTCTTACCTATATGGTCCATTTACATCTTGGTATAAATGTTTCATGGAATATATTTTGTTTTTGTAAATTCTCAATTAAACTCATCTCATTCCTTAGCATGTATTTCTTCCTATTACCTATGGTTCCTGATAAGATTCCACAATAGATCAGTTTCACCTTGAAAAAAATACATATATATATTATTTTTATCATGGTACAAGCATTGAAGAGAATAAAATATCATTTAATTTAATTTATACACTGATTAGTAACTACCAGAAAAGATGACCAATCGAAGGATAATGGTTATCATCTCATAGAAGAACCAATTAAAATTTTATCCCTTCTTGTATATTTCTAAATATCAACATTATATGTGCAAGAAAATATAGCTTGAGATAGATGAATTATAATATTAACAATTTATTATATCCCATCTCGCAATCAATTTGATTTCTCTGGAGAAATTTTATTTCATTTACCATAACATTCATTTTAACATGGTGTTTCATTATTCCATCAGTTTACTAAAACAAAAATCATAGTATATTTATAGAGTATAATTATATGAGAGATCTTATATATATTATCAAAATATAATTAATTAAATACAAAAATAAAGTCACATTTATCTCAATAAATGAATCTTTATGTTTATTCATAGTTATTAATTATAATTACGATAACAGTATGGTGGTGTCCTATACATAGACTTATCTGTAGTGTTCCCACTAATGTTTTCTCACCATATTCTATAATGATTATAAAAATATCTCATCTAATACCAACCAAATAATCCAATGAAAAAATATAAAAACATTGAATCTTTTTTGGTGAATATTCTATTCATTTCATAATAATATGTCCCTGAGTAACACAATGGTTTAGTGTATCTGGAGAATTGATAAATAATAATATTATTTCAAGGATTTTCTTCAATATATTATGTAAATATCTTCCCACATTTTACTCTTCATATTCATTTCATACCATGATCTATTGATAATAACCTAGGGAAAATAAATATAAGAAACTTTGGTGTCCAATACATAGTAAGAGTAAACATTTGTGTTATACTTAATTAGAAGATATTTTTATCCTAACAATATGGAAACCTATTCATTTTCATGTTCTCATTATAAAATATTCAAATAAAAAAATCATACATTTCAAAATCATTGGATATCTAGATTCACGGTAAAGAAGGGTTTAAAATCACTATTAAATATCAAAAAGTCATAAAATCCACATATGTAATAAATGTTATATGAAATCATAATCATTTGAATAAATATTAGTAAAATCTTCTACAGACAGTATATTGTGAGCATAGGAAGAAATATATCAATATAACACATAAAAATGATAAAAAATCTATTAATAATAATTTTCACTCATTATCTTGTGAGTATAGTTAGAATCAAATCATATTCATGAAACAATTTGTAAATAAATCTACCCAGAATCTTGTATATGATTATCTTTATTAACTCATAAAATAACAATATAACTTCACCAAATTCATTTGTGGGAAATAATATACCCAACAATAACATAATAATAATTTAGTTATATAAATGTCATGAAATCATAAAACATTCATAATATAATCATATAGATTCTTTAGAATTATATATATATCATAAAAAATTCATCATCATATTCATAGAATATACAAAGAATGAACATAAGATGGAATATAGAAGATCCAAAATGATATTCTTTATTTTAGTATAAAACATATTGTTTTATCAATTTATATAATTAATCAAACCGATACATAATTATTTTTATTTGTGGTAGGAAATAGAAAATTATCATAAATGGGATAAATGTGATGTATTACACATGATTATTTTTTTGATAAATGAGAACAATTTATGGCATAAGCCCAGAACAATAAACTATATATATATAAATTAATTGAGAAAATATTCCTTGAAAATGATTATCTAAATTTTAATTATCTAATTTAATGTTTAAATGATGAATATTCAAATTCATAAGAAAAGTTGGAAATAAGAAATATGAATTTGGAGTCTGATAACATGTGTCCTATCATAACACATATGCATCATACCGATATTCTCTGTTTTATTTTTTTAGAATATAATTTAAGAATTTAAAATTCGATCATGTTAATTCCTAGATGATTTTATACCATAAAATCCATATCTAGGATGTAAAAGTGGTTTTGAGGAATAAAACTAGGATGATTTGATGAATTTAAGGTGTAAAAAACTATTTATCACCCTATGGAGGCATGTGTTCCATTATAACCACTTTATAACTCATTAATATATCATGGAATGTGATGATCCCAAAAAAGTATTCCAAAGGTAGATTAAAGGAACATACTTTAATCTAGGGAACCTATTATTATGTTGAGGAAGAGGTTTTCCACTACTTTTTACATTTTCTAATTTTATGTATATCTTTTAAATTTCTCATCTATGTAACAATAATTAACATTTTTTAAATGATCCCACATTAAAATAATTTTTCTTTTTTTAATTAACATTTATTTCTCAATTCCCATCATATTTATTGATGACTTATAATTTTTTGATGACATCAGAATTACCTAGGGATTTTCTTTTTGGGAGGTTTCATAGGGCTATAAAATTACTAGGATTCTATTAAATATTATTATAAATATATTTTTGGTGATTTTAATTGAATTTAATGGGTGTTTATGTCATCCAGCGTATAATTACATTTAAATTCATATATTTTATAAAATTTATATTCTACACTACACCCTTCCATCATGTAAATTCTTTATACTTTTGAGTAGATGGTGCCTTAATGGTTGAAAATTCATAAGGTTGAGTTGGGTATTATGGAATTAAAATATTGGATTAGGAGTTTATACTATTTGATGATTGGGGGAGGGGGGATTTGATGTTTCAAATAGGATTCCTAGGAATTCTATAATTCCACATGCAATAAATTAAATAAAATAATTTCATTTATTATAATTTGTAAAATGAATTATCCAATTAAACATTTATAATAAATAAATAATGTAGGAACCCATGTAACCATCACTTGGAAAAATACCATTCTTCAATAAAAAAATTATGTACAACATCGTTATCTGGAAGAATTTTATTTTTGTATTAAATTATATTTTTTATAACCAAAAACCGAAAATTTAATTTATTTTTAAATAATTTTAATAAAAATAACTGAGAATAAGGTAAATTATAAGTACCAATTTATTGAATGAAAATTTCCTCAATGGAGAATACCATATTAATCCATTGATCTATACAAAGAAGATAAATTCCCTTTTTTAACACCGTATGACTGGAAAATTGAAAATGGATTTATTATCGATGATGTTAGTAATATTTAGATCAGTTTTTATCTTATCACATTTTCTACATAATTTATTTATTTTTATATAGGAAAAATATAAAATAATAAATATATGAAAATAAATTTAAAATTTATTTTCCAATGGTGTTTCCAAACTACAATTATTATACAATGAATTACTTCCAATAGGTGCACTAAAAGGGTGGTTGATTATATTGATAAGACCATAAAAATTATAGTCAAGTATCACACTTATCGATCCATGAATTTTTTGAATGTACAAGTGATATTTATTTATATTTAGGAACTAGAATATATGGTTAATGAAGTCCAATTTGATTACCAAATACTATAGTTCAAATAAGAAGTTCTTGTGGATCTGTATGGTTTTTATGATGAAATTCAGTAAGTTAACACCACAATATAAGTCCATCAACAACCCAATCATCTGAAGATCCAGTTTGAAACATTATATGATGCAAAAGATTATGAGTATTAATATTCATGTGAGTATGTTCATATGGTAAAATATTTTGATCAATTATTTAATAATGATATGATGATGAAATGAAACATGATATACCTATCAATAAGGTAAATTTTCAACAACACATTTCATATATATTTCCATGGAAGATAAAAAAACCACCCTAGTGGTGGATTATAAATAGAGGATAATTATCATTTCTACGTACTTCTTCATAATTCAACTTGACACCAAGACAAACTTCCCACTGATGAAGAGAAAAAATATGATCCGACATGGGGAGTTTATCACATCATCAACTCAATTTCATTTATTATTTATAAAGATAAATTATTTAATCAATACCAAAATTAAAATTTTGGAGATTCATTAGAGAAATATTTTTACAAAGAGGTTTATGATTAAAAAATACACAAATTGAGGAACAAAAATAGCATCCCTAATAGATTTAACTTTTATTAGTGGAATCCCAGGATATGTGTCTCCCCCTGAAGAACCATAGACATAAATTTCTTATATAAAAGGGGGATAATTTGATAATAATTATCATTGAATTTATTTTTTTTAACATAAATTTTTAATATATCTCTGCCTTTGAAAATTATTTTAATATAGGACATCTAGAGTAAACAACAGAAAGTGAAGTAGATGTTTCATAAGTAAAAATCGACCAAGTGGAGCTCCCAAAATTCATCCTATAACTACTATTCATGTTAAAAGTTACTAATAGATGGTACAATGACAATATATAATCCATGTATTCCTCCAATAGAATACAATATATGTGTATAATGGAAAATTATTAATTTATTGGTATATATCCAAGAAAATATACCCACCATTAGATTTCATAAAACAAATGGCACTGCACATCTTGAGGGAGTCAAAACCTGGGGCCCACACGGGGTATCAGACTGAGATTTCCCTTTTTTTTATTTGTATAAATTTTTATTTTTATTATTTCTTTGGAATAAATTTGGACACATCCTTCCTCCTAATTTATTTGGATCATAATAGTCATGGTTCTTAAACGTTGAGGAGTTATTTTGATATTTCTATCATGATGATGAAAATCAAGGCTAGAGAAAATTGAGGATATCTATATAGATTTCATGATGGGAAAGATGGGAAATAAATCATAAATTGTGGCTTCTATTATAAAAGGTGTAATTATGTTTTGAAAGTAGATATCTTATCATCATAACTGAAGAATATATATTTTATGAAACAAGCCCATTACAACATAAAGTTAAAGTATCATGAAAAAAGGGATTATGAGTTTCAATGATTAATTTTTTTACTCTCATTATTTTTAAATTTATTTTAGATCACTAAATAATGTTTTCATTCCCCACATTGAGACCATGAACTCTAATGTCGATCTATGAGACATACTTTTCATAGGATAATCATTATTTAAGGTTTTTGTTTCCATTGTTAACATGATTGGTTTAGAGAAATTGTAAAACGATGGAGTAATGTTGAGGTTGATGGGATAATTTTGAAAAATAAATATTTCTGCTAATAAGATGATAGTTATAGATAAATTTATTGTTAGATGTGGAATTTTTTTTAATTCCATAATTTGATATTTATTAGTTTATTATTTTCATTCATTACTATGTGAAATTTTCCTAAACAGTATATTTTAATTCATAATAATGTTTCTAAACACATACTTTTCATTTCCTTCTATAATATATTTTGTGAGATTCAAAGGCATAATCTCTTTTAAAAACATCCCAAATTCCCATTGATTTTATTTTTTGGAATAATAATTTTTCATATCATCAATTCATTTTAAATAATTATCCATTCTCCATAGACCCACCATGACACCTATCTTATTACTTCCCATATAAGTTATGATTTAATTTGATAATAAATGATTCAGGTTATATTCCTACTATATAATTTCCTAGTATACTCTTATTACATTAAATTATATTCAATTATTTCTGTGTGGGGAAGATATTATTACATATTAAATGGGTATGTACCATATTTGATGATATTTTATTATTATTTTTATAACATTTGTGTGGGACCATGTAATCATTTACCTTATTATTCTCCTCTCTATAAACAAAAATATTTAAAAAACAATGTCTTCAACCATTTTAGGATAAAAAATAAATTTTCTATACTAATGATCATTTGATTGCACTAGGTTAGGTGATTGATATGATATTTTTCTTAAGAATGTTTATTGATAAATAAGAAATGAAAAAAATATTCCAAAAATAAATAGGGGATCCATTCATTATGGGTATTTGTATCATGTGCTTATGTTAATCATTTGGGGGTTTGGAGATGAAATTTTTATAAGAGTATTTAATTTGTATCCTGTTTTGATATAGTGATGTTTTCTAAATATTCAATCCAATTCTTTAGATTTATTTTAATTTATTACCAACTTTTGTTAAACCTCATAAACATATGAACCTTTATTAAATAACCTCATGATTAATTTTTTTTTCCATTTTTACCTAGTGGTGATATAAGATTCCTTGAATAAATAGGGTTTTTGAGATGTACATAAGGTGAGACAAAAGATTCATTATGCTTTTTTACCATGATCAATGGGTAAATAGAATTCAATTTTATGTAAATTTTAATGTGGAATACACATTAATTATTAACTAATAAATGTTAATTTACAAAAGAAAGAGAATTGTACTTTTGATAAATAGAATGTAAAATTTACGATTAACTGCATTTCATTGATAAGAGAGAAGTTGGATGAAATACTTTTTTGTTAAATTTGATTATCAATATTATATTCCCAATGATTTTTTTTTCATTTTTAATTTAAATTATTATGGAATGAAATTCATTCACAATGTTGTAAAATTTTCATGCTTGAGGAATAGAATGTTCGGTGTCTATGAGAATTGACATAATCAAATTATGTGTTTTTAATGTTGTATAAATCCAATTTTTTAACAGTTAGATTAATTACTAATCCTACTAGTTTATTGTTTTGGTATTTATGGTATGATATAGAAAATAATATGGAAATTGATAACAGTGTTAAAGGCCACATGGAGATGATGTCCCATGAAAAAAGGGACAAGTGAAAGACAAAACATGAATATCTTAACTAAACATCCATGTGTAAAAAGAACCAAAACTGCTGAAAATTGATGGATTGTGTCATAAAATATATATTTTTGATGTTAAAGAAGAATATTTCATTCCATTAGAAAAGTTGTAAAGGAAAATATGATATTATAGTATAGACACATTTATCACGACCGGACATAATGTGTCACCTTGTGACCTAATATTTAAATAGTCTATGTAATAATTTCATTGTTTAAAAGATTTCCATGGCTATGAATCAATAATTACATTTCATAAGACACATATTTACATGTAAAAGTGTTTTCCTAGAAATCAAAGAGTATGTTTGATGGATTTAATGTTAGAGACGCATTTTTGACCATAGTATGAACTCGTGTACAACAAATCACATTTTTAAAAAATTAATAGAACCAAGTATGTGATTAGTACCAATTAAATATAGTCCATCAGGTGATTGAAATATCATCATCATGTCTAGGGAATCTTCCATTACATTGATGAAGAGGGTTTCCCCACCATTTTTGGTAATCTAATTTCTTCCTTTTGTTTTCACATTATCATTGATCTAAACCTAAATCGTGTTTTATTATAGAGTTTGGTTATTAAAATTACATTTCAACATCCAATTTACATTTCATTATCTCATATAATCTTCTTTTGTGATCCGTTAAGCATTGTGATGGAAGATGACTAACCCGAGGCCTTGTCTTGGTTGAGGGTTTATGGTTATCTAAAATTATCATTCTTCATTTTCAAAATGTTTTAATTATAGTTAGAATTAATGAGATAGAATATAAGAGGTTACATGGTTGTAGACAATGAAATTAGTTTCAAATAAAACATTTTCAATTAATTTATAGTCTTCCCCCAATATTGGGTAATAATTTCATATATTTGAGTTAAGGATACGAGATGGTATGAAATGGTATATGGTGGGGCCATGTCTTTCAGGAATAGCATTCCATATTGTGGTGTCTATCCTCATTCACTATTGGACATGGGGGGATTTGGTATTTTAAAGTGGATTTCTAGGGATGATAAAATTACACACTAAATAAATAAAATAGATATTTTTTTGTTATGAGTTTTGAAAAATTAATTATCAAGTTCATTTTAAATATGAATGAAATAATGACTGAACCCATGTAACCCACCCTAGGACCAATGCCATTATTTCCAAACATCCTTCATTATTTCATCTATAATTTTGATAGTTTTGTTTAATATATTATATTCCCTAGTACACAAAAACAAAAACTATTTTATTTTTCCATAAATAAAAAATTGTAGGTTATTTGAATTATATTTTTTGATTGATTTATGAAAAATCTAATCATTTGAGGTGAACTTATTTATCACTATGTTGTATTAGAAAAATAAATAATTTTATTATAGACATCTGATAATTGAATTGATATCAATCTGTTAAAACCGTATTAATGAATAATTAACATTAAAGATTTTCTCATAGATGAAAAATAATTTTTAAAATATCTCTATTAAAAACCATGAGTAAATTTTTATTTTCAATTTAGAATCCCTTATTTAAAATTAAAACATTTTCCCAAATATTGTGGAAAATATTTTATTTTAAATGATCCCGAAATACGTCTATCAGATGTTTAAATTTTTTGAGTGGTCATGATAGTGGAATTTTTTTTAATTCAATAATTGTTAATAATATATTCCATTTATAAATATTAATAACAATCGACAAATATATCATAATATAAAAATATGGTTCCACATATTTTTTATAAATATCCAATAGTGTGAAAAAATAATATAAAATCTCATAGGATAATATTAAAATATTTCATGAGAATAATTATTTATAGAAAGAAAAGATATTGGAAAAAATTATTTTCTATGGAAGAGATAAATAAATTCAGTTTTAATTATAAAAATTATTTTTGTCTCATGTGTACATAATGAGAAAAAAACCTAATGGAAAACATGTAATATACAAAAATAACAAGAGAATAAGTAGTTAAATTAAATTCTTTTAGATGTAGATCGTGAAATGTTTTCAATAAAATCATAATCATAATCAATCCTGGAAGAAAATTATATTAGAACATAAAATAAATATCTAATGTCTCATATATAATCATACACGTTTGAGAAAAAAGTGTAATAAAATTAAATTCATTATAAATTTATTATATAAACATTTTAATATAAATAATACCATATATGAGTTTATTATAATAACTTATCACCCATTTATTAATAGTATTTTAGTAAGATAAATATTTTATGTGATAATGACTTTGGGTTTTATGCAGGTTTCTATTTGGATGTCTTGGCTGTTATACATTGTTCATGTATCCACAATCAAAAGTATTTTAAAACTGATATTAAGATCACATATATTCATTATATATATATATATATATATATTCAAATATAATATTTATTTATAGAAAAATTATCCACACCATTCATGGTGAAGGTAGGACATACGTACGCTTAAAAACTATTGACATTTAGTTATGAAGGAAATGAATGTTCTTGTAAATCATAATTTACCTATATATAATAATAATTATATAATATAAATCAAATATATTCATAAAATACATAGATCTTTCCTTCTATGTAATTAATAAATGCAAAAAATAACATCGCTTTGTGGGGATAGATGTCCACATATATACAACAGTGATGTTATTATATTCCAATGGATTTGAAGGAATAATGGTAGATATGATATTATAATAAAAAATGTATACTGATTTCATAAATTTCATATATAAATTTCAAATCTATCGTAGTAACTATAGAAAAATTATGGTTATGTAAAATAAATTGTGTCACTATGTGGAGTTGTTAAGAGGTAAATATGTATAAGCGATACCTTCACATCAAATTTTATGGGAATGAGTGTGGATAATATAGTTTTCATAATAAAAAAATGAATATATTTATAATACTTATTTTAGTATTTTATTATAAATACCATTTATTTAGATGTGTTAAAAGAAGATGTTTAAAAAATATTGTTATAAATTATGGTGATTACCTATTCCTTGACTGAACTCATTTAGAATCCCTCTTATGTATATGATGGATATAATTTTTATAACACCATTACTTAAATAATTTTAACAAGGATATTGGAAAGTTAATTGAACATGTGTTGTCCAATCTAGAAGGCTCAATTTTGTGTAATGAATAGAGGGAATGAGTTCCCTTTTATAAGGGAGGTAAAGGTCAAAGATGGGATTATTGAAACGATGAAAACTTATTTCTGTCGTTATCAAGATATACAATCTAAAATTGATATAAGACTAAACTAAAATTTATTATTTTTTAAATATTTTCACCAAATTAAATTTAGAATGTTTTTTTAGATTTTAAACATTATAATTTTTATTAACCCCATTGTTAACTAATATTAATCATAAGCATGATAGTTAATTTTTCAATATCACTAGATTATATATTTACATACAATGTAAAAATTTTAAAATAATTGACATGTTGATTACATTTTTTACCATATGTATCCATCATGTCATATTATATGATTTCTTAAAATTAATAAATAATTTCATCAAATATTACATTGATAAACATAACATTAATATATTTTTATGACTATTATTTAATTTTAATATGTAAACAGCTTTAAAAAAGGAATTTGAATATGAAAAACACAATTCAAAATTATGTTATAATTAACTACAATTTTAATGGAATAAAATAATTCATAAGAATTATATTACTTTTATTAAATTTAGAAACATCTATTTTTTTCTTTTAATTGGTTAAATAATATATTATCATTACCTATTAATTTAACACAATAATCAATTACTAAATATTATAATTAAATCACCATTTAAGAAAAATTAATTAAGCATTATATAACCATTTTAAACAAAAATTATTGTATTTATATCCTTATAATAAGAATTCAGAGTTATTAAATTCATTACCTTGACATATTTAATTTTAGCCATTTATTAAAATAATATAAGTTGCTAATCAATGATATATGGCATCATGAGACAACATATTAGAGACATTCAATGAAATGTAAAATCCCCACTCATTAAATATGAATAAGAAACGAGTTTGAAATATTTTAACTCCTTATCCAAATTTTTTAGCTCTAGTTTACTCGTTTTAACCATATCGATGTGGCTACTTTTTACTATGGTCTATATTAGTAATGTCCCAAAATAAAAGGTTACTTTTAAACAAATTTTACCATCTAGATCAAAATTTTGGATTGCATTTTTAATATTCATTTTCTAAATGTGTTAAAAATTTATTTTATATTATGTGTCCAAAATGTTATGAAAAGAACACTTTAGGAAAATTCATTTTATTTATATAAGTGAATATATAATGTTATCTGATCTCTAGTATAAAAATAGATGAATAATGAAAAAAATTTGAATATAAAATTTATATATTTCATTGATATAATTCACTAAGAGTGATGATTTAATTGTTTTATGTCAAAAACACATTGTGCATATAAAACAATTTTTAAAAAATCAATTATTTTACTTTAAAATACTTTTTTACATACATTTATAATCTATCAATAACTGACTAATTAATATAATAAACATATAAACCATGTTTTTCATAATTTATTTATTCCAATTATTACCGATTCACTTAAAGGCTATGTGATAAATGTCACATTAAATAATAATGTTTAAACATTATATCATGGGTTATTTAAACTCGGGGTTGTATGTAAAGAAATATATTAAGGAAAATAAATTCAATTATAAAGAACTATATAAAAAATCATCGTCAGGAAAAAAATTAGGACATATATTTTTATATACATAAATAATATATTTCATTAATAACATCATCTAATAAGTATATGTTATATTGACTAAGATAAAAGTATACAACATATTCAATAAAATAATTGATTAAAACATATTTATATTTATCTTTAAGTGATATTTTAATTTTTCATAACAAATTAATAATAAATGAATCCTTTTTATTCATATTCTATTTCTATATAAATTAAATTTAACTAAATTTTATTATTTAAATATAATTACATTAGATTTTAAATCAAAATATTTAATATATAATTAAAGTAATCATTTTAAATATATATTATTTACTCTTCCATAAATAATTAAACTATTAGACATTATATATTAATTATTATTTGTTGTTTGTAATTTATTCATATCAGTAACTATTTTTTAATTCCATGAGTACATTTTATTAAAATCAAAAATTTAATACAATAATTTTTTTAAAAATTTAGCTTTTATAAAAACATTTTCATTATAATGAAATGAATATTATTATATGAATTTAAATTTATCTATTATAAAATAATTTATTTTATTTAATTAAAATTATTTATAATGTCAATATATATATTTAACATTTAAAAATAATTATTATTTTTAGAATTTGATTTTTCCTTGCCTAAAAAAACAGGGAATAAATATTATAAAATAAAAATATTACAAAAATATACATGATGGAATCAAATTACAATACTTATTATAAATGTGGAGTAAATCAGCCAAAAGATCTTCCTGCCAGATGATATTTTGATTGATGGCATTGTTGGAAAATCCATCAACAACCATGTTGGATTATTGAAAAATATGAGTGATAATGAAGTTGATATTGAGAAGCAAGCGAGTGTAGTCTATCCAACATGTGGAGATCGACCACACAAGTTGTATCACATAATTCCATATCACATGCACGATGGTTGTTGAGTAACAATCAATCCAGAGGTTGTTCTAACCATGATTTTTGACAAAATAAAATTCATGAATCATACTCATCATCTCCACCTCCATTAAAGAAGAAAATCCACAACTACCATAAAAGAATCAGAGGATCTGAAAAATATAGTTCCTTAAGATGGCATCACATCCTAACTGGCCGAGATTGCCTTTCGATGCGTAATCCAAATTGACCATAATCCGGCTAGGGAATGGGGCATTCCATAAAACATCAAAGGTACGTCGGGGATTGCATAAGATTCCATCTACACGAAGACTTCGTAGAATGAGAAAATCGATCACCATGTTGTTGCAACATCCCTTTTGATCGAAGAAGCATCACATATAGCAAACAAGATCTGCATTTGACATACATTATGGCTAAATGATAAATTGTTATGAATAATAGAATTTCTATCATAGAAGATCAAATGAAGAAGCGCAGTAATAGCAGCATGAAAAAGTTTTATAATATGTTGAGATCTATCCATACCCATAGAACTATTTAGTTGAGATTTGACAGAGTCTTCAACCATCTACATTCAAATATGTTAAACACATAGTTCTAAAGATCAGAAGCTATGGAATTTGAAAGAAATAGATGGTTGGTATATTCTCTATTTTGATTAGAGAGAATATATTTAGAGAATAATTTATTTCCATGTAATTGGAGGGGATAATGAATGGGAATCCTATTGTGAGCCAAATGCCAAATAAGATTATGACTTGAAGGGATGATCCAGGCTTCATAATTTTTTTTAAGCAAACCAAAATCAATTTTTGAGTTTCAAAAGGAGTGGTTTTACTAGTTTTTAGAAGTGAGAAAACCATTATGATAAGGATCCCAAAGTTATAAATCATCATTATTGGAGAAATTTGTTTGTCAATGAAATTTTTAATGGTGTCTGGGAGCTATTAATTTTGGGATTTAAGAACATCTCTGATTAAAAGTGTGAAATTAATAGGTCTATAGTTAGGAGGGACCATGGAGATTAAAGGAGCACCAGTACAATTATCCAACCAAAATTTCATAGAATAATCTCAAGGGTCCATCTATCTATAATTTTTTATATTGGAGAAAATGCATTGCTTTATGGATGACCAAGTAGAGGAGGTGAGAAAATTCAAGTTTCCTTAAAATTTTCAAGGAATATATTTTTTAGAAAATCAATGGTGTCTGATTTATTGTAGAGAATATTCCATATGAGCCTATATTAAAGAGCCACAGTGAAGTAATTATGATTTTTGATTCCTATAACATTGTTGATGTTGGTTTTGATACAAG
Organism: Viscum album; assembly: GCA_963277665.1. Taxonomy (NCBI): domain Eukaryota; kingdom Viridiplantae; phylum Streptophyta; class Magnoliopsida; order Santalales; family Viscaceae; genus Viscum; species Viscum album. The sequence goes on from OY728155.1 coordinate 218,010,681, forward strand.
TCAACTAGGGGATAGTTAGAAGTTTCCATTCCATAGTTCAGGCAGTCCGAACAAATTTTTTGATTGACATATTAATATTTTTTATTAGAATAACGGCCATTTGTATAAAATCATAGAGTAAACCAATTAAGAAACAATAATAGTTTTAAAAAATTCATATTCTACCTGTCATGGATAGAGAATTGACTTTACAAGAGGATAGCTGGGTAAGAACATGGTTAACACTAGTAGATAAATGATAGTATTTGGGTCACCCCCAAAATATTGGTACACCTAGGTATGTAAAAGGGAGACTATAATCTTTAATACCTATGTAATTTATAATATTGGACTTTCTATTTGGGGATTTTTTTTCAAATAGGATAAATGATTTCTTCCAACTAATGGCTTACCCAGAAATCTCCCCATTGTCTACGAGAGTGTTTTTAGGTTTTGAATGTTTCTTTTATCACCAAGATGGAAAAAATAATTTTATCAGCATACTAAAGGTTGGTGGGTCATTAAAATTGCTGATACATTAATGGGATTGAGTTTGTTTTGATCAACAAGACATGTGTGCAAGAGGTTGATATAGTCCTCTGGAACGGAAAAAATATGGCAGAGATGGGGTCACCTTATCGAACACCTTTGGAGAATTTGATGTAGCCCCTGGGAGAGCCGTTGAAAATAATGGAAATGGAGGTTGAGTTGAACAATGTTCTAAAAGTAGTGATATATGAATCATTAAAACCAAAAGAATGAAGCACATTGAAATTAAAACTAAAATCCATGGTATGAAAATATTTTTTGAGGTCTAATTTAAGGGAAATATTACCTCCTCTAGTAGCATATTTGAAGTTGTTAATACAATCAGAATCAAGACAGATGAAATTTTGAATGGATCTACCCTTAATAAACCCAAATTGATTCTAGGAGTAATTTTTTTCAGTGATAGGTGAATTTATGTTAGTAATTATATTGTTGGTAATATTATAATGTGAGGTAATGAGAGAAATGGACCTAAAAAAGTGAACTTTCAAAGCATAGTAAATTTTAGAAATTAAAGACAAGAGTTTGGAATTTAGGACAAGAGGGAGAACACCATTAGAGTAAAAAGTTTTAATATGTTTGAAAACATCAAATTGGATAATTTACAAGTAATGATTAAAGAATCCATTGGCTAATTAATTAGGACTCAGAGCACTATACAAATTAAGACTAAAGATATTAACCTTAATTTCAAGATCAAAAGAAATGTTAAGAAGAAGTGTGTTTTCAACATTGATTACCACCATAGGTATGATATCAAGTAATAGGTCCGTATAATTAAGGAAATAAATGATAGATAAAAAAATAGATAATATGATTAGCAATACCATCATCATTTTCTAAAAGTATATGTCCATCATTTTGAGAGGCTAGTGGTCTGTAGGATTTTCTAGCTATTTAAATAGATTAATATAAAATACGATTTCTATCACTGTCAGATAACCATTTAACTTTGAAGGATTGTCTCTTCATATTATCTAGAAAATTGAGTAAAGAATTTATTATGGGTTCTTTTAGGATTATAGACCATATTTATCATCCTCTGATAACCAAGGTCTACCTAGGATCTGTAATAGAAGTTAAATATATTTTTATCTCCATAAACTCAAATATTTAAATTACTTGTTTATGAATGAAATATATATGAGGAAAGATACAATACATCCAAACAAATTCATTCCCAACATCTCGTTGATCATATTAAAATATAGAATGGAATTATGGGGACGAATCATGGTACACCTCGTCTCATAACATAAGGATGTAAAAAAATCTATCTCCAACAATTCCATTAATACTATGATATATATTTGAATTAATTACACCTATATATATATATTATTAAATAATAGAGTTTTCCAAGTAACACAGTTAGGGGGACTAAAAAAATTAGACCAACTGCAACTCCAATAACAATGTCAACAACACTAGGGGAAGGGAACTAGTAATAGAAAACATAATGATAGGGAATGTCGGAGAGGTCATAGAAGCATATTTAATTTATTTCTATGGTATTAAAATTCATAATTTAAAACATGGAATACATCTTCAAAAACTAAAATATCAACATATCTTGAATGAATTTATTAACATTGAATGAGAATTTATATATGTTTATGGATAAAATCATCATTATATGATAATTATGATTTTCTCATAGAATACTAGCATTTATTTAGCTTTTTTGTGGATTTTTGAATCAAAATATGGTTATGGAATATTATAAGCATGATTTTGTGTATTTTGGAATAAGTGTTTCTCAAGTCAGTCTACCATTTTCATCATCCTCAGTGGGGTATTGCATTTTTATAGTCCATGGTTTGGGGATGAATGGATAGAATTTATGAGTGGTTAAAGGGAGGCTTTATTGTTTGGGGTGATATTTTTTATATTCTAAAGTGTTAATGCAAAAAACAACATGTGATATAGGATGAAAATGGGTATATATTATAGAATTACAATAATATATTAAAATGATATTTTATTTTAAAATACAATATATTTTTATTACATTTACAAAAAATAAATCACAACATTATGATATATTTCAAAAAATAATAATTATTATTGAAATTTACATTTGTGTTAATAAAATTTCTATAGTGTTCCCATAAATCATTATTGGGGATGATATAAATTGATTCATCCCCTGATGTTTTTTTCAAATAGTTTAATTACATACATAATGAATTTAGATTAGAAATCATAATTCTTTTTATTGTCTTTTTTTTCTAAACCATTATAGGTTATGTTGGCGGTGTGAATAAGACAATATGTAAAAAATAGAAAACTAACCTTTATGGATCGATGAGTATGATGAGAATTCTTTTCATGGTATTAAAAAATAGTTATTTAATATATAAAATCATCCAATTGATTCTTGGTAGTTCCCCATGGATCTTATTTATCTAGATTATCTCATATAGTCCACAAATCATGGTGAAATTACACATTTTGATGTTTAATAAAAGCCTCCATTCTCCATTATGGGGTCTCATTATAGTGTGAAATTACCATATGAATATTTTAATGGGGTTTTATCCTTTATATTTAATAATTATGGAATCTAATGGATTCCATTTTCTTCATTTTGAGTCAATAAATTTCAAGGATAGATAATTACACCATAAACCTTATCATTAAAAAATTATTCATTAATGCTTTGAAATTTTTTCCACCATTTAACGAATAACTTCTTTGAATAATCTAATTGACTATCATTATCATCATCATATGGTTATATTATAGTGAATAAGAAATTATTTGGAAGCATCTTAAATATATCCACAAAAGCAAGACATGCATAAAAAATAAATGCCTTACTCCAAAAAATAATAATTATGAATCATAAATTAAAATATTGATGGCATTCTACCGAGAACATTATTTATTAATGATTGAATACTTGATGTATAAGGGTAATTTTAAATGTAATTGTTTAAAGAATTAATAACATATTTTATCATTTTTGAGGTTGTACTTTTGGAAATATTCATTAAAACTAAATTTTTCTCCACATTCATTTATATTTGTACTACTCTATTTGAAAACATATTTCACCACCATCATGGTTTTTGATAATATTGATTTGATATTTTTGGAATGAATTTGAAAATATTAATTAATAAGAAATTCCTTATTACCTAATTACATCTCCTTTCTATGAATGTGTTTTCAATTCCACTTTATTGTTTTCACTATATATAATGTATAATTATTGTAATATTCTCCACAAAATTTATAAAATCATCTATGAAAAATCGTAACCTCTACAGTATATCATCATTATTATAAATCACTATATTAAAAACTAAAAATGAATTGTTTGAAATATCCTTTTTGTGGTAACATGGTTTCCATTCGAGTAACAAAGATGGATACATACCAACTAATTTCGTGAATGTTGTTCAACAACCCCATAATATATCATAAATATTATTTCAAAATGATTCTTTTACAAATTGAACTTCTTCTGTATAACTTTATTCAGTTCATTATTTAAAATATTTACGTGTATGCTGATTTTAGGGTGATATTGAGTGATTATGTTGTAACGGTTTATGCATTTCTATAGAACTATCCCCAATAGAATGATGATGATATGTGTTCCATGATTGTTGAAATATATTTTTATAAAATCTAATCCTAGAAATTATATTATTACTAAAAACATTTGAGTTAATCAAAATTTTCATTGATGAATCAACAATAAATTTAACCAATTTTAATACATATTCAACAAGTACCATGATATACATGTTCCCACAAGAGTTTGGAATGGGGCCCTTAGTTTCTATTCAAAAAACCTAAAAACTGAAAATTTTGAGATATAGTGTAATTTCATCACATTTCTTAATCAGTTTAATTCATTGGAAGTCATAACAAGATGATACATTGATTCTATTATATTGATGTAATGGTGTATTAATATCTAAAAATTTGTATTTACAAAATTATCCTAAAATAGTGTGAAAACATTGTCCATGATATATTAATATCTAAAAATTTGTATTAACTCTTTTTACCATTGAAATCAACATCAAAATCCGGTATTAACAAAATTAACCTAAAAAATATTATCTTGAATCATTTATCTAAAAACCATTATAGTGATACATGATCTTTGTAAACCAACACATTAGATAGAAAAGGATATAGACTACTATTATCAAAATAATAATCTCAAGGTATTATTTCCTTCTATTTCAGGGTGTATTTAATTTGGGTCTCAAAATATATTTTACATGTATAGTATATCATCTATAAAATTAGGCACATCTATTGTCTATACACTACTCCTAGAACATAGACTGTCATGTAACATGTTATATTAAATGGGTTCTTCAAATTTATGCATTATACGATTTTTGAAAAGGTTAATGCTTTTATTATCATCATGAATTCATTATTATGAATCATACTAAATTATAATATAATGACAATGATATAATTAAATGATTTGAAATTTTGTAGAAACCTTTGAAAATTATTTAATAAAAAAAATATTGACCCCATTAGATCTCTTTCACGATCATAGGTTCTATAAATTATTATATCACATTGATTTAGAATGATCTACCTATACACTACATTTTAAAATTCCCCACAATATTACTATCCCATAAATCCCCAGGAAAGTGGAACATATTATTGTTTATCAAAATGAATTATTATTAAAAAAATCCTACTTATACTATGATTCTTGTGACATAAACCAAATGATTTGATATATATAGGGAAGTAAAATATACACACTTAAAAAACATCCCCCACTATACCCATAAATATGTGTTTCCTACACCATTAAAAGTGTATGGGTGCATTTAATATAAAAAAAGAATTAATTGGTAGGTGATTTTTCAACAAGGCCATGTGAGAGTTTCCTTTTATTTTTTTAAAATCCCTCTTATAATTTTTTCAAATAATGATTTAAAAAGGAATGAAAAAATACTCAATGAACTAAATCTATTAAAAAATTTGATTGATTGAAGGGATGTGAAATTATGTATACTTGTTTTGTTTTTTATCTTCCAAGATATCATACAAACTCTATAACCTATCACTGTTCAATTGGATATTAATTCATAATTATTACTCCACAAGTCAACTATCTTTTTATGGGAAAAAATGTATAAGTCTCATTCACACACTGATATAAATTGTGTAAATGAAAATAAAAACAAATATTTCATATAATTAATTCTATTATACGTCATCCATGCGTGGTTCCAATGTCCAATTTTGTTTTTTTGGATTACATTCTTATTCATGTATCACTTCAAGGGTGTTATGGAAAACAGATTATACATGTGATTATAGTAAAACTCTATAAAATTATACTTTCTTCTACTTTATCACTCAAAACATCATTTCTTATTTCTAATTTTAATGTTTTTAGCTCACAACCATTTGTTATTTTTTACACATAATTAATGAATAATTTTGAAAAAATTTGTCGTATTTATCTTATCTATAAATTATGAGTATTTAAAATTTAGGGAACCAATTTGAAAAATAATTTCCAAAAAAATTAGTCCATTTTCTATGATACATCATGATTAATTTGAACATTATGACCCATATTTATCTCCTATATTCATAATCTAAATACTCTATTATAGATATCCCATTCACTTATGATATATCTGGAATCTCATACTCTAATTTTATCATGATAAATCAATGGATGTACTGGGTTTTATCTCTATTATTAATATATTTCCTCACTTATAATTATACATTAAATAATGAAAAATAGAAAATATTACATCCATTGTAATAAATTCTAACCATCAATGATTGACACCTATCCTTCCATGTCTAAGTTTATAATATGAAAAAAAGAAATAAAACTAAATTTACTCACTATAAAAATAATTTATGGAGGATACCAATTGGGGATACTATGGAATGACAAACTAATTAAATGTGTGATTTGGGATTGATATTATAAATCCCAATTATCATAGAAATATTATATCACATGACTTGAACTCACTTTCCAAAATCAAAAATCTCTTTTTCAAAACTGAATGATCAAATTGTTCATTGAATATAGAAGAAACATCGATCTCTATGTTTGGGTGGGAAATTACACTAAATCATAAGCAAGAAATCATCGACTAATAAATATTATACTAGTCCCTACGATTTATTTTTTGTGGATAATTTAACCATTAAAATATGGAATATGATAACATTTCAGAAAAGTTTAATTTAAATGATATAATATTGTATTATATTTTCACAAAATCCAAGAACCGTTCATACTAAAAATAAACCACGACATGTGTTATCAACTCTATGGATATAGTTTACTATCCTTAAGCATGACCTGTATAAAACAATATGATGTATCATATCATATATAAATATACCCTATAAAAGTAGTAATCATTACCAATGCATATTAAATAAATGATAATGTTCCATCACTTGTATCCACATTTGGGTTCCATCATCTATTTTTCTTATGATCATAAGTACTAATTCCTTTAAAACCAAACATAAATCGTGCCTGATCATATTTTACATTTCATGATAAAAATCTACAAAAATATATAATAATTAACTATAATTTCTAGAGAGGTACATGTACCCCCTAGATTAGTGGAGGGAATTTGATTGTCCCTTGTATACCCCCTCTAATAGGTTGTAGAAATGAGACTGGAATTGAGATCCTAAATCTCACAAATATATTGTAGAATACTCTATATTATACTATAAATTTATATAAATGAAATATAAAAATTTATATGGATAAAAAATTATGAAATGAACTATTGGACATAGGGTAAATTGATGAAAAAATATATTCTAGAAAATAAATACCCTAATATACCATTCTAGTAAAAAATTAGATGATTTATTCAAACTCTAACATGTACTGCTAAACAGAAGTAAATCAACTCATATCTAATACTAAATCTATTCATGAAGTATACAATTAAATATAACGGTGAGTGCATACACATACTTAGTATTACATTCGAAAATGTAATGATGAAAAATAACTTAATGGGTAATATATATTATTGAAATCTGTAAATTTAACGTGTTCAGTAATAAAATCATTTTTAATTTAATTTTATTAATTAATTGTTACAACTAAAGGGGGGGAGGGGATGGTGGTTTCCTTAAATCACATATAACTATCTTTTTTTAATACCTATCCACTCCCAATATTAATCCATCATCTTATATAGAATTTTAATAAACTATTTAACACTCTATGAAATTAGGAATATTCCCACAGTTACCAAATAGCTCTAGTAATTACTCGTGTCTCTATTGTATAATATCCAATCAACAACCTACTAGAATAGGAACACTATATCCACATCCTAATACTGATCAATCAAAAATATTTATTAACTATAATTGTAATTTTTTACTAGATTAGCATCTAGAATGATGGTGACCACTAAACCCCACTAACTATAGATATATTCTTGGAGAATATTGTAGAGTATATAAATCATTGAAATTAAATTCATTTCCCTTAATCTAATGAATAATATGATCAATCAAAATATATAGACTCACACCGAATAAAAAGAATAATAATCCATGATAACAAATATCACAATTATTTATAATTAATTAATAATTCAAAATAATATAAATAACTACACATCCATTGAAAAACACAGCCACACAAACATAAGTATACAATAATGAAAACCCAAATATACCAATGTTGTTTATGGTATCAAATAATAAATCTAAAATAAAATTAAGACCTATAATACAATCTAATGTTTCTTATATCCATAACTACATTTATCATGAATTTCGGTATAAAAAGTAATGGTATATATTATAATGTAGTTCTCCAATATACGTATGTTGCACATGATTGTTGGTGGATAATGTGTTTAGGTGAACCTATCCAAATTTTATATCACTATAACTACTAGAAATACCATAATAAACATTTGTGGAGACTATTACGTCTAGTTTAATCATAAAAATAAGAAACAATAATAAAAAAATTTATATAGATATCAAATCAAAGTGAAACATATGGGATCAGAGTGTAAATAAAATCATTTATAAAGAAATTATAGTTTATTAATATTTGTACACCTGAATGTATCATAATTTTTAATCAGGGAAAGATCACTAATATGATGATCAATATGTGAATAAAATATTACAAAATAATAAAATGTTGACTCAACCAATATCACTATAATCTACAAAATCCCATATCCAAAACCCTATTAAGCTCCACTATCTCGTTTATCTATAATAATGACATTAACATATAACAATAAGAGATTTAAAATATGTTCTTTCATACCAATTTTCACACACAAGATGATAAAATTAAAATCATTAGTAAACCAAAAATAGTAGCCCTAATAAATACTAGTATACATTTTCATGATTTTGATGATTGTAAATAATCACTAACATCACGTATATACACTATTCACCTCATTGGGTCCTTAATTAGTAGCCATAACCATCGATAAATATCATCATTAGAAAATTTAATAATGGGGTAATGTTCCCACATTAAAACACCCCACAAGGATTAATGATTTATCACTATTAATATGATATTCTACATTAATGTTCTATTAAACTAATAAATAAGTATTTTAATGAATTATTACTATCCCAATCCATTTAGGTTAATGCTCCATTATTATTAAAACATAATGGACAATTGATGCATTTCCCATTGAATGAGGCATCACCAAAACAAGGTGGATAATATAACACAATACCCTTTTATAGGAGGAGAAGATACCATTTTTATATAATCTAGGTTAATGAAACGCAACTATTATAACTCTCCATAACCTTAAGATACACCACAGAAATCAACTCATGTGGAAAATACACCACCATGATTAATTTATTAGTGGGAGATATACCAATATTATTTCCCTATAATGGAAAAGGTATCATCGCTATCATATAGAGTTATATCTATGTGAAAACAATTTCCAAACAACATAATATGTTATATGTATTTATATTGAAATAAACAAGACTTATTGGATAGCTTGTACTATAAGAGACACTAAGATTAAACAAACCACAATTTACTATTATGTGACTATAATAACATAGATATTAGCTTAGTTATATGAATAATAATAACCAAATTTTGATAATTTTGTATAGCATTTTAAATTATTTAAATTAATATATTATTAAATAATAAATATTTAAAAAAATTAGTAAATTAATTTCATGATTCAAAAATATTTTTTCATCAAAAATGGTTTTTATTTGATTTTCTAGAAAGAATTTGTATTTAACTTCAAATTTGTTTTTAAAAATTAAATTTTAAATTAATATAATATATTAAATGATTTATATTATCATTATTTTAATCAGAAATTTTGGAATGTTCTAAAATAATTAATTTTATATTAATAGTGACAAATACTCATTTTATAGAAAAATATTTTTCAATTCAAAATTTAAGAATGTCCCATTTTTATTTTAATTTATGTAATAATTTAATTAGGATATATTGAAAAAAATAATCTAATAATTAACATTTTAGTTGATATTTCTTCACTTTTTATATGTTTATTTAAAAAAAAATCCGACTAATAAAAATTTAATTTCATGAAAAACATTCCATATTTATAATATGAATTAAAAAAATTATATGATTCTATTATAATTTTCTTTCATGTTGATTAGTAACATGAATATTTTGTTACCTTGGTTAATGGTAAAATCGGCTTACTAGGGAGAAGGATGTTTAAAAAATATATAAGTGTAATATTGAAACAAAAACATTTAAAAATGCTATTGGATGAAAAAATTTACAATATATCTCATCTAAATATAGATTTTGAATATATTGGGATTTATTTCTCTTGAATAAGACATTAATGTAATATAATATATTGAAAAATTTCAAGTGTATCCCCTCCCTCAATTATAAAATGAATCCCCATCTCATATATAATGAGCATCAAGGGATCCATGTGTAATATTAACAATACAAGAACAATCAATTATTCACATTCCTACCCATTTCCTAAATCTAATTTATTGGTTAGGAGATACCTCATTCATGTATTGATGTTTAAGAAAAATCAATTCTCTCAAATAATAAGTATAAATCTAAACCGAGATACCCAAAATTTTATTTATTATTCCACATGATCTAACCTTTTGTATCCATAATAAATTGATAAATATGCTATCTTTATTATACTGTGATTAAATTTTTATTATTTAAAATAAAATCCACCACTTTTCCATCAAATGGAAAACTGCTATATCGATCATGTGTAAGTGTGGACGACCTCATCTACACGGAGATATGATCCATTGTCCATTACCAAATTGTATGGAAATTTATAGTGATAAATTTAATAACTATAAATTATATTTATGATATATTAAATATTTTTAATGTTAAACCATTACATATGAATCTTTCCATCTTTACATTTGAAATTTAATGTAGTGTTCCAGCATATGATCGGAACCCTGTCTCCGTGAACAATTTTATTTATTTTTATCTCTATAAGATATATGGATTGTTATGAATATGTATATAATGAATAAATTTAATATTTATATCATAATTAATATTATTGATATTATAACACAATTACTAAATTGAATGGACACGATATTTGAAAGAAAAACATTCAAGGAAAAAATATACCTAACACAAAGAAACAATGATTTTAATAATGAATTATTTGAAAAGTGTAGTTGAAATGTTATAAGTGGACCATATAAGAATTTTAATTAAGAATATATATATTCAATATAATTTTCATAAATATTGTTTTATTATATATACATTTAATGTTGTTATAAAGAAACGAAAACATGATGAAATATATTTTACATTAATCTCTCATTTTACATGGATTGTTATACTTATATATAACATTAACACAATATTATATATATATATATCTCTAAAATAATATTAATTTTTTTTTCAAGGAATATTATTTATATTATAGGGGTTTCCTTTAATTTTTATCTCTTCGTATAGTAAAAATATTTGAAGAAATGTTTTTAATGAACATTGACTATTGTTTTATGGTCTCTTAGTAATGATTTTCTTATGTGTCTCTATTATCATTAAAATTATTTAATGATTTATTTTTCCATCCCCCAATGAAGGTATAATATATTTTTTAACCAAAATTATTCATTCTAATATATATATATATATATAATTCATTTTCTTATTAATTTTCAAAGGAGGCAGTATATAATTTTTACAAAAAATATGTCAGGAATATTTATTTTCATATAAAATATATTATAATAATTTAACTCCATCATAAAAACTGAGTAATTATAATCATAATTTATGTGTTTCCATATTACTTTTCACATTGTTTTTTAAATTAAAATAATTTGATTTTTTATTTTCAATTCTTGTTTTCAAAATGAATATTTTTTTAATCAAAAATTATGAAATTAATCTGTTAAAAGCATTTTTCATCTATAATATAACCTATAATATTAAATATACATTATAGGGGATGTGATCCAATGTTTCCATATTTATTCTTTCTCTATATATTTTATGGTAATGATAATGAAATATGGATAATACTCTATAGATTTTCCTTTGGTAATGATATTATGAAAACATAAATTTATTCATTATCATGGGGTATAAATATTAATGGATTGTGATTAACTGAATGTTGAGTAGTTTATATACCTAAAATGGATCAGGAATTTTTTAATGTTTTATTACCTCATAGGGTACATATTATCTTATCCCAATCACAATAGATGTCACACAAGTGTTTATCTCAACCCTAAAAGATGATTCATGAGAGACTGTACCATGATGGAAGTCGAAACAGAGGTTGTTATCCCAATCCAACCGTGAGATAAATTCCCTGGTACATAGCCTTGAAATATAATTTCTATTATTATTATAATGTAACTTTTATTAGACTCTTTTATAATGTATTGTCTAACAATATTATGCTCTCAAGGATCATATTACTTGACTCAAATATGATACATATCTTACGAATTTCAAATCTTTATCATTTGACTCATGATTAAGATCTTTGAGTTATTGGGTATGGTTTTAAAATGATATAATCATGTTTTCATACAAATATTCTAATGATATAATTAAATTATCCTTGATATCTACATTTTTTCACTTTTATAGAATCTTAGTTCATCTTTTATTATGGTTTCCCTATCCCAAGGATATAATGAATGGGTTTATGTATGATTTATTTATGAGGTGTTCTAGTTATAAAGAATTGAGTGGTTAGTATTTTAGATGTTTTATGTATCGTATTTTTTATGTATCCATGTTTATAAAGGTAGTGAAACTTTAAAGTTTTGGAGTGTACCATAATGATATTTATTGAATAATCATCTAATTAAAAGTAATTTTTTATTAAATGATCATCTCCCATCTGTTGGTTTATGGAATTATTTAGTAATATTTATAAACTAAAATTATGAATAATAAGTGAGAAAACTTATGATAAGACTATTTATAATAGAATAACCCAACTTATATTTAAGATAGTAATTTTTTATAGAAAATAAAACCCTTTCAGGATGATATAATGTTTCTGCTAATGTAGCACAGATACACCAAGAGGTAAAAACTATTAATGAGTGTATTTTGTTTTGACTAGGTCCTCACCGATTGATGATGAGATGTCCAAAGACTTTACCCCTAAATAAGAAATATTCGAGGATATGATAGATATAATTAATATTTTATTTATGAACTGTTTAAATGGATTTGAATGGATAACAAACAACCATTAAATATGTTAAATATATGGTTTTATTTATTTAAAATAGTTGTTTCTAAATTATACATCCTATGAATGATTTTTCAGGATTATATGTTTTATCCCAATGATTTTTATTACAGAAATCATGAATATTTTTTAATAATTGTATTGAATCTAGGGGAACCTTGTTAATGATGAATATGATCGACTATGTAATGATTATAATACCTCAAAACCAAATGTTATAGATTATAGAATTGAAAAGAAAATTATATTATTACAGAGCATTATCAAGAATTAAAATATATAATCATCCAAATAATATAATAATGGAACTATATTCAATTGAGACCTTTGTGAGGAAATAACCTCCTTATTTTAGTGGATACACTATTTCAATAATTAATGAGAAATATATTATTACCAATATAATATATATTTTCAATTCAATAGTACTCAGATTATTAAAAATTTATATAAGATCATGACACCTAGAAGGTGATGCAGATAAATGGCCGACTCCTATAAATAACATGAGGTAATAAGTTGAAATTCAATATGTGGAGTGAGATGAGTTTATAATTTTGTTATTCATAATATAATATTGTTATATTATTTATAAGAAACTGATAATGTATATTATTTAGTTTATGGAATAGAGTAATGTATTATTTATTACATTATAGTAAATTTTTACTTAAAAAAAGAGTTAAATTTATGGTATTATCATCCAACATGAATGAAATATTGATTTATTTTATGTTGATCAATATTAAGACATTATAGGATGTTATCCTAAAAGTACATTAGTAGATATGAATAAATAATTTGACATGTTATCAAGGTAGAAATAGTGATTTTTGTTACACATTAATCTCTTTGTTTTGATTAGAAATATAAAAATGTAATTAAATGAAAATTATGACAATAAAAACAGAGAGATGAAAAAGATTCGTTCATTATGGTAAAAAAATTTAATGAAGAAAGAAGGAAATTTTCTTAAGGGGAATAATAAATTAATTATATATGTAAATGATTTTTGTTTGGAAATAGAATGCCAATGTGATGGGAATGAGTTATTTAATTATTTGAATATGGACCAATCTCTCTTGAATTCACCACCTACTTTCAAGTGTTTCAAAGGTACCGGGATTAAGATCTATTCTAAAAAGACGTTGAACATATGGGTTAATTATTATAATTGAAACATAATCATATTAATCATATAAATCATGCTAAATTAAATGTGATCATATTTCCTATATGGGTAACGATAATGAAGTGGTGAAAGGTACACATACCAAATTCTCTATAAATAATTATGTCTTATGTTGTTCATGATCTACCCTATATTTTATATTATAATAATATAATATATGTATATAATTACACCCTAAATTATTTTATGATGAATTGGGTGTGAAAACATCTAATTATACTATGGTCATAACTAAAGTCCTTGATTCATCCCAATTTTATATTTGTGGGAATCTCTTTACTATAAATATTTTTATTCTCCCTATTAATGGACATAATTTTATTTTGTTCATAGATTGGATATATATATATATGATATCATTTTTAATGGGAGAATTTTAATGTTAGATATTCTAAACCAAACCTATTAGTGTTTATTAGTGTAAAGATATATATGAACTTAAAATATAAAGTACATCCATTTTGTTGGTCTTTATTCTTATTATAGGAGGTTTTATTTCTATTATATGATTGGTGATAAACTCCATAATGATTGTTAGGTAAGTTTATAATCTTTTTATTTACTAAAGATATATTTTTATAGGATTCGTCTGAATCAAGACTTACCTTTTTAATATAACTCTTACATAGTGTTATAACTATATCAGACACCTAATATATAATAATACCAATTATGTTGTAGTGTTTAATAAACAAGCACTTAGAGAATCATGATAAGGTATTTATTCATCCATGTGCATAACCATGTGGTGAACCAGTTCTTTTTATTAAGAATAATGATTGAACAATGTTACTCTACATTGATTGTTCAGAAAATTACAATATCGATTGCACAATTATGTTTTCCCTTAAAACAATTACTGATTTATTATATTAATTATAATAAGAACGATATTTTTTCAAGTTTGATATTTAATATCGATACTATCAATTGGGGTTATATAATCTATAAATTTATAGTGATTTCATTTTTTCCTAATAATACCACATCTGACCGATGTTATTGGGGTGCATAGTTTCCTTGCTTTATACTAACATTATCAAACCATTGGGATGAATTTAACAAGGCTATCTAATTGAATCACCATTTTCTGTTGAATGAGAGTAATGTTTAATTAGACATACAATACTGAAATAATATTTAAGGATATGAAGGGAATATTGTTATGTGTAACTGTTCCCACTATACCCTATAGAGGAAAATGTTTTGTGATTTACAATAATGAATTATATAAATGTCATGGATTTTTTTCTTGAAATGAATGATATGATGATAGCTTATCCCACATTCCAATAGATAGTTCATGAAAAAATTACAAGACAAATGATTTAGATTTAGTAGTAATAATATTTTCATGAACGATATGGAGAAATTATATTTACTGAGATTGTAGTGATATAAATACTGAATATAAGTTATTGAATTATATACATACCTAGAAAGTGTTGAATATATTCCATAAGAATATTTTTAGAATTAATAAATGATTATTACTTCTCATTGTATTTCCAAACTAACTAGGAGAATATGATTGTAGATTCACTAAGTCAAAAAGATCATGCCACCTTATCTATGATAAGAATCATAAAACATATAATATTTATGGATTTTCAAAGGATTCATCTATAAATCAGGAAGAAATAGGAGATGTTTTATAATTATAAATCAATTACTCTTTTAGATATCCACATGATGATTAAAGAGAAACAGAATACTTCATAAGTGATAAATAATATTTTATGAAAAGTTATGGACATAAACCATTATGTAGATGGAATTGAATCATTCAGGAACTTATTCTATTTCACATATAGACTATACTTCAATAATAAGTTACACGAAAAATCTCAAAAACATTTATTATATATTAATTCATGAAGAATAATGATGAATATATAAAATATTATTTCAAATGAGAAATCATAATGAGTATTATTATAGAGTATGTATCTCATTGTCTTCTATGATATAGAGTTATGGGGGGGATACAAAATTATAATGTGATGTTAAAAACTCTACCCATACTAAAAAGAAAATTGGAGAACCTCACTTTGTATTTTATCATTAGACTCCCAAAATGAAAAACATAGACATAATTATATTTGGGATATATTAAATAACTTTATAAAGACGTCAAATTCCATTTATCGAAACTATTATTTTTTATATTTAATATATTTATTGAATATACATTGTTGAAGTGGTATGGTTGTATAGATTACCACATTTTTTTACATATGATTTTTATTAGTGGTTTACCCCAATGATCCATCGACGTTTTTATCATGTTCATGATAAAATGTTTTTTTATTACTTCTTATCTGCCTATTATAGTTTTTCAGTTTAAGATAATCATTCAACACATACAAGATATACTATTATATGTTTCTAAAGATATCAATGGTTGTTGGGATCAGAACCTTCCTCCTATAAAATTCTCTTATAACAGTATCCCTAATTCAAAATTTAAAAAAAATACTTATGAACCCCTCTATGTAGAAATCCACCATAGTGTAAAAATGTTAGAGACAAAAAGTTATTGTGAAATTTTCTAGCACAAGAAATGGAAGATAATGATAGATCCTTTCATGTGATAGTCATGGTTTCTTAGAGTTGATAGAAGAGTCATGAGAACAATCATCAAAATACTTTGGAATTCCAAATTATTGAGAATGTAATTGTATGAATTTATCCATGAATGATGGTTAATATAACCAAAATATAAGTGAATTATAAGACCTGTATAAATTATCCCTTCTGAGAATCATGATCGGATAGGAATGGTTTCTTATCTATCGCCACTCCCATCATACCTCCCTACACATAATGGCGCGTTCCATGTATCTCTTTAAAGGAATTACATAGATGATCCTTGACACGTAACAAAATAAAAACTTTTACTGTTTAATAATGATCCTATAAATAATGAAAAATTTGTAGAAACTTATGATTGAATAGATAATGTGATACATAGCATGAATTATCACCTAGTTAATATTTTATAAAGTTATATAAAATTGGAGGAAGCTGTATGAGAACCCAACACTATAATAAAGTAGAGATATTATAATCTTATATTATATTAGTGATAGAAAATATTGGAAAAATTTACAATTGAAGGGTTGAAATATAAATCAAAAAAATATTATATGTATTTATTTTCCAATGAACATGATGTAGTTGATAACTTTTTTTATACAACACAATTTTTAAATGAGCCACAATATATTTCTTTGATAGTAATATCATATCTATTAATTTATTAGTATGAATAAGAATGATTTTTTTATTAAAAATATATAAGAAGGATTTATATAATTTATTGTTGTAAATTTATTCACATTAAATATTCACTCAATTTTATATATTGTAAATTTATGCATCATAAATATATTTTCATCAAAATAGTATCTAATTTAATTTTCTATAATGATACTATATTTAATTTATAATACTATTATAATTTATTTTTAAAAACAATATCATTTGTATGTTAGAATATTAGAATATCATTAAAGTGAGATATTGTGATTTTTCATAAACATATAAATTTTTTAATGACTTTTGAAAAAATAACAAATTTTTAGAAAAAAATCTATTTCAATCAAGTATTTAAAATAAACCATTTTTTTGGAATTATTCATAAATATCACTAAATAATTTTTATTATAAATAAACAAATAATTTTCCTTGTAATATATAGTATTATTAATTTGGGTATCAAAAGAGTCCAGTATTTATTATTTATTTTTTTGAAAATAAATTTTCATCATTCATTGATGTTTTATATGGAAGGTTAAATAAAATAAATATAGAAATTGATGTGGAAAAAATATAATATTTGGAATCTAGTATGTCCCATTTTTTAGTGCTATTAATTTTTTTTCATAATTAATAATCCAAAAAATAAAAAAAATTACCATGGTTATTTTTAATTCAGGTTTACAGTGGGTTAAACTAAGAGATAAGGGTATTATTTTCATAGAAACATATCTAAATCGTATTTTATGGGGATAATATGACCCAATATCATATCCTCATAGACATTGAGTAATATTTGGGGAATTCATATATATTTAAACTTAAATATATTTTATTTTTATGAAACCTTCAATGTGTGTACTCTCCATCACTTAATAATGTAGAACCCTCTTTACCCACATCAATGTTTTAAGTGCCTATTATGTCAACCAATATTTCCCAAATACTATAATCAAATTCCAACCCATGAAATTAAGTTTCTAGTATGATTATAATTACTACCTTTCATGGCATGATGTGGAATCCAAATGATATCACTCATTGAATACGTAAAAATAATATATGAGTTCATTCAATTATATTTCTTCTTGCACATTCATTAAACCACTATTGGTATTAAAAAATTACAAATAAAATATAATAATTATAATATTGTTCTGTTTTGATAATGACACACACATTTTAAAATTATTTTTCATCAATTGGGGACTCAAAATTTTTCTATTATATATGTGTGGATTACCTCCTTCAAAGAAATATTTCATTCATTCTCCATCACTACCGAAATGGATGTTTATAATGATGTATTTATTAAATATATAAAGAAATTATGACATATAAATGATTAAATAAAGATAATATATTATTTATATTTCATTCATTATTTTTAATTGAAAATGGATATAGTGTTCAAGAATACATATAGACTATCATATCAATGAATGGTATTATGCATTTTCATATCTCAATATTTTAAGGATGAATCTGAACTGATAAGTATTAAAAAATAGTTAATAGATAGAAATGATGATTTTAAGAAAATATTATTAACAAATTGTTGTTTAAATTTTATACGTGTGCCATATATGGAATTATACATATTTATATAGCACTATAATTTAAGAATAATATAAATAAATTTATTTAGTAGAAAGTTACATTTATTATGGAGCATGTCAAACATGATGTAATAATATTTTTGATATAATATAATTTTTACATGGGCATTTTTTGATTAAATTTATAATGATGAAATTATGTGAAAATTATATCGTAAATGTTATATGTTTTCTATCCTTTTGTTATTTATAGAAATTTAAAATTTTCCCATTTTTTTTACTCTCACTAAAAAATCATTAAAAAAAATAAAATTTCAAAAGTAAAGAAGACGTTATTAATCTCTTTAACTGGGAATCATTATCTTATATAGCATTATTTTCATTAATAAAATTTCAAGGATGTTTTTAACATTCCCCAATTATTACGTAAATTCATTTTCCCCATGTTTGACCATCTATAAAAATGTTTATAATGAAATTTCATGACTCTTCGAAATGTGTTACTTTTTTACATTAACTGAAAATATAAGTGTAAAAATTGATTTTACAAAAATGATTTGAAATGAATTTTACACTATCTTGTCCACTAAATTTTATGAATCTTTAATTACATATTTCAATGGTAAATTTAAATGATTTTTTTTCATTAAGATTCTAGATATTTTAGTTTCTAAATAAGTAATTTCAAAATTAAAAGTATGTTTTCCTCTATAAATAATCTATTGGGCATTGAAAATAATTTTTTGACTATGATACCATTGTTTTATATTACATATTAATTTACAACATTATTATCCATTTTAACCAAAATTAGTCTTCTATGTGGGGGTTATGATTAATTTGATTAAATATTGATGAAGTTCATTTTATTTTACATGGTATAAGTTATGATAAAATTATAAAAAAATTTCATAATCATTAGGCCTAAATATGACTGTATTATGGTTATGTGATGGGTGGGTCTAAATAATGACCCATGATTAACAAAAATGGATATTACATCATTTTATATTAATTTTCATCCCATTAAAAAAGTGCATGCCTGAGGACCACAATATTTTATTGTCTTTGGAAACATGGAACACAATACTAAAACAATGTGAATGATCTTCAACGTATAATGTAAAGATATTCCCCTTTAGTACTCCAAAATAAAAATTGTATTTATACCATGTGGAAAGGAAACATAATAAAGTTCGATCTCTTTTGATTATTAAGTGTAAATAAATAACATATGTTTGCATCGCCTTCGTATAAGGATATGAGAAAATGAAAATAATGTTTTAATATAATACCCAAATATATCAAACATCATATATTGGAGTCATTGCATAATGATTGGAAGATTATAAGACATTAATAATTTGTTAATAGAGAGAGTAGTCCATGAAAACATAACACAGAAATAAGAAATGGGTGTTTTTGTATACCAATAATCATGTAAAATCGTTCCCTATAATTCAAGGATCGTTTCCAAAACTAATCATGGTACTTAATGGGGGATTCACTAACTAGGAAAGACAAACCACCATCCCTAATTGAAACCCCTTCTTTATTGTGAAACGACATCACTCCCCAAAAAACTTATTAATCATTTTTCACAATCAATTCCATTTTACTGGAAAAGGTTTACTCCCATGACTATATTAGCAGACAATGTCCTTTAATAAACTGTGTTTTTTCTCCATTCCGGATAGTATTAACTCATTAGATATAAATCGTTTTGAAATTTATTGGAGGGATATATAAGTCACAGCTTCTCATAATGAAATCATACATACTTATTCCACAATATAAATATCATTGACCATACCATGAACCATAAAAAATACAGGTTTTATAAACATCATATCATAACCCATGAAAGTAAATAAGTATCATAAAAATTTCATCACATTATAAAATTTTGATAATTGAAAGGTTTCATAGAAATTTTATCATTGAATAAATCATTTTAAGAATCTGGTTTCAAAATAATTTTACCATCATATAAATAATAGAAGAGAAACATGTTTCTTAAATAATATATCATCAAAAAAATTATCATTCAGTGAAATAATAAGAATGATTTCCTTGGAAAATGTACCCATTAAATCATAATTCATATCAAAGGATGTCATCTTATATGAATAATGTATTTCAAAGATCACATTGAGTGTTTCTTATTGAAAATAACGTTACTTTGAAGTTCACTTTTTAGACATAAATGTTTTCAAAAATACAACTCTTTGAAGACCACTATGAAAATATATGAAGTGGTCAATAAAAATAATTTAATGCATTTCTTGAGGAAAATAATATTTTCTCTGGTAAAACCCTTTTTATTAATATAATTTTTTTTTAAAATATATTTTTTAAGATATAATGGAAACATTGAAAATAATTTAAAACACTCATTAAAGAAAAAATTTGAAAACATTTTTCATTCAAAAATAGTTTTGAAAACATATAAAAGAATCGTTAAAATAAATGAAATAAATTTATAGAAAACTAACCATTGTAAACATATAACATAATATTTTAAAGGCAATAAAAAACTACTTAAAACTAAATTCTATTTGGAAACATTTTTATTTGAAATTATCTTTGAAAAAATATAAAGGGTTAATTAAAAGTGATTTAAAACACATTTTAAAATAGAAAACATATTTTAAATACCATTCCTTCAAATTTTTTTAGTAATAATTTAAAAAATATTTAAAAATAATTTCTTTGACACATGCATTTAAAATAAAAAATAATACAGAACAAAGAGGGAAATGCAGTTCGATTTTAATACAGCACATTATTCATTAAATTAATTGCAAAATAGTTGAAAAATTGAATCAGTAACGTAATATTCCATTAGTAAACTGAGGAGAGGAAAAATCATTGGAGTTCTTGAGATATGTATAATAATATTTCTTCAATGGAAGCATAATCATAAAAAATACTAATAAACAATGATATTTTAGCAATAAATTGCAACCATTTGGTTTACATTGAATAATAATCAACATTAAATAATAACATTAAATGAATCATAAAATTTCATGATGAGATGTATAAAAATAATATTAATTTTCAAGGGGATATATATACAATGAATAATTGAATATAGGTGCATAACATTGAATTAATTTCAAATAATGAGAATTCAAAAAATATTACTTTTCTGAAATGGTAAATTTTTAATCATAAACCCCATGAAATAGAGATAATCAAATGGGAATGTAAATACCAATTAATATATTTATAAAAATCATATTATAGATCCATGTAATGTATATATAGTATACAATAGAAACAATTTGTCAATAAGGCATGTATCTTGAAGATATGAAAAAGTGATATGAAATTCCCAAACATTAATTAATGAATTTCAGAATACATGTTCAAAAATCCATTATAATAAATATTAATTTATTATAAATAATCATAGAACAGAATTATTATATATAATATAATTTATTATTTTATTATTAATTTATATTATTCTATTATTAACAATGTCATGTTAATGTTACTTTTAGTTAATAACCAATTAGTTTTTCGAATATGTTTTAACTTATTATTCATTGTCCTATTACATAGATCATGAATTATACTTTTATAGAATATAAAATGTGTATATAAAAAATATATATTCATTATATAAATATATTTTTTATTTTATAATATATATAAATATAAAATGATGTACATCGTTTATAGAGATGGTAGGTTGTACGTACGCATGAACATTGTTTCTGTTTTCATGCCAATTTGAGAGGATAATATTAAATTTTATATATTTATATATATATTAACATTATAGTATAATTATTATTTTATATATATCACTTTTTTAAACATATCCTTAATAAATTTCATGTCATGAGTGTATGTATCACGTCTCTTTGAGGAGGTCGTAGTCTATACGTGAACGATGTTATCAAATTCCCAAAAAAATGGAATGCATGAGGATATGTGTTATATAATAAATACATAAGAAAAAATAAATCATATATATCCCATATATCATATAAATTCCTTAATTATATCATTATTCTCACCCATTATATGTGGTATTGGAAGAATAGATGACATCAGTTCATGAGGCGGTAGTCCGCCATACACATGAATGACGATTGAGTATCCCATTTGATGAAGGTTTCTGTGAGTGTAGTTTGTAACCATAGATTAAAAAATAATAATATATTGATTATACGTAGGTAATTATATATTCATTTTATAATAATAACATAAGTGGTGAATAATGGAATTCAACAAAATTACTTATTGAATATCTTTAACTCTTCTTCAAGTAACTACTTTTGGTTTTCACAAATGGGGTATCATGGTTGGATTTCTACCAAATGTGATGATTCTAGGATTATATTATCTATTTTCGGAGATTATTATAGTTTATAATGGATTATAAAAATGGATTTAGAGTTTTAAAGATATGGAGAGTGGTGGTGGCCTTTTATAATAGTGGGAGATGACACACATAGTCTATTTGTAATGAATGATTGGTGTACCCTAGTTTTTTACATAACAAGAGGATTCCAAAAGATAAAAAATTAGATAATAGAATGGTATGGTCGATATATTTCCATCTAATGATTGTCTAAAATGTTTAGGGGCATATTTAGACCTTATTTTGTATGTTTTACGACTATATAATATTGTTCTTCCCATATTCGTAATAATTAATTTTTTAACATTCCCAAGTTATTTTGTTAAAAAAATATGTAAAAAATAATTTACATTATAAATTATGATTATTTAAAATATGGGACCAATTACTACAAATTTTAATAAAATTTGTGGCATAAATTAACTTAAATTAATCTTCTAAATGGGATTATATGGATATTTTTTAATGTGAAAAAACTCAAAATGTTTAAAATGTTTTATATAAAATTTCAAGGTGAATGTAGTTTTAATGAGAAATTTTTTATTAATTTATGTATAATTGATCTAAAAAAATAACAATAAAATTTAACTATATTAGTAAGTTAGATAAAATTGTATTTTTAAATTAAAATTAAGTGTTCATAATTATTACCAAATAATTAACTATCTTAGATAAAAAAAATCACAAAATTTTAATTTTGATATTATTATTTTACAATAGATGTTTATTTATTATAATAAAATTATAAAAGTGTCAAAAAGTATATTGAAAATACAATTTCCATTAAAATTTGGTAATTTTACCTTTTATAAAATATGTATTTTTATTATAAAATATGTTTTATTTTTGATCAGGGCTATTATGACTATGAATTGTGTGTCGAAAAAATTTATTCAATATAAAATATATTATTTTTATTAAAAACATTCAACCAAATACTCATTAAAAATATATTAATATTTAATTTTGTTTGTACATATGGAAATAGTTTTCTTATAAAATGATTTTCTTTCTTTATAAATAGTTCATATTTTAACTTCTATCAAATTGATAACCAAAGGAATAATTTTATATACATGTGTACATAATATTTTCACTCTATAGTACTCATAATTGTAAATTCCATTACAATGGTTAGGTGGTAAGTAAAATAATATTATAATAATAAAATTAATAGTATATTGCCTTACATTAATACTCATCCTTGATGGTAACACATGATATTGAGTGAACTCAAAATTGTGTGTAACAAAATCTAAGAATATTATTTTATATACCAATGTCTAATCTAACTATTTAAGGTAGTGTAATATTAACATGTTGTTTCATGTAGTGCATGAAAAAATTAGTGCTTTTATATGACCCAATTTATATTAAGTGTTTCATAAAATTTATAATATAGAAAAAATTAAATTATTACCAAAAATATATTTCCCAAAATATCATTATTAAAGATTTGAACCACCATAAAATGAATTTTACCCTCAAAAATTTTCATTGATATTAATGGTTTAATATTTAAATTTCCTTTCACAGAAACCCACATCATAAAAATGTATCCAAAAATTCCATTAAAAATGAATGGTGGGAGAATAACAGTTACCCAATGTAACTCATAAATTTATTTCAACAGATTAGAAAATAGGTGGAATATGAAGATGAAGACATGGAAGAGAAATACAACTATAATGATCTGATGGAGAGTGATAGAGAACATTTTTAGGAGAAAGTCAACAATCAAAAATCCATAAACCAAAGAGGATTGAAAAAGGTCATTAATATAATAAAAAATTATTATAACGAGACAAAATTTTATATGAAGCCCCTTTTCCAAATTCTATATAATTTACATGAGAACATATGGATATTTGATTTTATCACAATCTCACCCTTTGTTGTGCCTTGATCAATTTCAACATCATCTCGTATTCTATGAAATTAATGTGAATTTTTCATTTCAAAAGCATTAATATATACAGATATCTACAAGTAGAGTAATAGTTATTTCTATCAATCTTTATCAGAAATAAAATTTTTAGTACATGAAATAATATATTCATAAATCCTCATATGGTGAGATAATAATACAATCTGTAATGGCTCATTAAATGTTTAACGTAAACAATTCCATAAATTTTTATAATTATACAAATTCCAAAAGAATAATTTGTAAAACATTATAAATAAGGTTAGTAGATTTCTCAAAAACAACATTGCATTAATCCCCAATATATAATAAGGTATATCACTGTGGTTCATATATGAAAAATATCTATACAGAAACCATTATTTATATTGAAACATGTTAATAACCTGAATTACCATATAAAATTATTGAAAACATGCAATATTTGTTATTTCAATGTTTATTGCGTATTTTTCTTAAATCGAAGTGGTTTTAAACTTTATCCATGATTACATAGACCAATTTTTCAAAAAATAATTAATAAGTTCAATGGAAATATCTATTATCCAATTTAATATATAAATACTTATCACTTTATTCAACAAAAGCACAATATTCTAAACATCTAGAACACGTTATGGATTACCTTCTATTTATTAGAATATGAAATTCCCATTAAATAAATTTTTTATTTCATCATAACCATTCAATATTTTTTAAAATCCATAATATAAAACATATAATTAATTATTCAAATAACCTAACTCTTGATCTACAATATATATACACATCAATAATCTTGGTATATTCTTAACCAATTACATTGGCTTCATTATCTTATTCCTTAATACCACATTCCGGTAATATGAAATATGAATAATTTATTAAGGCTCCAAAACCTATATTTAATCATTATTATTAGGATTACTATAAAAAATACTCTTAGAAAATCCCATACCATTCACATGTCGTTAACGGTCTATTTACCTTCAATAGTATAACCAAAAATCATGCCACCTTCTTTATTATCTTCATGATATTTCCACTTAGGACATCAATTTAAATACTTCCCATACTATACACATAAGAATCATCTTGTTTAACCATGTTCCTTCTTGTTAATACTATTTAGTAAGACAAGAAATCAAAGTGTGACCAACACATATCATAGATGAAATCCACATAAACATGTAAATTTACTTATAGGATGTCAAAATCATGAAATATTATTTTAAATATATTACACCTTTAGAATATCCTTAGAGACATATATATAAATATCCATAAAAATATACCTAGGGATATCAATAGAGTTTTCTCATCCTAGTCTCCAATGGTTGAAGAAACCATTCCTTTGATATCAAATATAGTGACCTTGTGATAACATATATGGATATTAAATCATTTTAGATGAATATTAGGACATTAACAATGTACATGCCTGAGGAACATAATAGTTTAGTGCCTTTGGAATCACAGAACATGATCTTCTACCTTGGTGAAATATATTCATCATCTCATTAATACATATACATTTCACCATTTTTGGGAGTACATTATTGATTTCCAAAATAGATGCCGAATAAATGAATTAGTTTTGTTCATTTGGAAACATGGAATCATAAACACTAGTAAATAATAAATTAACATTATGTACCAGTAATTTCTCTATAAATAGCACCATTTTAATACACATCATATACAACACATATTTGTATCACACGGTGAATGGAAACAACAGAGAAGGTGATATTATATTCACAATAAGGTTAAATAATGGAGATATGCAAGCATAATCATGAGAAAAATAGTGTCAGAATGTGATCATAACATTACAATGGTATACCCTATATATCAATTGTCATAATAATGGTTTATAGAATTATTATAGGATGTTTATAAGACATGAATAATAATGGAGTCCAGAGAATAATTTATAAAAGCATAAAATTTTAATAATTCATGGAATTTTTGTAGACACATAAGAAAGTAAAATTATCTCTGTTTTAGTGGATGATTAAATTAAAAGGCCAAATTAGTGGGGTTTAATCACTCCCCAACCCATTTTTGTTGTCACGGTTTACAACCGAGTCAATTTTAGTGGACAAATTCCATTAAATAACTGAATTCACATCCCGTTCTTGCAATGTCTATCTCATGAGCTATAAATCGTTACCCAATGAATATGAGGGCTAGATAGGTCCCCACCATTGGACAATGAAATAATACTTATGTATTCCATGATATAAAAAAATCAATATATAATAACCCATTAAAATAATATTTTTTATCGTATTAATTTAATCATATTAGAATCTATAGAAGATAGACCACTTGAATAACCATTTCTTGATATAATAACCCATAAAATGAATTATATTTCAAAAAAAATATCATGGTATAACCCATGTAATAGAATGGGGATTCATAACCCACATGTCATGAAAAGAATAACCGTTTTTAAAAATAGTAATAACAGTTTCCTTGGATTATATCACTAGTAATACATTAGTATCTTCAATACATGTCACCCTATATTGGAAATAATATTGAAATGAAATATTTTAAAAATATTTAAAAGGAAAAATATCCTTTCTACTTTGAAAAAAGATATTGTAATGATATAACTTTTTATAAAATATTTCTCACTAATAATATCATTGAAAATGCATAAAGAAAACATTGAAAATCATTAAAATTCTTTCTCATTGAGATTATTTTAAAATATCATTTTAAAATAATTTTTAATAAATATTTTAGAAAACATGGGGTTTTGAAGAAATCATATTTCTGACTAATGAGATAAATGATGTCATATTTTCATAAAAGCATTTTATTATTTATATTAGGAACTAAATAAGGAAAAAATGGTTCCAATAAATCACAGTATCATGAAAAATAATATTATAATAAAATTGATGAGATTTCTTGATAGATAGATCATAAGATTTCATAAATGCTAAAATATTTGTAAATAATCCTGATAAATTATGTTATTATATAAAAAAATGTGACAAAATTGGTATATTTGAATCAAAATCCCCTTGAGAGAAAAAAAAATTAAATGATGCTGAAAATATCCCAAAATCTAACATGATTCATGATATATTATTTTTCAATGGGAATTATATACACCTCATAAATGAATATAGGTGAATAAAAAAATTGTGCTGGTGCTTGGAGCAGGGTATGAGTGCTTATGGAATGCTCAGAACTAGCCTCGACATGGATCCTAGATTTATGACTTGGATATGGTGGTTAGACCTAGGTGCATTATTGCAGATCTAGTCGGGCTCGTGATGTATTCGTAAAATCCTTCCCTCGGGCACTATCTCCTTTTAATTCTACCCTCACTAAAATATAAACCTAGACAGATGGGCTGCTCGTATTAATTGTCTCATCCCACACACAATATTAAGCTCAAAATTGATGGTTCAAGTAGTCATGGAAGCATTCATGGTGGGTATGTGGTCCATGACCCTAATTTCTTATTTCTATTTGATTTTAGTGCCTTTAATGGGTCTGGTAACCCCTTAAGGGTGATGGCGATTGAAATTCTCAATTTCCTGTCTCTCAACATATCAAAGAACATCACCCATACTATTGTGGAATGGGATTACAAGATTATTTGAATCTCCCTCACTACCTTAATACTTCTCTGTCGAAAATCACTTAAACAATTTTTGAATACAAGGATTTCCTATTGGAGACCTGGTGGTCTGACATACATTGATTGAAGGTAATCAAGTGGAGGACTTCATAGCTTCACTAGCTACCCAACATCACCCCATATGGAGTTTTTCTTCATAGATTATTTTACCTAATTAGGATGGACCATGATATTGGGGAAACACTCTCCCTTCATTACCTTAGGCTTCCCTGACTATATAATCTCTTCTTTTCACTTTAACTATTAAAACAATTAACATTGAGTTGGAAAAGAAGCCAAATTGAGACCAAATTACAAAATTGATTTGGAAAATTTTGATATGTAAAAACCTAGAAAATAGAGTTAACAAAATGGATATGTAAATAAAAATAAATGTATAAATATGAATAATATAATATATTCATGTGGAGTATATACCCCACACAAAATAAATGAATGCTGAATAAGGCATAATTCTCACAGAAATTAAAGTGATACAATAGACCCCCTTCCTACTTGAGTAACTATGTAATTGTGATATCTATGAAATAATGTAATAAAATAAATCAATAGATTTCATAAAATAAATTAAATTCAAGATATAAAATTTAAACGCAAATTATATAGCCCGTATAAAAGAAACAGGTGATCAATATGACATGTATTTCACATATATCAATAGTAAGATTAAATTGCCTATACTTATGTCAAAAAAAATCATCATAATAATTAAAATAACATGTATAATAAACATATTTATTATACACCCTTTGAAGAGCCATATTCATTTATATCATAAAATATTTTATGTTATTATGAATTTTTATTACCTGACTATAAACAATTCCTAGGTAAAGTATGGTTTTAGGTAATAACCTCTTTGATTTTGGATGTGTTATGATTTAATATATTTTTTATGCTATTAATTATATAATTATTTAATAATCTACAAAAATATAAACATGATATACATTTCATATATACATATGCAATATATATGATTTTATAATAATCAATTAAATATATAAATATGAAATTAAATACAATAGTTCTGAAGATAGTAGGTTGTACATAAACATGAACTTGTTCCCATTTTCTTGTCATATTTATAGAATGTAAATAACCCATATATATATATTATCAATATAGTATAATTATTATGTGATATATATCACACTTTTTTATTGAACCCACACTTAATACATTCCATGTAATGTGTGAATAGATCACATTACTTTGAGGAAGAGGTAGTACATCCATCTACAATATATTTTATCGTATTCTCAAAAAAAATAGAGCATAGAGGTATGTGTAATATAAAAATTACAAAAAAAATAAATACATCGTAAAAAAATATAAATTATATAAAATCAGTATGTACATCATTCTTCCCAACCTCAAAATGCTAATGTGGAAGAAAAAACGACATCGGTTCATGAGTTGGTGGCCTTCTATACACACGAATGATGACTATGTATCCCATTTGATAGAAGTGTGTGTGAGATTATGTCATCATATTTACATAAAAATATTTCAATAAGATGGGAATTATTAGATTATTATATAATCATGTAATAAGAATAATTTATGCAGTGGATACAAAAATACAACAAATGTTCTTACTGAAGGATGTTACCTATTCTTGGGGTAAGTCCTTTTGGTGTGCACCAAATGATATCCCTGGTTGTATTTCTACCCAACAGAAGGACTATAGGATATATGCAAGGAAGTTGGGAGGATATTTGGAGTACAGATTTCTGGGGGAAATGTGTTGGGATGTGTGAAGATAGGGGAAGAGGTGGTGGCTATTTATAATGGAGGGATATGTGAAGCTCAGTATTTTTGAAAATAATGATAGGTTTACACACAATTTTACCTACAAAGAGGCTTACAAAACACACAAAATTAGATAATATTGGTTTTCAAAGATAAATATGGTCATAAAATTGGTGTTGTATAAGTATAGGGACATTTTAAAATATTCTGTTTTATGTTTATAAACTATTTAATTTTTTTTTACCATAATCACTTTAATTAATTATAAATTCCAATAATAATATTTATTGTCAAAAATTTTTTTGAGGTTTTTATAAATAATAAATTTTTATGATTAAATATATGGAATCTGGTTATCTAAATTTCAATCACATAACTACTGGAAATTAATTTACAATTAATCCAAGTGATGTGATGAAACAATTTTTTATAAAAGATAAATAATCAAAAGTGTGAAATATTTTTATATCCAATTTCAATGTGAAATTTGTTCCATTAACATACATATGATTTATTAATCTATAATTCATATAAAATTTGAATCCAAATTGAAATATAATTTTACTATATAAATAAAATAAATAAAAAATAATGTTTCAATTAAATTACATTATTTTACACTATTTATTCAAGAAAAAATATACTCTAAAAAATAATAAACATTCACCCACAAATAATTAATAAATTATAAATTAAATATGTAATTTTATTTTAAGAAATTAAATTTCTATTACTACAGAATTTAAATTTCATTATTGTTCACATAAAGGCAAAAAATCATTTCATTTGAGAAATAATTTTTGAAAGAAAAAATATATACATTACCGATAATTATAAATTTAATTATCAATATGCCTCCTTTATATGAAACCATTGTCAATATTAATTAAGAATCAGTTATTTCTATTAATATTAATTTTTTAAATGAAAATTTTGTAACTATCGTGTTTAAATAATTATAATAAAAAAATTTGGTTTCATAGAAACTAACTGTTATTTGTAATGCATGATAATATATTGTTTGATTTAACAGAAGCATAATTTTTTATAGAATATAGAAAAATCATAAAATTATGTATCTTGTAATGAAATACCTAAATTATTTTTACTTTATTTTAAAAAAGTGTTTTCTATAAACATAGGATGTTACATTCAACCCTCTTTAAAATTAATTTCTCCCTTAAAATGTTTCACCCTGATACAAAAAATGTGGACACTTCTACCCCTTTATATCATCAAGACAGTAAATTACTCCATATAATGTGTGGGATCTAGATAAACCATTGGCCTGATGAGTGATCCTGATTCAGAGAACATTCTCTATATGATCCATAATTTCAACTACTATTTCCTCAAAAAAATTAACCCACACTAGTGGATTGACCTCTGAGTTTAGTTTATTTGATGGTTATGGTACATATTTCTTCATGATAGATATATGAAACAAATTATGTATTTTAGAGGGGATTTGTATAATTTCCAAGGTATTGGATACCATCATGATATGATCATGTGTAACACCCCAAGCTTCTACGGTACGCTTCTCTTTGAATAATGTGATAGATTGTGTTTTACGCAGCACCGAGTTCTAACACACCATAACCAATCAAACTAGCCGTTATGAATAGTAATACATACTTTTTGAAATTATATATATTTTATATTTCAAAATGGAATTCATTTTTGGATTCGGAATATCGATTTAGCCTAAGGTGAAATTTTGGTACTTTTCGGATAACTTTAATATTTTGATGAACAGTGAAAATTACTAAATTTTAATTAAAAACAAATTTTTTAATCAAAATACTTAATAGTGATAAATTATGAATTTGAGTGGTTTTAAAGTATATTACGAATATATTTTTTACCATTTAATTGAATTTTGGTCATTGGACATAATTTTACAATTAAACCGGACAAAAACATGTGTTAATCTTTTGATAGTTATTATCTCTTAAAAACACGCTTTTTGTTTTAACAACGGAAATTAATTTTAAATTAATTTCTGCCACTTATGTGTGTTGAATTTGGAGAAATGGATTCCATATTTGGAATAATGATTTTAAAATTGTGTAAATAGGTAACTTTTATTTTAAGACATTTTGAATAATTACTTCGGTAAATATTTTATTTATCATGGTTAAAGGGTAAATCCGGTAAATAAAGGTTAAAAAACAATATTATAATAATACTAAATTACCCTAAAACGTGTGATAGCTTCATTGCATGATACATGTTCGACCATAGGCATCATTGGGTCGATTTTTGGACCCCATGGAGCCACTTGTAGGTGATAGGGACACTTAATTATGATTAAGTTAAAATGAATACAAAAATGACACAAGCATATATATTTTAGAAAACAAAATTTACATAGGGTTATATATGTTGGATTTTCGACTTTAAAAATTCTTTAGAAATCAAAAACTATTTCTTAAATAAGAATAGTTTATTTATTATTTTTAGAGATTAGACAAGTTAATTTATTTATGACACAATGATGATGCAATAATTACCATAATAGTGAAAATTTAAAATAATTGATTTTATAAATACCCAAATAAATATAATTTGAGACTTTTAATGATTTAAAATAATTTTATAGGATAATATGACATATTAGGATTGATTTAATTAACTTTTTTCTAAGTAATAATTCTGTTATGAGTTTCAAAAAAATCAACTATTGAATAGTGTCAAAATTTACAAAAAAGAGTTTTTAAAACAAATATTATATTATTAATTGATATTAAATTTCTAAAAATCTATGGTTCGGCCAAGAGACTTATATCATGATTTTTATATCATTAATGGACAACTTGGGGGTCTCTTAGATGTACATATTATGTTTATTAACCATATAATAGAAAAATTCAAAGAGACGTTGTACAAGTGAAACTAATTAACTTCGAGTTAATACTTAATGATATGGTTAATATAAGTACCCAAACCTGTCTAAATTATATTGGTTGAGAGGTTTCCGACCCATCCCCACCTTAACATTTAAATAATCTACTTTGGAGCCATTGGAAACCGAATATAAATTTATTATAAATTAATATTTATAGCTTTTCCAAAGGTGCCCTTCACCCCTCTTATAAAAGGGCACTCCTCCTTCTCATTTCTTCACACCGTCAAAGCCTTTTTGATCACACAAACTCTTCCCCAATACTCTCCCAACATCCCTCACTACAACCTAGAGGCCTTATTTTGATCAGAAAGCCAACCTAAGGAGCCATTTTGATCAAATCAAAAGGAAGAACCCGAAGAAGAGGTAATGATTTCACCATTCTTTTCCACGTTCCTTTCTTATTCCACTTCTTCTTCCTTTGTTATTACCATTCTAAAATAATA
The DNA here is from genome assembly GCA_963277665.1 of Viscum album. Taxonomy (NCBI): domain Eukaryota; kingdom Viridiplantae; phylum Streptophyta; class Magnoliopsida; order Santalales; family Viscaceae; genus Viscum; species Viscum album. Next base: position 218,045,051 of record OY728155.1, read on the forward strand.
ACTCCAGTATCATATATATACTGTGATGTTATTATAAATATGGTACAACCATATTCAATATTCTATCCATCCTTTGAATAACATGTCAGCATACGTGCGTACGTACGGCTTACCGTCTCCATGTCGTGGTGTAATTGTTATTCAATAAATTATTATTTCTATGGGTATAATAATGATGTGTGACTCATGTAAATAATAAATATAACATGATAATGATTCTGTATATATGATATAACATCCATTTATATATTATTTTAATATCAAAACAATGATATTGTCGCTTGTGCGTACGTACGGACTACCGTCTCCATGAACGCGATGAGATTCATTATCCATCGTATCCATTCAAGTATAATTATAATTTGATGATTTAAAAATTATGTTTAAGGAATTGATATCATTCTGTATATGAATAACATACAACCTATCCATTACAAACATGGCTTACATAACAAACCATATAAAAGAAAATGAGTAAGTTAACACCCGAAACAATAATAATACTAAGATATTATTGACAAAGCAATGTTAAAAGATCATATATGATATCATATGAATGTATATGATTCTTGTATAATTTAAAAACAATTATTTTACCATTATACATGAGGTTAACCTACCCCAACCAAGGAGAAGTACAAGTTAAGGGTTTATTTCACAATCTCTTCATTATTCGAGGTTGTTTATACGTAATAATCTACTGAGATCTCTTTATCATCCACATCCATGTTTCTTAAAAATGTATTTCAAAACATGTTTAATATTTAGAATAATATGGGTTAAAGTCATTTATACCCGTTTTTTACTTTTTAATAGAGTTTTATAAAGGAATCTTTCCGTTGTTTTCCAAACAAGGTGTTTTTTAACCTTTTCGACAGAATTAAGGTAAGAATGTTTTTTAACCTAAACGGAGGGTGCGTCTATTTTCCTCCATTATAAAATCGTCGAAGCTTCCCTTACAAGACTATAAGAATATTTTCAAATAAAATGTTTTATTTCATAAATATAGTACTCTTAAATGATTTCAAAACAGAAAGAGATATTTCTCTAAAAAGAGTTTTGATTTCATCTATGTCAACATCCTCTGATGGATTTTACGCTTATTTGAAGTTGATTTATTATGATACAAAAATTCTATATTGTATTGAAGTTTTTGTGATATGTTTGACTGTGGATGTGCTATTTTTATTCAATTCATAGTTTATGGTGAAAGTATTGACATTTCGTATGATAGTTTTAATATGAATGTTTATGTTATGTTTAAACTTTTTCATATGGGAATGCATTGGACCTAATATGTGACGGGTGGAGACCACTATAGAACCTCGATGCATCGGTAGGTCTCATGTGACAAACTAGTGTCTTGGCATAAGGCCTTGGAAAAATGTTATTTGTAGTCTTGGCACGAGGCCTTGGCTATGTGGTTATGATAGTCTGGCATTATGCATTCCATCATTATGAAAGTGGTTATTGATATTGCATGTGATTATTCAATTTGTAGAATATCCATGTGAATAAGTAAATGACATTATTTCATTTTACTTTTTCCATACTATGCTGAAGTTCAAGTTTAAAAGGCTTTTGTTTTAGTTATACATTGCCTTAAATGTTTATGCTTATTTTTGAAAGTTTCTGCTATATTTTTATCCTTACTGGTAATTTGAGATCACCCCTTTTCTATGTTTTATTTTTCCAAGGATGTGAAGAAGTAAGTTATGAATGACCTGCAAGGATAGTATGTGGGGATATGAGTGTGGAATATGGAGACTATGTTGTTGTAGTAGTTTTTCACTTTATGATGGAATGTAAAACTTTATGAATATATATAGTGTTTCCAAGGCTACTAAACCTATCGGTCTTTCGAGATTTGATCATTCTTGTGATCATGTCAATGTAATGTAATAATGCACCGACTCTGGGTAACTAGGGTCGGGGTGTTACAGTTGGTTTCAGAGGAAGTTTAGTACAAACCTTGGAAGCTAGATTTAGACAAACTCTGATTAGAGCACGTAGACCTATGATGAACATTCAGGATTATTATAGAAGAACTTCCAATAATTTTGGTATTGTAGAGATTTTGTGAGTTTTCTGAGCAATACATCCCTGTCTGGATACGAGCAGGTAGAGGCAGTTCTGGCACAGATGTACCTAGGGGTAAAACCAGAAAACACCGCTTTGAGCTAGACTCGAACGGGAACTGGTGCATGACAACGGGCCTTGCTGCACTCTTGGTTATGACACTCCCGAGGTATATGCTTAGAATAACTCTCATTTTCATTACAAATCATTATGAAGGGTTTATGAGTATATACTTCCTCAAAGAGAACATTTTTATGATTGTGGATTATATCCATAAATAGTTCAATTTATGTTAAGTGTTTTATAAGTATGGGATTATTTATTTTGATTCATAAACTGATCTAGTTTATGCCATTGTTTAAAAATGGAGCCTAGTGGAAGAAATGAAAACTGTATCAATGCACGCACTCCATGTAGGGATTGCCCTCCTGCTCAAGATAATTATAGTGGAGCTGGTGATGCAACTGGTGCCGATCAGCTAATCACCATACTGGGACAACTCACTCAGGTTATGAATAATAACTGTACCCATATGGAGCACCCTGATCCGTAGCGTGGAGGATCAATGTTAGATCGATTCATGAGGTAGCAACCACCAACGTTCAATGGGAGTACAAATCCCTTAGTAGCTGAGCAATGGATATTTTTCCTAGAGAACATATTTCAGGATTTGGGGAGTAGTGAAAGGGAAAAAGTTATCATGGCAGTTTACTGCCTCACTAGAGATGCTGATCAATGGTGGTCATTGATTCAAAATATGAATGAAGAAGATGAAGTATCAAATATGGAATGGAGGGAGTTCATGGATCTGTTTTTAGAAAAATACTTTCCTCACGACCATCATGCAGATATGGAAAGGCAATTTTTGAGTCTGAGACAGAAGGAGGATGAGAATGTCACAAAGTATGAGGATAACTTTATAAGGTTACTAAGGTATGCTGCAGATTATATACGTAACCCAAGATGTATGATTGATCATTTCATTGATGGGTTAAAACCATTTCTTCGTCGAGCATTATTCTCAAAATCATTTTCATCATACGAAGTCATTGTCTCATGTGCTATCAAGACCGAAAAGGAATTCTCTAAGTCATATGGCTTTAATGAAGAGAAAGAGAATAAGAGACCTGTTGATCAATCTGGGAATGGAAATAAGGGGAAGAAGGGAAAGGTTGAATATCCATCCTGTGGTAAATGTGGGAAGAAACACCCCGATACTTTCTTGAAGGGAATGGGAGTCTTTTACGAGTGTGGTGAAAAGGGCCACCAAGCTCTTCGTTGCAAGGGGAAGAAGGAAGCTACCAATGTTCAGTGATACAATTGCAGGGAGATGGGGCATTATGCAAATGAATGTCCTAAGAGTCAGGAGAACATACCTCAGAAATGTCCAAGGGATGAAGGCCATGATTATGATATCACTACTGATGAGGTAGAAGCCCTGAAAGACGTGGTGGAAGGTAATTTAATGGTTTCCTCAAGTTTAGAAAATGCATTATTTGATTCAGGATCATCACATTGTTTCATATCTTCTCAGTTTGCTAAGAAAATTAGATATTTCCAATTTGATTTAACAAGGGAGTTGTCAGTTAAAACTCCTAATGGAAGTACCATTACAACAAGGTTTTGTGAATCAGTCCCCATTAGAGCACATAAATGTTCTTTATCTTCTGATATTGTCGTCATATCTATGATTGAGTTTGATATAATCCTCAGTATGGACTGGCTTTCGGACTATGATGCGAAGATTTATTTTAAGAAGAAAGAGGTTATGATTCTTGATGATAATTATAAGGAACACCTTATCTTTAGAGCAGAATCGTCACCACCTAATTCTTATTTAGATCCACCCCCAGTAGCTCAACTAAATTCAATTATTGGGGAGGAAGAGAATGAAATAACTGTGGTTGAGGAAAGGAATGTTCAAATAGAGGATGTACCTGTTGTGAAATAATTTGTAGATCTATTTCCAGAAGATATACATGGACATCCTCCGGAACGAGAATTTGAGTTTTCCATTGATTTAATTCCTGGATCAAGGCCTATATCAAAGACCCCTTATAGAATGGCCACTGTAGATTTAGTTGAACTAAAGAAACAACTATAGGAATTGAGTAATAAGGGATTTATTCGCCCTAGTGTTTCTCTATGGGGAGCCCCTGTTCTTTTTGTTAAAAAGAATGACGGATATATGAGGTTATGTATCGAATACCGGGAGATTAATGCTATAACAATAAAGAACAAGTATCCCCTACCACACATTGATGAATTATATGACCAACTGTATGGAGCTCAATACTTTTCAAAGATTGACCTTCAATCTGGGTACCATCAGTTGTGTGTGATGAAAGAAGACATTCCGAAGACAGCATTTCGAACAAGGTACGGGCATTGTGAGTTTACTCTAATGCCTTTTGGATTGACTAATGCACCCTCTGTATTCATGGATCTAATGAATAGAGTTTTCAAGGAGTATTTCGATGAATTTGTGGTGGTATTTATTGTTGATATCTTGGTATACTCCAAAAGCTACGAAGATCATGAAAATCACTTACGCATTATCTTGAAGACTCTAAGAAAAAATGAATTATATAGGAAGTTTAGCAAGTGTGAATTCTGGCTTCAAGAGATTTCATTTCATGGACACATTGTCTCTAAATATAGAATCTTTTTTGATCCTTCTAATACCAAGGCAATCCATGAATGGCCAGCACTTACGAGTATAACTGATGTACGTAGTTTTATTGGTTTGGCAGGTTATTATCGATGATTCGTCCAGAATTTTTCCCGATTGGCTAACCCATTAACGAAGCTCACACGTAAAGGGGTTAAATTTGTTTGGACAAAAGAGTGTGAAGAATGTTTCGAAGAACTGAAGAGAAGATTAGTCAATGATCCTATATTGACTCTACCACCGGGGAATGATGGGTTTGTTATTTATAGTGATGCATCGAAGAAAGGACCTGGTTGTGTCATTATGCAGAATGATAGGGTTATAGCCTATGCATCACGACAGTTGAAAATTCATGAACAAAACTATCCTACTCATGATCTCGAGTTAGCAGTTGTGATCTTTTTGCATGGAAGATATGGAGGCACTACCTCTATGGTAAAAAATGTGAAATTTATACTAATCATAAGATTTTGAAGTATATTTTCTCACAAAAATAACTCAACATGAGGCAAATGATTTGGCTTGAATTGCTCAAGGATTATTATTGTACGATACACTACCACCCGAGGAAGGAAAACAAGGTGGTAGATTCTTTGAGCAGAAAAGATCAGGGAGTTTTGAACAATATGAGAATTGAAAGGGGTCCAATTTTCATGGATCTAGTGAAGATGGACATGGAAATAACCAGGGAAGGAGAAACATCAATACTTTTTCAAATGGTTGACAAACCATCTTTTCTAGAAAGGATTAAGAGTTCTCAGGCCGATGATGAAGAATTTCAAAAGAAGATTAATGATTTGAATGATGGGATACTGAGAGATTTTGTGTATGAAGATGGAATTTTGAAATTCGGGAAGAGACTTTGTGTTCCCGATATACCTGATCTAAAAAGGGAATTGTTGGATGATGCTAATAGTTCCAATTTCTCTATACACCCTGGGAGAACCAAAATGTATAGAGATTTGAAGGAACATTTTTGGTGGGACAATATAATGATGGAGATTGCTGATTTTGTGTCAAGATGTATGGTTTTTCAACAAGTGAAAGCTGGAAGGCAACACCCTGGAGGAGTCATGCAACCTCTTCCCATACCGGAGTGGAAATGGGACAATATTACGATGGACTTTGTCATGGGGCTACCAAAGACTCCTAGAAGGAATGATGCAATATGGGTTATTGTTGATCGTCTTACCAAGTCAGCACATTTTCATGCTATAAGAGAAGATCTACCACTGGAACGTCTAGCAAGACTATAAATTAATGAAGTTGTGAGACTTCATGGAGTACCCCTATCGATTGTTTCTGATCGTGATCCCCATTTTACTTCAAGATTCTGGAAGAGTCTTCAGAAATCCCTGGATACTAAACTTCATTTGAGCACTGCCTACCACCCTCAGATAGATGGACAATTGGAACAGACTATTCAACCCTTAGAAGACATGTTGAGATCCTGCTCACATGACTTTCAGGGTATGATGGATCATTATTTACCTATGGTAGAATTTTCTTATAACAATAGCTTCCATTCGAGTATTCAGATGGCACCATATAAAGCGTTATACGGAAATAGATGTCGCACACCAACCCATTGGGATGACGTTGGTGAAATAAAACTTGTCGGTCTAGAACTGGTGGGGGAAATGATGGAAAAGGTGAAGGTAATCCAAAATCACATCAAAGCAGCTCAATGTAGGCAGAAGAGCTATGCCGATAATCGAAGGAAGGATTTCGAATTTCATGTCGGTGATCATGTTTTACTGAAGGTATCTCCAAGGAAGGGAGTCATTCATTTTGTTAAGAAAGGTAAATTGAGTCCCAGGTACATCGGAACTTTCTAAATTCTAGAACTAATTGGGGATGTAGCTTACCGATTGGAAATGCCGCCAAGTCTCTCCAAAGTTCATGATGTGTTCCACGTATCTCTGTTGAGGAAATACATGCCTGATCCAACGCATGTACTCACCTATGAGGAGTTAGAACTGGAACCCGATCTGTCTTATTGCGAAGAGCCCGTCAGAAATCTTGATACGAGAGAACAAGTACTGAGAAACCGGAAGACGCGTCTGGTAAAAGTTTTATGGAGAAACCATAAGATGGAAGAGGAAACGTGGGAACCCGAGGAACTTATGATGAAGAACCACCTGAGTCTTTTCATGTGATAAGTATTCTAGAAATTTTTAGGTGAACATTATTTGAAGTAAGGGAGAATGTAACACCCCAAGCTTCTATGGTACGCTTCTCTTTGAATAATGTGATAGCGTGTGTTGTATGCAACACCGAGTTCTATCACACCATAACCAATCAAACTAGCCGTTATGAATAGTAATACATACTTTATGAAATTATATATATTTTATATTTCAAAATGGACTTCATTTTTGGATTCGGAATATCGAATTTTTCCTAAGGTGAAATTTTGGTACTTTTCGGATAACTTTAATATTTTGATGAATAGTGAAAATTACTATATTATAATTAAAAACAACTTTTTTTAATCAAAATAATTAATAGTGATAAATTATTATTTTGAGTGGTTTTAAAGTATATTCAGAATATATTTTTACCATATAATTGAATGTAAGTCATTGGACATAATTTTACAATTAAACCGGACATAAACACGTGTCAATCTTTTGATTGTTATTATCTCTTAAAAACACACTTTTTGTTTTAACAACGGAAATTAATATTAAATTAATTTCTGCCACTTCTGTGTGTTGAATTTGGAAAAATGGATTCCATATTTGGAATCAGTATTTTCAAATTGTTTAAACAGGTAACTTTTATTTTTAGACATTTTGAATATTTATTTCGGTAAATATTTTATTTACCATGGTTAAAGGGTAAATCCGATAAATAATGTTTAAAAAATAATATTATAATAATACTAAATTACCCTAAAACTTGTCCTAGCCTCCTTGGTTGATACATGTTCGACCATAGGCATCTTTGGGTCGATTTTGGGACCCCATGGAGCCACTTGTAGGTGATAGGGACACTTAATTTTAATTAAGTTAAAATGAATACAAAAATGACAGAAGCATATATCTTTTAGAAAAACAATTTTTACATAGGGTTATATATGTTGTATTTTAGACTATAAATATTACATAGAAATATAAAACGATTTCCTACCTAATGATATTTTATTTATAATTTTTAGAGATTACATAAGTTAATTTATTTATGACACAATGATGATGCAGTAATTACCATAATAGTGAAAATTTAAAATAATTTATTTTATAAATACCCAAATAAATATAATATGTGACTTTTAATGAATTACAATAATTTTCTAGGATAATATGGCATATTAGGATTGATTTAATTAACTTTTTTCGAAGTAATAATTCTGTTATGTGTTTCACAAAAATCAACTATTGAATAGTGTCAAAATTGACATAAAAGCGTTTAAAAAAATATATTATATTATTAATTGATATTAAATTCCTAGAAATCTATGGATCGACCAACATACTTATATCATGATATTTATATCATTAATGTACCACTTGGGGGTCACTTGGATGTATATAGTAAGTTTATTGACCATATAATATAAAAATACAATGAGACATTGTAAAAGTAAAACTAATTAACATAGAGTTAATACTTAAAGATATGGTAAATATAAGTACCCAAACCAGTCTAAATTCGATTGGTTGAGTGTTTTTCGACCCATCCTCACCTTTACATTTAAATAATCCACTTTGGAGCCATTAGAAACCGAATATGAATTTATTATAAATTAATATATCTAGCTTTTCCAAAGGTACCCCTCACCCCTCTTATAAAAAGGCACTCCTCCTTCTAATTTCATCACACCTTCAAAGCCTTTTGATTTGGCCAAACGCTGCCCAAATACTCTCCCAACATCCCTCAATACAACCTAGAGGCCATAGTTTGATCAGAAAGCCAACATAAGGAGCCCTTTTGATCAAATCAAAAGGAAGAACCCAAAGAAGAGGTAATGATTTCACCACCCTTTTCCAAGTTCCTTTATTCTTCCACTTCATCTTCCTTTGTTATTACCATTATAAAATAATAACTCCAGTATAATATATATACTGTGATGTTATTATAAATATGGTACAACCATATTCAATATTCTATCCATCCTTTGAATAACATGTCTCCATACATGCGTACGTACGGCTTACCGTCTCCACGTCGTGGTGTAATTATTATTCAATAAATTATTATTTCGATGGGTATAATAATGATGTGTAACTCATGTAAATAATAAATATAACATGATAATGATTCTGTATATATGATATAACATCCATTTATATATTATTTTATATCAAAAGAATGATATTGTCGTTCGTGCGTACTTACGGACTATCGTCTTCACGAACGCAATGAGATTCATTCTCCATCGTATCCATTCAAGTATAATTATAATTTGATGATTTAAAAATGATGTTTAAGGACTTGATATCATTCTGGATATGAATAATATACAACCTATCCATTACAAACATGGCTTATGTAACTAAACATAAAAAAGAAAATTAGTAAGTTAACAACCGAAACAATAATAATACAAAGATATTATTAACAAAGAAATGTTGAAAGATCATATATGATATCATATGAATGTATATGAATCTTGTATAATTTAATAACAATGATTTTACCATTATACAGGAGGTTAACCTACCCCAACCAAGGAAAAGTACAAGGTAAGGGTTTATTTCACAATCTCTTCATTATCCGAGATTGTTTATACGTAATAATCTATTGTGACCTCTTTATCATCCACATCCATGTTTCATAAAAATTTATTTCAAAACATTTTTTCTATTTAAAATAATATGTGATAAAGTCATTAATACCATTTTTTGACTATTTATAAGAGTTTTATAAATGAATCTTTCCGTCGTTTTCCAAACAAGGTGCTTTTTAACCTTTTCGACAGAATTAAGGTAAGAATGATTATTTTTTTACTTATACGGCGGGTGCGGCTATTTTCTTCCGTTATAAAATCGTCGAAGCTTCCCTTACAAGACTATAAGATGATTTTCAAAGAAAATGTTTTATTTCATAAATATAAGACTCTTAAATGATTTCAAAATAGAAAGAGATATTTCTATAAAAAGATTTTTGATTTCATCTATGTCAACATCCTTTGATGGATTTTACGCTTATTTAAAGTTGATTTATTATGATACAAAACTTCTATATTGTATTGAAGGTTTTGTGATATGTTTGACTGTGGATGTCCTATTTTTATTCCGTTCATAGTTTATGGTGAAAGTATTGACATTTTGTATGTTAATTTTAATACGAATGTTTATGTTATGTTTAAACCTTTTCATATAGAAATGCATTGGATTTTATATGTGACGGTTGGAGCCCGCTATAGCTCCTCGATGAATCAGTAGGTCTCATGAGACAAACTAGTGTCTTGGGAGAAGTCCTTGGCAAAATCTTATTTGTAGTCTTGGCAGGAGGCCTTAGCTATGTTGTTATGATAGTCTGGAATTATGCATTCCATCACTATGAAAGTGGTTATTGATATTGCATTTTATTATTCGATTAGTATAATATCCATGTGAATAAGTAAATGGAATTATTTCATTTTAATTTTTCCATATTATGTTGAAGTTCAAGTTTAAAAGGCTTTTGTTTTAGTTATACATTTCCTTAAATGTTTATGCTTATTTTTGAAAGTTTCCGCTATATTTTTATCCTTGCTGGGCATTTGAGATCACCCCTTTTCTATGTTTTATTTTTCCCAGGATGTGAAGAAGTAAGTTATGAATGGATTGCGAGGATAGTATGTGGGGATATGAGTGTGGAATATGGAGACTATGTTGTTGTAGTAGTTTTTCACTTTATGATGTAATTTAAAACTTTATGAATATATCTAGTGTTTATAAGGCTACTAAAACAATCGGTCTTTCAAGATTTGATCTTTCTTGTGATCATGACAAAGTAATGTAATAATGCACCCACTCTGGGTAACTTGGGTCAGGGCGTTACAGTTGGTATCAGAGGAAGTTTAGTACAAACCTTGGAAGCTAGAATTAGACAAAATCTGATTAGAGAACGTAGACCTAAGATGAACATTGAGGATTAGTATAGAATAACTTCCTAGAATTATGGTATTGTAGAGATTTTGTTAGTTTTCCGAGCTATAAATCCCTGTCTGGATACGAGCAGGTAGAGGCGTCTCTAGCACAAATGTACCTAGGGTTAAAACCCGAAAACACCGCTTTGAGCTAGACTCGAACTGGAACTGGTGCATGACAACGGGCCTTACTGCACCTTTGGTTATGACACTCTCGGGGGATATGCTTAGGATAACTCTCATTTTCTTTACAAATCATTATGAAGGGTTTATGAGTATATATTTCCTCCAAGAATTTTTTTTATGATTATGGATTATATCCTTAAATAGTTAAATTTATATTATGTGTTTTATAAGTATTGGATTATGTATTTTGATTGATAAAATGGTCTAGTTTATTCCATTGTTTAGAAATGGTGCCTTGTGGATGAAATGATAACTGTATCAATGCACGCACTCCATGTAGGGATTGCCCTCCTGCTCAAGATAATTATAGTGGAGCTGGTGATGCAACTGGTGTCGATCAGCTAATCACCATACTGGGACAACTCACTTAGGTTATTAATAATAAATTTACATGTATGGAGCACCCTGATCCACATCGTGGAGGATCAATGTTAGATCGATTCATGAGGAAAAAACCACCAACGTTCAATAGGATTTCAAATCCCTTAGTAGCTGAGTAATGGATATTTTCGCAAGAGAAAATATTTCTGGCTTTGGGGAGTAGTGAAAGGGAAAAAGTTAACATGGAAGTTTACCGCCTCACTAGAGATTCTGATCAATGGTGGTCATTGATTCAAAATATGATGGAAGATCATGAAGTATCAAATATGGATTGGAGGGAGTTCAAAGATCTATTTTTAGAAAAATACATTCCTCGCGACCATCGAGCAGATATGGATAGGCAAGTTCTGAGTGTGAGACAGAAGGAGGATGAGAATTTCACAAAGTATGAGGCTAACCTTACAAGGTTAGCAAGGTATGCTGGAGATTATATATGTATCCCATGAAGTAAGATTGATCGTCTCTTTGATGGGTTAAAACCATTTCTCCATCAAGCATTAGTCTCAAAATCCTTTTCATCATACAAAGACATTGTCTCATGTGCTATCAAGACCGAAAAGGAATTCTTAATGTTTTATGACTTTAAAGCAAAGCAAGAGAAGAAGAGACCTGCTGATCAATCTGGGAATGGAAATAAGGGGAAGAAGAGAAAGGTCGAATATCCATCCTGTGGTAAATGTGGGAAGAAACACCACGGTACTTGCTTGAAGGGAATGGGAGTCTGTTACAAGTGTGGTGAAAAAGGCCACCAAGCTCGTGGTTGCAAGGGGAAGAAGGAAGCTACCAATGTTCAGTGCTATAATTTCAGGAAGATGGGGCATTATGCAAATTAATGTCCTAAGCGCTAGGAGAACTTACCTCAGAAACGGCCAAGGGATCAAGGCCAGGCTTATGCTATCACTACTGCTGAGGTAGAAGCTCCGAAAGATGTGGTGGCAGGTAATTTAATGGTTTCCTCAAGTATAGAAAATGCATTATTTGATTCTGGATCATCGCATTGTTTCATATCTTCCCAATTTTCTAAGAAAATTAGATATTTCCAATTTGACTTAACAAGGGAGTTGTCAGTTAAAAATTCTTAGGGAAGTATCATTGCAACAATGTTTTGTGAATCAGTCCCCATTAGTGCACATAAATGTTCTTTATCTGCTGATCTCATCGTCATACCTATTATTGAGTTTGATATAATCCTCGGTATGGCCTGGATTTCGGATTATGATGCGAAGATTTACTATAAGAAGAAAGAGGTTACGATTCTTGATGATAATGATAAGGAACTCCTTATCTTTAGACCAGAATCGTCACCACATAATTCTTATTTAGATCCACCCCCAGTAGCTCAACTAAATTCAATTATTGGGGAGGAAGAGAATGAAATAACTATGGGTGAGGAAAGGAATGTTCAAATATAGGATGTACCTGTTGTGAAATAATTTGTAGATGTATTTCCGGAAGATTTACCTGGACAACCTCCAGAACGAGAAGTTGAGTTTTCCATTGATTTAATTCCTGGATCAAGGCCTATATCAAAGACCCCTTATAGAATGGCCACTGTAAAATTAGTTGAACTAAAGAAAAAAATAGAGGTATTGAGTAATAATGGATTTATTCGCCCTAGTGTTCCTCCATGGAGAACCCCTGTTCTTTTTGTTAAAAAGAAAGACAGATCTATGAGGTTATTTATCAACTACAGGGAGATAAATGGTATAACAATAAAGAACAAGTATCCCCTACCACGCATTGATGATTTATTTGACCAACTGCATGGAGCTCAATACTCTTCAAAGATTGAACTTCGATCTGGATACCATCAGTTGTGTGTGAAGAAGGAAGACATTTCGAAGACATCATTTCAAACCAGGTACATGCATTGTGAGTTTACTGTAATGCCTTTTGGATTGACTAATGCACCCTCTGTATTAATGGATCTGATGAATAGAGTTTTCAAGGAGTATCTCGATTAATTTGTGGTGGTATTTATTGATAATATCTTGGTATACTCCAAAAGCTATTAAGAACATGAAAATCACTTGCGCATTATCTTGAAGACTCTGAGAAGACATGAATTATATGGGAAGTTTAGCAAGTGTGAATTCTGGCTTTAGGAGATTTCTTTTCTTGGACATATTTTCTCTAAAGATGGAATCTCTGTTGATCCTTCTAAAACCAAGGCAATCCAAGAATGGCCAGCACCTACGAGTATAACTGAGGTACGTAGTTTTATTGGTTTGGCAGGTTATTATCGACGATTTGTCTAGAATTTTGCCCGATTGGCTAACCCATTAACGAAGCTCGCACGTAAAGGGGATAAATTTGTTTGGACAAAAGGGTGTGAAGAATGTTTTGAAGAACTGAAGAGAAGATTAGTCAATGCTCTTATATTGACCCTAACATCGGGGAATGATGGGTTTGTTATTTATAGTGATGCATCGAAGAAAGGTCATGGTTGTGTCCTTATGTAGAATGATAGTGTTATAGCCTATGCATCACGACAGTTGAAAATTCATGAACAAAACTATCCTACTCATGATCTCAAGTTAGTAGCAGAGATCTTTGCTTTCACGATATGGAGGCACTACCTCTATGGTGAAAAATGTGAAATTTATACTGATCACAATATTTTGAAATATATTTTTTCACAAAAAGAACTCAACATGAGGCAATGTAGATGGCTTGAATTGCTCAAGGATTATGATTGTACGATACACTACCACCCGGGGAAGGCAAAAAAGGTGGAAGATGCTTTGAGCAGAAAAGATCATGGAGTTTTGAACAATATGAGAATTGAAAGGGATCCAATTTTCATGGATCTAGTGAAGATGGACATGGGAATAACCAGGGAAGGAGAAACATCAATGCTTTTTCAAATGGTTGCCAAACCATCTTTACTAGAAAGGATTAAGAGTTCTCAGAACGATGATGAAGAATTTAAAAAGAAGATTAAAGCCGTGAATGATGGGAGACTGAGAGACTTTGTGTATGAAGATGGAATTTTGAAATTCGGGAAGAGACTTTGTGTTCCCGATATACCTAATCTAAAAAGGGAATTGGTGGATGATGCTCATAGTTCCAATTTCTCTATACACCCTGGGAGCACCAAAATGTATAGAGATTTGAAGGTACATTTTTGGTGGGACAATATGAAGATGGGGATTGCTGATTTTGTGTCAAGATGTATGGTTTGTCAACAAGTGAAAGCTGGAATGAAACACCCTGGAGGAGTCATGCAACCTCTTCCCATACCGGAGTGGAAATGGGACAATATTACGATGGACTTTGTCATGGGTCTACCAAAGACTCCTAGAAGGAATGATGCAATATGGGTTATTGTTGATCGCTTTACCAAGTCAGCACATTTTCTTGCTATAAGAGAAGATCTACCACTGGAACGTCTAGCAAAAATATATATTAATGATGTTGTGAGACTTCATGGAGTACCTCTATCGATTGTTTCTGATCATGATCCCCATTTTACTTCAAGATTCTGGAAGATTCTTCAGAAATCCCTGGATACTGAACTTCATTTGAGCATTGCCTACCACCCTCAGATAGACGGACAATCAGAACGGACTATTCAAAACTTAGAAGACATTTTGAGATCCTGCTCACTTGACTTTCAGGGTATGAGGGATCAGTATTTACCTATGGTAGAATTTTCCTATAACAATAGCTTCCATTCGAGTATTCAGATGGCACCATATGAAGCGTTGTATGGAAAGAGATGTCGCACACCAACATGCTGGGATAACGTTGGTGAAAGAAAACTTGTAGGTCTAGAACTGGTGGAGGAAACGATGGAAAAGGTGAAGGTAATCCAAAATCACATCAAAGCAGCTCAAAGTAGGCAAAAGAGCTATGCCGATAATCGAAGGAAGGATTTGAAATTTCAAGTCGGTGATCACGTTATCCTGAAGGTATCTCCATGGAAGGGAGTCATATGTTTTGGTAAGAAAGGTAAATTGAGTCCCAGGTACATCAGACCTTTCGAAATTCTAGAACGAATTGGGGATGTAGCTTACCGATTGGCAATGCCGCCAAGTCTATCAAAAGTTCATGATGTGTTCCACGTATCTCTGTTGAGGAAATACATACCTGACCCAACACATGTACACACCTATGAGGAGTTATAACTGGAACCCGATCTATCTTATTGTGAAGGGCCCGTCAAGATTCTTGATACGAGAGAACAAGTACTGAGAAACCGGACGACACGTCTGGTAAAAGTTTTGTGGAGAAACCATAAGATGGAAGATGCAACGTGGTAACCCGAGGAACTTATGATGAAGAACCACCCGAGTCTTTTCATGTGATAAGTATTATAGAAATTTCGAGGACGAAATTATTTGAAGGAAGGGAGAATGTAACACCCCAAGCTTCTACGGTACGATTTTCTTTGAATAATGTGATAGTGTGTGTTGTACGCAACACCGAGTTCTAACACACCATAACCAATCAAACTAGCCGTTATGAATAGTAATACATACTTTTTGAAATTATATATATTTTATATTTCAAAATGTACTTCATTTTTGGATTCGGAATATCGAATTTTTCTTAAGGAGAAATTTTGGTACTTTTCGGATAACTTTAATATTTTGATTAATAGTGAAAATTACTAAATTTTAATTAAAAACAACTCTTTTAATCAATATAATTAATAGTGATAAATTATGAATTTGAGTGGTTTTAAAGTATATTCAGAATATATTTTTACCATTTAATTAAATGTTGGTCATTGGACATAATTTTACAATTAAACCGGACATAAACAAGTGTAAATATTTTGATTGTTATTATCTCTTAAAAACATGCTTTTTGTTTTAACAATGGAAATTAATTTTAAATTAATTTCTGCCACTTCTATGTGTTGAATTTGGAAAAATTTATTCCATATTTGGAATCCGGATTTTCAAATTGTGTAAATAGGTAACTTTTATTTTTAGACATTTTGAATAATTACTTCGGTAAATATTTTATTTACCATAGTTAAAGGGTAAATCTTGTAAATAAAGGATAAAAAATAATATTATAATAATAATAAATTACCCTAAAACATGTCCTAGCCTCATTGGATGATAAATGTGCGACCATAGTCATATTTGGGTCGATTTGGGGACCCCATGGATCCACATGTAGGTGATAGGGACACTTAATTTTAATTAAGTTAAAATGAATACAAAAATGACACAAGTATATATCTTTTAGAAAATCAATTTTTACATAGGGTTATATATGTTGTATTTTCGACTATAAATATTAATTAGAAAGATAAAACTATTTCCTACATAATGATATTTTATTTATAATTTTTATAGATTACATATGTTAACTGATTTATGACACAATGATGATGCAGTAATTACCATAATAGTGAATATTTAACATAATAGATTTTATAAATTCCCAAATAAATATAATTTGAGACTTTTAATGAGTTACAATACTTTTATAGGATAATATGACATATTAGAATTTATTTAATTACCTTTCTTTGAAGTAATAATTCTGTTATGAGTTTCACAAAAATCAACTATTGAATAGTGTCAAAATTGACATAAAAGTGTTTTTAAAACAAATATTATATTATTAATTGATATTAAATTCTTATAAATATAATGTTCGTCCAAGAGACTTATATAATGATAGTTATATCATTAATGGACCACTTGGGGGACGCATGGATGTATATAGTAAGTTTATTAACCATATAATATAAAAAAACAAAGAGACATTGTAAAAGTGAAACTAATTAACTTAGAGTTAATACTTAATGATATGGTTAATATAAGTACCCTAACCTGTCTAAATTCTATTTGTTGAGTGTTTTTCGACCCATCCCCACCTTAACATTTAAATAATCCACTTTGGTGCCATTAGAACCGAATATTAATTTATTATAAATTAATATTTCTAGCTTTTCCAAAGGTGCCCCTCACCCCTCTTATAAAAGGTCACTCCTCCTTCTCATTTCTTCACACCATCAAAGCCTTTTTATTCGAACAAACTATGCCCACATACTCTACCAACATCCCTCAATACAACCTAGAGGCCTTAGTTTGATCAGAAATCCAGCCTAAGTATCCCTTTTGATCAAATCAAAAGGAAGAACCCGAAGAAGAGGTAATGATTTCACCACACTTTTCCAAGTTCCTTTCTTCTTCCACTTATTCTCCCTTTGTTATTACCATTATAAAATAACAACCCCAGTATCATATATATAATGTGATTTTATTATAAATATGGTACAACCATATTCAATATTCTATCCGTCCTTTGAATAACATGTGACCATACGTGCGTACGTACGGCTTACTGTCTCCACGTCGTGGTTTAATTGTTATTCAATAAATTATTATTTCGATGGGTATAATAATGATGTGTAACTCATGTAAATAATAAATATAACTTGATAATGATTCTGTATATATGATATACCATCCATTTATATATTATTTTAATATCAAAAGAATGATATTGTCGCTCGTGCGTACGTACGGACTACAGTCTCCATGTAGGCGATGAGATTCATTCTCCATCGTATCCATTCAAGTATAATTATCAATTTATGATTTAAAAATGATGTTTAAGGACTTGATATCATTCTTTATATGAATTATATACAACCTATCCATTACATATATGGCTTATATAACAAAACATATAAAAAAATGAGTAAGTTAACAACCGAAACAATAATAATACTAAGATATTATTAACAAAGCAATGTTAAAAGATCATATATGATATCATATGAATGTATATGATTCTTGTACAATTTAATAACAATTCTTTTATCATTATACAAGAGGTTAGCCTACCCCAACCATGGAAAAGTACAAGGTAAGGGTTTATTTCACAATCTCTTCATTATCTGAGGTTGTTTATACGTAATAATCTACTGGGATCTCTTTATCATCCACATGCATGTTTCTTAAAAATGTAGTTCAAAACATTTTTACTATTTAAAATAATACGGGTTAAAGTCATTTATACCCTTTTTGACTTTTTATAAGAGTTTTATAAAGTAATATTTCCTTTGTTTTCCAAACAAGGTGTTTTTTAACCTTTCCGACATAATTAAGGTAAGAATGTTTTTTTAACTTATACGGCGGGTGCGGCTATTTTCCGCGGTTATAAAATCGTCTACGATTCCCTTACAATACTATAAGAATATTTTCAAAGAAAATGTTTTATTTCATAAATATAAGACTCTTAAATGATTTCAAACTAGAAAGTGATATTTCTCTAAAAAGAGTTTTGATTTCATCTATGTCAACATCTTTTGATGGATTTTATGCTTATTTGAAGTTGATTTATTATGATACAAAACATCTATATTGTATTGAAGGATTTGTGATATGTTTGACTGTGGATGTGCTATTTTCATACCGTTCATAGCTTATGGTGAAAGTATTGACATTTCGTATGCTAGTTTTAATACGAATGTTTATGTTATGTTTAAACCTTTTCATATGGGAATGCATTGGACTTAATATGTGACGGGTGGAGCCCGCTATAGCTCTTCGATGCATCGGTAGGTCTCATGAGACAAACTAGTGACTTGGCACAAGGCCTTGGCAAAATAATATTTGTATTCTTGGCACGAGGCCATGGCTACGTGGTTATGATAGTCTGACATTATGCATTTCATCACTATGAAAGTGGTTATTGATATTGCATGTGATTATTCGATTAGTAGAATATCCATGTGAATAAGTAAATGGAATTATTTCATTTTACTTTTTCCATACTATGTTGAAGTTCAAATTTAAAAGGCTTTTGTTTTAGTTATACGTTGCCTTAAATGTATATGCTTATTTTTGAATGTTTCCGCTATATTGTTATCCTTACTGGGCATTTGAGCTCACCCCTTTTCTATGATTTACTTTTCCGAGGATGGGAATAAGTCAGTTATGAATGACCTGGAGGGATAGTATGTGGGGATATGCGTCTGGACTATGGAGACTATGTTGTTGTAGTAGTTTTTCACTTTATGATGTAATGTAAAACTTTATGAATATATCTAGTGTTTCCAAGGCTACTAAACCAATAGGTCTTTCGAGATTTTATCATTCTTATGATCATGCCAATGTAATGTAATAATTCCCCGAATATGGGTAACCAGGGTCGGGGCGTTACATCAAGAATATCAACTTGTACAATATACATAGGGCATAGTTTTCCCTTTCTTGAATATCATAAGCTTCTTAGAAAGACAAATTTGTAGAAAAACCATCTCACTGAACTCAAATTCAAGATAATTTTGATGGTTATCATGATATTATTTTTTCCAGATCTATGCTTCCCTGATATACAACTAAATGGTTTTAACATTCTCTTCTATTTCATCATTGATCTTTGGTCCCAATAGCTTTCTTTCTCCCACAAAATCCAAGAACAATGGAGCTCAAAATTTCATTCCAAAATAGTTATTATATGAATGTAGATATAAATCCCACTTATCTTATAATGAAATAATATATATGTGTTTCAATATATTATAATACATTAATCATATCATGACCTATAAAAAGAGATATGTTTCATAAACATCACATCATAACCCATGAAAGTAACTGGGTATAATAAAAATTTCATCATATCATAAATTTTGGAAATGATATATGTTTCGGAATAATTTCATCATTTAATAACTCATTAATTGAAGAATATTTTAAAATAACTTCATCATGTTATTACATGTGTAAGGGGAATGTGTTTCATAAACAACTTGTCATGAAATGTATAACGATTTATAGAAAAATAAGAATGGTTTCCTTGGATTGAATCTCCAGTAAAACATAACATATATCAAAGGTCTTAATCATATATGGTGGAGGATTTTTAAATTCACATGGATTGTTTCATAATGAAAATATCATTTCATTGAAATTAATGTTTTCAACATAAAACATTTTTACAATATTTTTCATTGAAATGCACTTTGAAAACTTATGAAGTAAGGATAAAATCATTTAAAATATTTCGTTAGAAATATATCCCTTTTAATTTTAAAAAATATAGAATAAAAAATATTTTTATAATCTTATTATTTGAAAATATATTTGATAATATATAAAGGAATCATGGAAAATCATTTAAAACACTTTTTTACAAAAAAAATGAAAAAACTTTCAATGAAAAAATAGTTGAGAAAATATAATGGATGATATGAAATCATTGAAATATTTTATAATTAAAAACAATATTTACAAAATTATATATTAATATTTAAAATTAATTTACAACACATTTAATTATAAAATTATTTTTGAAAACCTTTTTATTTAAAAATTTATTTAAAACACATAAAGGACGATTTGAAAATAATTTTAAACTATTTTTAAAATGTAAAACATGTTTGAAATTATTTTTCCTTCGGAATTACCATAATATATAATTTAAAATTTTTATTTTAAGTATTTTAAATAAAAAAATTTTTTTAAATAAAACAAATTACCGATGGTGGAGATAAATAAGATAAAATTTTCATAAACAACAATATTAAATACCATAACCAGTAAACAATGTAAAAAAGGAACGATTATATGAATATATCATTAATATATAGATTAAATTAAATCTATATGTTTTATTGAGAATAGATCATCATATTAGATCAATGGAATCATAATCATAACCAATCCCGATAAACAATTAGATTATAGAAATATATTATTCCCACATTCATAACATTGATTCATTATCCCTAATGAATAATAACATTATATGATTATTATAATGTCATGAAAAGAATTATATTCATATTATAACTTGTAAATGGGAATTATATACACCTTATAAAATAATATTTGTTCATTATAATAGAAATTGATTCAAAGAAAGAAAAATATAGATCAAAATACTTAACTAATTTTGTAAATTTGGTATCAAAAACTATTTGAAATATATATCATAAAATGTATATTTAAATACCCTTAAATTTAAGGATAATAATTATATGATACATTAATGTTCTATATATACTTAATGAAATGAAATGATTGATGAATAAGGCATGTGTCTTACAGATATAAAAAGTTGAGATGTAATTCCCTTACCATAATTATTGACTTTCATCATACATGTTCAAAACTGTTATATAATAAATATAATTTATTATAAATTTATCACATAAACATATTATTCTATTTAATAAAATATATTATTTTATTATGACAGTATATTAACCGTTTATAAACAATATAATGTTAAATTTATAATTTTGGTAATATATGGGATTGTTTTTCATATATGTTTTTATTTCTTTTTCATTATCCTATTAAATTTATCATGATTTAATTATTCAAATAATGAAAAAAATGATATAAATTTCATAAATATTCAATATATAAGTATTTATAATAGTTTATAAAAAAATGAGTGACACTGTTCATGGAGACGATAGACCGTTCGTATGCATGAACACATTTTCCATTTTCATGTTATATTGAATGAAATAATTTAATATATATATATATTATTGTATAACAATTATATCATATATATTACATACTTTAATTAATCCCATCTTTAATACATTACTTGTAAATCATGAAGGAACCTCATTAATTTGAGGAGGTGATTATCTACATGTCTATGTAGTAATTATATTCCCACAAAATAGAAAGCATGAAGGAATAAGTTATAAAATAATCATAAAATAATAAATGAAAAATAAAATTCATATTTATCATATAAATAGTAAGTCATTCATTATTATATGCCTTTTATGGTGGTAATGTAAGAATGAATGTCATATGTTCGCAAGATGGTAGTCTTTAGAACAACCGAATAATGATTGTGTATCCCATTTGATGGATTTTTGTGTATTTTTAGGTATTAACATTATCATAAAAACATCACAGTATATTTTTATGCTGATTTTATTATATCATATTGATATAATAATAATTTATTTGGTGGTGAAAGGAATAAAACAAAATTTGTTGTTGAAGAATGTTACCTCTTCATAATTTAAATCATTTCGGTTCACTCTAAAGGGATTGCATGGTTGTATTTAAATAAAAATTGAGGCTTCTTGATTACTATGAATGAATTTTGGAACTTATTTTGTTAGTATTATTATGATAAAATGTTGCTGAGAGGTGTGAATGGGGGGGGGGAGAGTCTATAGCATTTTATAATAGAGGGAGAGGACATACTTGGTATTTTTTAAAATAATGATTGGTGTATCCACTTTTTTACCTAGAAAGAGGCTTAATAACACTCCAAATCAAATACTAGTGGGTTTAAGGTCAATAAATTTCCATATAATTGTTTTTGGACTTGTTTTGTTTCATTGTTCCATGTCTATATTTTGGTTTAGCCACTAGATAATCTTGTTTTTACATTAATCATAATAAATAATTATAATTACATTTACTAATATTTATTGTATAAAACTATCATGAAATTATTTGAAATTTTAAATTATGAAGATTCCAAATCTAGAGACCATTTTTCCAAAATTTATTCCTATATGTGTCAGAAATTAAATTAAAATTATTCCCATATACAAGATTATATGACATGATTTTTAATAGAAAAATCTCAAAAGTATAAACATTTTTATATCAAATATCAATGTGAAATTTGTTCTAATGAACTAAATTGGAATAATTAATCTATAATTTATTTAAAAAAATTAAAATATAATTTATCTATATAAATAAATTTTTCCAAATGTCATTTTCAAATAAAATTCATTTTTTACTATTCATAGATAAAATGAATCTTCTTAGAAAAATACCATACATTCATCAAAACAAAATTTTGATATTCCAGTTCAAAAAAGATTATTTTTTAGATAATAAATATAATTATTTATAAAATTATTTTTAAAATAGGTTCTCATGTTAAATGTTGTAAAATTACATTTTAAAAAAATAAAACTTTTTATTCCTAAAATTGGATTCATTCTTACATTATTCCTATCAAATATATTGGATGAGAATCAAAAAACATTATTGAATGTATAAGATACATATATTTTAATAATGATAGCCTTTTTTTGTTAATTTTTTTTATATAAAATGGTGTTTGATTATAGATATATAGTTTTATTTGAAAATTAATTTCTTTATTTTAAAATAGTTCTTACATTCATTTATAACAAAAATATAACCAATAAAATCATTTTATATACATGTGGAAATATTCATTTCGTGAATTATTTAATCATACTTATAATATTCATTACAATTAATAGGTTTTAACTATAATTATCTATTAATAAAAATAATAAGAGTATATTTCAATTCAGTAAAACTCAGCCTCACGTGTAACATAAGCTATTGAGGTTAATATATATTATATTTAACACCAGAAAAAAGTAGTGTTCTATGAACCATAACCTAATATAATTATTTTGTGTATTTATTTATTAACATGGTGTTTCATGTAGCACAAACCAAAATTGGTTCTTTCAAATATCCAAAGCTGTATTTTTTATTTCATAAAATGCAGAATTTTGAAAATATTAAATTAATTCGAAAAAACATACTTCAATAAAACAAGGGGTGTTGTTTCATGTTACATCGTTATAATATTTAATTAAATATTAATGTTTTATAACCACAATGTGTATATGATATCAGATCCCATTCTCAATAGATGTTACACATGAGGTTATCCCACCCCTGAAGTATGAACTAGGATTGTAATCCCTACCATATATATCTATAAATGTCTTAGTAGGCAACATTGACATAATATTTAAATATTGATGATTATAAGACACTTTATTAAACACTCTTTTTATAGGATCTTATTACAATACTATGGTCTCATGGAACATTTTGTATAATTCCTTTATTATTAATTTCTTAAGAACTACAAAATTTGTATGATTTGACTCTTGTTCATAATCTATGAATTTCAGAAAATGGGTTCCAAATGATATGGTCATGTTTTAATACCCATTTTCACATGTTATGCTATAATGGGAACCAATATATCTCTTTTCTACCTTTATTGAGCATATGAGCTGACCGGTTTTTTTCTTTACCAAATAACTTCACTAAAGGAATTTTGTATGATGTGTATAATAACGTTTCTATTTGTGATGAACATAGTGTGATATGATATTGATATTTTATGTACCTATATTTTATATATCAATGACTAAAAATTATATAATCTGTTACGGTTATCACATGTATCATAATGATATTTAATGAATATTATTCTAATAAGTTATAATATTTATGTATTAAATTCTTAGGTTACCTCATGTGTAACTACAACACTATTACTGGGTGGAAAAGATTCCACCAATAAATATAAAAATATAATGAAACATCTATAAGAACAACCCATTATGTAAAAATACCATCAATTTTAAAACCAATAGAATCAATTATCAATAGAGAATGAGAAATATATTGTATATGACATAGAAAATGTGGTGTTATAGGGTCAATAAGGCATCATGTATCAGTAACTATAATGACCTTCAACCACTGGAAAACCTCGCGATTCTATAGTATAGTTGATAGTGACCATTGGATCCTACATCTTACAAGCCATGTATTGGAGACTAGAAAAGAGGGTATAGAAATCCATATACGGAAGGAATTGTGCACCATAATTCTAGAAATATAGAAAACCTCCCCCAATCAATACAATATAAAAACCCAAAAAATTATAATCCTACAATATATATTAATATTATATAGATACAATATCTAAATATAAAATACCAAGGATATCCTACAGTAACTACTACTCATATTATCCAATCCATGAAATGTATAATTCCAAATCAATCTCCAAATCCATACTAGAAATAAAAATAAAAATTTAGAAGTATGATAAGGAAAATACACAACTACTCTATAGGATCACACTCAAGGAATCTTGTTGAATTATGGATGTGGCATAAGAATTTTTTATTGAAATAATAGAAGAAACTACAATCACAAATATATCCCAATAATAACCTAATCATATAGTGGTTGGATAAAGAAGTAACATATCTAGTATAGTATGTTTTTATTAAACAATATGGACAATGGTTCCCTCTAATAACTTCCCCACACGTTTTTTACTCTCACTCTACAATGTTTAATGTCTATATCGTAATCACTCCATAATACACACACACACACACACACACATATATATATATATATATATCTATGTGTGTGTCTATATACCTCTTCAATGGTGTTTTTTATTTTTAAATTCAGTCCTCTATGTACCCCATTCATTATGAGGCCAAACATATTGTTTTAGAATTAGTCAAACAATATAACCAAATAAGAATAACTAATTTGATATTCATCATAATATAGTATCATGAACAGGAATAGTATTAACCCCATGAAATCCACTATCTAATAACAACCCCCTCCATGTATAAATATCACATTAACATTATGAATAGTATGGTAACTTGAACATAAATAATATAAACTCATTCCCTCAACCATCCAAGCATGAACACCATAATATAGCAGTACCACCATATTATATACCTAATGTGAAAGTGGGGAAGAGGGGTTAGTCACCCCTTTAATCTCACAAACCAAGATGTTCTTAAAAAATTCCATTAACCGAAAATCATTGGAAATCTATAGAATTATCTAACATGATTGGGATGAATATAAAAGAAAATTAAAATACAATTAAAAAATATCGTAACACAAGATCATCCTAAACGTTTCACATTATGTTACCCTAAAAAATCCCACAATAACTACCACAACACCACAACCGTACACCAATAACCACAAAAATAATTATGATGAAAAAATCCCCTACCACCTTCACCGAATATCCAACACATCTCACCAATTTTACAATATATTATATTCATGATTCATTATTTACCAGACCCAAGGAGTATATTTTTAATTTCATTTTCTATGATCAAATTCATACAAATAAAATACCCAATTTCAACTTAATGTAACTATTTAGTTTTAATATACAATTTATAATAACTCTCACCATTTTTTAGATACAAACTTTAAATATTACATATTATAATTAAACAAAAAATAAATTCCATATACATCTGTAGTTCAATAAATTCAAAATATTCCCCTTTTATTCATATCATTCTTCAATATTTCCATTATCCAACAAATCTATAATATTTTAGTTGACATTATTCAATTAATTTTCACTCAAACCAAAACTTTTTCAATCACCATTCCATACTACCAAGAATCTATGCCATATTACAACCTTAGTGAATCAAAATGCACAAAATATTACCTCACATATCTTTAATAAACCTAAATCTTTATTTTTTACATAGATATAAAAATATTAAATCCTGACTGGTAGATAATCTATATGTATTTTTTTAAAATATATATGTAATTGAATAATATGATGTTTTGATAATGTGGGATTATTTATAAATTCCAACACATAAAAATAAAATCCAATGATTTTAAATACTGTATAATATAACCTTGGGATGTAAATTTGAATTGGGTGATTTATAAAGCCATGTAGGGGAATAATCAGAGCATACCATAAGATAAAATAGTATATATGATTCATGAATAATTTCATGATGAAATATAATTTTGAGAATCATAATCATGAACATAATGTATGGTGTAAAAGGATATCCTCTATGAAACATAAAAAGGTAGAAACAATATAAAACCTGACATCATGAGAATATGTTGCGGTTAGTCGTTGATTAATTAAAAAAATTATTCTTTGGATTATATAATGTTCACTAATCATGTTATATAATGAGATAAATATATTACCCTATGTGTTGGAAGGATATATATTTTTACTCCTAGTTGTCACAATCATATCTTGTAAATGAATTTGTCTAGCACATATAATATACAAAATAAAAACATATTTCCTCACATTTAATCCAATTAATTATGATTGAGTATTATATGCATTGAAGTGGACAATCTATGAATTAATTTGTTATCTAGGCGAATACTCTTGAGTGGAGTAGAGGATGGTTGTTTAGAATATAAATTTTTTCATGGAAAATAATGGAAAAATTTCCTTAGTATAAAAGGCATATTAAACATATAAAATTAACATTGGACATTATGAAATTATATTTTTATTAATATTTAAATACATAGTATTTACTTTAAATATTTTATTAAAATAACTTTAATTTCAAAAAATATTGAAAATATCAAAATATTTCATTAATTGAGAATATATATTACCCTAAACATCCATTTTGATTTATTGGTAACAAGGTGAAATTTATTTAAAACCAATTTCCCATGGGTCATTTATGATTACCTATGTGACTAACCGAAATAAAAAATTTATGAAACTCAACATGTGTAGCAATTAATTTATATTGTGACAATATCAGGTTAATGAGGAACCCTTGATATGGTGAAATTAGTTATTATAGTTTCCCAAAAAAATTAAAATTTATTTAAATAGGTTTTATAATTGTGGTAGTGATTAGAAATTAGTTTAGATATTGGAAACATGATCTAATAATTAATAGAAAAATGAAAAGATTTTGGGGTTTTGAAAAATTATTTAGAATGACACGTAGGTATTTTATATCATTAGGATTCATGTGATGTTAGATAAATAAATTAAATTTATTTTCCATGTTTATTGTTTATATTGGAATGAGGAGGATCTTGTAATATGGGTATCCCCTCCATAATAAAAAATAACCTTATTCCCATGGTTTGGTTGTATAGGGTTACAATAAACTAATTTTCCATGATAAAATATTTAAACCTAATTTTCATATGTCACACAACGGCCATATTTTTGTATAGGGACACTATTTTATCAGTTAAAAGGTTCATTAAAAAAAATCATTGATTAAAGGAACGGATAAAGATTCTGAATTTAATTGAAAACTCTAATGACCAAAATACATTAATAAGGTAAAGAAATAAAATCCAATTCACCATACTCCATCATCTTCATAACACATTCACATGCAGGTATTTACCCTCTCATCCTAGATATGATGGCGTATAGGGGAAGGTGTAAAGAAAAATAAAACACGATAAAGTATAGGAGAAGAAGAATGGAAAGGGATATGCACAACATGACTGCTCATCCCAAGCTTTGGACTTTGGATCTATCTTCATAGTAGTAGATGTTATATCTTCTTACTTATTTCCATGGAACTCGTGTATGAAGCACTTTTCTATTCAATGAAACCATAATGGGTCTCATGACTTTTATGGTGGTCATGGGATAGTTCATGTCATAAATGGTGGATGCCTAGAAAAATCACTAATAAATGACGTGTTTGGGTAGTTAACAAATAATTATATCAAGAATATTTTATTTATTAGAAATGATTTTCACGTATGTGATCCCCAAAAGTTATATTTTGTTTTCATACAATGTTTGTAAAATATTAGTTTGTCTCTTGGTGTGATGCATATGTGTCATGTTAGGGCATATCCTATTCTTCCCCAAGTGTGTTTTCTCAACCTTGAATAGTCCTTGGTATTTTCTCCTACAACATTTACTTCATAAAATTAAAATTCATGATAAAAACTAAGTTTTAAAATATATTAAATCAATCTATCATACAGATTCATCAGTTCTGAACAATATATGCTCCTATAACCATCTGTTGTGATGGAAATCCATCTATAAGAGGAAATATCGACTATTCTGAATAATTTATTGAATGTTGATTAATTATTTCATATTACCAATTATGAAAAATTAATTAAAAATATAAAATATAATCAATCAATTAATTCCTAAATATAATTTCTTTTAATATTAAAAATTATTTAGGAACTGTATGTATTGAACCCTTATACTTGTAATTGTACTTGCCATCTAGGTAGTAATCTCAACATAATATAAAGTAAATTCACCGAACCGATATTTAAAATTATATATCAATAAAAACAATTAATCAAAAAGGAAATTAAATATCTATGAACCACATAGGGAAACTATATCAACGCCTCGCTTTTTAATTAATTTAATCGACCATGTATTTTAATTCACTTATTTTGAACCAACCATCCTTTTCTTTCTTCAATTTTTTTACTCAATTAATTTTAAATTTTCATTTAATATTGAATTAAGCTCATATTAATTTTTTACATTAGCACCATTTTACAATTATAAAATGGAGTTCAGATAATGTGTGAAATAAAGTCACATACCATTGTCCAATAAGATATTTGACATCACCACCATGTAAATAAGAAATCAGAAATAATCATAAAGGATTCTTCATTGTTCAAATGATTCTCAGAATTTAAGGGGAGGTAATAAATGAAGTGAAATACAATAAATCTTATAATGTTGGTGTCATGACATGTCCCCCGGGGCCTGCACAGTGAGTACCCTAAGCCCACCTTCCATAGGCTAGGGGCTGGTGACTAGCACTGGAAAGGCATATCCCTAAAATGGGAAGGCATTGCCTTTTAACCTGTATAAATACACAGTACAAGAACACAAAAACAAGAAACTACAATGTAAAATACTCTTGAAAAATTGTTCTGAATGTAAAAGAGTGGTGAAAGTAAAAGGAGTTATAAAACAAACCCAACTGAAAGAGGTACAAGTACAACTGAAAAGTACAAATCAGCTTCTGGATCATCCAATGAGGATCCTACATGAAGGTTAGGTATAGATCGTCTCTACTACACTCCATTTTAGTTTGTCCCCTAGGTGTACCACCTTTACCTAACTCCCTGAAGTCTCAGCTCCATTGCTCCTTGTGTTCACAAGCCACAATAAGGTGCGGGCAAAGCCCATGTAGGATTGAGTATAACAATACTCAGTAGGGACCCCGATACCCCCGTAAGTCTCCCAGTGTTCCACAATAATAAATACCACAAATCAAGACCTCAATATCAAATCCCGAAGAAATATACATCAACACTACTTAGGTATATTCCCATACATATACCTATGTTATCATGATATACTCATCTCACACAATGTGAAAGAATACCACAATGGTAACAACACGAAGGTAGAAGTACCACACAGGTAACGTCATAAAGATAGAAGTACCACACAGGTAACACCATGAAGATAACACCACAAATGTAGAAGTACAACAATAGTAACACCAATAAGATAGAAGTACCACACATGAAACAACATGAAAATAGAAGTAACACACAAGTAACACAAAAAAGACAAGACCACAACGGTAGAAGTACCACACAGGTAAAAACCTGAATATGAATTACCACACATGTTACAACCTGAAGACAACACCACGAAGGTATAAGTACCACATAAGAAAAACCACAAAGAAGAAGTACCACATAGATAAAGGCTCAGCTCACACTAGGTATAAATTAATTATAGAAATATATATGATTAGTATTATTCTAGATCATCTTATTCTGTTAAGAGGAACTACTACTGACCCACACGGGATCGATAGGTACTAACCACCACTATCCCGCAAAGGATATGACCCACACAAGATCAGTTTTGTTGACCCACACATGATCTGATAGAATCTTACCCATGGAGGAGCGATAGATGCTAACCCACACTGGATCGATGTTCATTATTCACATAATAGATGTAGTATCTTCCCCTAAAGATATCAGTTATACCTCGACTGAAAATATGCTCCACAAAAGAGTATACCAAAAGACCTCCATGTTCTAAGGTTTCCAATGCGATAGACGGTGCATCAATCAAATACATGGTCAGTGAGTTATAAGCATTTTAGTTCGAAGTGCCTAGTTGGATTCAAGTTCGATCTAAAACATCCATACTCTAACTCTCTCCAAAAACGTGTATAGTATACCAAAATTACAAGTATGATCCAAAAATCCCATCTCCACAGACGGTTCATCAAACGAACATCTGGTTCTCAAAATTGGTTCATTTAAGTGTTTGTGGGTCCAGTCTGACCCTGTCGGACTGCCCCACCCAGTTCGGCCCGACCTGACCCGATGTGGGCCGACCCGACAATGTTCTCGGTGCCCAACCCAGTTCGGGTCTCCTAGAAAGGTGGGGCCGCAGTTGGCTTGAGCTTATGGGCTGAGATCAGGACCGGTCCGCAAAGGGGCATCCCTGTCCTCATGGGTGGTGGCCCTTCCCATTAGGGTCGGCCCATTGGGCTCGCGCGGCTCTCCCTGTGGTGAAGCCTTGCATGTTGGACTTTAACGGACCAACCCACTGGCTCGCGCGACCTTATGTAGTGGGGTATGCTCATGCTGGCATTGGAGGGGAGGGGTCCCCCCATTTGGAAACTGAACTACCCATGCCTAAGGGTGATGCCATGTCATACGGGACCCCCCCTGCCACAGATAATGTGATGCATCCCACATCCTCTAGAGGCACGCTGATCATGATTCCCTCCCCGGGCGGCATTGGTGCACTGCCTCTTCCCTCACGGTCGGCCGGTATGGGCTACCACCTCGATCCCCGCCATAGCCGGATGTCGATATCGTAATGTTGACAGTCCTCCAAGGAGAACACATGTGGTAAATAAGGTTTCATAGGGTTCGAGCCATGTTTGTTTGGCCCATGCCCTCCTCTTTAGCTTGAAAATGTGATTTAGGATTAATGGTTTCAACAACTCTTGAAATAACACCAAAATTAATCCCTACCTCAAGAACAATGGATAAACACCCACCGTTGAGGATGTGGGTCAGTTTATGTTGTCCTAGTAACAATCTACCTAGGACGTCGCGTGTTTATTGATATTCAGTTCGGGGATTCAGAGTCCCTCTCCACCACACGCCGGAACAGGCTCCATCTTCCATGGTTATGGCCTCTCTACACATTGTCAAAACTTCGTTGCTTAGTGAAATAGTGCAAGAACCTCTTCCCAAGCTCAATATAAATAGAAGATGGGGGGTGGCCAATGTTCATTAGATTTAAGGGGGGATCATTAATTAGGAACCTTCTTAATTCCCCAATGGTGCACTAACATAGGAATGAAAAGTCAATCCAATTATTGGCTTGACACGTCGCTGGTTCATGTTTCAACTAGTCCGTTGGAGGAAAAGATAAGAGAAAATAAAAATTAACCATGTTATTTTTATTATTCTTTTAAAATTCTCAAAATGTAACTTTTTCTCCAGACCTACCACAGTCCAAGTGAATCCTACCTTAAGTGAATCCTGGCGTTGTAGATTCAACAGTGCCCTCAAATTTTAAATCTGTGCACCAGTTCAAATGTTATAAAACTCTTCTTGCATGTTTACGGATTATACTTAAAAATTAGAAATTCATTCAGGGCACACTAGTCTTCGAAATCATGCACCGTCATTTTTCAAAGACTTGTAATAATTCTATATTATTAAAAAAATTACATGAAAAAAATCAGGGTCTTTACCTTCTCCCCACATTAGGCCTTTTCATCCTCGAAATCCCCAACATAGAGTAAGAAAACAAATGGGGGTAGTGAGCACAAATCTGAGCCTCCCACTCCCATGTGCTCTCCTAGAGTTTCCTGTGCTACCAGTGAACATGCTATAGAGGAATAGAACCCCCATGAAGGACCCACTCCTGTCGATACTCAATCTCTACTAGAACCTCTGTAAACTTCATTGTATCATAAACGTCCATCTCGCTATGTTAGTTTGTTTGAGATGGGTCATCCACGTATCTCCTCAACTGGGATACGTGGAAGATGTCGTGCACCCTCTCCAACTGTGGTGGATGTTTAATGTGTTATGCCACCTCGCATATCCTATGATGTTTCAGAAATAGTCTTATAAACCTCGGTGATAACTTTCTACCTCGGCCAAATATCTGTAGTTATTATTGATGGGAGACTCAAAAGAATACATGGTCCCCCTCTTGTAACTCCAAAGGTCTCTGTCTCCTGTCGGCATAAGACTTATTGATGCTCTAAGCTTTCTTCATTCGCTCCTGGATGATTTCACTTTCTCTGTGGTAGCTTGTAACAACTCTGGACCCATAAATGCTAACTCCATTGGGTCTTTCCGGCAAAGTGGCGATCTGCGTGGGTGACCATACAAGGCCTCAAAAGGTTCCATACCAATTTTTAAGTGATAAGTGTTGTTGTATGTGAACTCCACCAAGGAAATGTGATCCTCCCAACTGCAGAAAAAATCCAGGACACATGCATGAAGAATGGCCTCCAGCATTTGAATGGTCCACTCTATTTGAGGATGAAAGGCATTGCTCAAAAGTAGATGATTCCCAAATGCCTCTTGTAATACCTTCCACAACCGGGAAGTAAAACTTATGTCACGGTCAGAGGAAATCGTTGATAGAACCCCATGAAGTCGCAAAGTCATTTGAATATAGAGGCGTCTCAAGCCCTCTATTGGTCCCTTCTCTTGGATAGGTAAGAAGTGGGCCGACTTGGTGAGTTGGTCAATGATCACACATATGGAATCATGTCCTTTGGATGTATGTGGAAACCATGTCAAAAAGTCTATGGAGATACCATCCCACGTCCACTCCTGAATCTCTAGAACATGTGCTAAGCCTTCTAGAACCTGATGCTCGGCCTTCACATGCTTACACATGATGCATCGAGAAACAAACTCCTCCACTTCTTTCTTTATCTCAAGCCACCAGGGATGATGCCAGAAGTACTGGTACAACATCACCAAAATAGGATGTACCAAAAGAGGGGACATACGAAACTCACTCAACATCTCCTCCTGTAGCACCACTGGTACCATGGTACATCCACTGAGGAGGATGATGTGATCCCCACATTCGTAAAATCATTCAGGTGCATGTCCTAAGGATTTTTGATCATTTAGAGCCTCACAGTCAATGTCCCCATGTTGCACCTCATTGACTTGTTGAAGGAGTGGGGGAGATACTGTCATATACTAGAGGTATAATGGTCCATATCTATCTAAGAAGGATATCTAAAATGTGGCTTGTTGTTCTGTCACCTTACTCATCAACTGTATACTAGATCTCCTGCTGAGTGCATCTACTACCACGTTCCCCTTCCAAGAATATAGACTATCTCAACGTCATAGTCCTAGAGGAAGTCCAACAGTCTCAGAAGTCTCTGGATCAGGTCCTTCTATGAGAATATATACCTTAGAATCTTATGATCATAGATGATTGTAAAGAATTCTACCATCATGTAATGTCTTCACATCATAGAAGCGAATACCACTGCTACAAACTCCACGTCATGCATAGAATAATTTTGTGCATGTTACCTCAGCTATCATGAGACATAGGAAATCACTACTTGGTCATGCATTAGGACACATCCATTTCTAGACCCTAATGTGTCACAGTAGAATATAAACCCAACGCCCTCTTCTAGTATCCTCTAGATGGTGGCACTCGTCAGTCTCTACCTCAGCTCTTGAAAATATTATTAGAATATATCCTTCCATAAGAAATGGTGTCCCTTCTTCATCAATGCTAACAAGGGTTCCAAAAATCATGAATAGTCAGGCACAAATATTTGATAGTATCCAGCCAACCCTAGGAAACTCCTCACCTTGGTCACATTCATGGGTGGCTCCCAAGAAAAGAAAAACCTCAATCCTTTCAGGATACATTGCATCTCCAGCCTCTGAGATATCGTGCCGTAGAAATTGGACCTCTCGTATCTAGAACTGGAACTCCGAGAGAATACCATAAAGTTAGTGCTCTTGGAGTGTATCCAGAACTATCTGCAGATGATAATCATGATCCTCCTCCATCGCTGAGTATATCAATATTTCATCGATGAATACCACATAAAAGATAATGAGCTATGGCAGGAAGATCCAATTCATGAGTCCCATGAACTATGTTGGGGTGTTGGTCCCACAGAATGGAATAACCAAGAACTCTATGTGGATGTACCGACATTTGAAGGCCGTCTTCTACAAATCCACATATCATTCCCCGAGCTGATGATATCCTAAACTGAGGTCTATCTTCGATAACCAACGAGCTCCCTTCAGCTGATCGAAAACATTATCAATCCTTAGAAATGGATAATTGTTCTTCACTGTCACATGGTTCAGGCACCAATAGTCCCCATAGAGTCTCAAACCTCCACATGCCTTCTTGGAGAAAAAATCAGAGCTACCCATGGAGAAATTTTGGGCCTTATATACCCCTTTTTCCGCAAGTCCTCTAACTGTACCCATAAATCATGACGTTTCATGGGATCCATATGATATGCTGTTTTAGATATTGGTGTCGTCCGAGGGTATAGGTAATTGTAAATGTCTTCTTATCTACTTGTTCGTAGCCCCATAACATCTTCACAAAAAACATAGGTATACTGATCCACATTACAAGATAAGTCAGACTCTCAACATCAATTCTACCGAGTATAATGCTGGAAAACTAATGTGTGATCGAATGCACCTTCTTCTAGGTATGTAAATCATGTGATGCAAAGGTTCCCTTCTCACCGGTGAAGGAAAACCTCATCCCATCTTCCTAGACACACCGAACATTGTTCCAAATACAATCAATCTGAGCATGGACTATAGATAACTTGTCCATACCCAAGATGATGACGTAAGGCCTCGACGCTTCTACTAAAAGATCCCAGCTGAAGAACTCACCTACTACAATATGATCAAACTGCCTGAACCAGTTTTTAAATGTAGAATCCAATCTTGTAAGAGTCTATAGCTGTAAGGATTGAGCCAATGGCTCCACTTGAATCTTTGAGCTCCGAAAAAGGTCCGTGGAAATAAAAGAGTGACTGCCACCTGTGTAAATAGGTACTTAAGCTAAGGTATAATATTCAAAAAGCGTACATCTAATGAAAACCAGAGCATCGTGGTAATTGGAAATAACTACATGGAGTCGATATAGTCTATGTCCACCTTCTCCCTATGGTTGGGGTGGACAACTTGTAGGTGGCAGTGGTAAAACCTTGATTCGCCGCCCACCGCTTGCTATATGGCCAGCTCCCCTGCCACGTCTTCATATTTCCCATGGACCTCCCTGATCTAATCTATTCCTCAGCCTCAGTGGTCCCTTAGCCATATTTTGGTCATCAGTATGATGGTTTGGGCAATCACTAGCCATCTGACCCTGGCCTCCACCCGAGTAGCACTGCCTACTCCTCAAATATCCTCTTTTGTCTCGTGATCCCCACACCACCAACCCTATATCATGATGTCACCCACCAGAAGGCCAGGCCCGATTGGGCCCCTGCGCCATCCACTGACTCCCTACTGCATTTGACTCTTCTACATGATGTCCGAATGTGGCTCTTGTTGTTCGTGCCTGCTTTTCTATGAATCTCTCCTCCAAAATTGATCGCTCTAAAACCCCATCCAGTGTCGGAATGGTGGGTGATAGCATTGATTCTATGATATCCTATTAGAGAACCTTCTCAAGGGACTAGGCCCTAAAGAAAGGGTCATGTACCATGTTGGTGGAGTAGCGAGATAGGTCAGGGAACCTCATCAAGTACTAGGCCATAGT
The DNA here is from genome assembly GCA_963277665.1 of Viscum album. NCBI lineage: Eukaryota > Viridiplantae > Streptophyta > Magnoliopsida > Santalales > Viscaceae > Viscum > Viscum album. Next base: position 218,081,779 of record OY728155.1, read on the forward strand.
CATGCTGTCCTCCTTTAAGTGCATCAGCTTCTGTATATGTATTGAGAATAAAGTTGTTGGAGATAACTCTTCATTGAAAGGCATTATAAGTCTAAATAGATGAGGGTTACCTTATCATGTTTTTGGAGAATCATGCTCCACTATGTCCCTAATTTTTCCTGAAAATGACTGGCTTCTAGGATCACCATAAGGTCAGCTGCTGTCCCAACCAGGCGTAAAAATCTTGCCACAACCTCCATCCAATCCTCGGACGCCTAGGGTTATGTCTTTCCTCAGAACCTCAGATGCCTCTACTACTGAAACTCGGGGAATGATATCAATCGGCGTGCACCCTCTGTTGGTAGAGCTGGTGTCAATGGCTGGCCGACAGGCAGTGGTGCATGTAGTAAACCACCCGAAGGTGATAACGCCATAAGAGGGCCTTGCACCAGGGCCTCATCACTCTGTGTTCCATCCTCACGTACTCTCTTAATAATCTTGGTTGTCCATCTACGTGGTGGTCTCCTAAATGAATAAAAGTTTGGAAATGTCAATAAGTTATACTTGTTGAGGTGACCCAAAGAGATTACAAGAAAAACTTATCAAAAACACATGAAATCAGTGTTTTCGAGCATTGAGTTGGAAATCAGAAGTCCGGGACCTTGTGTATGGATACGTCGGTTGCCGCAGGAACACTGGATTCCACAAGAATAAAACCACACATATAACCCTTAACACTATTTCCACATATAAAAAATCAGATTCCTAGTTTTTCTATATAACTAACTCCTCTAATTCCACTTTGTCATGACCCGTCCCCTGGGGCCCGTGTCGTAACTACCCCAATCCCGCCTTCCATAGGATAGGGGATGGAGACTAGCACCGGAAAGGCATATCCATAAATAGGGAATGAATTGCCTTTTATTCTATATAAAAACACTATCAAAGAATAGAACATGAAGAAACTATGAAGTAAACAGTTGGAGTAAAGTTTTTCTTAATGTAAAAGAGTGATGAAAGTAAATTGGGATGGAATACAAGCCCAATTGAAAATGGTACAAGTAGAACATAAAATTACAAAACAAATCATTGATCATCCATCAAGGATCCTACCTGATGGTTAGGTACATATCAATTCCACAACAGTCCACGTTAGCCTGTACCCTCTTTGTACTACCTGGTCCTGGCTCCCTCATGTCTCAAACCCATTACTCGTTGTCTGCACAAGACACAACAATGTTCGTGTTATGTCCTTTTAGGGGTGAGTATTAAAATAGTAATTAGGGTCCTCGAGACATCTGTAGGTATCCCAGTGTTCCACAAAGGAATATACCTCAATGAAAGACCTCAATATGAATGTACAAATTTATATACATTAGCACTACTTTGGTATATTTCCATCCATATACCTATGTTTTCAAGATATACTCATCTCCCACATGAAAGAAGAATACCACAAAGGTAATGAAATGAAGGTAGAATTACCACACATGTAATCTCACGAAGATAGAAGTACCACATAGGTAACACCACGAAGATATAAGTACAACATATGTCACACCACGAAGATAGAAGTACCACACACATAACACCTTGAAGACAACTCCATGGAGGTAGATGTACCACATATGTGACACCATGAAAAAGAAGTATCACACAGGTAACCCCATGAAGGTAAAAGTTACACACATGTAACACAACATAGAATAAGTACTGATTTGGTATCCTATCATCTCACACCAGGTATAACACAAGTACAGAAGTACATATGATTATTCATAAGCTAGATCATTTTATTCTATTATGGGGAACTACTTTTGACCCATACCGGATCGATATGTACTAACCCCTGCTGAACCACACAGGTTCTGACCCACACAAGATTGGTATGCACTGACCCATATAAGATCATTAAGAGCTAACCCAGATAGGATCTGATATATGCTGGACCACACATGATTGATAGATGTTAACCCACATAGGATCAATGTCCTTTCATCACGTTACAACAAGCAACAAGATTCCTCACACCCATTACGCTCAAGTTCTGTATAATCTTTCCCTCGAGATAATAGTCGTTCCTCGACAACCACTAAGATCCAAAAAGGAGTAACCCAAATGACCACCATGTCATAAGGGATCCAACGCAGTTTATGGTGCATCAATAGGACACCCGAGCTATTAGTTATAAGCATATTTGTTCATAGGGCCCAATTAGGATTGGGTTCTATCCAACCCGGCCATACTCTAACATTATCCAAATATCAAGTGGAGTATGCGAAAATGACATGCTCTATCAATGTATCCTTCCACTGTAGATGGTTTTTCAAATGGATGTCCAGTTCTCAAGATATGGCTATTTATGTGTTCTGGGTCTGGGTGGGCCCGAGTCTGGTCCTAGCCGGTCAGATCGACCGGACCCGGTCTAGGTCTGACCCCGTAGGGCGGGGCCACGACAAGATTAGCCCACTAGGCCGAGGTAGGCTTGTATGGGGGTGTCCCGACCAGCAATGGTGGGCCTGGCCAGTGTGGGTGAGGCGTGACCCATAAGGTGCTTCCTGGCACACAAGAGGGCACCTGACCCACATTGGACGGCCCAACCCGTAAGGGGCTGCCTAGACCGCCATGGGAGGCCTTCTGGGAACACACGACCTAGCCCGTGGTGATGCGTAGCCCGACATGTGGTGGAGCACGGCCTGCTGGCTCACATGGACCCCTAGAGAGGGGTCCGCTCGGGCTGGCATGGGATGGTAGTGGTCCACCTATTTGGAAACTAAACCATCCGTGCCTAAGGGATCTTCCAAGTCACGTAGGACCCACTGTGGGTCCCGCAGCAATGACTGATATGCTGCTGCCTGCATCCTCCGACGACATGCTGAATGTGCCGCCCTCCTCATCCACAGACGACCAGTGTGTCGGCCGCCTCCTCCAATTACCGCGACTGACGAGTCGCGACCGGTTCCTCTGGCGATGGGGGTCCGCCGCCTCCTCTCACATGGCGGGATGGTGTCAGCCGTCGTCTCAGTCCCCGCCGACAGTGGTTGTGATTCTAGTGCGCCGTCAATCTTCAAAGGTGAATGCATGGGGTAATCAAGGTTTCTAAGGGTTCAGGTCATGTTCTTTAGGATCGCGCACTCTGTGTTAGCTTGAAAACATGTGGTAGGATTAATGGATTTAATAACACTTGAATTAAGACTAAAAGTAAACGCTACCTCATGAACAATGGAGAAACACCCTCACTTGAAGAAGTAGGATGGAGTCTTACATCCTCGCAACTAGCCTACAATGACGTTTTTTGATCATTGGTCTTCTGTTCGAGGTTTCATTGTCGCTCACCAACGCTTGCTGGAACCGGAACTGTCATCCAAAGGTATAACATCTTAGCACATTATCAACACTTTTTTGCTTGGAGAAGATGTTCGAAGAACTCTCCCCAAGATCAATATAAATGTGATAGGGGAAGGGTGTCTAATGATCGTGGGATCTATAGGGGGATCAATAATTAAGAACCTTCATAGTTTCCCTGTGGTGATGTTACATAGGATTAAAAGATCAATCCATTTATTGGATTGACACATCACTAGTCCTACATATCCGCATTTCCATTGGAAGAAAATATAAAGAAGAAAATAAATATTAACTAAGTTAATTTTATTATTCTCTTAAAATTTTGAAAACATAATATTTTTTCCAGACCTACTATGGTCAATGTGAAGCCTCCCTTAAGTGAATCCCTGTGGTGAAGATTAAACGGTGACCTCAAATATTTTATTCAAGCAGGGGTTCAAATGTTAGAAAATGTTACTTGTGCGTTTACTGAACGTACCTAATAAAATTCATAAATTCATTCCAGGAACACCATGTCTCAGAATTATGTGCCTTCAATTATCATATACTATAAATAATTCTATGTAATTAAAAAAAATTACATGTAAAATTCTAGGTCATTATAGATGGTTTGAATCTAATCCATAGTGTATGATATGAAAATATATGCACAATGTGAATATCCCTTTAATTTTTTCATATATCTTTCCACCAAAAAATATCAATGTTGGATCATGATAAAAGTAACAGTAATGAAAGTATCACTATATCATTCTTATTATTATCATCATTATTTATTTTTCTTTTTTTGAATGTTCTGTCTTAGAAAAAACATAAATCCACCACCTAACCACATTGAATGAAAAGATCATCATCTTAGAAATAGTGATTCATGAGCCTCCAAATACATAAAATATTTTTAATATATTCATTTTTTCAAGAGAGGGGAATAATAATGTAAAATTAATAAAATCAGGCACATTGCAAAATTCTCATGAAACACTATACAACTATATTCAATGATGCATGTCCTTGTCCACCATGGAAAATATCTCCACAAAAGTTATTCTTTAAAAAAAATTAATATACTATGAGCATGGAATAAATAGTTAAACTATTCTTACATCTCCGCCATTTTCTAAACAATGTTATTCAAGGCTTCTATAGTCTTAAAAATGATTTATGAAAATTAGGTAAAATGGTAAATTGAATAAAAATACATATTTCTCAATCATATAATAATTTTTCCTATTTATTCATATGTTTGAAATATTGAAAACTTATTCGGAAAGAGAACATGCATGAGTCCTTAAAAAATATAAAATATTATTAAGGTTTTGGGACAATGGATTTCTAATGAATTAGATGAATATTTAGGAAAATTACTCATGGAAATACTTATGAATGAAAAAATGAATAAAAATATAATTTTTTCATGGATGAATAAATTCCTAAAAAATATTATTTACATAAATCATGAGTCTCACCGAATTCATTATTTTTATAATTCAAATAAAAATTCCAATTTCAACTAATGTTTTCCCCATTATTCACAATCAAATTTATCAGAAAAGAAATTTAAAATAATAGCATGGTAATTATCCTAGATAGTTTATAACTCCTATTTCAATTTAATAAATCATGAATATATTCATGGAATAATATTATTAGTTTAATGTTCTAAGAAATAATTAATCATGGGGAATATAATTGAAAATTATATAATTTTATATTATTACTCCCTTTACAATGATTCTTTAGATTATGGCCCTCAATTATTCTTCATTTCTCCCTTATTCTATACAATGCATTGATGGTCCTGAAAAATTAAAAAAAAAGTGAAATTACTTGTCAAAATTGATAAAAAATTAATGTTTTGGGGGAGATTCCAAATAAAGAGAAAATAATGAAAATTTCTTAAAGCTCGAGTGTCTTTGTAGGAGATATTTTATTTATTACCATTTTCTTGACCAATTTTTTTCATCATTAGATCATTTATAAATGGTTAGAAATATTCTACATGGTTAGGGTCTATAATTAGTCTTAGATGTGAACTATCTATATTGGTAGGTCTATGTCTGCTGTCTTTCAATAGCCCAACTCTTCCCACTGATTGTTCTTTATCAATTTCCATTAGGTTGATCTACCATTTATTCCTCAATACTATAGGAGAAAATGTATATTCATGTACCATCCAAGACTATTGGTCCTTTTCAAACATGGTAGATTCAATTGATACTCTAATATTACTTATAAAATCCCCTAACTTCCATTTTTTAATTTATACATTTTTATATTTTAATTTTCTCTTTATAGGACCAAAACTACCTCATGTACTTCTTCAATTTTGGAATCATCTTCATCATTGAATATTTTTTCTTTACCAAACCAATCCTTTTGTCTCGCAAAAAAGTAATCATTACATAGCATATTATACAACATACATTCTCACTAAATAGAAATAAGTACATACATTCTCAATTTTTTGGAGAAATTAATTTTAGTTTTTATTTATTAAATTTTTTATATTTATTTTTATTTATAAAATTTTAGAAGACTTTATCCCTATAAGAGAAATTATTGATTTAAAATTTCCATTAAAATCACATAGTGTGTCCTGGTGTGATGCATACAGGCCACACCGCGACACATACTCTTAATCCATTGGGTTGCTATTTTTCCACATGGTTTGGTATTTGGGATTGTATCTAATAAATTTTACATTTTAAAATTTTTATTTATGATGTACACAATTTTATTCCAACTATGAAAAATACATGTAATCTAGCCTTTCTTGGATTGAACCTCTGGAATCTTCTCTAGACTTCCCTTGATGAGGAATTAATATTTTTGTAGAAATAATGATTCTTTTTATTTAATTTTTTTATGTTCCATTAATAATTGCATCCTATCAAAAAAAAAAGAGAAAATATCTAGTTAATAATTGATCATATAAATCATAACATTACATTATTCTAGTACTACAAAGTATTCATGAAATTTAATTTTCCAAAAATTATTATGCAATCTTTTATAATTTAATAACCGAAAGTGTTAAATATTTTAAATATTTCCTTAGAATGAAAATATGAAAATTCATATTACAATGGTTATAATACATAACCCTAATTAAAATACTTTATTCCTTATGTTTAAGGTGTTCAATGGTGGTGGTATCCTATGGTAGTTCAACAAGCATTGTTTGGGATGTGTTATTGATAAGGATGAACACATCTCTCTAAATAGTTTTTTTCATTATTTGTTTCATGTAATCTTGGTAATGGTAAAGTTTGATTTCTAATGAGATCATCTCTATTATAAATTCTAATAAATAGGATTTATATGGTATATTCTTGCTTGTGGTCGCTATCACTTCTTTTTCCTATATTAATGAAAATTTTTCATAAATCATACTATCCACAAATCATGGAAAATATTTTCCAATTACTATATTACCAATTGATATGATTCATAATGTTATTTTAAACCTTTAATACTATATATTATAATGGTTAAAAATAGATAACGTTTTTCTTCTATTATCTATAACTACATTACATGGTAATGATTTTTTTTATTTAAAAGTGAATTTCATTTATAAAATTTTGGAATGTCATATTCATCCACCTTCAAAATAATAACCCTTTTACTTTTATTTCCCATAGTAAAACAAAATAGTTTACTTATATCTCATCACATTGTATAGTTCCCATGTATCTTCATCAAACATTTGATTCGAATAAATAGATTTGACCAATTGGGATTTCGTTATTCATATAAATATTTATTTAATATCTATGATCTTCAATGGATACCCCGCATATGAAAGATAATTGTCTATGGGTAACACCAATGGATTCTATAAATGTGAGGGTTCTATTATGTAATTCCTCAATAGGGATACAAGAAACACATAATTCAATTTATATAGGTTATGTGGTTGTTCATGATGATAGGAAACCATTCCAATGTGATCAATGATATTAAAGGAAATGTTGTATCTAGGACCAAGCATTACCTTCTTTACAAACACTAATACCTTCATACATGGAGATATATGAATGAATAACTTAGTTATGATCATGGATGATTGTCTTCACATAATAAGTATAGATTTTATTTGGAAATTCAAATGAAATATAAAATTTTTAACATTATCTCTTATCTCTCGGATACTATTATGTCCAATATGATTCCTCTCTCCTTCTTTAACAAAATATTTTGTAGTCTCACACCTCCTCCAACATAGATGCTCATAAAGATCCATTTGAATATAAAAAGGGAAACTATTGTTATATAATACATCCACTAAGGGATGGAGAAAATACCTATATCTTTTGAAATCTAATGAACCTGATTTTATCATATGCTAAAGTGTTTTATAGTTTCATTCATAGTAAACATTCATCTAAGAGAATTAAGTAGTACTATATCGTAACATTTTGTAATTATTTTGTGGAATAATTCTCCATAACCTCAATGTAATCCTCAAATATTGAAAAAATATAATATAGTGTTTAAATACAATATGTATTACTACACCCCTTATGAATTTCTTAGTGATATGTTAATGATTTATATATCATAGGTTTGTAATGAAATGCACTACGTTTTATAGTTTTTGACTACCTTTCAGATAGAATTATTAACAATAGATGTTCTAGGAATTCCATCGATAAAATCCATGTTTAGGATTTACCATTTATATACTAATATAAGAAATGGATTAGTTATAACCTTAAATTACTATATTTCATCCATGACTTGATTCTAGAGAATGAATCAAGAAGAAAATTCTAAAATTTAATAATCATATTATCCCTCTAGATGTTTTACATCAGCTCTCTATACATATTCCTACATCCTTAAGAAATGTGAATAATTATGTATAATCATTATAAAAAACTATCCTCTTTAGTTTTTATTTTTATTAGATGCATATCTGGGTTCTAAACATTATAGAAACATCATTAAAAAAGTTAATATGTAAAATATTCACTAAATTTTTGGGTTACACCTCATCGCCTTTTTGGGCCTCCATGTCCCACTAAAAAATGGATGATAAATATTTTGTTTTTGAAATGAATTATGAAGACTATTTTATAATTTTCATTTTCAAAATTTTCATTTCCAATAAAATGGCATCCCTTTTAATCGACATCATGTTTAGGGTTGTAATATACTTTCCACTTAGAGCATCTGTTAGTTGGTTCATCATCTCATTATGGTAATTAAATGAACAATCATAGTATTTAATTTTCTATCACTACTTTCATTAGTGAAAGAAAATTTTTTTTTGAGAATAATTAATTGAGACATTTAAGATCTTTATATATGGAAAAAATACCAGCATATAGTTCATTTCATGTAATATTCAATATGGATATCACGAAAGACAATTTCAGATGATGTGCTGGTTATTTTATTGATTGGTCCTTAATTATATGGAGGTATATTCTATAACATTGAAATCATACATGAGTAAGTAAGAAATTAGTTTTTTGGTGAAAAATTATAAATAAAAAATCCTTCCCCATAAGTGTGTAATGTGATATCATGTGTATTGATTAGCCTCATCTATAAATATCTACTCACGTTTATTATTCCTCACACACATCTCTCTCTTTCAAGATATGTTTTTAAATTCTCTTCACTATCATTATATGTTCCTAAAAAAACTATGGTAGTATCTTAATAATCCAATGAAACTATAAATTATCATCATAAATTTTGGTCTATGACATCTTTTAATTTCTTCTATTATTAATGCATCCAATGATATCCCTTTACTGGTGATAACATGTCCTAAGAAAGATACATTCTCCATGAAAACTCATATTTACTGAGCATCACATATAACATTTCCTATCATAAGTAATTTATTACCAAATTAAAATTATCATAATTTTCCTCCACAGTTTTCATGTATATAATAATACCATCAATAAAGACAACCATAAATTAATCAATATAATCCTTAAATTCTCGATTAATTTTTTCCATAATGATAGAAGTATGATTAGTAATCAATAACTGAATCAATATGAAATCGCAGTACATATATCGTATATGAAAATTAGACATTTGGATTTCGACATTCCTTAAATTTGTTTGAAAATATACAAATTGATTATCTATGATATACATGTACTTGGGCACATGTAGTTGATGAAAAAAGTACCAAATAGGTAGAATGCGATACATTTTATCTATCATGATCTTGTTGAGCTCACAATAATAAACATTAGGGTTTATTTACTTATCCTTGTTCTGGATGATGTTTTCATATACACCCCATAGATAAGATGATGGGTGTATAAACCTTTTATCCAGATTGTCTAATTATTGTTTAATAAAAAATTCATGCTCACACGTGGTCATTATATATTGAGTCTTCAATGTTAGACATCTGTTGGGTATAATACTGATTGATAACTAAAAAAAATGTCTTGGAATAATATCATTCTATTATTTTGTGAAAACATAAGATTGTATCCTTATAATGGTTCACCTATAAATAATGATATTTTTTTTAATCTCAATCTTTTGGGGTTGATTTGATTTCTCATGGGGAATTAATATCCAGGAATTTTTTGTTTTTGTAAATGGAGAATAATCCTCATCCTTATTTTTATTAAATTCATATTTAGATTTCTAATATCTAGGGTGATACCCTTCCCTTGAAAATTTATGTAGGATCCATACAATGAATTACATTCCATACCAATGTTTCAGGAAAATTAAACATAACGGAGTATCCCAATGATCAGTATGAAATTTATCTCATATGTTTTAAAATGGGATCAGTTAAATTATTGGGATGAAATAATTGACCCATGTTTCATCATTACTGGTAACCAAAATTCAATGGTTTGAGGTGATGTTTTTATATTTCAAATAAAATTTTGTGATATAAAATAATGCATAGAACCATAGTCACATAGTGAAATAAATTTTTAGAAATTGTTGTTAAAACCTTCCTTTCACTATTTGATTCTAGTTATAAATATTTTATTCTAGCTATATAGACATAGGGATGAGAATTTTCAAACTATTAAACATATAAAATAGAAAATATAATCATTGAATGATTAATTAAAACAATCCATACATTACATTCCCTATTAATTTCTAGGATTAATTCAGAGTTTACCATGGTCTATTCCCAAAAATAAATGTCTAATATTTTTTTTATTCCATTCATAATGGATCGCTAAATTATTTTTAGTTCAATAAATTATATCTATTTTATGTTTCAAGCCAATTCTATTTCAAGTCGTTTTTTATCATGCACAAGATGATAATAGACATAATTCACAACGTTCCATTTTCATAATCATTACAGAGAGATATAACTGTACTTGATCCAAATAAACATATAGTTTCAAGAAATGTATATAGTTTCTCAATAACCACATACTCTGTATTTTATAATAATTGATGTTGTCTTCTTATGTTTACTATTTTCAATATGGATTTTCTCTAGGGTTTTAAAGTCATATTTATCAAAAATAACTAGAATATCATATGATAACAACTATTAAAATAAATATTCTAATACAACTAAATTAACAATTTATTAAATAATTAAAAATATATTACAAAAACAAAAATATATAGACCCCTTATTTCTTTGTCTAATTGGATATATAAAATGATAACATGAAATATGTATTCAACAACCTTTTTAAAGACTCCACAACATTCCCTTAAAATCCATTGATCTTTTATTACTGCATGGGATATCATCGGGATATACATAAGAAATAGGTAATCTATAAAGCCAATTGAGGGAATCATCAAAGAATATCATAAGTTAAAATAGTATATCCGATCAAATAGGCATGAATGGATGACATAGAAATGTCAGAATCATAATCACGAACATTAAATCATTGTATAAGAGGGTAATATAGTGCATTATATGAAATGTGGTAGCAATAATAATCCTGAAATTATAATAATATTTCAATGATATTTAACGAGACGATATAATATAGTGTGATTAAGATAACCTATAATTCAATATAAATGGGTTATCATGGGATAAATATATTACCCACATCATTAGAGGGATAACAAATTCAAGTCCCACTAGTCACATTCATTTAATTTACATGAATTTGTGTTACACATAAATCATACAGCATAAGAACATATTTAATCACTTTTGATCGCACCATTAATGATTTTTTCTGGCTTATATGATGGTCCCATATCAATGGAGGATAGATCCATGTAGGTTAATACACTTGAGTGAAATTCGTTTGAGTATTCATTAAAAATATCTCTCATCGTAGTCTGATTAAAAGTTTAATAATTGTTTATATAACTTTCTAAAATTATTACATAATTTTAATTGAAATTAAAATATTGTATTAATTTATTAATTAATCTTTTGAATTAAATTTTTAATCCATGTTAAATAGAATTATATCTTTTTTGGTGGAATTTCATACCTCACTATGATAAAATTTTAACATTTTCGTGGTGCAAAAATGAAAAGTCCATGAGTTACTGTGACATCCATGATTGTCATGCATACTGTGGGTACTGACCATGTGCTACCCATCCTGGAACATGTTATAACATGGTAGGAAAGAGGATTATGAATACACATTAGTACACTGTATTTTCATGGTAGGCATACCTTCTGTGAATTTCGATAGTTTATCGTTTGTCCTACCCAATACAAAAAATGAAATAAGAGAGGGTTTTATTATGAATTTTACATACCATTCCACCACTCTCATGGTAGGTGTCCCTATCATGATAGTGATGTAAGGGTTAATATAATTCTTCATTTAGTCATATATTTTTTCCTTTGAGGATGTTTTAAAACACATTGTAAGATATTCCCACTCAGAATACGTTTTCCTACCATGAATGTAGGGTGTGGTAAGGTGATGTATAGGTTGGAATCCCTAATTTGTAAAAACAGGTTCATGTAATCATAGTACATCATTATTACACATGGTAAGTACTCTAACTGTGGATGACAAGGTCACTCTTGGCCTTTTTAATAATTACCCCAATGAATGTGCACATTATTTTTTAGTGAATTATTAATTTCATTCCTAAAATAAATAATTTTCATAAAAATGAATTCAAAATTTTAATCAATATATACATTTATTAATAAATACCACATTTAAAAACAATTTCCAATAACGCATTGATATAGGAAAGTCAAAGGTAATAAATATTAACCAAGGATAAATTTTTTGAGCAGCTCTTGAACTCTGTACCTCGATGATTATCTATATAAGGGTTCATAGTCTTCAATGGAGGAGGAGGTTCAGGGTTTAATATAATGTAATTGAGGAGGTAGCGGCACAATAGGTATTTTGATGTTTACGGAAAGCATGGTTACCGTTTATTTCACTGTTTGGGTCTGGTATGCTATATGTATTTTGTGAAGGGGGGTCACAGTATCTATACCTACCATTAGAGTGGTAAAATTATTAATAAAATTATACTTATAGTAATATATAATTGCCTTTTGTATTATTTTATCACACACTGTAAGTTATTAGAAATTATTGTAGATATTCCTAGAATGAAAATATGGTGTAATAAGATAAATTAACAATCAACATGCCTACCATGTGACATGATGTTCATAAACAAGATGCATATAGTTAGTACCCACGGTAAGCCTCCTGACCATGTACGACATTGTCACTCTTTCCCTTTATAGTGTTCCACTATAGAAACGTTCTCATTCCTACTTAGTGAAGTATTAAATTACTCCCTACATGATAATATTTAATTTATAAAAGATTTAATATTTAAATCAAAATATTTATTCATCAATATGTACCATATATAAATCTAGTTTCCAGTTATGTTATAATTTAACAAATTTAGTAGAAACAATTATTATCCTTGTAATTAAACTACAATAAGGGGTATTATCAATGAATAGAACTCTGTAAATGTATATTTTTTTAAAAATCACTCACCCACTCATAAATTATTTCATGTTCTGTTGATTAATTATTTAAAGAAAATTATTCAACAGAAAAAATAAATATTTTTCATCCTACATAATTTCAAATTTAACAGCCAGTGTTGATTAAAAACACAAATTATTTAGAATAATAAAAATATCATGAAACATATGTGAATAAAATAACTACATCACTTAATTTTAGTAAAAATATTACATTTGGAGTGGATCAAATTACATTTAAGTGGAATTAATATTTTAAAAAACACCACTATTTTTTCTACATTATTTTTCTCTCTAACAAATGATTCACTTTCCATTCCAATTATACAATATAAATGAGTTTGTTATAATTCAATTGCATATCTTTTTATGGGTTCAATATTTACCTCACCATAATGAACTCATTTTTATAAATTACAATTTGAATTTATTTTTCCGAGCTGTAAAAGTGTTTAATGAACTATATATAAAACTAATTTGTGATGGATTTATTTTCTTACATAAACACACCATGTTCCCTTTTTTCAGAGATCCATTATGGGTTACAAACTACCGATTTCTATTGTAGGTTCATTGTACATATAGGATTTTCAATTAATTTGTCTTAATAAGTTATTTGTCCCATATAGGTTAGGATCCATTAGATTTAGTTCAAAATTCCAAGTAAATAATGTCATAAATTAGTTTCAATAGAAAATCATTTCCCTCGCACACAATCTGTTAATTATAATATCAAAATTTCCTAAAATCAATGGTTACACTAACTCTTAAATCGAAGAAAGACTCATAGGTTCCGAACTAATGAATTCCCTCAACTCAATCATTGTATTTTTGAAACTCTAATGGTATTGATAAAGGTAATGAAAAGGGGAAAAATAAACTATGTCGAAGTGTAATGTATAGCAGTATATTTTCATGAAAAGGGTTTTTATTTATTTACAAAATATGGTTTTTATGTCTTCCCACATTGATTTCTAATAATATCCAAGATTAAATTTTGTATGTGTTTGTTTAAGATATATAGTTCACTAAAACATCATGAAAAATACAAGGGATATAGACAACTTAGAAATGCTTAATTTTTAATAGATGGGAGGGGTATATACTCACCCAATGGAACATTCCAAAATTTCTCATGGTACTTTATTAATTTCTGGTTATTCACTTTGAATGGTTTCATTGAATCTATTCCTAAAATATAATTTAAAGAAAAAGAGAATGCATAAATTTCTATATATATCACATACCATTTGGAATGAATCTTACCACAAATGATTTTCATCATTAAATAAAATACCAAAAAATTGTATTCATCATGAAATTATCTTTTCTGGATTGAATTGTCATGGGGATATATGTTTTTTCTATTGTACAGTGGTGATTTATAATATTCCACTCTCTTTAATTCATAAGGCTAAATTAATTAAAATTTCATATGATCAATATCATTTATAAATTAAAGGTTTACTCATCAGACAAAAAAATTGGATTTGTGTAGTGGTTCAATTGGAAAGTGGAAATGTTTACCATAAAAAAATCAGTAAGGGAACTTATATAATTTATAGGTAATTATTAATTCCCACATTGCATCTTATGGATTAATACACTAGTCCTTATAGTTGGGTTGTACTATCTTATCTAGGATCATTTTAAAATCACTATTGGACACTACATTCAGTTTATTTATATATGGGTTTTTAGTAGTAGAGGATTTGTGATGTACTCCATATTTTCTCAAGATTTTTTGAATGTTCTTGTTTTAGAAATGGGTTCTATGGTCACTAATCAAAAAATAGGGAATTCCAAAGCAACAAAA
This sequence comes from Viscum album, assembly GCA_963277665.1. NCBI lineage: Eukaryota > Viridiplantae > Streptophyta > Magnoliopsida > Santalales > Viscaceae > Viscum > Viscum album. The sequence continues at coordinate 218,096,856 of OY728155.1, forward strand.
TATTCTTTTTAATGAATTTAATTAAAGTGTATGAGTCATTACCCCAAGTGGATCTATAATTAATCCATTTAAAAACACAACATTCTTCTAATAATATATTAGAAAATATTAAATGTTATGGGAAATTAGCCCATAAATTCAATTCCATAGACCTAATATATTTTAAAAAATTTAAATGTCTTTGTGGTAATTTCATGTTTTCTTGAAATTTCTACTATTAATATAGTAATTTGGTAAATTTTTATGAAAATAAGAAGTGGTTTTAAAAATTCTTCGACAAAAGAATCTATCTGGATAATTTCTCATAATAGTTCATTTAGGCCCAAAAATCCCACAACATGATTGTGTATAAATAAGGGAAATTACAAAATGTATTTCTTCTTTAGGAACACGTCTTATAATTATTTGATTATTTCAAATTTTCAATTAATAATGGTATTCTAAAACATAGTTATTGGATTAATATTTTAATATATTATTTCATTGTACAAATAATCATAAAGGAACCATGAATTTGACTAGAAAATTCAACATATCAGTATACTGTAGAAATTGGGATAGTTTTTTAAAAATTCTCAATTTTATTAAAATCATTAATGCTATTATTTAGGAATAGTTCTACGTTCCTAGTGTGTGGTAATCATCCCATGTGGTCAGAAAAATTATTTTCACATCACTTTTTATATTTAATCCTGAGGAAAATATCTTGTAACAACAACATACATCTTTTTAACCTGGGATTTACTTTAGTCATCCTAATCATATATCTTAAATCCTCATGATCAAAAATAAAATTACCTTTATTATTAAGAGATACAAATAGAATTTTTCTAAAAATATTATAATATAAATAAACTCTAATGTTTTTGGGATGTTGATCTGGTTATTTTCCAAATTTTGGGAGATCTGGATATCAAATGTGCAATCCAATCAATTATTTGAGACAACACAACCCATACGATCTATTTGATTCATTAAAAAGTATCTCAATGGGGTGATTAGAATTTGGTGGGATTATGATGGGCATAGTGTTCAATCATTCATTCAAATTATAAAATCCCATCATTAAAGAATCATTAAATACACAATCAGGCTGTTTCATAGGTAAATTAGTTAAGTGAAAATTAAATCTTATAATTTCCATAATTAATATTCTATAAAACCTAATATATATCCCAAAAATGGTGTAATTATCCTAATTATGTTAGTGTATAGATATGTAGAAATAGAATCCACGTTTTATTTATGGAAATTAATTAATTACCTATAAATTAAATGTTATAGGAAATTTCCACTTTCAAACATAAAATGGATTTTTTAGACATAAAAACTTATTGTTTAGTAATACTTATTTAGAAATGCATTTACGAACATAAAAACCCATTTTGAATGATAGTATCAAACACAATAAATTTAGCAATGAATACCTCTATGAAATGTTCTATCTTATTTGATAATATTGTTACCAATAAAAGTGGAAAGGTACCTAGGTAATTTTTTATAAAAAAATCCACCCTTCAGTAGGAAAATATACTTAAGGGACATGTAAAGGTGGCCTTTCTATGATAACATGGAGCTAGTACAACATGAATTATCCATAAAAACCATTAAAGAAAAAAATTATTTCATTTCCCAGCAAGTATTTTTAGAATTTAAAATAGAAAGGGTAGGGGAATATTTTCCTTTCTGGTTACATGGTCTGGTCCCTATTGTCAATACAAACTATATAATTATTTTGGATTCTCAGGGTTACTAATTCCTTTTTTTTATTTTTTACAATGTTATTAACATTGTTATTTATAATAATATGAATGGGACTCACCCATTTGGAGTATGATATGTGATAGATTATTTCATATTTTAATAGTATTTCTACTTACTTTTCACATACCTCCATGAGGGATGGGTTGTGTCTCCATAGAGGTTGTCTAACTAACATAGATCATTCATCTAAAAAATATTCATTCAATTGGTAGGTTTTATTTTCCAAATATACCCCAATGTCAATCCTATGGATTTATATTATTTATCTATATGTTCAGTAGATTTTTCACTTGTAATGTTTCTAAATTATTTGATATTATGATATGAAATTTCTTATCCTCTTTAAAAATGAATTATTTAACTTCTAGTGAAGAAAAATCATATATATTTACATTGGATTTCAAGAGATATTTTCATTAAATTTTTTACCATCCTGGATACTTGAACATGAAAATAAGAAATGTTAGTATCAGTTTTCAATATCTCATTGAAATAATTTTCATTAATTCCATGAAATTGATCAACAATTTAACTTTTATACAGGTTATGTTCACCTTTAAAACATGTTGTTCCCATAATTGTGGGTGTATCCTATTCTTTTCATCATCTAATTATATCATCACACATTTCAATTTATTCCCAATAAAAATATGAGAGATCAAATGTTTTTTATGTGAAAATTGAATTATCGTTATGTGGACACATCAATGATTAGACTTTATTGAAATCTACTGAATATTCTCCAATTATCATGGAAATGGGTGAATTTATAGAGATTTATGATGAGTATAGCTATATTATGGATTTTTCTTCCTATATTAATTATATATTTATCTTCACTCTTTTCTTCTTCAATATTTATAGTATTCAAGACATCATGAAATGAGTAAACTTATACACGTACCATGATATCCTCTAGGAATCCTACTAGATAAATAGGGGCTCTGATGGATAGTTGTACATCCACTTGGATGGGATTATATTATACCTTATATTATGAATAATATATAGAATAAATAATTACATTGATTTAGGATCCCATTTCAAATAATAAATTTTAAAAAGTGAGTATTCAAATTAGTAAGGGATAGAAAAAGTACATGGATCCTAGATTTTTTAATGAATTTGAGGGCTTATTAGGGTCAAAACATCCTTACCTCATAATAACTCTTCATTTACATTATATATCATTATCATATTGCATATATTCATAATGAATATTTCATTCCATAGATACTATTGAATTGATTCAGGTTAGGGAATACATATTTCCTTATTTTTTAATAAACTTCCTTATTCTCTTATTGTAATAATTTTAACTCTTTTTTATGGGGAAATTATATTCTTCTCGGCAAGGGGGTAGTTATGTATATTCCATGATCTCTCTTTTTTTATTTTTATGGTGGATTATTTCCGTTTTTTACTTGTTCAATTTATTGGGAATATTGTTCACATTCTTGATTTTTTACACATCCTATTTCAATTTCTCATGATGATATTTTACTCTATTATACTTATTTTTTTAATTCTAAAGGTAATTTTAATTGAATTTACATTAATATTTTATATTTTCTTGATGATGAAGCTTTCCTTTACCTTAGTTAACCATATCAATTTGGGTGGACATTATTTGACCAAACTATACTTTTAATTCATTTAATTATGAACCAAGAATGGTAAGAGTGTTGTGTTGTTTATTTGTGGATTTTATTACTTGTATCAATATATAATTTATTGAATGTTATTGTGGTTTTATTTAATGATATTTTTATATGGTCGGAAATTATATGTCTAGAATTTAGGGGGTTGAAAATGCGTGTTCATATACATTCCAAAAAAAATTCTCAAGATATATTGGATTCCTTCTCAAAATTATTAATTATGGAATTCAATAAATATATTTCCACTAATTAGTTGGTTCCAGAATTCCCTTTTATTAAATATAATTCCAACTTGATGTTCCAAAATTATAATGTTATCCATTAGTGAAATTTTCATGGTAGTAGAATAGTTGGTAAGACCTTGTTGTGTGGTAGATTATGATATCATTAATTTTTTCGTAGCTAAATATCTATGATGGGAAGATACATCTTCAATTTAATTTTCTTACAATGGTGAGTATGACATTTTTTCATCATGAACTCCTCTAGTTTTTTTATCTACCAAAAATGTTGGGAATTTTTTAGAAACTTTTAGTGGTTTCTGACTCTTCATCTTGTAACATAAAAAATAAGAATCCCTCCTGAAGAAGAATCAAGTAAGAATAACCCAAATTAAATCACTCCTTGATAGAAAAGTATCGACTAGTGATGTACTTCCAATGGATGTTGTGTAAGCAGGTAGTTAAATTATAGAATCATTCCGTAAAAAAATAATGAGTCTCTACAGTTTCATGTTTGATTCCATAATTTTTTTTTTCTATATTGTAAAAATCTTGAAGGAGTAATGATTTTCTAGAGTAATGACATCTCTGCCACTTACCATCAGTTGACAAATCAGGGTTGTAAGTTATAGTTCAACTTCATGGATGTTCCTTCAAGTGATATAGGGAATTCTTTAACACTAATATTATCCCCAGTGCCTCCATTAGATCACAATATATTTAATACATTATTAAATTGTCATATGTTCTTATTAGGGTCTTCTAAAGATATCCCATGAAACATAGGTAAAATCAAAATCATTATAGTTTGAATTTTTGAGGTTAGTTGACCATTTAATTTTAATTTTCCACTTTTAATTTAAACATTTTGGTGGCATACATTTCATTACAATTTATATTAACTAGATTAAAATTAACTTCCCTATTTTATCAATATATTTTATCCTTTTGGGATGATGAAACTGGGGAAAGATAATCTTCCAATGATATTATTAAGACATTTATTTCATCTTGATTTATATTTCTTAATATTCTGAGTCTAGCCATAATAGTTATATGTGTTTATGGATCAAAACCCTTGATGTGGGATGAACTCAATCTTGTAATTTGAAAACATTGTTTTACAAAATTTAATCAAAACAATGGCCTCCCCATAAATGGTTCCTAGTTTTGTGTGCATCTGTTTTGTGGAAATCAAACAAAATTGTTTTGAACTTGAGATAATATTTTTTAAAACTGGGACTTGGATTTCCATTGGATATAAATCTCTTGTGTGAGTGTTTAAATTTTTTTATTGGATCATTTTTTATATAGATAATAAATATTGCTATTTCAATTTTGAAAAATTGATAAGGAAGAAATGGTGTATCCTTGGATTATTATATAACCCACCTTCTGACTCATTATTCAATTATCTCCTAATCATACTATCATCAATTGAATCCTACTCAATAATTTCAATTTTCTATTTCAATTCATATAATGAAATACTATAATCTTATACTTATCTACCTCTTTATAAACTCTTACTTTGATATCCCCAATTTTCCCCAAATTATCACCACAATATGTTATCACGTGTTTAGGATATTATCCTTGTGGGATGGGGTGAAATACCAAGTACATGTTGAGAAACATAAAAGATGATATTAGTAGTATCCTCATCTATAGAAACAATAAAATTCCATAGAGTAGTTAGTGATAGCTTTTAGAGATTAGAATTCATCAAAATTAGGGTGAGTGGTTTCACCTTAGCCAAAAAACATGGGTTTAGTGTTCCATGATAAGATTATTACAATATAAAATTAAATAACTCAATATTTTCTACAAGAAACCTTTATCAACAATATCTCCATATTATTCATGTTCATGCATCTTGGTCTCCTCCTACATGTATACATTTTATAGATGATGGGATAGTTATCTTCATGTGAGATGCGTGACCTTATTATAAGATTTTAGGAATATCAGTGAGTGTGTTTTCATTCCAAGTTCCATCCAAGATCAACATTATGGGTGTAATAATATGATGCTTCATTGAAGCGAGTGCACTTCGAAAAGAATATTTGACTGGGATTAAGCTAATGATCACATCAATTTAATTACTATCTGTGTAGAATTATTTAACATGTGAAATTTCATTTATTCTAGGGGTTTCACGTGTATTATCTCATAATTGGGTGGTGAAGATCAACAATTTCATTTTCATTAACATTGCAGATTCTCCACAGAATGGATGTTTCTATGACAACCCTTCTTTTTTATTACTACTTAAACATGCTTTATTACAGAAAACATCACTTGATACAACAATGATGATAGAGAGGTTTAGTGTATTTGGGGCATAGGATCATTACATAAAAACATAAAATATGAAATACAACATCTTTATTGAAAACTCCCTTTACATGACCGCTAGATTCCCTCGTACTTAGCATTGCATGGGATAACCCGAGGACATGCATAAGAAAAGGGTGATCTATAAAGCCTACTAAGGGAGTGCACATGGAATAACATGGTGAGTACAATACATGTTAGGCAATAGGCATGTCAATAGAGCATAAGATATACATGAACATAAAGGCATGATAAAGCATGATAGTCATAACATCGAAATGTGGCAACAACACTTATCATGGAATTAGCATGAGCCAAGGCTCATTGCACATGGAGCATGAGTAAACCCTCATTGCACATGAAGCATGACTAAAACCTCGTTTCACTTGAATTAGAATGAGTCAACACTCACTGCACATGACGTATCATGATACTATACATTACCCAATGCATTGGACTGCTATAAGGGCGCACCCTTCTTAAACATTTCATTTCAGGCATAAGTGTGCCACATGGATCATAAAACATGGATTCATAAATCATAATAATTTATTCCATGATAATTGAATATGTAATTAATACATGAAATTTTACAATAAATATATAAATGTGAAAAAAGGTGAATACCCTTGATGGAGAAATGGGCATGGTATTCACTACACAATTACATTGGCTTAGAAAATCGGTGCGATTTCAGCAGCGTAACGGCGTGACATAAGATTTCATAAAAAAGGTTGATGAGAGATAAAGGGGTTACTCATAATATTTACTTGTAATGGTCAGTAATGAGGTCATATAGATACATGTCCCATCAATTGTAATGGAATTTATGTTTATGATACAAGAGTATTGCTTGAATGTAAAAGAAGATAGAGAACTTCCTTTCGGAATTTCTACATAGTAACGGGTGTACATGGGAGGCATTTAATGAGAGAGAAAGGGGACTCCAATAATTCAAAAAATAAGAGGGAAGTATGGGGGAGGTTAGAAACCATACCCCAACATTCATAATTGAAATTAAAAGGGCAGTACAACTTAATGGAAATTTACAAAAAAGAGAAAGGAAGAAAAAACCCTTACTTGTAAGTGTGCTCCCAAAGGCAAGAGAGAGGCTTGTGAGAGGCTTATTGGGAGCATCGAGCACCTTAGGAGGATTCTAGAGAGAGTAGGACAGAGGTTGGACGAACTCCAAGGGATTTGAGTGGGGAGGAAGTGGGAGCTTGGGTGGGTTTATATAGGAAAGGTGAGAGAATTCTTTATTATTTAGGTTTGGGTGCCCTTACATTAAATTAATCAAAACCACAAACCATCCCATGGCTTTTGACCATGGTTTTTGGAAAAGGGAAGAGGAAAACAATATTTTATATGGCACATGTACGAACTTCTTAAAATAATATGGTTTCTTATGTGGAGGTGAGCCACACACCCATGGAAATTAATTTAAAAAGGCAAAGTGTTTAATATGTCTTGAGGGGTCCATTAATGCTTCGAAAAGTAAGTCAAACAAACCCAAAATCACATTATGTTAATTATAAAACATATATTGGCCAAACATAAGGATTATTATATTTTATTAAATCACCATTGGGTCATTAAGATGTCATAAAACACATTATATATTAAAATGGTATTTAATTTTTACCCAAAAATCTGACTGTCTCAGAAAATTATGAAAAATTCACCATTGGATAATTTAGACATCCTGATTCTAAAAATAAAATTTATTTTATCTAAAAAAATTTCAAAATATGTTAATTTTGACTTTTATAATAAAAACAAATATTTATCGAATATTCACGGGTTTTGACAGAAATGGATTTCTAATCTTAATAAATTTTTTAATTGTATTCATAAAATTATAAGATCATTTATATTTAATAAAAATTAATTTAATAATAATATTATTATTTTATTTAAATATTATTTTATTCAAAAATACCTTAATTTAATAAAATATATTTCTAAATTAAATAATAACTAAAAACACCATTTGTACTTTAAAAACTATTTACAATGTATCAAAAATGACTATAAATTATATTCATTATTATATACAAAAAATAATTTACATGAACATTGTACTTATTATTTGTTACATAACCCCTTAAAACAGCCTCATAAGACCTAAGGGTAAGGTGTGCGATGGTGACAGACTCTTGGGGTGGCTCGGATAACATCGCTCGAGTGGTAATTTCAATCAACTTCCACTTTTCCCGTAGACGGTCATGTTCGAGCTTGACATGATGAAGCTTAGGTTGTTCTTGGTCATGGGAAAAGCCCAAGTATGCCACCTCTTTTATGAGCTCCAACAAATGGGCTTCATATGGGGCAATTCTACTGGATGAGGCCATCGCATCCTTTGTCTGAGTAAAATTGGGTTCGTTAAAGCCTTATATTTATACTAATCGTGTGATCACTATTCAACGACTATAAAAGTAATGGTCACAACTCTTAACATAAAACCAATGAAGTTGACATCTTATAAAAAAAATTCCATAAAGAGACATTTAACTGGATCAAGTGGTATTTTCCATTAATGAAACATTGGGTCATTACAATATCCCCCCCCAATAAATTTCGCCCTCTAAATTGTCCTTTTCCCACACTAAAACAAATGTGGGTAAATCATCTTCATCTTCTCCTCAGAATCCCATGGCACTTCTTCAAACTTGTGGTTTCTCCACAACACCTTGACGAGGGGCATTGACTTATTTCGTAGAACATTTTCTCTACGATCTATGATCTTCACTGGATGCTCCTCATAAGAAAGATCATCATCCAATTGTACCACCTCAGAAGAGAGTACATGTGAAGGGTCCGGTATGTACTTCTATAAGAGGGATACATGAAATACATCATGTACTTTGGCCATAGTAGATGGAAGTTCTAGTCGATAGGCCATAGCCCTGACACGATCACGAATCTCGAAGGGGTTAATGTATCTTTGACATAACCTCCATTTCTTTCCAAACTTCACAACCTTTTTCCATGGAGAAACGTGTAAAAACACCATGTATTCAACATTAAACTCAAGGTCTCTTCGACAATTATCTGCATAACTCTTCTATCGACTCAGGGCTGCCTTGATATGCTGCTGAATGGTTTTCACCTTCTCCACCATTTCCTCAACCATTTCTAGTCCAAGCAGCTTACATTCACCGACCTCATCCCAACATTCCGATGTTCAGTACCTTTTCCCATAAAGGGATTCATATGGTACCATTTGGATGCTCGAGTGGAAACTGTTATTTTAATGGAACTCAACCAGAGGAATATGTTTATCCCATCCTCCTTTAAAGTCCATTAACCACGCTCTCAACATATCCTCAAGTTTTTGGACAGTCTGCTCGGATTGGCCATCAGTTTGAGGATGATAGGCCGTACAGAAGTTCAGTTCAGTATTCAGAGCATGTTGAAGACTCTTCCAAAACTTAGAGGTGAATCATGGATCTCGGTCAGACACAATAGATAGTGGTACTCCATGAAACCGTACCACTTCCCTGATATAAATCTATGCCAGTTGATCTAAAGAGAAATCATCCGGAATAGCAATAAAGTGTGCAGTGTTTGTAGGATGATCCACAACAACCCATATTGCATTGTTTCCTTTGGATGTCCTCGGATGTCCAGTGACAAAGTCCATGGTGATGTTTTCCCATTTCCATTCTGTTATGGGAAATGGTTGCATCATCTCCTTAGACTTCTGCCTCTCTGCCTTCACTTGCTGACACACCAGGCACTTTGATGTATATTCAGCGATCTCCTTCTTCATATTATCCCACCAAAAGTTTTCTCGGAGATCTCGATACATCTTTGTGCTCCCTGGTTGAATAGAGAAATTTGAACTATGTGCATCTTCCAAAAGTTCCTTATTTAGATATGGACTTGATGGGACACATAATCTTTTCCCAACCCGCACAATTCCTTCTTCATTAACATTAAACTCCGAGGATTTCACCTTTTTGATAGCTTCCACTTTTTCTTTAATTCGCACATCATCCTTTTGAGTATCCTTTAACCATTCCAAAAGATATGGTTTAGCAATCATTTGTGAAAGGATTGATGATGTTCCCTTATCTATGATTCCCATAACCATCTTCATCAAGTATAAGAAGATTGGATCCTTCTCAATTCTCATCATTGATAGAATCACTGGATCCTTTCTACTTTGGGCATCCGCCACCTTGTTTGCTTTCCCAGGGTGGTAATGTATTGAACAGTCATAATCCTTGATGAGCTCTATCCATCTTCTTTGGTGAATATTAAGCTCTTTCCGTGTGAATATATATTTAAGACTCTTGTGGTCTGTATATATCTCACATTTCTCTCCATAGAGATAATGCAGCCATATTTTCTAGCCAAAGATCACAGTAGCCAACTCCATATCATGCGTTGGATAGCTTCGCTCATTGATTTTGAACTGCCTTGAGGCATAGGATATCACTTTATCATTCTGCATCAGAACACATCCAAAGCCCCTCTTCGAATCATCACTAAATACCACAACAAGCTCCCCACATATGGGTAAAGTGAGCACGAGTCAGTGATAAGCCTCGTTTTCAACTCCTTGAAGCATTATTCAGATTCATCACTCCAAGAAAACATTACTCCCTTTCGAGTTAACTTGGTAAGAGGGTTGGACAATCATGAGAAATTTCTCATAAATCGTTGATAATATCCAGCTAACCCCAAGAAGCTACGGATATCAGTTACCGATGATGGCCTCGGCCATCCCTCAATTGCATCTGTTTTGGAGGGATCCACAGATATCCCATTGCTTGTGATGATATGGCCCAAGAATGAGACCTCCTTTAACCAGAACTCAAACTTGTTGTACTTTTCATAGAGCTTCCCCTAGCACAAAGTCTCCAGTACAGTTCTTAAATACTCTTCATGATCCTCCTTGGTTTTGGAGTATATTAGAAAATCATCTATAAAGACTACCACAAATGTGTCAAGGTAATCTCTAAAGACTCTATTCATCAAGACCATGAATATTAAAGGAGCATTGGTGAGTCCGAAAGGCATTACTATGAATTCATAGTGCCCGTACCTTGTACAAAAAGCAGTCTTGGGGATATCTTCCTTCTTCACCCTTACTTGATAATATCCCGACCGAAAGTCCGCCTTGGAGAAGTATTTTGCTCCACGCAACTGATAGAACATGTCAACAATTCTTGGGAGAGGATACTTGTTCTTTATTGTGATTTTGATAAGTTCACGATAATCGATGCAAAGTCGCAATGGCCCATCCTTCTTCTTGACGAAGAGGACAGGTGCACCCCATGGTGAAGCACTTGGGCGTATAAACCCTTTATCCAGATTCTCCTGTAATTGTTTCTTCAGCTCTTTATGCTCAAAAATAGCAATTCTATATGGATTCTTGGATATTGGTAATGCCCCATGTATAAGTTCAATTGAGATCTCAATATCTCTTCTAGGAGGAAGACCATGCAGTTCTGCGGGAAACACCTCAGCGAATTCCCTCCCAATAGGCATTTCTTCAAGGATGGTTTATTCACTGGACTCAACCATCTGATCCAGATATGCATGCTCATAAGGCAGTAATATCCATGCTTGAGATGATGGAGCTAATGGAGATTCATCTTCCACATGACACTTGTAAAGAATCAGGGGTCGATTCTCCATATGGAGTGTGATTTCCCTCTCCCGATAATTTATGTTGGCTCTATATAAGGAAAGCCAATCCATGACAAGAATTGCATCAAATTCCACTAAAGGGAGTATGACGAGGTTTTTTGGAAAATTCAATCCACATATTCTAACAGGTGAGGACTTATATTCATGGGATTCAATGATTGCCCCATTTTCCGTACTCACCAACATCTTTACTTCCATGATTTGTGGGGGTGCTAGGATTGTTATACTAAACATTCGAGATATAAAAGAGTGCGTAGAACCTGAATCAAAAAGTACGTTCGCTATTCTTGAATGAAAAACTATCATACCTGTCACCACTTCATTTTCGGGGTTCACTTCGGTAGAAGTGATGGAAAAAGATCTTCCTTGCTGTCTTGGAGGTTGTTGGTTTACTCCAATAACCCTTGGATTAGGGCACTGATTTGCAAAATGACTCGGTTCCTTGCATTTATAGAATTGAACAACGCGTTGAGGTTCGAATGGAGAGTTCCTCTCCTCTATCGCAGTTGCGGGTCCTTCTTGCCGATAGTTAACAGCTAGGTGCCCTTCTCTTCCACACCTGAAGCATTTTCTCGTCCCTTAAAGGCAATTTCAAGGGTGCTTCTTTCCGCACTTTTGGCAAGTGGGTGCTGGAACTTCTTAGCGCCGTTGGATTTATCCATTGGCCCACCAGTATTGAAGTCCACCTTACGCTTCTTATCTCCATGATACCCCTGGGATTCTCTGATATCCATTTCGTCCTTGAGGGCACATCGGACAATTTCCTCATAGCTGTCGAAGTCATAGATCGCTAATGCTTTCCGCAAGCTAGGATTCATCCCACCAAAGAAGTGGTCAACCTTGCATTCAGTGGTAACGACAAAGCCGAAAGCGTATCGTGCAAGCCTTGTGATGTTTTCCTCGTACTCTCCAACAAATTATTCATCTTTTTTCTTGAGGAAAGGAAGTCCCTTTCTGACTTAAGCTGGAGGGTGCAAGGAAAATATTTATCGAAAAACATCTTCTGGAATTCCTTCCATTCTAAATCCTTGATCTTGTTCTCAAGCTACGTATTTTTGATCAACGTCCACCATTGATCAGCATCCCACTCCATACGATAAGCCGCTAGGAGAACCTTCTCTTGTTCAGAACATTGGAGGATAGAGAAGATCATTTCAGTGGAGATGATCCATTGTTCAGCGATCGTGGGATCATATGATCCACTATAAGTAGGAGGCCTTTGTCTCATGAATATCTCGATAGTGACTTGTTCTTTGTTGGGGGGGGGGGGGTTAAACATTCCTCTTGACCCGTGTTTCTATTCAAAACATGAGTTATCTGAGAGATAAGTGTGACAAGGTTCATGATTCCCGCTCCCATTGGATTTGGAATCTCATTAGTAAAATCATCACACTGATCTTCACAATGGTTGTTAGCCCGAGTCCTCCTATTACCGGCCATTTGATGGAATGAAAGGAAAGTTAGGGGTAACACATAAAGGGTAATCCAAAGACCAATGTTGATGACTGAAAAATAATCTTTTTTTCCTTAACTTATGAGTCTATAGGCATCAATCTAGGATTTTCAGGATCTATTATCTATCATATATTCTTAGGGGCATTTTTCCCTTAATACGGGTTCATACTAAGATTGTGAATTTATCAAAACATATCAGCCGGGAGTGTCATAACCAAAAGTGCAGCAAGGCCCATTGTTATGCACTAGTTCCCATTCGAGCCTAGCTCAAATCGGTGTTTTCGGGTTTTACCCCTAGGATACATCGTGCTAGAGCCGCCTCTACCTGCTCGTATCCAGACAAGGATGTATTTTTTTGATAAACCACATAATTAGTATTTACCAAAACTTAGGGATGTTTTTATTATACATAGTCTTGTATCTAAGGCTTTACTAGGGTTTTCCTAATCCCAAAAATAACTAAACCTATCCTCTGATACCAACAATGACAACCCTGTTTTTTTTACAACTTAAACACGCTTTATTACATAAAAATTCACTTGATAAAACAAATAAGATCAAGAGGTTTATTGTATTTGGGGCTTAGGATCATTACATAAAAACTTAAAACATGAAATACAACATCTTTATTGAAAACATACTTTACATGCCCACTACATTCCGTCGTACTTAGCATCGCATGGGATAACCTGAGGACATGCATCAGAAATGGGTGAGCTTCAAAGCCCAGTAAGGGAGTACACATGGAATATCATTAGGATTACAATACATGTTAGGAAATAGGCATGTCAATAGAGCATAAGATAAACATGAACATAAAGTCATGATAAAGCATGATAATCATAACATGGAAATGTGGCAACAACACTTATCATGGAATTATCATGAGCCAAGGCTCATTGCACTTGGAGCATGAGAAAACCCTCATTGCACATGAAGCACGAGTAAACCCTCATTGCACTTGTATTAGCATGATTCAACACTCATTGCACATGATGTATCATGATACTATACTTTACCCAATGCATTGGAGTGCTATAAGGGTGCACCCTTCTTAAACATTTCATTTTATGCATAAGTGTGCCACATGGATCATAAAACATGGATTCATAAAACACAATAATTTATTCCATGATAATGGAATTTGGAATTCATACATGAAACATTACAATATATATGTAAATGTACATAATGGTGAATACCCTTGATGGAGAAATGGGCATGGTATTCACTACACAATGACATTGACTTAGAAAATCGTTGCGATTTCGGCAGCGTAACGACGTGACATAATAATTCATAAAAAAGTTTGATGATAGGGAAAGGGGTTACTCATCATATTTACATGTAATGGACAGTGAGGTGGTCATATAGATACATGTCCCATCAATTGTAATGGAATTTAGGATAATGATACAAGTTTATTTCTTGAATGTAAAAGAAGAGAGAGAAGTTCCTTTCGGAATTTCGGCATAGTAACGGGTGTACATGGGACGCATTTAATGAGAGAGAAAGGGGTCTCCCATCATTCAAAAAATATGAGGGCATTATGGGGGAGTTGCGAAACCAAACCCCAAAATTCATAATTGAAATTAAAAGGGCAATACAACTTAATGAAAATTGACAAAAAAAGAAAGGAAGAAAAAACCCTTACTTGTAAGTGTTCTTCCAAAGGCTAAAGAGAGGCTTGTGAGAGGCTTCATGGGAGCATGGGGAACCTCAAAGGATTCTAGAGAGAGTAGGGCAGAGGTTCGACGAACTAAAAGGGCTTTGAGTGAAGAGGAAGTGGAAGCATGGGTGGGTTTATATAGGAGGTGAGTCACAATCCCATGGAAATTAAATTAAAAAGGATAAGTGTTGTATTTATCTTGAGGGGTCCATTAATGCTTTGAAAAGTAAGTCAAACAAACCCAAAATCACATTATATTAATTATACAACATATATTGGCCGAAAATAAGGATTATAGTATTTTATTACATCACCATTGGGTCATTATGATGTCATAAAACACATTATATATTTAAACCGTATTTAATTTTTACACAAAGATTTGACCGTCTTAGAAAATTATGAAAAATTTACCGTTGCATAATTTCGACATCCTGATTCCATAAATGAAATTTATTTTATCTAAAAAAAATTCTAAATATGTTAATTTTCACTTTTAAAATAAAAACCAACATTTATCGAAAATTCACGGGTTTTCACAGAAATTGCTTTCAAATCTTAATAAAAATTTTAATTTCATTCATAAAATTATAAGATCATTTATATTTAATAAAAATTAATTTAATAATATTATTATTATTTTAATAAAATATTAATTAATTCAAAAATACCTTAATTTTATAAAATATATTACTTAATTTAATAATAACTAAAAGACCTTTTGTACTTTAAAAACTATTTACAATGTATAAAAAATGACTAGAAATTATATTCATTATTATATAAAAAAATAATGTACATGAACATAGTACTACTTATTTGTTACATAACCCCTTAAAATAGCCACATAAGACCTAAGGGTAAGGTGTGCGATGGTGACAGACTCTTGGGGTGGCTCGGATAACATCGCTCGAGTGGTAATTTCAATCAACTTCCACTTTTCCCGTAGACGGTCACGTTCGAGCTTGACATGATGAAGCTCAGCTTAGGCTAGGTCAAGGACGAAGCCCATGGATGCCACCTCTTTTCTATGCTCCGACAAATGGGTTTCGTATGGGGAAATTCTACGGGATGAGGCCATCACTTCCTTTTTCTAAGTAAAATTGGGTTCGTTAAAGCCTTATATTTATACTAATCATGTGATCACTGTTCAATAGCTATAAAAGTAACAGTCACAACTCTTAACATAAAACCAAATAAGTTGACATCTTATAAAAACAATTTTCATAAAGAGACATTTAACTGGATCAAGAGGGATTTTCCATTAATGAATCATTGGGTCGTTACAGTTTCTACTCACCTCTGTCCCAGATCTCACACAAAATAGAATTTATATTTTATAGGGAAAGAAGATTCATAAATATCAAGGAAACTTCTTACCTCTTTTATTTTATTTCAACATGGGAAAATGGACATTTTTAATACATGTCTGATTTACCCAAACATCATTATCCTTTGAGGAATAATGAAGTACCACTGCTCCCTCAAAAAATTCACAAAAAGGGTGGCTTTGCTCATGGCATGGTAAGTCTGTTCTCTCCCTCAATCCAAAATGATATAAAATTATAGAATAGTAAATCCATGAATCTCCAATAAATGTACCTCCACTCAATAATAATTTTATATTTAGGGGAGGTGGTAGATGGTGTCATCAACATGGTTCGAGTATCCATCTTCTTCTTTAGGGTGGAGGTACCTAAATGGGGGTAGTATCTACGTTTTAGAGAAGATCCAATACTATGGAACATATTTAGTATTAACTAATGGGTTTTTTATTTTCAAGGGATGAGGATACTCAAGTTCCATTGATGTATTCTAGGAAGGTATGTACTGGGTATGTTGGGTGATACATGAAGTATGAATTCTTACAATGAATATCATAGACTGTTTCCTAAATATATGATGTATTTTTATAAAGGGACTCACGTAGGTATGACTACAATAAATGTTGTGGAATGGTCAATAAATTTCTTCATTCAGTCATCTCTTCCTTCCATTCAGAATTTTTTATCATAGTTAGTTAATTTCAGGAACACATGGTAGGTATTCCTACCATAAAAGTAGTGTGCAATATTGGGAAGGCATAATTGGTATGCCTACACCGTGATTGTAGGTTTATATAAGGGAACCACACCGTCAGTACCTGCGGTGATAATTGTAACCATGTATGTCATTTTCACTCATAGACTATATTATTTTTCACCCTTGAAAATCTCATAGTCATTCATTGTGTAGTATAAATTTTCACCCCTAAAATAAATATTTTCATAAATAATGGTCTCACAATTTAAATCAAAACATGTAATATTTAATAAATATCATATTTAAATAAAATTTAGAATTAATTTTTAATTTAATAATGTTAATACAAATACTTATTAACATGGTAATTAAACTACAATGTGGGTTGTTTTAAATGAATAAAATTCAGTAATGTGGAAATTTATTGTCCACATCGGTCCCTTAAAATAATAAAATTACACATGAATTGAAAGGTAAAATCAATGATGTTATAAGAATCAAATTAATCTATAAACTCAAAATAATTATAAAATTAAACCCATTATCGATGAATTTAACCATCTCACATGACCAATATCATTCTTTACTCTAACAAATCAATTAAACAAAACATATCTTACCATTTCCCATCCAATAATTATACTATAAAATAACCCCCTTTTTTCTATTAATCATATCATCCACACAGTAAACAAATTCTCCTACTTAATGAAATGTACATTATAATAACATACAAGGAAAATAATAATGCATTCAATGAAATATAATTTATTATTCATGCTTAAATGAAATCTAAAAAATATGTTTTTTAAATACATGATATTTTTTCAATCAAGCATACACTTTTTGGACTTCAAGAACAAAAAAGTAATTAATCCTTTTAAAACCCCTTTAACAGAAAACATTTTTTTGTTCTCTTTATAATAAAGTACCAATGAAAGAAATTTTTATTACCTATCAACCCAATTTTAAGGATAAATTCCATTCGTAGTTATTCCTTTATAAATATCATTTCACATTTAGTTATGAAAACATATGACAAATAAGGAACATATCATTTACTAAATTCAATACAACATTTCAACACTAATATTATCATTATTTCAAAGAATGAAATAATATCTTAAAATTTTCATGAAATATTTTAATAAAATCATTTTCAAATGAACCCATTAACAATTAAATTGGTTCAACAGATTAAAATACTACACAGTTTAATATATCATCCATAAAAGTGTATTTTTATTTTATATTATTTCGCAATAAAACCATAACATTATTTCACCATATAATATTTCATCAAAGTAAAATAACATTATCATGATCTATAAAATCCATGGAAATAATTTTTATAAAAAATTTTAAATTATATATAATATTCATTATGAGATAAAAACAAATTTTATTAAATTTAGAGGTTTTTTTGTTTAAATGATTTAATAAAAGATATTAATAATATAAAAATTTAAACACCGAAATGTTGAAAATATATATAGTTTTTTAACAATTCTAAAATAGCCATTATCAACTACATTTGGTGAATATAATTATCTCACAATCATATATGTTACATAAATAATATTCCTTTGATTCGTATAATTACACACATTAATATGTACATAATTTCATCAGGCATAAAAAATATTGAAAACAGAATTAACTATCACTATGGAAAAGGATCGCCCAAACAACACCCTAATTACATAAAGAAAAATAAATAAAGGATATATTAATCCTATTACTTATAAAAAAATCAATAACGTATTTTTCCAATTAAGATTTTAACCCTAATCGAAATAGTGTGGAGTTCATTTAATTTCAATTAAAGATGTTTATTTTACTCCCAGAACTACTATATTTAATCACATACACAAAATATCATGATATATTTGACTCTCCTTATACTCATCCCTGTAATAAGAATCACAACATTTAGTATGTTTATAAAGGTATTGTTCGCTACATGTGAAAAATATAGTGCCCTAAAATATTGGGTTCAATCTATTCTCCATTTATTTCATCACATAAAAAGGTATACCTACATTGTTTCCCTAATAACTCTTGAAATACATTATACTACATAAATACAATTTCAATACTAATTCTCACCCAAATATCTAGTACCAATCTATCATAACCCACCA
Source organism: Viscum album (assembly GCA_963277665.1). Classification (NCBI taxonomy): domain Eukaryota; kingdom Viridiplantae; phylum Streptophyta; class Magnoliopsida; order Santalales; family Viscaceae; genus Viscum; species Viscum album. The sequence continues at coordinate 218,115,790 of OY728155.1, forward strand.
CCCCTATGAAACCCTCATGGGAATACACTGGAGATAATATTTACAACCAAATCCAACCTCCAATATTCCAATAGTCATATAATATAAATGAGGGTATAGACACACATATATGGGAGGTAATTATCTAAATAATAATAATAATATTGAAAACATCCCATAATCATCATAATATAAAAAACCATCATCTTATAATGTTTCATGAACCAGCATAGGATAGCCCCTAAACCATACACCTGAGCCTACCCATGATATACCAGACGGGAATCCATGATACCTATAAAATCATCAAATCAGTCATCAGAATTAGAAAATATTAGTTGGGGATTATTTCATTCACTAAATAAGTAAAAAGAATTAAATTACACTTTAAATATCAATATGGATAACATTTATGTTAGATTTTACAAACGTATATATATCTCTAACTGAAAACTACAATTGAAAATTTATGAAATATGAATAATAAATATTAATCATCATTGAAAAAATAAATTAAAGAACCATATATAGAAGGGTGAATAGAGAGATACAACTATGATTTAATGAAAAACCAAAAATAATACATGATCCAATCTCCCAGTATGGTATAATCTCACTAACCATCAAAAATGTAAATATGATCTAATAGATATCAAATAGATAAACAAAAACAATCAAAATATAATGGTTCTAAAATCATTGAGTGACTCAAGTAGGGTGTAATGAAAAATAGCATTGTAGGTAAGAACCATAAAATCTATCAATATAAAATCATAAAATACTATATAAAAACTAGTTTGATAATACAGATTGTTGTTTAAAATTTATATTTTAATGAAACTATAACACTTCATCAAGAAACAAGACTTAAAAACAAAACAAAATTTTAATGATTTCATCGACTGTATTTTCAAAAACTATTATTATTTTTTATAACTTTTTTTATAGACACAACCTTCTAAAAAATGCCAAACTCATAGAAACATAACACAAGTGGGATTAATGTTGGAGTGAAATATAACATCAAAATAAGAATCATGTCATATAAAACACAAATTCGTCCAATATTCGTTAATCCAAAATCAATAAGTATAATGTTGTAAAATATACATTATTATGAGGAAGTCAAAAACATACATTGAAGTGACTTATGACATACATAGGTGGGAATCACTTGTCATCATATTCATTAAACTAAGTCAATAACCACCCTACTACTATCATATGGCCCTACAAGTGGAACACCCCTCTTTAGAAGTTCATTGCCAGGTGGGATCTAGTTCTATAAATTCAATCTACATAGAAACATCTCTATACACAATGTAAGACACCTAATATCTCATGATGATAATACAAACACGATTATAAGTAAATATAATGAATTGAAAATCACAATCACAAATCAAAATAATCAATTACAAATGCTAAGCTCACCTCATAGAACTAACGAGGATGAATTACTCTTTGAAATAATGATACTTTCATTAGGGTGATCCATTTTGATAATACAATGTAATGTTTCTTACCAAGTCATAAAATTTAGAAATACTTAAAAATTTTTATGATAATATTTCATTCATAAATACCATTAACAAATAAATGAACCAAATAACAATTTGTAAGAATTGAAAATTAGGAATTAAAAAATTAGTTTGAATTAAAGCATTTGAAAACTACTTTAAAAATTAATTTAGGAAACAAGTACCCATTTTCAAACATATATATCTTCATGATGTCATTCAAAAGAACTTACATGTATATAGATGTGCATATCTGTAATTCCATATTCTTATTAATAATTTTTTTTACATATCACAATAATTTTATTATTTAAATCTATGGGAATTCCATTTGATCAATTAATGAGGGAATGTGTATGAAAATTTAAAAAATATAATTATTATCATGTGAAACCCTAAAACCATGTAAAGAGTAAATCATCCAAATAAATAACCTTTCAATATCAAAAAATAACATATAAAATTTTACTACAGACTAATAAAAATTTAAAATTACCAAATTACCAATAAAATGAAACATATGATTTTAAAAATAAATCATTCACATATTCACTTTTAACATTAATATATAATTATTTAAAACCTAAATTTTTTATAAAAAAAGATAATCTATACTTCGTTTCATAAATAAATTTATAAAATCAAATAATGGGAAATTAAATTTAATCAATTATAAATTTTTAGAAACATATCTTTGCATGATATAGAAGTTATATTTATTGAAACAAAAAACATAACACTATATGAATGATATGAAATGTCTCATATGGGAAAAAAATGACAAAAGAATCTATTTACACACCTTAAACGAATGGTAAAAATTATTAAAATTCCCAACATGTCATATGGGGTTATTCCATGCGATATTATCTGTAACACCCTGATATTTTATGAGAAATATTTTTTTATGTTATACGCAACACCAATATAATATTTTACTACACACAACACTAGATTTCCTTGCATTACACGCAAGAGCAAGCTTCCTTGATAGCTTGCGTTGTACGCAATACCGAGTTTCAGTAAACAATGATATGTTATTAAAATATTATAATAACTATCTGTTAAAATTATTTTTATCCACATTTTTAATTTTATATAACATTAGAATTCATCTTACATATGATATGAGAAAAAAATAAATTTTTCGGAAAAAGGAATTATTTTTTTGTAAAATATTGTTTTCCGCCTTTTGATGGTGCAACCATTTCAAATCAAATTTTTTAAAATTTTATGAGTTATATTTGAAAAAATAAACTTCTTCTTTTGAATCTGGATATAAAAATATACTTTGGTTATATTTTTTATACTTTTCGGATAACTTTCATATTCTGATGAATAGTAAAAGTACGCTAAATTTTTCATAAAAATAACTTTCTTCATCAATATATTTTATATGGTTAAATGATAAAATTTAACGGTTTCAAATTATAAATAAAATATTTTTTTAACATTTAATATAATTTATGTTATTACCATTAATTTTACATTGAATTCATAGGTGAAAACATTTCAATATTTGACAATGTTTTAACTTTTACAACTCGTTTTCTTAATATCATGATTAATTTTAAATTAATTACTATAACATATGCGTTTTAAATTTTGAAAAATGGATTCCATATCTAGATTCAGGGGGTCCAAATTACATTAATAGGTCACTTTTTTGGATATTATGAATAGTATCTACGATAATTTTTATTTACTAAAGTTAAAGGTAATTCGGGAAATTAATGGTAAACGTAAGATTATAAAATTATACTAACACCTGAAAAAAAATATATTGGATGAATAAAGGTCGACCCATATCACGTAATGGTCATAATATAATCATTTCTTTTACTTTTGACAATGAAAATGATATAATTATTATTAAAAAAAGAAAGTGACAACATGTCACTCTCTTATATCATATAAGTATAATAATTTTTATTTAGCGATAAACATCATCAAAAAAACGAATATAAATAATCTGTAAAAGATAATAAAATTATATACATCATGAGAATTTATTTAGAATTTTTAGGGGTTAAATAATTATCATTAATGATGACACAATAGTGATTTATAAATTTTTATATTGAGTAAAAAATAAAATAAATGGTTTTAAAAATAATAAAATAAATATTATTTGAAATAAATAATATTCTCCCCAAATTTTCAGGATAAATATGAAATTTTAGTAATATATTATGTATTTTGGTTTGAATATAATCTCTCTGTGGATTTTATTTAAATACAAATAAATGAATTTTGTCAAAATTGATACTATTTTTATTTTATAAAATTAACATATTATAAAATTGTTTAAAAATCACAAAAATATTTACAAATTATAAATTGAAATTTATATGGTCTAAAATTTCATAATATATCGAATAATGGAAAATTCACAACACATAAGTAATTATTTATAACAATTTAAAATTAGGAATATTATTATCAGAAATAATATTAAATAGAGTAAACTAGGATAAATCATGTTGATAAGGTTTAAATTGAATTCCCAACATGTCTAAATTATATTGGATGATGATATTATGACCTTATATCATCTAATATTATAATTTGAGTCAATTTGGATGTATTTATGTTGGTTTAGATTTTATTATCAATTAATATTTTTGAGGTTTCCAAAGGTTCCCCTCTCATCTCTTATAAAAGGGAACCTCCTCCCTCTCTTCTTCAAAACATTTTTTAGCATTCATGTTCAGTCAAAACCTACCAAAATCTCTTCTCCAATTCCGTATAAATATAATAGCGGTCCTGGTCTTCTTAAAAGACCATCCTTAGTGCCCTAAGATGAGGTTTAGGAGAGACTCTTTGAAGAAGAGGTAATATCATTAACCGATTCTTTCAAATTTATTTCTTCTTATACGTCATGTTATTTATTTGTTTCATAATAATGTAATAAACTCGGTATCAATAATATAATAATTTGTTATTATATATATGAAACAACCTTATTTCACATTATATCCAACATACGTAAAATGAAATCACCGCACATGCATACATAAGGAATATCGTCTCCACGCGGTGGTGTAATCTGTTTTCCACCACCCCCTTACATGGATGCGTATAATGGTGTAATGAATAACTATATATGATTATTATAACAATAGATTAATTCTTATATATTCTATTATCAACTCTAATACCATTCAATAATTATGGGAACAATATCGTCGCTCGTGCGTACTTACGGCTTACCGCCTCCATAGTGCGATGTGATTCATTCTACATGATCTTCATTAAACCATGATTATATAAAAGAATTGAATGAATAAATATGATATATATTATACTAATACCATTTTGTAAACTATGTATCTATAACGTAAAAAGAGGAAAACGAATTTATTCGACAAGACACACATAATAACATAAAGCAATGAACACCTGAATAACAAATAGAAATAAAATATTATTAATAAGAAGATAATAATATGACCATATGTGATATAATAACAATGAATATGATTCTGTAATAAGTCAATGAAATTATCTAAATCATTATACCTGAGGTTAGGATATGTACAAATCATATCGTACCTAAGGTAAGGGAAAATATCTCAATCACAATATTTATCTGAGATTTTTTATACTTCAGTATTTACTAGGGATTATTTATCATCCACATCCATGTTTCCTCAATATGTAATATTATTTATATCCTCCTACAATTTATTAAATCCAAATTTACCTATTGTTGAATTTTTAGTAAATGATATGAAAGGAATCTTTTTTCGTTTTCCATACGAGATTCTTTTTACCTTTTCTGACCAAAGTATGAGAAAAATGTTTTTTAACTTATACGACATGAAAGTATTTTTATGATTTCATAGAAAATTATTTCCATGAATCTTCAATTACATGTTTTCAAGTTTATTTTCAATTAACTTATATTATTTTATAATAGCAATACATGTTGAGAACAGAAAATGTATTTTGTAAAAGAAAGGATATTTTCCTCTGCAACTAAATTATTTTCCATCTAAGATTATATAGGGTTATGCTTCTATCCCTATTAATACATTTGTTTTATTATGTGATGATTGAGTTATTTTTATGATGTCTTTTTATCTAATAAAGAAAGTGTTATGATTGCATGATGTTTAGGAATCCCATTATAATACATGAGTTATGCTATGATATATACTTTCTGATTTTGTAGAACACATAAGAATGGATTCATGATGAGATGGGTGGGACCTATATATTCCCCCAATGCATTGGTAAGAACACATGGCTAGAATGAAAAGTAAATCTTGTTCAGTATTACAGGGCTGGAACGAGGAGTGAGCACGGTTCAGTAATAGACATTGTCTGCTATGATGGTATTGGTAATGAGCCTTGACTAATATAAAATGATTTTCTATTATTATTTGTCTATGACACAATGTTTCATGGCATATGTTCTGATTTTCGGGATTACATTGCAGTTCTATGATTTATCCCATGACATAATACTATGAACTCTTATGTAGGATATGATTTTAAGAATATGATATGACTTACATTTCATTTGTTTCCCCCTTAGCATTTGAGCTCACCCTTTTGAATGATTCCTTTACCCAGTTCAGGATGAAGGGTATTAAATATAATATGCCCAGAAGGAGTCCAGATATGATCAAATGAACAACAAAGTATGTAGATGTTTTATGAACCGGTTTTTTATGTTTCAATGTTTCTAAAGACACTATAACTATACGATCCTGTCATGATTTTGTTATATATTGCAATAAATATACATCAATTATGAATTATTAAAAATATAAGTAAATTAAGGGTCATTATAGTTGGTATCTGTGTAAAGGTATTGTTATTATTCTGAAACTAGGATGTGAATGCCTTAGTAAGAACCCTAAAGATATGTCTAAGCATATGACACATTCATAGTGTTCTCAAAATGGCCGTGAATAAACTGTGAAAAACCTAATGTGTGATATTTTATTCCTGATTATGTGCATTTCATATTGTAATTAGTGTTGCTCAAACTATGCTTCTAGGTTTTAGTCAATGGATGGAACCCGAAGGAAACATTTTAATGCTGAATTCAATGAGAAATGCAATGATATTACCCCCAGGGAAAAAACATTATGAGATATGGAATACAAAATCATGTAACCATGCTCACACAACATTCTTAAACTCTGAATCATGAAGGACTTCCAAATGATAAAAGGAAGGAGAAACATTATGTTGAATCCTTCACGTGGCAATTTCCACATTCATTCAGCGGGTCTTCTAATCCATTAGTGGCTGAAAAATGGATCAGTACCACAAAAAAGATATTTTCAGTCCTATAATGTTCTGAACATGATAATTTCATCTTAGCTGTATATTGTTTGGATAGTGAAGCTAATAAATGGTGGAATCTTATCAAGAACATGAGGCAATGAAACAAAAATTATTACATGGAATGTGATGAGTTCAAGAACATATTTTTCAATAAGTGATTCCCTCATATTCTTCGAACAAATATGGAGAAGACTAAAGGAAAAGGATGATGAATCGGTTGGTACATACAAAGAAAATTTTATAAGACTTCCCAGGTACACTTCCTGAATTATTATCCAACCTGAGAGTAAGAAATATCATTTCTTTAGTGTCTTAAAACCAAGTCTTTGAAGGGTGTTATCCTTAAGGGACATAAATAGACACGTGGAAATTGTTCGATGTGCTATCAAGGATTACATGGAGATTAGATTAACCCATCAGTCATATGGGTTTGATAAGAAGAGGAAAATTGAATTCGAAGGAAAAACTAAAGACCACACTGAAAAGAAGATGATTTGACATTATGCTCAATGTGTTGAAAGAAACATAGAGGGAATTTTTTTAAAGGTACAAGTAAATGTTTTAAATCTAGAAAAAAGGATATCAGGTAATTGAATGCTGTAGTGATGGGAAAAAGTTGTCTAGTGATGCAAACAAAGAAAAAGCTGCACAGAATGCACCTCCTAAACTTCAATGTTACAAGTAAAATGAAATGGGGAATTATTCCAATCAATGCCATAATAAATGGTTTGTTGATGATGTTCAATGTCATCAAACTCTTATGGCCAAAGAAAAAGGAAATTAACATGTAATTTCTATCGGTGATGTGGAGTATGATAACAATGCATTTATAGGTACACTTGTTATCCAATCTAAAGTAAAAAATGCTTTATTTGATTCTATATCCACCCACTATTTTATTTCAGATGAATTTTCTATTTTTACTTCCATATTACCTCAGCAATTAGATATTGAGTTGGCTGTGACAACTTCTAATTGCACAACAGTCACATAAAAAGTTTAGAATTCTTCTCCGATTGATGTTTGTGGGAATGTACTTCCATCAAATCTTGTGATCCTTCTTATAGTGTAATTTGATGTGATTAATGGAATGGATTGGATTTATTTATATGGTTCTCATATAAATTACCAATTAAGGGAATTCACAATTCATATTCTAGATCAATCTATGATAATCTATCGATAAAGGGATGAATATAACCTTCCAGTGAAAATTTCTTCCAACTTATTGGTCTTCATTCCAATAAATGAAGGGAATTTATCTCAAATGGTTTGAGAGAAACTCATGATTAATAATATTCCCATTGTATGGGAGTTTGATGATGAATTTCCAGAGGAATTTCCAGGTCTTCCACAAAATTGTGAAGTTGAGTTTTCAATAGAACACATACCGGGTGCTATGCCCATTTGAAAGACACCTTATAGAATGGCCCCAATTGATTTTCGGGAATTGAAGAAGAAACTCCAAGTGAATATTGATAAGGTATTCATACGCCCTAGTGCATCACCTTGGGGAGAACCTATTCTGTTTGTCAAGAAAAAGGATGGATCAATGAGACTCTACATTGATTCTTGAGAACATAACAAGATCACTATCAAGAAAAAATATCCTCTCCAATGCCTTGATGGAATATTTGACCAACTACACAGAGATAAATACATTTCTAAGATTGATCTTCGTTTAGGGTATCATCAATTAAGGGTCAAATAGGAGGATATAACCAAGACTGATTTTCGTACAAGGTAGGGACACTCTGAATTTTTAGTGATGCCATTTGATCTTACAAATTACCCTGTAATCTTTATGGATCTAAAGAATAGTGTCTTTAGAACTTTCATGATTAGTTTTTGGTTGTCATTATAGATGATATTCTTGTCTATTCAAGGATAAAGGAAGATAATGAAGGTCACTTATGTATTGTATTGAAGACCCTAAGAAAGGAGAAGATTAATTCCAAATTCAGCAAGTGTGAATTTTGGCTAATTGTTTTTTCATTTTTGGGACACATAATCTCAAGAGAGGGGATATCTGTGGATCCTGCAAAAATATTGGATATCAAAAGATGGTACATACCAACAACAGTAACTAAGATCTGAAGTTTTCTTGGTTTGGATCGATATAATAGACATTTTGTGAACGATTTTTCAAGATTATAAAATCCACTCACCAGGTTGACTAGAAAAGGAGTTAACTTCGTTTGGACGGAGGAGTGTGAAGAGAATTTCAAGGTGTAAAAAAGAAGGTTATCTAGTTCGCATGTGCTCACACTGCCTTGTAGTGGAGAATGGTTTGTGATCTAGAGTAATGAATCCAAGAAGGGATTGGGTTGTGTTCTCATGAAAAATGATATGGTGATAGCTTATGCCTCAGGACAGTTGTAATTCGATGAGAAAATTTTCCCAACTCATTATTTTTAGTTAGCCGTGGTAATCATTGCATTAAATATATATAGACATTATCTTTATGGTGAAATGTGTGATATTTAAACTGATCATAAAATTTAAAATTAATTTTTTTTCAAAAACCGAGCTGAATATGCGCCAATGAAGATGGTTGGAGCTGATCAAGGATTACGACTACTCAATTCATTACCACCATGGGAAAGCAAACAAGGTGGACAAAGCGTTAATTCAACAAGACCATTCTAGCTTAGCCATTATGTGGTTCACAAATGATCCAATATTTATGGATTTACAAAAGATGGATCTGGGAATTATAATAGAATGGAAAAATATTATCTTTCTCAAATGAATGTTCAACCATCTATACATGTGAATATTAAAGAAGCATAGAAAGAAGATTAAGTGTTACAAAATAAGGTGAGAAATGTTCCTGAATTCCACTTTGATTATGTTCAGATAATATGGTTCTATTATCAGGATTGTGTTCCTCTCAGACCAGAATTAATGAAGGGAATGTTTTATGACGCTCGTAGATCTTCATTCTCTGTTCACCCTGGAAGAACGAAGAAGTCTAGTGTCCTGAAAGAGTACTTCTAGTGAGATTCCATAATTAGAGATGTTGGTGAATATGTATCTCGATGATTGTTTTTTCAGAAAGTTAAGGATGAAGGACAAAAGTCTAAGGGGATGTTGCAACCTTTTCCCATACTAGAATGGAAAAGGAAAAACATCACTATGGACTTTGTCACCGGACATCCCTAAACATCCAAAGGCAATAATTGTAACTAGGTTTTAGTTGATCGTCTTACGAAGTCAGCACACTTCATTTCTATTAGAGAGGATTTCAATCATGATCATATTTCCAGGATATGTGTAATAGATGTGGTAAGATTGCATGGAGTACCACATTCCATTATATCTATTCAGGATCCAAGTTTTACCTGGAAGATTTGGCGATGTCTTCAGCATGCTCTAGATACAAAATTGAGTTTCATCACTGCCTATCATCCTCAGAAAGACGGTTATTCTGAGAGGAAAATTCAAACTCTAGAATACATGTTGAGAGCTTGCTATATTGTTTTCAAAAGTGGTTGGGATCAACACCTACCATTGGTGGAAATTTCTTATAATAATATCTTTCACTCCAGTATTTAGATCGCTCCTTATGAAGATCTCTATATAATGAAATGCAGAACTCCAACTTTCTGGGTTGATGTTGGGGAAAGAAAGCTATTATGACCTGATCATGATGATGAGATGGCAGAAAAGGTCATATCAATTCAATAGCATATAAGAGCAGCTTATTGTCCACAAAAACATTATGCCGACAACCGAAGAAAAGACCTAGAGTTTGATGTAGTTGATAAAGTGTTCTTACGATTATCTCTTTGGAAGAGAGTAATGACATATGAAAAGAAGGGCAAGATGAGACTTAGGTTTATTCATTCATTCTAAATACTGGATCATTTTCGGATGTTTGCTTACCGATTGTAGATTCCACCGAAACTATCTCATGTTCCTGATGTGTTCCCCGAATCCCTTATGAGAAATTACATTCATTATCCTTCACATGTACTAAGCTCAAAATTTGTACTGATGGAGAAAGATAATTCATATGAAGAACAGATGATAGATATTTTGTATCATAGTGAAAAAAATCAACAAAACAAGACCACTCGCTTGGTTAAAATTTAATGGAGGAACAACCAATTAAAAGAAGCTACATTAGGACTTGAGGATATGATGAGGAAGAGGTAACCTCATCAGTTTGATAAGAAGTGACAAATTTCATGGGGGAAATTCATTTTAATGGGGAAAGAATGTAGAACCCTTAGATGTTATGAGAAATTTGTTTTATGATATATGCAACACCAAAGGAATATTTTACTACACACAACACTGGCTTGGCTTGCGTTACACGAAACTGCCACCTTCCTCGATATCTTCCATTGTACATAATACAGAGATTCACTGAACAACAATATGTTATTAAAATATTATATAAACTAGCCGTTAAAAATTTTATTAACCAAATTTTGAATTATATATAACATTATAATTCATCATATATAAGATATGAGGAAAACATGAATTTATCGGTTAAAAAAATATTTTTTTTCACAAATGCAGTTTTTTCGACAATTGATGGTGCACAAATTTTAATTCTAATTTTTGAAAATATAATGAGTTAAATATTAAATAATAAAATTCTTACATGGAATCAGGATATATAAATTTACATTGGATATATTTTTGAAACGTCTTTGAGAACTTTCCTATTTTGATGAATAGTATAAATATGCTAAATGTTTCCTAAAAACACCTTTTTTCATCAAGATAACTTATATGGTTAAATGATAAAATATAATGGTTTTAAAGTATAAATGAAATATATTTTTACCATTTAATATTATTTATTTCATTTCCATTAATTTTACATTGAATTCATAGATAAAAACATTTCAATATTTGACAATGTTTTACCTTTTAAAACCCATTTTCTTAAAAACAATATTATTTTTCAATTAATTACTGCAACTTCTTTGTTTTGAATTTCGAAAAATATATTCCATATTTGGATTCAGTGGATCCAAATTATGTTAATAGGTTACTTTTTTTTGAAATTATGAATAATGACTACAGAAATTTAAATTTATTACAGTTAAAGGTAAATTCGGTAATTAAGGGTAAAAATAAGATTATAAAATTACACTAACACCAGCCAAAATTCTATTAGATGAATAAAAGTTGACCCATATCACCTAAGGGTCGGAATAGATTCATTTCATGGAATTTTGACTATAAAAATGATATAACTATTATTAAAACCAAAGAAAGTGACAACATGTCACTCTCTTATATATTATAAGTGTAATAATTTTAATTTAGTGAGAAAATCATAAATCATAGAATCTAAATAGTCTCCCGAAATCTAATAAAATTATATAAATCATGAGAATATATTTAGAATTTTTATCAGTTAAATAATTATCATTAATGATAAGACAATAGTGCTGTAGAACTCATTTTATTGATTGAATTATCAAATAAATTATTTTAAAAATATTTAAAAAAATAATATATGAACTAACTAATTTTCTCCATAAATTTTCTAGATGAATATGACATGTTATAAATATATTAAATATTTTGGTTCGAATATATTCTCTGTGTCGATTTTATTTAAATGAAAATAAATGAATAGTTTCAAAATTGACAATATTGTTATTTTATAAAAATAAAATATTATAAAAATGTTTACTATTCACAAAAATATTTAAAAATTATAAATTAAAATTTATATGGTCCAAAATGTCATAAATTATCCAATAATGGACAATTCACAACACATCAGTAATTATTTATAGCAATTTAAACTTTAGAATATTATTACCACAAATACAATTAAATAGATTAAAAAAGGATAAGTCAATTTGATGAGGTTTAAAATAAATACCAAACATGTCTAAATTTTATTAGATGATGATATTACAACCCTATCTCATAAAAACTTATCATTTGAGTCATTTTGGATGTATTTATGTGGGGTTTGAGTTTATTATAAATTAACAGTTTTGAGGATTCCAAAGGTGCTCCTCTCCTCTCTTATAAGAGGGCACGTTCTCCCTCTCTTCTCAAAACATTTTGTTCCTTCATGCTCGGGAAAACCCTCTTTATTTCTCCTCTCCACGTCCCTAGAAACATACTAGAGGTCCTGGTCTTCTTCAATGACCATGTATAGTGACCTAAGAAGAGGTTTAGAAGAGACGCATTGAAGAAGATGTAATATCCTTTATTGATTCATTCAAATTTATTTCTTCTTCTACATTATCTTATTTAATTGTTTCATTATAATTTTATAACATAAATATCACTCATATACTAATATTTTATTATAAATATGAAACAACCCAATTTTTTATTATCTCCATCCTACGGAAAATGAAATCACCGCACGTGCGTACATACATAATACCGTCTCCACTCCGTGGTGTAGTCTGTTTTCCACCACAACCATATTTAGATGGGTATAATGGTGTAAATATTAACTATATATTATTATTATAAAATGATACTAATTATTATATATTCTATCATCCACTCCAGTACCATTCAATAATTATGAACGATATCGTTGCTTGTGTGTACGTATGACTTACCGTCTCTACGGTGTGATGTGATTCATTCTACATGATCGTCATTAAACCATGATTATATAAACGAATTGAATGAATAATTATGATATATAGTATACTAATTCAATTATTTAAATTATTTATCTATAACCTAAAAACAGGAATAATAATTCATTCGACAAAACATGTATAAAAACATAAAGCAATGAACACCCAAATAACAAGTAGCAGTGAAATATTACTAATAAGAAGACATGAATATGACCATATATGATATCATAAAAATGAATATGATTCTGGAATAAGTAAATGAAATTATTTAAATCATTATACAAGAATTTCAGATACATACATATCATATCAGACCAAATGTAAGGGAAAATCTCGCAATCTCATTTTTTATCAGAGATTGTTTATACTTCAGTATTTAATGGGGCAAATTTATCATCCACGTCCATGTTTCCTCAATATATAATATTATTTCTATCCTCCTAAAAAATTATAAATCCAATTTTACCTATTGATTAATTTTTAGTAAAATAAATGAAAGGAATCTTTTTTCGCTTTCAGTACGTGCTTGTTTTTTACATTTCCACCCAAAGTTCGAGAAAAGTGTTTTTTAACTTATACGGCACGATCATATTTTTATGCATTGATATAAAATTATTTCCATGAAGCTTCCTTTACAATTGATCACGTTTATTTTCAATTAACTTATTTTATTTTAGAAATGATTGACATTTTGATAACTTAAAATGTATTTTTGAAAAAGAATGGATATTTTCCTCAGGAACTAAGTTATTTTCCATCTAAGATAATATATGGTTTTCTTTCTATCCCTATTATAAAATTGGTTTTATTATGTTATGATGGATTTATTTTTATAAAATAATTTTATCTGATATGGATTATGTTATTATGGCATGATGTTTAAGAATACCATTATTTTACATGGGTTATGATATAATCTATGCTTTCTGATTTTGTGGCACACATAAGAATGGTGTCATTATGAGATGGGTCTGACATATATCACCCTCCAATTCATTGGGTAAATATTTGTATATAATGATATAGACATGGCTATAACAGCAAGTAAATGTAGTTCAGTATTATAGGGCTGGAACGAGGAGTGAACTCAGTTCAGTAATGGACTTTGTCCGTTATGATGGTCTTGGTGACGATCCTTGTCTAATATGAAATGATTTTCTATGATTATGTGTGTTTGCCACAAATTTTCATGTCTTGTGTTCAGATTTTGTTGATTACATTATAGTTTTATGATTTATCCCATGGAAAATTATTATGACCTCTTATGCAGGATATGATTTTCAAATGTTATGATCTTAAGAATATGATATGAATGAAATTTCATTTGCTTACCCTTACTGAGAATTTGAGATCACGCTTTTGTATATTTCTTTTCCCCAGGTCAGGAGGAAGGGTATTAAATATGATATCCAAAAAATAGTCTAGATAAGTTCAAAGAAACAGGAGACAAATTAGATGTTTTACGAACCGGTTGTTTAGGTTTCCCAGTTTCTAAAGACACTATACCTATACGGTCATGTAATGGTTTTTTTATATGTTGTAAAAAATATTCTTCAAATCTGAAGTATTAAAAATTTATGTAATTTATTGGTCATTATCTTATCATTATAGTGTTTATGAAATGTAAGAGGAATGAGATAAGATATGGATATGAAATGATTTCCAAGGAAAGAACCATAAAAAATATGAAAAATATGACCCAGAAACCAAATCATTAATGGACGAGATGGCCTAGAGATCCCCTTGAAGGAATACAACTAAATATTACTGGTGAAGACCTATTGAATATCATAATTCCATATGGTTAATGGAGAATTCACCAATTTTAATCCACCTAGATAGTTTACATGGCTTGACCACCTTGTTTACCAAACGATGCACCAATCGTACACCCCTCAATGGAGTCACCATTAAAACTAAAAAAAATTGTCCTTAGATTATGGTATATGATGTACCAGCTGTGGAAAACATCACATTACAAAAATTTTAATCTATCACATAGCTGTCTCACAGTTTTTACTAATGGTGTGAAAGTCATGCACCAGGTCCCAGAAACACCACACACTAACTGGGTTTACCCTAATTGTCACATAGTTTTTCCAATAAAGTGTTCTTTATAAGAATGATAAACAATATAATAATATATTAAACTTAAAACAGACAGTGCATTATGATATTCACTAATATTCTCCTATAATATGATCACTACCAATACATTGAAGAATTGATACATTATAAAAAAAATATGAATTTTCTTAGAAATGTGGCCTTAAACATTAAGAAAATATAAAATTCGAATAAAGAAACAAAAATTATAGACACAAAAGTTGGGGTATGTATAATATCCCAACTATGACACATTTAGTCCTAAAACGGTAAATGAGATCAATATACGAATAAAAAATGAAACCATAAACATGAAAAAAGGATAATCCAAAAATCATCTCCTAAATGACCCAAAACTTATAGGGACTTCTATATTATTTTGTGATCCTTGGGGTACAAGTCACACTGACTAGAATAGTAAATAGAAAATCAGATATCCATATTGAATATTCCCACTATTTATGAATATACTAACATGGTAGTTCTACTAAATAAACCACATAAATGGTTCAATCCTAACATAACAAAGTAATCAAATAGGGTTTCTAAAAGAAGTCACCATTTCTACAAGTGATTCATAAATTCAAATTATAAACATACCAATCTATTAAATAATGAGATAATATTTCACCAAAGAGAATATAAGAGGATAAAAAATTCAATTTTAAAAAATATGAAATAGTAAAAATGATGGAATCAATTTAGAATTACTTCAACAAATCAAATTGAATTGGTATTACCATTTTGTCTTTCCCTAAACATCTTCTTATTTTTAGAACACAGTTTGCAACACATTTATTGATACCCCAATAGACCCTATTTTGGAAAATTCATTATAGAACTAAAAAATAAATTATAAAATGCCAAATATGACTAAACTAGTAGCATAAAAACGAATGCTTCCAATCAAAAGAAGTAGTAATATTAGAAGACGCCTCTTTTAAAACATATACCTCTAGTTCCCACTCCTCACTGGATGGGGAACCATCCTTTCAACAATGTAGATATATCTATAAATAATAAAAGGTTCCCTTTGAAAAATATGTCTCCCAAAAATGACTTTTCATTCAATTATTTAAATGTGATTAACCTTAATTGGAGAACTCAATTAGTATGATCTTTTTGAATAACCTTCCCAAAAAAATGAAACACTATTGAGTTTCTCAACAATATATTATGAGAAAATGGATCATTAAAATAAAAATGTTAAATGAGAACCTTCTCCATCTTGTGATACAGCTAAAGGCCCAGAATCACTAACTGTTTATTTGTGGGAAACTACTCTGATGTGAATAATTGAGGGAAAAGTTTTATGAAAAAATATAGTATCATTCTGTCGTACAACGAGGAAAAAATGAACAATTTTTAGTGATATAGAAATGGTTCATATAATATACCTAGGATATCACTCACCCTCATGGAATAATGATTCTAAAGGGTCCTAATGGTATTTCATTATTCTTATATCAAATATCCATTTACAAAATTATTTCGATTACCATACATTATTGAATATTCTTGATTAGAGGATGGATCTTCTATTCTACTAGTGTTTAGGGTTGAATCAACCACTGGGAGAGAATTTAGATTATCCTTTATTTAAATTATAGTAATTATAGTCTATGCAATTAAAATATATGAATCCAAATCAGTAATGAAATAAATTTTATCCAAACTTGATAAGATTAATTTATATAAAAATATTGGTTAAATATATTTAATGTTTATACAAGATTTATCAAATAATTCACGAAGTTCTGATTTGTTTTCATACGTATTAATAATTCATAATTTGAAGGTAGTAATACTAAAATTTAGGGAAAACATTTATTACATGCCATGTTTCACATACATTACATGTACACTTCATTCACAACATACATGAGATGACAAATACCAATCATGAATCCCCCATATGATAAGTATAAATTACATGATGTGTACATTACATATTTGACATGAATATTTCAAATATCATAATACTACCTGAAAGTTAATCAAATACATGATGCTCATTGATTTCAATATATGAAAATGTTGAAGGATCAATCCTTCAATGATAAAAACTGATTCATTGTAGGGAATTGGGGAACTCATCGGTATGATGTGATGCGAAACTAAATGATGTGACAATGTTGGGAACAAATGTAACTTAATCTAGTATGGGATGTACATGGTTTAAACATCATACAAATTTCTAATGTATTAATATTTTAGTGTTCGTCCATGTATTGAATGATGATCATAGTTTCTTTGTCCCTCATTTTCTTCCAACTATTTATACTATTTCATTTGTTTTCATTGAAAATCCTTTTTAATTTATTCCATTATTTTTTTTGAATATCATTTGGAGTTTTTAATCACTATACACAAATTATACACATTATGTAATAGTATTTTTGTTTTCAAATTTTTTATCATTCACCACTCTATAATATTAATAAATAAATACTGTGTTATTAATTATTTATTTTTTCTATGTGATTTTATTATTGGAATTTAATTTCATTTAGTTGTTTGATGTTGAATCATAATTTTATTATCCTTGATTTTTTATTTATCAATTTTATCATAATTATTGTAGTGTGTTTTGTATTACCTCTCTTTTGATCATCACTCCCAAGTGTGTCTAATCCAACGAGGGTTATGTTTTGAGATTTGGTATGTTTCTGATCCTATTGAATACATATATTCATCCTTTGTAACTTTATGGATATTAATTATGTTAATTATAATTTTTCATCACGTTATTTTTAATAACCATTACCATAGTAAATGAATTAGAACGAACCTAATACAATTGTAATTGATCATGACTATTACCATTATCTTGTAATGATTTCTACATAGAATATATGAATAATGAAACTATATTTTCATCAATATAATGAATAGGGACTAGTTTATCGTAGGTATATCTAATTAGTTTAAAAAACCAATTAGTGACATTTTCTCCATTTCACAACCATAGCGGTATGACTGTCCAATAAAAAATGTAGTACTATACTATATCAAGATCCATGAAATTATACCAATCCCTTTATTATCTAAATAATATCTAAACAACATATTTTTAGTAAAAACAAAACCTGATGAGTGAACATCAGTACTCGGTTCTAAGGGGTTTTTCATTTGCTTAATGAGCATCCAGTTGTCCTTGTGGGTTCGACCCCACACTACAATTTTAATGGAGCCTAGTAGTATGGGTAGTTTGGGACTATAAATTTATACTATGATCACCTCTAATGTGAATTAAATAATTCTTGAAAGAACATAACATTTCCCTATTTCAAGAAATTTCTATTTATTAGGAATACTGATATTTAGATTGATTCTCAAATTACATGACTTCTCCCCAATTCATCTTTTTCATTTTAAATTCTAATTCCTTAGGGAACACCAGCATACTCTTTGTCTTCTATCTCATTCTCAGCTAGTAAATACTCTAGGGACCCTTGAATCTCTCTGGAATCCTATATTCTCAACAAAAAATTTTGTCTAATCAAAAGATCAATATAAAAATATATTCATGTCAATAATTTAAAATGGATGAGCATAACGATCTTGCACCACCACCCCGGAAAAATATAAAATATATAATCCACCTAATAAACATGGTGAGTGACCGACACTATAAAACCACACCATTAAGGTCAATTGAATTTCATCGATTAGTGGTCCAATATGCATCTTATTATGACATCCTATTCTGGTGTATACTTTCAAAATCAAACCTGGAATAATCCATCTGATCCCAAACATATGGAAATTTCATGCCTTAAATCTTAAGACAACCATGTTCCATTTAATATTTTTTCTAGGACTTTGAAATATTTTCCAATAGGGTGTGTCATAAGTAACAATAAGTCGTATGGCCTTCCCATTATCCATGCATGAAATATCCAAGTATTTCCTATAAAATCAGCAATCGAGTCAATCATGACTTGGAATGAACTATCCATTAAAATTATAAATAAATATTTTCCACCCATCCTAACATGGAAGCTTGGGAATGACAATTAAAACATCACCCATGCCAATGGATGATCACCATGAGAAGCATGGGACATATTTAAGGGGTTAACACGTAAATTCCCACATCACAAAGTTATTGTGAAACATTAACTAAATATATTTTACCAATTCCATTAAAAGGATACATAGACTGTACTAGATGTCATGCCTCACATTAGACAAATGTTCATGACACTAGATTTTTAAAACACCATTCTTGATAAATATTCCGAAAATTATAGTCAACTAAAATTTGATAAAGGAATTCTTCTGAGGAGATTCCATAATGTTGAAGAAACTACCCACCTAATAGCTCGGGTAGATGTTCTGACTAATAAGTTGGAATCATTTCAATTAATAGTTGTTCCACCACCCCCTCCTACTCTATTTATGAAAATTCATCCACATTAAATGTGAGGAGGTCCGAACCATTGAAAATATGACATGGTAGGAATAGATTAACCTCATTTAAAAGACAAAAGCAATGTCAATTACAATAAAAGATTCTTGTATTACTAGAATCCCCAACAATATCATCAATAAAAAACAACCCTTAATGACTGGCCGAGTAGCCATAGCTACAAAAATGAGGTTATTTTTAGAAGATGATTAGATAGGTACCACAAATGAATAAGGGACAACTTTGATACACCCAAAAAGGTTCATCTTCTCGACCACATTAGAAATTACAACAACTATTTCTGAGATCCTAATAGTTTCCACCAGCTCGACATCAACAATTAATTTTTTTTACTAAGAACACAATAACATACCCAACCTCTAAAATATAATGTTGAAATAATATCATTGAAATCATGTATAAATAATAACAAAGGATTAAACCCCATGAAACTAAAATGAAAAACCATATGACTGGACTATGATACCAGGAGAGTCAAATGGGGAAGGTCTCTAAAACACTATCCACTCAACTATTATGTACCCATCTCAGAAATACCAAATATCATATAAAGGAAGAGGATAGAGATATAATAGTTTAAATTTATAAATTTTGGACTTATATCATCCACAATAAGATGAGATAAATTAGACTGAATAACATGATAATGATGGTTACTGGAAAATCATGTGGAAGAATAAACTAAGAGAGATTCAAAAAAATAACATCTTGGAAAGGAAGAAATATATTTATGACCATCATCTTATTAAACACCTCTACCTTTTCCTAAAAGTATGCAATAATCAATAAATTAGGGAAGTATAATAATATAAATTCAATTTCAATGCAATTATTTATAAATTTTCTCTTTGAATATTAAATTTCTCTTGTTCGTTCATATTAATGATTCATTAAATTATTTCTCTCATTAATAGTGAAAATGTAAGAATTATGATTTATCTCTCTTAATGAATATTTCCAAATAGTTTTTTAATTTAAGAAACCTAAAAAATGGGAGACTGCTAATGTTTTTAAATTAATTTTACTATTTGGATGTTCAGTTATCAAAAATCCAAGTGTCGTTAGGGTGATAGTATTAGACTAAGGTCAATGAGTGATTACAAAAAGAATGGGAATGGCGATTTGAAACAAACTAGGGTGGCACTCAAAATCACTAACTACATAATTTGGTACCCTCAAGGATTTCATGAGGACATCATTATAAAACATGAAAAATTCATCATCACTATTGATTTTCTTGTTCTATATATGGAAGAGAAATTTTATATTCCCCTGATTCTAGATAGAAAAATCCCCACAACTAGATCAAAGTTTAATAATGTATACCAATAGAGATTGATTTTAAGATTTGTGGAATAAATGTTGTGATAGATATATATGAAGGACACAAATAAACAAAATCTCTCGTCAAATTGTGGAATAATAGATATTGAATATAAGAAATATGATCATGTTACCCGTGAATACGACAATCAGATTAATAATCATATTAAAAAGGAATCGAGTGCTTAAATGAATGAAAATTGCACTTCACCTCTAACCAGGGATGTTATCCAACCTTTCATCTCTTCATTTTTAATGAATCATTCTATAAGATGGTTCAAATCAAATTTAAAGGCTTCTACTTCAAAAAAAGTATTCCCATTGGAAAATGTTAAACTAGGATGATACTCAGGGTAGTTCAGTTAATCAAGGATATGTTATTACAGTCTTTAGGAATATTAATCTATTGGAGATGATTTTTGAGAGGAACTTGACAAAAAATGAACATAAATATAAAAATATATTATATATAACATGTAAAAAATGTAAATTTGAATCAGGTAAATAAATTAACAAAATATAAATTTTCACAATATTTATTAACTAAAATGCCTTTAATTTTTGGGGAGGTTTTAAATCCCATGAACCTAGGGTTAACATCGACCCCATGCTCTTCCACAATTATGCCCCCTCCCCTCCAATGATATCTATATATTGATTTTTCACCATTTACTGATACAATCAACCGTCCTTACTCCTATCCTCCAACCTATCATGTCCACCTATCGCACCATCCAATCCGTCTATAATGTCCAGAACCAAGACCATCTACACCCCACCCCAAAACAAATTCCATATCGTGACGACACACCTCCTCCTCCAAAATGGTCAAAGGATTCTCCTATTTCACAACAATTAGACACATATACCTTATCTTATGCTTACAAATCTACTTCATTTACTACATATGAAGACTTATAATCAACTTCAAGTAGGTCATAGGGCCCCACCCATCATCCCCATGATCTATGAATCCACTTTTCTAACCCTAAGCCTCAAATAAGGCTGGTCTTAATATAGGCCTATCCAATTCTGAACAACAATATACGAGACCTTTCATTACACGAGAACATACACATTCATTAAGATTTCCTTCACCTAAAAAAAGGTTGCACTTGACCCCAATTAGCCAAGTGCAAGGTGAGACTTCCTAGGAGTCATACCATGATTTCATAGACACCTTTGAGTTGGCCATTTATTTCAGTTAGTTATGACTCAGAGGAAGGCCTTGGGAGAACTGTCTGGGAAATATTATTGTTTTCATCAAAATATGCTTGACCATGTTTATCACCTCCCCTGTGTGCTAGAAATTGCATCTCAATGCTAACAAGGTTGAGGTTACCTGAATTTGGTCCATGATCGCCAGAGACCGTCAGAATGTATATGATCCTCACATTCGAAAGAAAATCCTCTCTAAGGTTTATCCTTCTATATCATACACATCGACCTTTTTCAAGTCTATATAGACCATTGTAATTCCCATAGGGGGGTTATTCATTTTTAGTTCATCATTCTAGCATCATCCATGGGTGGCCCAGTCGTCAACATTGACAGGAAGTTTGGAAATAACTACAAGACCTTGATGAAGAGGACTCACAGTAATTTTTTGGGAGTCACCTTAATCACCCATTTGGCTAGGCACCATGGTATATTTTAGTATTCCTAGACCCAGACATCACTTGGCCCTTTTTAGGGAATCATCCTTCTAATTTTACACAAGATAGAGCTTCTCCCAAGGTATAATAGTGTCTACAAATGGGTGCCATCAATGATGGAGGATACTGATAGGGTCCCTGGTCATTATTTAGCTAACCTAGTCAGATTATCCTCCAATTATCATTCCTTTGATTCGGTCCCATCCTATACCACAACCTTATCGGCATATCTGACAACATCCATCTCTCACTATACCTCCACCACCCTTCCTGACACATAACCACACCCATATAGGCACCAACCACTACCCATTTATATTCTACATCCATCACTACCATTCAAATTGAATCACCCACCCCATTCTCCTCTATAGATATTTAACCCAAATACATATTAATTCTATAGAACCTATGTTGGATATACCTCTTCCATGAAATTTTATTTTCCAAACATTATCTTTTCAACATTTATCCCCAACAACAAGCCACTAAAACCTCCCACCCACTTTCTTCTACTGAAGAATCCTATTCCTCTATGAATCCCACCTCTGACACCTCATCATAACATCATTCAATGATCATCAACTATTCAAACCAACAACATCTTCTTTTGGAGCAAGACTGGTAGGCATGTTCCCCACCCTTCAAACATTATCAGTTCTTCCATTAGTCAATCGTGATTTTATACACACGGCATGTGTATGTATTGGAACCTCCCTTCCACCATCATCGATGAACCAGCATACATCACATTGGTACCCACCGCAATGGTATATAATCTAACCAATTGATCTATAGATGACATCAATATGACGAGAGAGCTGCAATCACCCACTATTTATGAGGTGACTCTTTAAAAACACCAATACTCTTTTGATTTTACTAATTAGTTATATCCCAGTCCCCTCCACCATTTTTCTATACAATTTCGGATATATTTTTTATTCAACTTGTACTCCTTTTTTCATTGATTTTTCAATGATACTATATAAACATGGGACACATATTTTTTCTTCACTACTAGTTGCCTTATTTTCATTTGATTTCTATTTCACATTATCCGGGTCTAGATCTTATTCCGCCTATATGGTTATTGATTCACCTATTGATCCATTATCTTCCCTCCTAAACTATATGACTTAGTGTCTATTTGATGTTTATCAACCAACTTTATTATCTCTAACATTAGATATATGCTTATAAGGGATCCACACCATTAATTACAGGGATAATAATCTCATTACACATGATTAATGATCAGTACACTACTGAGGGGATTAATCACACTAAGTGTTCATGTGTGCATGAAAATACTACCAAAAATTATTATTAGAGGAAGAAGAATTTTATATAGATGGACAAAACTTCATGATCCCTCTATCTATCTGTCAGCAGGATGACATCATTGATTACAATTTAGTGGATGAAACCCATATTTTTATTTCTTTTATTTCCATCTCTTAAATAGGATAACTGATATATTTTTGGTATAATTATTGTTCATAGGTAACGATGAACCTCATTTTCTTCAACTATATTTATTCATATAAACTTACATTATTTAATATTAACTGTGTGCACCTTCCCATTTCACAATATTCATCCTGGTTAAAAACTGAAGTCTATTTTTTTATCTAGTGTTGTTTTTTTCAAGTAAATTATGAAGTTATCCCAATTTTAAATCACCATCCACAATGAATACTCACTATATGAAATTCATCATAGGGATATCTCGTTTAATTAAATGTAATTTCATGTTTTCATATCATTTTTTATAATTTATAAACATAAAATATCTGGAATAATTGTTTTGAGGATAGCTCTTACGGTATCTCATTATAAGAATGTGGGAGTATTTATTGATCATTTTTATACAAGTAGATTATTTCTTTTTTTACCTTTTAATAGAAATATATCATTGAAATGATAATTTAAACTAGAAAACTAATTAATCAATTTGAAATAAAAGATAAATATTCGATGGAAATTATTAAAATTAATGTTTTACATATGTATAGATTTTTTTCATCATTTATGGGTGGATTAATTTAACTCTAAATATATAATCTTTATATATAATTTCAGTGACTTATTACAAGAAATAATACCATGAGTGATTGGTATTTTATTTTCCATACTCCCATTCTTGAGAGGATTTTGGACCCATAATTTCATATCATTTTATTAGAATATTTATTGAGACATAAATTGGACATGTAATATTATTAGAAGATGCATTGAGATCATATTACAGATATCATTGAACAAATACATTTTTAGTTTGATTGAGTGAATCTTTATTGAGATAGTTTTTCTTGAAACCAACCTGTAAATTTCCACTTCATTAAAGCATATTATATTTGAAAAACCATGGTTGTATGGATCTATTTCATGATTATTGTCCCTTACTACCCAGTTCTTGGTATTATGAATTAGTATCCTTTTAACAAGTGTGGGAGAATTTTTACTACTGATGGAAGTGAGATGTTGTTATTAAGAAGATTTAATGTTGTACATTCATCATAATAATAAGATGTGGTCCATGACTAACTTTTAAATTTTCTATTCCTACCTTATTTCATTGAAAAATATAAAAAGTGAAATATAAAAACATATATTTCGTTGTGTATTAGGATGGTCAAAAATCACCATTTCATTATCAATGAATTCTATAATGTATCACATATGGTTAGGGTATTAATATGTGACCTATAATAAAATTAATTTAGAAAAATTAACTAAAACAAAACGAATGGATCATGGTAAATTTTTTATATTTACTTGATATATTAATTAATCCACTTTGATCTGTTTAGAGTATGGACACCTTTTGACATATATGGTGATTTAATTCATTTCATTGTTTCTATTTATCATGCATTATACTATAGATCTTACCCTACTTTTGATATTTATTTTTTACTTTCTACCAACTTACCATCAGCATCAGATTCGTATGACCCATTTTTAATCCCTTTTGATTGATTATGTAATTCTGTTCACAATGTGATGATGTTAGAACATATTCAATTCAATTGTTATGAGAATAATATTTAGTCTATGATCATAAATTTAGTTAAATATTACCATTACTGATGATAGAATATTCATTATGAGATAAATTACCGAACCTGTATATACTTTAAGGAACAATTATGGAAATTTAATTAAAACAATAATGAATTTGGATAAAAAACAGAGCTATGTGGCATTACTGATATTCAATATATTATTGATTCTAGAAAACTAACTTTATATTCTTACACATAGTTTTATATTATTTTTTGTAATAAAATTCTCCTATTTTAAAAACTCTTTCTTTTAGAATCCCTTTTGAGGTGATTTGTTTCTTGATGACAAGAAATTATTCAAGTGTGGGAAATTTGATATGCAGAATTTATATATAAATGTAGGTTATATTTATTTAAGGTTTATTCATTATTTATTCAGTAAAGCAATGGGTTATATTTTGTTTTGTTTTTTGATTTGGAATTTCTAAATTCAAAGGAATTAATTATGAAAAATGGAAAAAATAGGATTTATACATAGTGTTTCATGTACACGATGTGTAGAACTCATTCATATAGTACTGTTTATTCCACATGCCATCCCCTAAATCCATTACATTACATTTATAAATTACATGATGTTTAAATTAATTACATGAAGAGAAAAAATTAAATGATCAGAATACCTTGAAATGTGAATCACATACATGATGTGAAGATATTACAAAATGATAAAAGTTTTATGTCTTTCCCATTCAATGATATAAACCAATTCATGTTTTGGAATTTTCTATAACATATATACGACTTGATGAAAACATAATGGATGTGATATGTCTTTTAGAAAAGTCACCTATGATAGTATTTTATGTTCTTGACTAACACATCGTGCACATTTCGAGCCTATTAATATTTTTTTGATCCTCTCTTTACAAAATTTTCATCATGTATTCTTTTCCTCTCATTTTATTTCACTACTTTACTACATTTTCATTTGTTTTCATTTCAAAATTCTTTCAATTCACTAATTTGATATATGTGGATCTTTATTTTTATTGTTCCTTCTTAATGAAGTGATTCTGTTTGTGAGGTGTAGTCTTAGGAAATAATATTACTAAATTATTCATTGTGAATGTATTCTTAGTAGGAGAACATAATGAAATGATAAACTTTAAATGAAATTAATTAATTACATAATTAAATAATGTAATATATTCCATATTCTTGGTTTATGATTCAAACTACATTCTATTCATGAAGACACAGTTTTAAGTCAACATATACCTCTAGTTAACCTATATATTGTTGATAAGGATGGTCTAGAAGATCACCGTAAACTGGAAGATGATGATGATGAATCATGGAGGATTAATATCTATGAATTTTACATCCATTTTCCATTAATGTATAATGTCTCAGTTTTAGATATAGTCATTAATGACATGGTTGAGTAGGTGGAGATAGATTTTTGTTTGATCCATCATTAGAAGTATAATGGGTTTCATTGGTTGTGAAAATGTTTTATGGAGTAGTGAGGTAGTGGAAGATCCTATTCCATAGGGATATTGAGGATTCATAAATCTCATGGAAGATGTTTTGAGACTAGTTCCTAGTTGTTTTCCATTAATTGATCTTAAATGAAAAATAATATCATGGATATTCCTGACCATTGAACATGTAGTTATAGTGTGTTCAATTTTCAAATCCACTTCAACACCCTTTTTCAATATTCTTCAGACCAATTTCTAAATGAGGTGGCTAGGTCCTGGATTTTTTAGGATTGTTTGAATACATAGATCTTGTTCCAGGTCACCCCATTTATGTTCTTGAAATATGTCGTGGTGTTATTCTGTGTAATGGTTGTTGAAATCAAATTCAACCAAATAAAACCATTCTGGTATGGTATATGTTAGGATTCCATATGAAGAAGTTTTGTTGTATAGGATTCATAGATTCTTGGAGTGAATTTATATTAGTCAACATGGGGTTCATCTCATCCCACATTATATTGTTTCTCGTGGGTGGATTCTCTAAAACCTATGTCAATAGATCAAAATATATATTTTCTTGTGAGGATAATGTAATCTATGGAGAGTGTGATTGGCCATTATAATTAGCTAGTGTTCAATAGATTTTCCACTACAAGATTCAATTTTATTACTGTTTAAATCATGGTAGCAAAACCTAGGTGTTCTGTATTGGGATCATAAGATTCAAGATGATGTACATAGAGTAAAACACTAAGATGATCTTCATCCCATAGAGAAGTGTGTGGTAATGGGGTTAGTAATCATTTGTGTCATTCACAATTGAATATTTATTTGATTAGTTAAAATTGGTCTATTAACACATAAATGTCTTTGTGAGGTTAGTATATTATAAGATGGGGGTGAAAGATGAGGATATTATGAAGACTTATTTTCAATGTTTTCAAGGGAATTATGAGTTTGTTGTTATTCAATTCGGTATAAATAACACTGAAACAAATGATCATGGTTTTGAGGATGGTATCTTTCAATGAATTTCAGTATGTGTTTATAGTGTGTTCCATCAACAAAATTCATGTGTGATCTTCATCCACGGAGGATCATGTAGAGAATATATGAGTTTTTAGGACTTATTTTTCATCATTATCCATTGGGGAAGCAGTTGAAGATTGATTTCTGGTCTCATTATTATTGTTTGTTGGGGAATTTCATGTCCTAGTAGGGAGTATTTTTGTATAATTTTATGATCAAGGTAGTATTTTCTTGGGATTCCACTAATATAGTGGAATATGAGTGATTTTTCTATGGTCTTGAATAATATTATTGGAATTTCATGGCCTATTTTACATTATATGTGACTCCTCTAATATCATTGACTTGAATAGATCAGGTGTTATTTTAGGCTGAATATTTTCCAGTAACATTTGAGTACCCAAAAGAGAAACTGTCATCACACATGGCCTTTTTTGATTATAGGGAGTTCAATTTGAAGCTTTTGGTGGTGATTCATGTCATGGATTATGTTTTGTTTTGATGTAGGTAAGATTATTCGTTTCTTATTTGTCCTGGTTTTTATTTCTCTTGTAGCATAACAATGCCACCCATAATCTAGAGTTGGAAGTAGTGGTGTTCACGTTGATATTGTGGGACATTAACCCATCAAAGAGCATGTTGTGGCTTTTAACAATCGTAAGAGACTGAGGTATGTCTTCAACCTTCAGGGAATGATTGTGTTGTAGAGAATTTTTATGGGATTATAATAGGACTCTGAGTTCATGATTTTTTAGACACCATAAAGGGGTAATTTTGTAGATGGCACAATGGTTAGAAATTCATAATGTTTCTCCACTAAGGAATCTATAAATAATTCAAGAATCATGAAATGGTTCTCAGTTATTCTTTTTGATATCATTTATTTTGGGGGAAATTTTTTTCTATTCGATATGATTGTGTAGTCATATTTTGTATAGTAGGTTGTATATCCCTACATGGGGGATTCTGAGGTTGATTTCTACAGAGATGATGCTTTTTTCAACCACTCCACTGATGATTGGTCTAATGATGAAAAGTACTAGCATTTATTCCAACTGATACTTTTAATCCCTTTTGCAATGTGTGATATGGTCCGTTATTTGTTCCATTACTCACCCATGATAGTAAATCATTGATTAAAATTTATCTAACTATCTTTAAGAGGTAATTCATGGTGGTCTGAGTAGAATCATTTATATTTTATGTTTGCATCTCAATGTTTTATCTTCTGGAAGGAGAAGGATGATAAATAATTTCATATTGGTTTACTACAACCATTAGATGTTCTTTAATGGAAGTTAGAGTACATATTGATGGAAATTATTAATTCTATAACTCAAGATCAGATATTCTTAGATTCTATATGGGTGATTGTGGATTATATGACCAAATCATCCAACCTCATAAATAAGTGGTTAGGGTTCTTAATGGACGAGGTTTTGAGACTCTATGGAGTCCCGAGGATGATCATGTCGAATCAAGATGTTAATTTTACCACTAAAGTGTAGAGAGGATTAGATTAATCTTTTTTCAATCAGTTTTTTCTCACAAATACATTTCATCCATATATTGATAGATTGATAGAGAAAACCATGAATATTATTGAAGAAATTATTCACTGTTGTTCATATATTATTGAGGTTTCACGGTGAGGAATACACCATTTGATGAGGTTTCATAAACAATAGTTTTGAATAAAAAATTGGTATGACACTATTTTTAGATTTTAATGGATGACCATTCCATTATCCATTATGATGCATTAGGGTTATAGTGGCATCATTTCAATTGATGCTTCCAGTTCATACCACAATAGAGATGGTTCAGGTGATCTATAAGAGGATGAAAGCACTAATGGTTCATCGTAGATATTATGATGGACATTGAATAAGACCATTAGGTTTTGAAATTAGAGATCATGTGTTTTTCAATTTTACTCCATGTCAATTGTACAAATGTTTTTTTCATGGGTTTAATAAATCATCATGTTTCTCAAACAATTAAAGTTGTTGTCTTGAAATAGAGCCATGGAATATTAGATAAAACTACCACTATAGATGTACTTAATATATTATATTTTTTACATGATATGGATATTTCATAATAGTCATGATGAATTTCAAATCATTGATTAGGGTGTGACCTATGTTGATGAAGATTTTACATTGGGTGATAAGACGGTATATATCTAACACCAAAATGATATGGTGTTTCATGCTCATGTTGTTCCCTTGGTTCATGTCTTATGGAAACATGATGGCATGGATTAGAGTACCCATGAACATGAGTTATAAATATTCAAAGAGTACCCCATGTTTTTTATTATTTATTTCATTCACAATATAAAACCAATTTTAAATACTGAACACTTTTTTGGATTTTGATATTGTTTTCTATTGATTCATTTTTGGGAACTACTCACATTTGAGTGGAATCAACCATATGGGAGTATTTACGATCATATTATTATGATTGTGTATTTTTTTACATTTTTACCCTAATGTGGTGGCTAAGATCCTATTATGAATTGATAATTAAGATTTATCTCATGAGGTTGATATTAAGTGGAATCCATTTGTTTTATCATTGGGATTGGATTTGGAATCTAAAAGATGATAATTTTTTATATTGTATCTGATATAAGGGAACAAATACATCATTACAAAACCATTGCATATTTCCAAATACATTGGATCTCAAAAAAGTATAAGTCAATTTATGGTGGTGTTCTATTATAAAAACATAAAATTAAAAATATTTAATGTTTTAAGAAGTTTTTATGAAATAGTTATATTTTCTAGGATAAGTGTAGAATATGTCTTCAAGGGTTTTATAGTTTATGTATGTTTAACATCTTATGTACAGATTATGTACTAACGGGGTTTTACATCATATCTTCTCGAGTAAGTTTTATTTACATTGTAAATCTATCATTTTTATTTAAGTTAAATAATGTATTCATGGTTTTATGGAGATACCATTTTCAGAGTAACTTGATGTTCAACATGTTTATAACACAAACAAGTGGATTTCACTAAAAATATACATGATTCATTATTCTCTATATCTAACAATTCATTATATTTTTTCAACCCATATCCATTCTCTACTAGAACTCCAAGCATCCATCATTATTTCATAAATCATTTTAGGTTCCCTTCAAAGGGGATTAATTCCCACATTACTGTTTTGGAAATGTGAGGATCCAATGATAGTTATCCATAATTATCTTATGGTAATTAAATATTATTCCTCCCATTAGTTTAATTACATATGATGGTAGTTCTCTATTTTAATATTTGTTGTTGTTAGATATTAGTGAGGCAGCGTCCTTGGAGGGATGTAATCTTCTAGAGAGATAAGTGACCAAGATCCAAATTGTTGTTATGTTGTTATGAGAATAATTTTGAGTATTTTTCATTGTGTTATTACTTTATTATCCAATTTTTTATGTTAAATCATAATTTTATAATGTATTAACACTTTTTATATTAATTGAATAACATAATATTTATTTAACTGGATTTAAGAATGAAATTTGAGTATTTATAGACATCATATGTTAATTATGTCTATGGTGGTAACAATCATCCTTTTTTATTTTCTGGATATTTTTCTATATATAAAACTATTTTTTACATGTTATTAAACATGTTCTATAATATTGAAATTGATGTAATATGGTAATGAATGTAATTCAAGATTAATTGATTATTTATTCTTATGAATGTATGAAGAGGTTTATTAGTAGTCTAGTGCTTTTTATTATAGGATGATATTAACATTGATGCAATTATTCATGTATAATTGACACATTTTTATCCATGTGTTAATGGTATTGATAAATAATTTGAATCATGTGAATGATTTAAGAAAATTAAAAAAGTCATGGTAAATGAGAATTATTATACTCACATTTTAATGAATCAAGTTTTATAATAAAGGGTCCAGTTAATCTATTTGATATATTTTTATAACATATTCCCTTGATTTCATATAATTGGAATATATAAATGATGAATTATTTAAATAATTATGAACTAATTTTTTTTGTCAAATATAATTGTTGGTTTCATGAGTTCAATTTGTTTATAAAGGGTCGATTCCCTCTTTTGGGGGTTATGAAATTATGTTTAGATATGCAGGATGGATTCCTTATTTTTATTTCCTATATTTTCTTATTAACTACTTATGTTATTTATACCTTGTGATGTTCTCTGATGTAATATTTTCCATGTTTATAATGAGCCTATAGTTAATGATACTAGGATTTATGTGGTGATATCATGTATTGATGACAGGATTATGAGGAAGTAGTTGTCACCTATGATGGAGAGATGAATTGGGAAATAAATGGGGTGTGATGGGTGGAATAAGAGATGATGAAATGGAATGATTTTTTTCTAAAAAGACATTGTGATGAAATATGGATTCTTGGTTGTTATTATCAGGTTTAATGGATACTTTTAGTGTATATTATTTTATTTTCATTCCATTCGCCAATTTTTATAGAAGAATGATGTCCTAGAATTCATGATTTCGTTTCATTGTAACATAAGATGTTATCCAAGGGTACCTAGAATTATGGAACATTTATAATGGTTAATAAATGTCTTCACCCTGGGGTTTGTTGTTGATATAATGACAATGACATGATATATTTGAGAACCGTGGACTAAATCTGGGTTAATGCTGGAGGGAATGTGCTAGTATTTTATGTATAATAATGTTTAATGTGTTATAATGTTTATTATTAATTAAATTCTAATAAATTAATTAACATAAATTAAAATTTTAAATGAAAATAATGTAATTATAAAAAACATTGTTGGATTAATGGATATATATACATAGTAGTGGAATTCATGAGTCTAAGAGATGATAGATATAGATGATTCTAAGATGGTATTATTCCCATTAGGTGGTTTTTAGCTATAATATATCATGTGTTTTCAATGATTTCATATGCTACAACACTGATTTTGGTTAGGGATATAAGCACATATTGGACTCAATGAGGGTGATTTCCCTAATACCCTTGTTGTAGGATTGGTGGTGGACTACCCCATATTGCCATTCTCTATTTTCTTTATAGTTCATTTGTAGGTATGAGAGGAGGTTAATATTCCCATATAAATTTATATATGGATATAATTTCTTTGGATTATTTCAAACCCATGATACTACAAATTTATTATCCAATAGATAATTATAGTTGTGATGTGCAAGGGTTATGATGGCTTGAGAAACATACTCTATGTATGGGATGTTATGGATTGAGGTATTATAGTTGATGTATGATTCACATCATATGGTCAATAGTGGATTTTGGAAACAACTCGGTTACTATAAATGTATATGTTTATGGTATGATGTGATTCACAATGTACACATTGTGATACATATGCCATGATTTTTCAAGATAGATTATTTGGAGGGAGTTGGCTCAAGACATGTGATGTTGGGACATAGTGAAAAACAAGTGGGGAAGAAATCGATGGGTCCCTTGTAATTGATATTATATTATATAATCTCATTTAGGTGATACATGGAGAGAGATATCTGTGGTGAGTCTTAGAACATAGTATATTTATTTAGGTTATGTGTTAATCTCCCCATTATCCATTCTTCTTTAGAATACTTTCTATAATTTTTTTATGACATGATTAGAAGAGGATACTACTTTTTATACTATTATGTTATCCCAGACAGAAATATTTAAAAACTATTTTCATGCCAATGTGAGTAGGTTATAGATCTTACTAGATATTACCATATCATATTTTTCTAGGAGATATTTGGGTTTCATGGTTGGTACTGAGTTTACCATTTTAGTAAATGTAGTTACCCATTTTTTTGTTTTATTACTATATGACACAAATCTATACGCATGGTAATTATATATATATATATATATATATATCAGATCATGTGCTGATTATTATATCTATATCATTTGTCACGACCCCCTCCCCACAAAGTGTACCCCACCTGGGCCGGCAATGTGAGAAGGGATATAATGACCACCAAGTCCCGCCTCCAGTAGGCCCCGTGTTGGCGACTTGCACCGAGTGTATAATAAACATACAAATGGGAGGCATTACCCTCTAAGAGAAAACATGCAGAAGAGAAAGATAGAATAGACTCCAATCAACTCCAACATAGAACTGAGATATAAATGAAACCCATGTACATATATGAAATGTCATGCAAAAGTACCACAACTGAATGGGAAAACTAAAAGTACCCAAAAAAAATAAAACGGCAGCGACCACGAGCCCGAACAGCTCCTCCTCCAACCACAAGCTAGTAGTAACCCACTTGATCTCCAAACTGCTCCAAGTGAGCTAAAAAAATTTATATATACATAGGGTGAGTATAACATTATACTCAGCAGGATCCTCCCCAATCCTCTCGTGCAAATGTAAAGAAAGCATGCTAAAGCCCAGTGAACAAAAAGTGAAACTAACTCGTCACCTAAACAGGTATACTGTGTTCCCAACCTCACCATGGCTACTCTCACCAAGTAACACATACAAGAATATAGAATATAGTAAAGAATATCAAGGGTAACCCACTACTACTTCCCCACTGGTTTGCCGCTTTTCCCCAACGACATACGTCCTATGCATCTCTCTCCAAAGGCTTGACCGCATACACCTGGGCAGAGCTCCACAATCTGCACCTCTTGCACCACAAAGGCTTGCCCGCTGACACCTGGGAGAAGCACCACACCGTCCTCACAACCTAAAGTAACCAGGTAGTCTCTGGGAGCCACCATATCTCGCATAACATATATCATACGTCAGGTATAATACCTCAAGCCATTACAGCCCATACTCTGAGTAAGGATCATCAAACCAGCATATCCTATACACGTTACACCTATAGTAGTCCGTAGGATACTATATCCAGAATATATGTGTGTGAATAACCACAAGCCATTACATCCCACTACACACATATATGGGGTAACTAACCGCTGTGCCTCATGGCACAAGTATCTACCAAGAGAAGAGAGCGGAGCCAAAGGGGGTAGTCATCCATTCAACCTCCCATCAGAATGTTGGGGAAAACACCCCCAGGGCTCAGAATCCCCGGGGTGTTAGTTTCCCTTACAGACAGGGTGGAGTAGCGTATAGAAACACAAAAAGTACAGAATATATATGTAACTCACATCCACACTATGGGCATTACCTAGTCTTAGAAACAACTGCAACTAACATCTCTCAGACTCCAGGCTACTAATTCAAAGACTAGGTATCCTATATGCACACATACATTTGAAGAGCTTTATTAGATTACTCTATTCTCATTTTATCAGTTCCACTGTACGTTAATTAATTAATTAACCGTGAACAATTTACCACATTAAACTAAATTGGCATCACATTCAAAAACTGCTCCTTTTTAGGATTCGCATCACTATTAAATTCCAGTATCTCCATCCCCGTGGGTTTTCACCATTTAATCAAACATTCATTATAGAGTTACTTTCCCACATTCCCAGGCAATCTAGAAAATCATCATATGCTACTAAACACAAAGGAGGATCAACACGGTGAGTAGATATACTACTCGTCGAGTCTTTGCCGCCTATAGAAAGGGCATAGACCCATCCTCCATCGAGAGGCTAAACACGGAAAGCACGTGGAATACCCCACGTGTCTTAGCCTCCTTCGGAAAGAGGGTAAGCAAGACCAGCTTCTTTGAGTAGTGGGGAAAAGTAAAGCAGATAAACAACCAAACCAAACCACCAACATCAAACCATCACATTCATCTCATACCATCATCCTTGGTGTCCTCCCCGACACCCATATGCATAAACTGATGCATCTCACCACACTAGGCGTCATCCGCTGCCACAACCACAAGGCCTCCACGCCTCCACATATCACAACAGCCATCTAGGCTCACATCACATCACATGCAGCAGGAAAACAAACATCACATCATGGGATCTTGACACTTTAACAAACAAGTGGGTAACTCAGAACACTTTTAGAAATTCCCACATAATCTGTTCTCTAATCCATATTGAATTAACAGATTTGTTATTCTTAGGTTCCAATCATGGATACCTAATCAGTAAGCTATCACAAATAAATAACCATGCTTACTTCCCTAATTTTATTATCCTCAAATTAGAACAACTACAACAACTGCAATAACCAAATTAATTTACATGCCTCTTTATCTTTAGCCAATTAATTAAAAATTAATTACATCTTTACGTTCATTATCAATTTCTATCATGAACAAATAACAAATCAAAGAAAAAAAAGATATCACTATATCTAGGAAAACATGAGGCAAACCGTTATCACGGTATAAAGAAACACCATGTGATCAACCAATTCTTTTAATCTAGTTCAAGTATTTAATTAGGTAAATTTCATTGTGATCCACAGGACTAAATCATGATAATTCTATGATTGCAAATACACAATTAGAGAATCCATGAATCCCCTACCTCGAAGAGTTCTCGACATCCTTTATCCACACAACGGGTCACAATCCTCCCCTCACGACAACTACATCCACTGGAGGATGGTGCGGTACGACAGTACCAACCAACCCCAAGAAAACCCATTAGAATCATGGAAATTACATGGTATAATTATGGAATGGAGGATAGGAGAAGATGAACCCCAAAAGAATGACGATACAACATACCTTATATCAAAGGTTGATCGAAACAGTTTGGTTGCATCAAAACAAAGCGGAACCAATCCTAGGAGTAAATATTGATTGTGCAACTCCTACAGAATGGATTGAAAGGTTCTAGTTCCTCTTAATCGAGAACAAAGGGAAGGAACAAGGAATAATGATATCTCGTCCCTTTTTAAAATTTAATGGGGCGACGGTTTAAGATCTGATTAATTCTCCATTAAAAACGGATCGCATTAACCCACGCGGTTTGGCCAAGTAAAACATTCCAAGCCTTAGGAATAATTAATATAGGATTTATGTCATTTTAAACGGCCTTAAGAGCCCTTAAAATAAGGCTTTAAATGTATTTTACATCAAAGGAAATGTCAAAAGGGGCAAAACTGTAGGAGTCTAAAAACACTGTTCACCCACTGTTACTGTACATGAAACCGATCTGTGAAACCGATCTATGAAACCGATCTGCGAAACCGATCTGTGAAACCGATCTGTGAAACCGATCTGTCAGACCGATCTTTGAAACCAATCTGTCACACCGATCTGTGAAACCGATCTGTCAGACCGATCTGTGAAACTGATCTGTCACACTGATATGTGAAATGGATCTGTCACACCGATCTGGGAAACCGATCTATCAGACCGATCTATGAAACCGATCTGTCACACCGATCTGTGAAACCGATCTGTCAGACCGATCTGTGAAACAGATCTGTCACACCGATCTGTGAAACCGATCTGTCAGACCGATCTGTGAAACTGATCTGTCAGACCGATCCGTGAAACCGATCTGTCACACCGATCTGTGAAACCGATCTGTCAGACCGATCTGTGAAACCGATCTGTCGCACCGATCTGTGAAACCGATCTGTCGCACCGATCTGTGAAACCGATCTGTCGCACCGATCTGTGAAACCGATATGTCAGACCGATCTGTGAAACCGATCTGTCAGACCGATCTGTGAAACCGATCCGTCCGACCGATCTCTGAAACCAATCTGTGAGACCGATCTGTCAGACCGATCGGTGAGACCGATCTGTTACAATTCATAAAACTGGAAACACGGTTCGCAGAACTGGAAAAATTGGCAATGTGTTGGGGATAAGTCCCCTTGACCTCCCAAAACACCTCCAACACCAACATTTCACAAAGTAATGGACCGAAGAGGTCCAGGACATTACATTAGATACCTCTCAAAACATTCTCGTCCTCGAGAATTAAAAACCATCCTAGAAGAAAAGAGGGGTCCGAACAACCACCCCATAAGATACCTCTCAGGGGAAAACCACCATGAGTTATTCGAAATCTGGAACAAAACTACGACATCCGGAAGTATGGGAACAAAAAATCCATACCCAAACAATTCATTCATAACATCACATGAAAAGTACATAAATAATACAAGAAAGGTCTAACCAAAGAGAAAACATCATTACTTGAAAGGAGTTAAACATTAAACAACTCCGGGTACTGAGAACGTATCTGTGACTCACGTTCGCAGGTACTCTCCTCCATGCCACCGTGTCGCCACAAGACACGAACTAAGGGGATATAACGCCCATGCAACACCTTCTCCCTGTGGTCTTGGATCTCCACAGGTTTCTCCTCGAAGGTTGCATCATCATCAATATCACTCTCTCCCCAATTGATAACATGAGATTCATCATGAAGATAACGACGGAGCTGTGATACATGGAAAACATCATGTATCCGACTCGTCTTAGGGGGAAGTGCTACTCGATATGACACAATTCCAAAACGAGCTAACACCTCGAATAGCCCAAAAAACCGGGGAGAAAGCTTAATTCCACGACCAATCCTTCGCTGTCCACGACGGGGAGTCACCTTCAGAAACACATGATCCCCTACATTAAACTCTAACTGTCTCTTTCATTGATAAGCATATGATTTTTTACAATATTGTGCTGTCTTCATCCTCTCACGAATCACCTGTACTATCTCAGTTGTATTCTGCACTAGTTATGGTCCGAGAATTGCTGACTCTCCAACCCCAGTCCAGCACAACGTATAACGGAAAGGCCGGCCATTAGGGCGTCAAACGGCGACATACCAATGGTGGAGTGAAAACTATTATTGTAAGCGAACTCTACCAAGGGTAAGTGATTTGTCCATGAACATCCAAAATCATGAACACAAGAGCGCAACATGTCTTCAAGAGTCTGGATTGTTCGCTCTGTCTGACCATCCGTTTGAGGATGAAAAGCAGTGCTAAGGCATAATTGAGAACCAAAAGCCTGCTGGAGACCTCTCCACACCCTAGAGGTAAAACGAGGATCTCGATCAGAAATGATCATCCTAGGTACTCCGTGAAGCCTCACCACCTCCTCCAGATACTGCCTCAACAAAACATCCACTGAGCTCGACTCCTTGATTGCTATGAAGTGGGCCGATTTAGTTAAACAATCCACTACCACCCATATAGCATCATGTCCTCCCGGAGCTCGAGGTAAACCTGTAACAAAGTCCATTGAGAAGTCCTCCCACTTCCAATGAGGAATCTTTAATGGCTGGAGAAGACCACCATGAACACGGTGTTCGGCCTTCACCCTCTGACAGACTAAACATCAAGCCACAAACTCTACCACTGCACACTTCCGCCTAGGCCACCAAAACTGACTCCTCATGGACCGGTACATCTTCGTCACACCAGGGTGTACCCCCAAGGGTGAACTATGGAACTATCGGAGAACCGTCTCACGCATCGCCAAGGGAACAAAAAGCATTCCATGATACAACACACGGTGTTGTTCATCCTTCGACCAACCATCAGGGGCCTCCCCAGAAACAACTCTGTCTCTGCAAACTTCCACCTCTAGATCACCCAACTGAGAGTCTTCCACCTTCTGCATCAGGGATGACTGCACCGTCATCTGGGAAAGACAACCTCTACCCCCAACTTCTCCCATATCAAGATGAAAAGATGATATCTCTTCCATCACTCTCCAGGAATCACCAGATTCACGCACAACATCATTACGTGACTTTCGGCTTAGTACATCAGCTACAACGTTCCCTTTTCCATGTGTATAAGATATTTCAAAGTCGTATTCCTGCAAGAACTCCATCCACCGACGCTGCCTCAAGTTCAAGTCACGATGGGAGAAAACATACCTCAAACTCTTATGATCGGTGAAAATCACAAAGTGCTCACCAATGAGGTAATGTCTCCACAACTTCACCGCAAACACCACGACTGCCAACTCAAGATCATGGGTGGCATAGTTGCGTTCATGGGGATGCAATTTTCGGGACCCATAAGAAACAACTGACCTTTGTTCCATAAGAAACATCCTAGCCCCAGATGTGAAGCATCACAGAAAACATCAAAATGGACACCCTCCGCTGGAAGACAAAGGACTGGAGCACTTACCAACTTCTCCTTTAGATATTCGAAAGCTGCCTGACACTGATCAGTCCATATGAACGCTTGATACTTCATGGTCAAAGCTGTCAGAGGAGTCGGAACTCGAAATAAATTGGCTACAAACCTCCTATAATAGCCTGTGAGACGAAGGAAACTTCGCACCTCTGACACAGTCTTGGGGGCTGCCCATGACACCACCGCTTCTATCTTCGAAGGATCCACAGCTACTCCCTGTTGGGACACAACATGCCCTAAGAAATGGATATCTCGAGCCCATAACTCACATTTGGACAAATTCCCAATCAGCTACTGTTGGCGAAGAACTCCCAAAAAGGCTCGTAGATTCTCTTCTTCAGATGTGGAGTACACAAGGATGTCATCGATGAAAACCACAACAAACTTGTCAGGAATTCATGGAACACAACGTTCATCAACCCCATGAAAACAGCTGGAGAATTCGTCACGCAGAATGGCATTACAACAAACTCATAATGGCCATGACGACAACGGGAAGTAGTCTTTGGGATATCCTCATCCTTTACACGCATTTGGTGATATCCTGACCGCAAGTCGATCTTTCAGAACCAACTTTCACCCTTCAGTTGATCGAATAGGTCCTCAATCCGTGGAAGAGGATAGCGGTTCTTTATTTTCACTTTTTTTAATCTTCGATAATCGACGCACAACCGCAAACTACCGTCAGCCTTCTTCACGAACAAGACTGGTGCACCCCATGGATACACACTTGGCCGAACAAAACCGCACTTCAAAAGATCATCGAGCTGTATACGTAGCTCTCGTAACTCAGAAGGGGCCATCCTATACAGAGACATAGAGATAGGAGATGCTCCTGGCTGTAGATCGATCCCAAACTCGATCTCTCATCGAGGGGGTAATGCTATAACCTCTTCGGGAAAGACGTCAGGGTACTCCTCTACGACCCTAGGAAACGCCAACTGTTGATCCTCTGAAGAACTCAGCGTCATCCTAGCCATCATGGATGATAAGGATGAAACTCGTCTATGACTCATTCGAGGATCCCTCTCACCAACAAACACCACTTCCTCTATGTAACACCCGAGAATTTTATGTTATATAAATCATCAAAGGAATCTTTTTCTACACAACACTTGCTTGGCTTGCTTTACACGCAATCGCGACCTTCCTCGGTAGCTTTCTTCGTACGCAATACCGAGTTTCACTAAATAACAATATGCTATTAAAACTAGCCGTTATGAATAGTAATAACCACTTTTTGAAATTTTATAAATTTTATTTTTCAAAATGGACTTCATTTTTGGGCCTAGAATATCAAATTTAGCCTAAGATGAAATTTTTGTACTTTTCGGATAACTTTAATATTTTGATGAATAGTGAAAATTACTAAATTTTAATTAAAAACAACTTTTTTAATAAAAACAATTAATAGTGATAAATTATGAATTTGAGTGGTTTTAAAGTATTTTTAGAATATATTTTTACCACTTAATATAATTTTGGTCATTGGAC
Source organism: Viscum album (assembly GCA_963277665.1). Classification (NCBI taxonomy): domain Eukaryota; kingdom Viridiplantae; phylum Streptophyta; class Magnoliopsida; order Santalales; family Viscaceae; genus Viscum; species Viscum album. The sequence continues at coordinate 218,157,791 of OY728155.1, forward strand.
ACAATGTTACAATTAAACTGAACATAAACAAGTGTCAATCTTTTGATAGTTATTATCTCTTAAAAACACGCTTTTTGTTTTGACAGCGGGAATTAATTTTAAATTAATTTCTTCCACTTCTGTGTTTTGAATTTAGAAAAATGGATTCCATATTTGGAATCAGGATTTTCAAATTGTGTAAATAGGTAACTTTTATTTTTAGACATTTTGAATAATTACTGCGGTAAATATTTTATTTACCATGGTTAAGGGTAAATCCGGTAAATAAGGGTTAAAAAATAATATTATAATAATATTAAATTACCCTAAAACGTGTCTTAACCCTATTGGTTGATACATGGCCGACCATGGGCATCTTTGGGTCGATTTTGGGACCCCATTGATCCACTTGTAAGTGATAATGACACTTTATTTTAATTAAGTTAAAATGAATACAAAAATGACACAAGCATATATCTTTTAGAAAAACAATTGTTACATAGGGTTATATATGTTGGATTTTAGATTATAAATATTCATTAGAAAGATAAAACGATTTCCTACATAATGGTATTTTATTTGTAATTTTTAGACTTTAAATAATTTAATTTATTTATGACACAATGATGATGCAGTAATTATCTTATTAATGAAATATTGACATAATTGATGTTATAAACACCAAAATAAATGTAATTTAAGACTTTTTATTAATTACACTAATTTTCTAGGTTACTATGATATATTAGTTTTGATTTAAGTAACTTGGTTCGAACATATAATTCTGTTATGACTTTCACAAAAATCATATATCAAATAGTGTCAAAATTGACACAAAATAGTTTTTAAATCAAATATTATATTATTAATTGTTATTTTATTCCTAAAAATCTATGGTTCGGCCAAATGACTTAGATAAGGATATATATATTAGTAATAAAAAATTTGGGGTTCGTTTGGCATTTTATAGTAAGTGTATTAACCATATAGTGAAAGAAAACAAAAAGACACGGTAAAAGTTAAATTAATTAACTTAGAGTTAAATCTAATTGATAAGGTTAAAATAATACCCTAAACTTGTCTAAATCCTATTGGTTGATAGGATTTCGACCCATACCCACTTTAGCTTCGAAATAAGACCCTTTGGAACCATTATAAACCGATTTTTACTTTAATATAAAATAATATATTGAGATATTCCTAAGGTGCCCCTCTCCTCCCTTATAAAAGGGCACCTCCTCCCCCTCCTCCTCACACCAAATTGAGCACTCAAGCTCGGCCAAACCCTGACATTTTCTCCTCTCCACTTCCCTAGAATAGTCATATAGGTCCTGTTCTTCTCCAAAGACCAATCTTAGTTCCTTAAGTGGAGGATTCAAAGAGGCGTTCCAAAGAAGAGGTAATATCCATTACCGATCTTTTCAATTTCTTTCTTCTTCAACATCTTCTTCTTTAGTTGTTTCATGATGAAGTAATAACATCAGTATTACTTACATACTGATATGTTATTATAAATATGAAACAACCCTAATTCACCTTCTATCCATCCTACGGAAAAATGAAATCACCGCGCGTGCGTACGTACGGAATACCGTCTCCACGCCGTGGTGTAATCTATTTTTCCACCATCACTTTACAAGGATGGGTATAATGGTGTAATGAGTAACTATTTATGATTATTATAAAGTAATATTGATACTGAAATAATATATATATACTCCAATACATTTCCACGATCATAGGAACCATATCATCACTCGTGCGTACGTACGGAATACCGTCTCCACGATGTGATGTGACTCGTTCTACATGATCATCATTACATAGTAATTATATAAATGAATTGAATGAATAAATATGATATATGTTACACTAATACCATTCTGGATATAAGGTATCTATAACCTTGAAAGAAGAATAAGAATTTATTCGGCCAAACACGCATAAGAACAAAAGGCAATAAAGACCCGAGTAACAAGTAACAATGAAATATTACTAACAAGAAGCTAAGAATATGACCATATATGATATCATATAAATATGTATGATTCTGGAATAAGTCAATAACATTATTTAAACCATTATACAGGAGATTCGGACACATACAAGGCAAATTGTACCTAAGGTAAGGGAAATATCACAATCTCATTTTTATCCGAGATTGTTTATTCATAAGTATTTACTAGGGTGTATTTTATCATCCATATCCATGTTTCATCAATATGTAATATTATTTCCATCCACCTACAATTGTTTAAATCCATTTTTACCCTTCGGTGAGTTTTTAGTAATATCTATGAAAGGAATCTTTTGACGTACGAGGTACTTTTTGACTTTTCCGACAAAAGTACGAAGAATGTTTTTTTTAACTTATACGGCATGAATGGATTCTTAAAACATTATTTCCAAGAAACTTCCTTTACAAGTTTTCAAGTTTATTTTTAATCAACTTCTTTTATTTTAAAGTCTATGACATGTTATGAAAGGAAAAAAATTTTTGAAGTAGAAATGATATTTTCCTCAAGAATGGAGTTCAAGTATTTTATCAAAATTATTTTCCATATAAGACAATAAAAGGGTTCTATTTTTATCCCTATTATTACATTGATTTGATCATGTTGTGATGGAATTATTTTTATGAATTCCTTTATCTTATATGAATTGATTTATGATGTCATGATGTTTCAAGAATCCCATTTTTATTACATGGGTTATGCGATGATGTATGATTTATGATTATGTGGCACACATAAGAAAGGATTCATTATAAGATGGGTGGGACCTATATCTCCCTCCAATGAATTGGGTAAAGATTTTATATCTCATGAGATAGACATGGCTGGAACGGAAGGTTATTTCGGTTCAGTGATACAGGACTGAAACGAGGAGTGAACTCGGTTCAGAAAGGGACTTTGTCCACTAAGATATTCTTGGCAATGAGTCATGAATAACGAGAAATGATTTTCCATGATTATGTGTGCATGCCACAAAGTTTCAAGTTTTATGTTATGATTATGGAGATCTCATTTTCACTTCTATGATTTATTCCATGTTAAGATATTATGTTCTCTTTTGCAGGTTTTGATTTTCAAAAAGATATGATATGATTTTTATTTCCTTTATTTGCCCTTGCTGAGCATTTGAGCTCACCCTTTTATGTTTTCTTTTCCCCAGGTCAGGAGGATGGATATTAAGTAGAATATGCTAAAAGGGACCCTAGATATGATGAAATAAATGGGAGACACTGTAGAAGATTTATGAACCAGTTGTTTATGTTTCCTAGTTTCTAAAGACACTATACCTATACGGTCCTTTGTGGTTTTGTCATATGTTGTAATAAGTGTGCTTCAATTTTGAAGTATTAACACTGTATGTGAAGTGTGGGTCGTTATAGTTGGTATCAGAGGAAAGGTATAGTCAACCTTTGGAAACTAGGATGTGAAAGCCTTAGTAAGAACCCTAAAGATAAGTCTAAGCATAGAACACAATCTTAGTGTTTTAGAAATGGCCTTGAATAACCTTGGATAAGACCTTAAGCATGAAAATTTTATTCTTGAATTATGTGGTTTCCTATTATAATTAGTGTTGCTCACACTATTCTTCTTGGTTTTAGTCAATGGCTGGAACCCGAAGGAACCGTGTTAATACGGAATGCGATGGGCAATGCAATGATTGTCCCCCTGAGCAACCAAACGATATGGGAGCTGGAATGCAAAATCTTGTAGCCATGCTCACACAACTTTCTCAAGCTATGAATCATGCAGGATTTCCAAACGAGCAAAGGAGGGAGCAAAATTCTGTTGAATCCTTCATGAGGCAACGTCCACCTTCTTTCAGCGGGTCTACTGATCCATTAGTTGTTGAACAATGGATTAGTACTACTGAAAAGATATTTTCAGTTCTTCAATGTTCTGAACATGATAAAGTCATCCTAGCAGTGTATCATTTGGAAGGAGATGCTGATCAATGGTGGAATCTTGTTAAGAATACGAGGCAAAGGGATGAAATTGAGTCTATGGAATGGGACGAGTTCAAGAACTTATTTTTCAATAAGTACTTCCCTCTTATTCTCCAAACAAAGATGGAGAAAGAGTTTCTTGAACTGAAGCAAAGGGATGATGAATCTGTTAGTACCTATGAAGCAAATTTTACAAGACTTGCAAGGTACGCTTCTGGTATTGTTATCCAACCTGAGAGTAAGATCGTCCGATTCTTTAGTGGCTTAAAACCAAGTCTTCGAAGGGCGTTAGCCATAAGGGACTTCAATAGCTACGAGGAAATCGTTCGATGTGCTCTCAAAGTCGAGATGGAGATTGGAGTAACCCATCAGTCACATGGGTTTGATAAGAAGAGGAAGATGGAATTCAAAGAAAAATCTAAAGATCACACGGAAAAGAAGATGAACTTTCCCTTATGCTCAAAGTGTGGAAGGAAACATGGAGGGAGTTGTCTTAAAGGGACAAGTAAATGTTTTAAATGTGGAAAGGAAGGTCATCGGGCATTTGAATGCCGCGATAATGGGAAGAAGATGTCTAATGATGCAAACAAAGGAAGGGATACACAGAATGAACCTACTACACTTCAATGTTTCAAGTGCAAGGAGATGGGGCATTATGCCAATCAATGCCCAAATCCAAGGGTTGATGATGATGGTCGACGTCAACAAACTCTTAAGGCTAAAGACAAAGGAAAGTCACATGCAATTTATATCAGCGATGTGGAGTACGATAACGATGTTCTGAAAGGTACACTTACCATCCACTCTAAAGTAGCAAATGTTTTATTTGATTCTGGATCCACCCACTCTTTTATTTCTAAAGAATTTTCTAAGGGTATCACCGTATTACCTCAACAATTAGATGTTGAGTTAGCTGTGACAACACCTAATGGCACATCAATCGCATCAAAAGTTTATAATTCTTCTCCGATCGAAGTTTGTGGGAAAGTGCTTCCTGCAAATCTTGTGATTCTTCCTTTAGTGGAATTTGATGTGATTCTTGGCATGGATTGGCTTTCTCTACATGGAGCTCATATCGATTGCCAAAGAAGGGAAGTCACATTTCATATTCCAGATCAATCTACGATCGTCTATCAATGCAAGGATGAACATAACCTTCCAGTGGAAATTTCTTCCATCTTATGGGTATTGATTCCACTAAATGAAGGTTATTTATCTCAAATGGTTGGCGAGAAACTCACGATTAAGAATATGCCCATTGTACGAGAGTTTGATGATATCTTTCCGGAGGAATTGTCGGGTCTTCCACCAAATCGTGAAGTTGAGTTTTCAATAGAACTCGTACCGGGTGCTTTGCCTATTTCAAAGACACCTTATAGAATGGCCCCAATTGAGTTGCAGGAATTGAAGAAGCAACTCCAAGAGAATCTTTATAAGGGATTCATACGCCCTAGTGCATCACCTTGGGGAGCACCTGTTCTATTTGTTAAGAAGAAAGATGGATCAATGAGACTTTGCATTGATTATCGAGAACTTAACAAGATCACTATCAAGAACAAATATCCTCTCCCACGCATTGATGACTTATTTGACCAACTACGCGGAGCTCAATACTTTTCCAAGATTGATCTTCGTTCAGGGTATCATCAACTAAGGGTCAAAAGAGAGGATATACCAAAGACGGCTTTCCGTACAAGGTATGGACACTATGAATTTATAGTGATGCCATTTGGTCTTACTAATGCCCCTGCTATCTTCATGGATCTAATGAATAGAGTCTTTAGAGACTATCTTGATCAATTTGTGGTAGTCTTTATAGACGATATTCTTTTCTATTCAAAGAGAAAGGAAGAGCATGAAGATCACTTGAGAATTATATTAAAGACCCTGAGAAAGGAGAAGCTTTATGCCAAATTTACCAAGTGTGAATTTTGGCTTCAAAAAGTTGCATTTTTGGGTCACATAATCTCAAAAGAGGGGATATCTGTGGATCCAGCAAAAACAGAGGTTATCGAAAGATGGTCGAGACCAACAACAGTAACTGAGATCCGAAGTTTTCTTGGTTTGGCGGGATATTATCGACGTTTTGTAAAATATTTTTCACGATTATCTAATCCACTCACCAAGTTGACTCGGAAAGGAGTTAAGTTTGTCTGGACAGATGAATGTGAAGAGAATTTCAAGGAGTTGAAAAGAAGGTTATCCAGTGCACCTATGCTCACACTGCCTTGTAGTGGAGAAAGGTTTGTGATCTACAGTGATGCATCCAAGAAGGGATTGGGGTGTGTTCTTATGCAAAATGATATGGTGATAGCTTATGCCTCACGACAGTTGAAAATCCATGAGCAAAATTACCCAACACATGATTTGGAGTTGGCTGCGGTAATCTTTGCATTAAAGATTTGGAGGCATTACCTTTATGGTGAAAGGTGTGATATTTATACTGATCATAAAAGTTTAAAGTATATTTTCACACAAAAGGAGTTGAGTATGCATCAATGAAGATGGTTGGGGCTAATTAATTATTATGACTGCTCAATCCATTACCACCCTGGGAAAGCAAACAAGGTGGCAGATGCATTAAGTCGACAAGACCATGCTAGTTTATCCATGATGAGGATCACAAAAGATCCAATATTTATGGGTTTACAAAGGATGGATCTTGGAATTATAATGGAAGGGGAAAAATCTTAGCTTTCTCAAATGAATGTTCAACCATCTATACATGTGAAGATTAAAGAGGCACAGAAAGAAGATGTCGAGTTACAAAAGAAGGTGAGAAATGTTCCTGAATTCAACCTTGATTGTGATGGGATAATAAAGTTCATGAATCGGGTTTGTGTTCCTCCCATCCCCGAATTAAAGAAGGAGCTGCTGGATGAGGCTCATAGTTCATCATTCTCTATTAATCCTGGAAGCACGAAGATGTATAGGGACCTGAAAGAGTACTTCTGGTGGGATGGCATGAAAAGAGATGTTGTTGAATATGTCTCTCGATGCTTGGTTTGTCAACAAGTTAAAGCTGAGAGACAGAAGTCTAAGGGGATGTTACAACCATTACACATACCCGAATGGAAATGGGAAAACATCACTATGGACTTTGTCACAGGACTTCCTAAAACATCCAAAGGCAATAATGCTATCTGGGTCATAGTTGATCGTCTTACAAAGTCTGCACACTTCATTGCTATTAGAGAGGATTTCTCTCTAGATCAGCTTGCCATGATATATTTAAAGGAAGTGGTAAGATTGCATGGAGTACCACTTTCTATTATATCTGATCGAGATCCAAGATTTACCTCGAAGTTCTGGCGAAGTCTTCAGCATACTCTGGATACAGAGTTGAGTTTCAGCACTGCTTATCATCCCCAGACAGACGGTCAGTCTGAGAGAACAATTCAAACCCTAGAAGATATGTTGAGAGCTTTCTCTATGGATTTCAAAGGAGGTTGGGATAAACACCTACCTTTGGTGGAATTTTCTTATAATAATAGCTTTCACTCCAGTATTCAGATGGCTCCTTATGAAGCTCTCTATGGAAAGAAATTCAGGACTCCATCTTACTGGGATGATGTTGGGGAAAGAAAGCTATTAGGACCTGATCTCGTTGATGAAATGGCAGAAAAGGTCAGATCTATTCAACAACACATAAGAGCAGCTCAGAGTCGACAGAAAAGTTATGCCGACAACCGACGGAAAGACCTAGAGTTTGAAGTGGGTGATAAAGTGTTCTTACGAATATCTCCCTGGAAGAGGGTTATGAGATTTGGAAAGAAGGGGAAGTTGAGCCCTAGATATATCGGTCCTTTCGAAATACTGGATCGTGTTGGGAACGTAGCTTACCGATTGGCGCTTCCACCGAATCTCTCTCAAGTTCACGATGTGTTCCATGTATCTCTCCTGAGAAAGTACATACCCGATCCTTCACATGTACTCAGCTCAGAAGTTGTACCGCTGGAGCAAGATCTTTCTTATGAAGAACAGCCGATAGAGATTCTGGATCGTAGCGAAAAAGTCCTACGAAACAAGACCACTCGCTTGGTAAAAGTTTTATGGAGAAACCACCAACTTGAAGAAGCTACATGGGAGCTTGAGGATATGATGAGGGAGATGTATCCTCATCTGTTTGTTGCAAAGTGACGAATTTCGAGGGCGAAATTCTTTTTAAGGGGGGTAGAATGTAACACCCGAGACTTTTATGTTATATAAATCATCAAAGGAATCTTTTTCTACACAACACATGCTTGGCTTGCTTTACACGCAATCACGACCTTCCTCGGTAGCTTTCTTCGTACGCAATACCGAGTTTCACTAAATAACAATATGCTATTAAAACTAGCCGTTATGAATAGTAATAACCACTTTTTGAAATTTTATAAATTTTATTTTTCAAAATGGACTTCATTTTTGGACTCAGAATATCAAATTTAGCCTAAGGTGAAATTTTGGTACTTTTCGGATAACTTTAATATTTTGATGAATAGTGAAAATTACTAAATTTTAATTAAAAACAACTTTTTTAATCAAAACATTTAATAGTGATAAATTATGAATTTGAGTGGTTTTAAAGTTTATTTAGAATATATTTTTACCACTTAATATAATGTTGGTCAATGGACACAATGTTACAATTAAACCGAACATAAACAAGTGTCAATCTTTTGATAGTTATTATCTCTTAAAAACACGCTTTTTGTTTTGACAGCGGGAATTAATTTTAAATTAATTTCTGCCACTTATGTGTTTTGAATTTAGAAAAATGGATTCCATATTTGGAATCAGGATGTTCAAATTGTGTAAATAGGTAACTTTTATTTTTAGACATTTTGAATAATTACTGCGGTAAATATTTTATTTACCATGGTTAAGGGTAAATCCGGTAAATAAGGGTTAAAAAATAATATTATAATAATATTAAATTACCCTAAAACGTGTCTTAATCCTATTGGTTGATACATGGTCGACCATGGGCATCTTTGGGTCGATTTTGGGACCCCATTGATCCACTTGTAAGTGATAATGACACTTTATTTTAATTAAGTTAAAATGAATACAAAAATGACACAAGCATATATCGTTTAGAAAACCAATTGTTACATAGGGTTATATATGTTGGATTTTAGATTATAAATATTCATTAGAAAGATAAAAAGATTTCCTACATAATGGTATTTTATTTGTAATTTTTAGACTTTAAATAATTTAATTTATTTATGACACAATGATGATGCAGTAATTATCTTATTAATGAAATATTGACATAATTGATGTTATAAACACCAAAATAAATGTAATTTAAGACTTTTTATGAATTCCACTAATTTTCTAGGTTACTATGATATATTAGTTTTGATTTAAGTAACTTGGTTCGAACATATAATTCTGTTATGACTTTCACAAAAATCATATATCAAATAGTGTCAAAATTGACACAAAATAGTTTTTAAATCAAATATTATATTATTTATTGTTATTTTATTCCTAAAAATATATGGTTCGGAAAAATGACTTAGATAAGGATATATATATTAATAATAAATAATTTTGGGTTCTTTTGGCATGTTATAGTAAGTGTATTAACCGTATAGTGAAAGAAAACAAAAAGACACGGTAAAAGTTAAATTAATTAACTTAGAGTTAAATCTAATTGATAAGGTTACAATAATACCCTAAACTTGTCTAAATCCTATTGGTTGATAGGATTTCGACCCATCCCCACTTTATCTTCGAAATAAGACCCTTTGGAACCATTATAAACCGATTTTGACTTTAATATAAAATAACATTTTCAGATATTCCTAAGGTGCCCCTCTCCTCCCTTATAAAAGGGCACCTCCTCCCCCTCCTCCTCACACCAAATTGAGCACTCAAACTCGGCCAACCCCTGCCATTTTCTCCTCTCCACTTCCCTAGAATAGTCCTAGAGTTCCTGTTCTTCTCCAAAGACCACTCTTAGTTCCTTAAGTGGAGGATTCAAAGAGGCGTTCCAAAGAAGAGGTAATATCCATTACCGATCTTTTCAATTTCTTTCTTCTTCAACTTCTTCTTCTTTAGTTGTTTCATGATGAAGTAATAACATCAGTATTACTTACATACTGATATGTTATTATAAATATGAAACAACCCTAATTCACCTTCTATCCATCCTATGGTAAAATGAAATCACCGCGCGTGCGTACGTACGGAATACCGTCTCCACGCCGTGGTGTAATCTATTTTTCCACCATCACTTTACAAGGATGGGTATAATGGTGTAATGAGTAACTATTTATGATTATTATAAAGTAATATTCATACTGAAATAATATATATATACTTCAATACATTTCCACGATCATAGGAACGATATCATCACTCGTGCGTACGTACGGAATACCGTCTGCACGATGTGATGCGACTCGTTCTACATGATCATCATTAAATAGTAATTATATAAATGAATTGAATGAATAAATATGATATATGTTACACTAATACCATTCTGGATATAAGGTATCTATAACCTTGAAAGAAGAATAAGAATTTATTCGGCAAAACACGCGTAAAAACAAAAGGCAATAAAGACCCGAGTAACAAGTAACAATGACATATTACTAACAAGAAGCTAAGAATATGACCATATATGATATCATATCAATATGTATGATTCTGGAATAAGTCAATAACATTATTTAAACCATTATACAGGAGCTTCGGACACATGCAAGGCAAATTGGACCTAAGGTAAGGGAAATATCACAATCTCATTTTTATCCGAGATTTTTTATTCGTAAGTATTTACTGGGGTGTATTTTATCATCCACATCCATGTTTCATCAATATGTAATATTATTTCCATCCACCTACAATTGTTTAAATCCAGTTTTACCCTTCGGTGAGTTTTTAGTAATATCTATGAAAGGAATCTTTTGACGTACGAGGTACTTTTTGACTTTTCCGACAAAAGTACGAAGAATGTTTTTTTAAACTTATACGGCATGAATGGATTCTTAAAACATTATTTCCAAGAAACATCCTTTACAAGTTTTCAAGTTTATTTTTAATCAACTTCTTTTATTTTAAAGTCTATGACATGTTATGAAAGGAAAAATGCTTTTGAAGTAGAAAAGATATTTTCCTCAAGAATGGAGTTCAAGTATTTTATCAAAATTATTTTCCATCTAAGACAATAAAAGGGTTATATTTTTATCCCTATTATTACATTGATTTGATCATGTTGTGATGGAATTATTTTTATGAATTCCTTTATCTTATATGAATTGATTTATGATGTCATGATGTTTCAAGAATCCCATTTTTATTACATGGGTTATGCGATGATGTATGATTTATGATTATGTGGCACACATAAGAAAGGATTCATTATAAGATGGGTGGGACCTATATCTCCCTCCAATGCATTGGGTAAAGATTTTATATCTCATGAGATAGACATGGCTGGAATGGAAGGTTATTTCGGTTCAGTGATACAGGACTGAAACGAGGAGTGAACTCGGTTCAGAAAGGGACTTTGTCCACTAAGATAGTCTTGGAAATGAGTTATGACTAACAAGAAATGATTTTCCATGATTATGTGTGCCTGCCACAAAGTTTCAAGTTTTATGTTATGATTATGGAGATCTCATTTTCACTTCTATGATTTATTCCATGTTAAGATATTATGATCTCTTTTGCAGGTTTTGATTTTCAAAAAGATATGATATGATTTTTATTTCCTTTATTTGCCCTTGCTGAGCATTTGAGCTCACCCTTTTATGTTTTCTTTTCCCCAGGTCAGGAGGATGGATATTAAGTAGAATATGCTAAAAGGGACCCTAGATATGATGAAATAAATGGGAGACACTTTAGAAGATTTATGAACCAGTTGTTTATGTTTCCCAGTTTCTAAAGACAATATACCTATACGGTCCTTTGTGGTTTTGTCATATGTTGCAATAAGTGTGCTTCAATTTTGAAGTATTAACAATGTATGTGAAGTGTGGGTCGTTATACTCTACATCTTCATCAAAGAAAATGACCCTCTTCCTGTAGCAATCCACAATAGCCTGCACCGAATACAACCAATCCATGCCGTGTATGACATCATATGGTTGTATTCGTAAACATAGGAAATCTCCCCAAGAGAGGTGCTGCCCCAACACTAGCTCACAGTCTCTACATACATCAAACAAGCTAGCTCGACCTCCAACTGGCGTAGTCAACACCAAGGGCACTGGAAGCCTCTCTACCTCAAGTCCCAAAGTGTGGACAAGGGAAGGGGATATAAAGGAGTGTGTTACTCCTGAATAAAACAAGGAATACACCAAGGTAGAAAACAAGCAAAGGGTACCTCGGATGACGTCTGGCTCTCCTGGAGCTGGCAACGCTAGAGCATGAAGCTGACCACGACCACCTCCACGACCTCTCTGGCCCTAATGATGACCAACACCATGGCCGCGCTCTTCTCTCTGAGGATGGGGAGCATCATGGGGATTTCCTCTGCCTGCTCCATCTACCCTCTGGTGATCCAAATCTGGTGCAACCTGCTGCTGCTGCCTCGGCTGGAACTACCTCAACGGAGGAACCTGGAGTGGAGCGCCGGTGCACGATGACTGCTCTGAAAAGTCGGGCACTCCCGCCACTGATGACCATGAACACCACAAGAAAAACAAGCGCCTAATCCCTTGGCATAGGCTTGAGAGTTGCTGCCTCCGTAGAAATGAGATGGGAAGGGCTGGGACCTACCACCTGGTGAACGGAAACTCTTCTGTCCTGAAAACCAGGAACCCCGGACCACAGCTCTGCTTCGTGAGGAATCATGACAATTCCCCTCTCATGACGATCCGGTCCTAGCCAACGTCCTCTCAACAACCTCTACCCTCGCCAGCACCTCAAGATATGTCTTCAGCATAAATGGGGTGACCTGGCGCTAGATCTCTGGACGCAAAGCCTCCTCGAAATGCCTCGCCCTGGCCTCATCATCTGGTAACAGGTCTGAAGTATATCGTAGAAGGTTCTTGAAACGGATTCCAAACTCTCGAACACTGGATCTCCCCTGCCGAAGGGTGAGAAGCTCCTGGCGACTGGACACCTTTGCGGTCGATGAAAGAAACTTGACTCTAAACCTGTCTCGAAACTCCTCCCATGAGATCGATGACTCCTCACGATCCCCAAGGAACAAGAACCACCACTACCTTACTGCTCCACGCAACATCGTCACAACCAAGGACACCCAGTGTTCCTTCCGAGAATGAATCGAACTGAAACCTATCTCGATCTCCTCCAACCGGTCTTCTGTAACTGCATCTGAAACCGTGCCCTCGTACTTCTGTAGACTCTGGCGTTGAAACTCTCGAAGTGTCTTCCTCCAAGTGTCATCTTAGTCAACCTCTACTCGGTAGTGATCTGCTGGAACAGCCTGCTGGGCATCTTCTGCGCAATCCTGACGAGGACGTCGACCTGGAGCCATACCTATAAAATAACTACTTTTAGAACTCCTAATCCTGGAATATGGGAGATTCACGTTAATTAATTAATTGTTTTGTTTTATTAATTTCAGGTTACCTATCCCAAGGTCTACCCATTCAAACACATGCGCAAGGAATAATGATGGATGATCCATTCCTAGGTCTCTACCCTGCAACTAGTATCACTTTGTTTAGTAGCCATCGTAAACTTAATGGTTCGTGCAACAGATCATAGGGGGCCCTGAACGCCTATGACTCTGCCGGTCTCCAGTGTTTACCCCACTTTCTAAACATGAATGACACAGTTTCCCTACCATCCCATGCATCCTCACCTGTGCCTAACTCCAAACTCCATCCTATCCCTCTTCCAGACCTTTGATACCACTCTATCACGACCCCCTCCCCACAAAGTGTACCCCTCCTGGGAAGGCAATGTGAGAAGGGAGATAATGACCCCCGATTCCCGCCTCCAGTAGGCCCTGGGTTGGCGACTAGAACCGAGGGTATAATAAACATACAAATGGTAGGCATTACCCTCTAAGAGAACACATGCATAAGAGAGAGATAGAATAGACTCCAATCAACTCCAACTTAGAACTGAGATATAAAAGAAACCCAAGTACATATATGAAATGTCATGCAAAAGTACCACAACTGAAAGGGAAAACTAAAAGTACCCAAAAAATTTAAAACGGCAGCGACCACGAGCCCGAACAGCTCCTCCTCCAACCACAAGCTAGTAGTAACCCACTTGATCTCCAACCTGCTCCAAGTGACCTGAAAAAAAGTTTATATATACATAGGGTGAGTATAATAGTATACTCAGTAGGATCCTCCCCATGCCTCTCGTGCAAAAGTAAAGAAAGCATGCTAAAGCCCAGTGAAAAACAAGTGAAACTAACTCGTCACCTAAACATGTATACAATGTTCCCAACCTCACCATTGCTACTCTCATCAAGTAACGCATACAAGAATATATCATATAGTAAAAAATATCAAGGGTACCCCGCTACTACTTCCCCACTGGTTTTCCACTTTTCCCCAATGACATACGTCCTGTGCATCTCTCTCCAAAGGCTTGCCAGCAGACACCTGGGCTAAGCTCCACAATCTAAACCTCTTGCACCACAAAGGCTTGCCCGCGGACACCTGGGCGAAGCACCACACTGTCCTCACAACCAAAAGTAACCAGGTAGTCTCCGGGAGCCACCACAGCTCGCATAACGTGTATCATACGTCGTGTATAATACCTCAATCCATTACAGCCCATAATCCGAGTAAGGATCCTCAAGCCATCATAGCCTATACACGTTACACCTATAATAGTCCATAGGATACTATATCCAGAATATATGTGTGTGAATAACCACAAGCCATTACAGCCCTCTACACACATATAAGGGGTAACTAACCGTTGTGCCTCATGGCACAAGTATCTACCAAGAGAAGAGAGCGGAGCCAAAGGGGGTAGTCAGCCATTCAACCTCCCATCAGAATGTTGGGGAAAACACCCCCCAAGGGCTCAGAATCCCCAGGGTGTCAGTTTCCCTTACCGATAGGGTGGAGTAGCGTATAGAAACACAAAAAGTACAGAATATATATGTAACTCACATCCACACTATGGGCATTACCTAGTCTTAGATACAACTGCAGCTAACGTCTCTCAGACTCCAGGCTGCTACTTCAAAGACTAGGTATCCTATAAGCACACAAACATTTGAAGAGCTTTATTAGATTACTCCATTCTCATTTTATCAGTTCCACTGTACGTTAATTAATTAATTAACCATGAACAATTTACCACATTAAACTAAATTGGCATCACATTCAAAAACTGCTCCTTTTTAGGATTCACATCACTATTAAATTCAAGTATCTCCATCCCCGTGGGTTTTCAACATTTAATCAAACATTCATTATAGAGTTACATTCCCACATTCCCAGGCATTATAGAAAAGCATCCTATGCCACTAAACACAACGGAGGCTCAACACGGTTAGTAGATATAATACCCGTCGAGTCTTTGCCGCCTATAGAAAGAGCATAGACCCATCCTCCATCGAGAGGCTAAACACGGAAAGCACGTGGCATACCCCGCGTGTCTTCGCCTCCTTCGGAAAGAGGGTAAGCAAGACCAGCTGCCTTGAGCAGTGGGGAAAAGAAATGCAGATAAACAACCAAACCAAACCAACAACATCAAACCATCACATTCATCTCATACCATCATCCTTGGTGTCCTCCCTGACACCCATATGCATAAACTGATGCATCTCGCCACACTAGGATTCATCCGCATCCACAACCACAAGGCCTCCATGCCTCCACATATCACAACAGCCATACAGGCTCACATCACAGCACAAGAAGTAGGAAAACAAACATCACATCATGGGCTCTTGACCCTTTAACAAACAAGACGGTAACTTAGAAACCATTTAGAAATTCCCACATAATCTGTTCTCTAATCCATATTGAATTAACAAATTTTTTATTCGTAGGTTCCAATCATGGATACCTAATGAGTAAGCTATCACAAAGAAATAACCATGCTTACTTACCTAATTTGATTATCCTCAACTTAGAACAACTAC
This sequence comes from Viscum album, assembly GCA_963277665.1. NCBI lineage: Eukaryota > Viridiplantae > Streptophyta > Magnoliopsida > Santalales > Viscaceae > Viscum > Viscum album. Next base: position 218,173,765 of record OY728155.1, read on the forward strand.
AACAACTGCAATAACCAGATTAATTTAAATTCCTCTTTATCTTTATCCAATTAATGAACAATTAATTCTGGATTTACGTTCATTATCAATTTCTTTCATGAACGAATAACAAATCAAAGAAAACATAGATATCACTATATCTAGAAAAACATGAGGCAAACCGTTATCACGGTATAAATCAACAACATGCAATCAACCAATTCTTTTAATCTGGTTCAAGTATTTAATTAGGTCAATTTCACTGTGATCCACAGGACTAAATCATGATAATTCTACGATTGCACATACACAATTAGAGAAGCCATGAATCCCCTACCTCGAAGAGTTATTGACGTCCTTTATCCACACAACGGGTCACAATCCTCCCCTCGCGACAACTGCATCCACTGGAGGATGCTGCGGTACGACAGTACCAACAAACCCCAAGAAAACCCATTAGAATCTTGGAAATTACATGTTAAAATTATGGAAAGGAGGATAGGAGAAGATGAACTCCAAAAGAACGACGATACAACATACCTTATATCGATGATTGATCGACATAGCTTGGTTGCATCAAAACAAAGTGGAACCAATCCTAGGAGTAAGGATTGATTGTGCAACTCCTACGGAAAGGATTGAAAGGTTCTAGTGCCTCTTAATCGAGAACAAAGGGAAAGAAAAAGGAAGAATGATATCTCATCCCTTTTTAAGATTTAATGGGGCGAGGGTTTAAGATCTGGTTAATTCTCCATTAAAAACGGATCGCATTAACCCACGTGGTTTGACCAAGTAAAACATTCCAAGCCTTAGGAATAATTAATATAGGATTTATGGCATTTTAAACAGCCTTAAGAGCCCTTAAAATAAGGCTTTAAATGTATTTTACATCAAAGGAAATGTTAAAAGGGGCAAAACTGTAGGAGTCTGGAAACACTGTTCACCCACTGTTACTGTACATGAAACTGATCTGTGAAACCGATCTGTGAAAACGATCTGTGAAACCGATCTGTCAGACCGATCTATGAAACCGATCTGTCACACCGATCTGTGAAACCGATCTGTCAGACCGATCTGTGAAACCGATCCGTCACACCGATCTGTAAAACTGATCTGTCACACCGATCTGTCAGACCGATCTGTGAAACTGATCTGTCACACCGATCTATGAAACCGATTTGTCAGACCAATCGGTAAAACCGATCTCTCACACCGATCTCTGAAACCGATCTGTCAGACCGATCTGTGAAACCGATCTGTCACACGGATCTGTGAAACCGATCTGTCACACCGATCTGTGAAACCGATCTTTCACACCGATCTGTGAAACCGATCTGTCGCACCGATCTGTGAAACCGATCTGTCGCACCGATCTATGAAACCGATCTGTCAGACCGATCTGTGAAACCGATCTGTCAGGCCGATCTGTCAGACCGATCTTTGAAACCGATCTGTCAGACCGATCTGTCAGACCGATCGGTGAGACCGATCTATTACTGATCATAAACCTGGAAGCACTATTCACAGAACTGAAAAAATTGGCAAAGTGTTGGGGATAAGTCCCCCTGACCTCCCAGAACACCTCCAACACCAACATTTCACAAAGTAATGGACCGAAGAGGTCCGGGCTATTACATCATCTCTCTTTCTCATGTTCTCTTAGTAGGAAATTCTTCTCATTGTTAAATATTATGCATTGGGTGGTATCAGCAACATGGGGCCTACAAGATGCGAGACATGGGAATTAACAATCATGTTTGTATCATTATTAGCATTTGAGGGGGATTATTTGGGTATAGTGGGTCATGAAAAGTTTAATAGGTAAATTTATTCACATTTCTTAATCAATTACTCATAATATGAATAGATGTTTATTTATAAGTCTTGTTGATTACTATATATTTCTTATTCATATTGGGAATTCATTTATAATATTAAGTATTGAATAGGACCCAAAACAACATTTCACCTTGATGAATTAGTAGGGATCGTGAGATAACCCATTTACTTAACCGTGTTAAATGGGTTGTTGGAGAATACATACCCATATATTAAACCATATCAGAAGATTTCCATGATATTATTTTTAAAATATATGAAATTTTTCATTTTATAATTAAAAAATAGGTTATAGGTGTCTATGTCATTGATTTGAATAATATACATTTATATTTTTCAAGATCATGTGATTATTTATATGAAATAACTTCATTTTCATTTACTCTATCCATATTCTTCTTTATGATATTGTTATTTATTAAATGTATTTTGTTTTAGTTTTTTAACTACCCATATTTATTATTCCTTATTTTCTCATGATAGCTTACATAGTATGTAACCCTTACTGAGAGTCTAAGATAACAATTATTATATATCCTTTCCCCTAGAAATGAAGAATGGATCATTGAATGGATTCAAGGATGAAGAAAATTTAAATTCCCTATTTTATGTATTTTATTGTCTCTAATGTAATGTGTGATACATGTATGTATATATTTTACAATGACAAATAAACTATTTTTTCCACTAGGATGAAATCTCCAATAACAAGTTATAATATAATAAGTGAACCCCTATCTCTTGGATATTTGGTTTGGTGTAATTATAATCAATATATACCGAATTTTTTATGTACTAGAATAGTATGATATATGAATAATCTGAACACCCCTAATGGATAATTGATATTTCACTCTTTATATCATAGTCATTGTATATGATCCTTCACTATAATTTATCACTAGGTGAATGATGTATCACTTTAATTATCATTAGTAGAGATTGATCCAAAACTAGTATAGTAGAAATGAAACTTAATACATTTATTAATGAATAAATCATCACCAATACCAGTTAGAGGATCTACCACCACTAGTCATCCACAGGTTTTGGATATATAAGTGTCTCCCAACTATGTTCTATGATACATCACTATAATAAAAAACATTTTTTTGTGAAATTCACCACCAAAATGAAAACCTCTAGTGGATGATACACATTAATTATAAACTTATAAGTAGAAGATATATTATAATAATAGTCTGCCACGTGGATTATTATACCAACTCTGCATTTAGTAACTCAAAGATGATGTTTACATTATTACATTTGTATAAGGTATGTGGGACTACATCATTATGAATCATTCATTTTAGAAGTCATGAGAGACTATATATATGTATGATTTATATATAATATTAAAAAAATAAAAAATAGAATGATAAATAGTATATCTTTACTAAAAACATTCAGGGATTAGGTTTTCATATCATCGAGAAAGGCAAAAAAATAAAGGGTGAGAACAGGTACTCATTAAGAGATATTGTATAATTGATTATAAAATGAATACTAAAGGAATAAAAATTGTGTAATTGTTAATAATCAATACATATTTAATTTTATCAATAACATGATCTCCATAATAAATCCATGAAAAATAATCCCTTGGATAATAAAAATTGAAATTTTAACAAAGTAAATTTATAATGATATACATGAGGATCTTATTATACAAGAATCATGTGAAGACATCATGAACCTTACCACCACGACCTTTTTCTAGTACATTTCAATGAATATATATGTATACAAAAAGAACCCTTCTAATTTATCCAAATTTCAAACTCATGAGACATGTTGATGCATCGATGGCCTATCTATAACTGGATCCACCTATCACTTACATATGTCTAATACATTCCTCGTCTATTGAATCAACAATATAATAAATATCAAATATTCCTGATCAATAAATGTATATCTGTATTGAATCTAGAATATGGATCATCATCACCCCCTTGGAAAATGAATTAAATTTATTAATAACATTCCTTTAGTTAACAGAATATGTAGAAATGGTATATGGTTCAGACAATATTATAGTGATAAATATACATTATATAAACTAATATCGATATAATGTCAAAATAATAATGTTTGATGATATATAATAGATATTATATTATTCCATTTAAAAAAATTGTGTATACCATAAATCATTAATTAATTGATAAATACAATATGTGGTGGTTACTAGGTAATTTAATATCTTTTGATAATTACTATGTAAAATGGAAGCGATAAATAGTGAAGAAGGTTCCACAGTAATTTTGTAGAATGTTTATGATATAATTTTTATAAATAATATAAAAAATCTTTTCATTAAGTCTTAAATATAATTTCAATATAAACATTTCGAATTAATATATTCATGGAATGATACAATTCATTTAAAATAAATATTATATCGAAGATAAAAAAAATATATTTAATATGAGTACTCTATTGGTCTATTTAAGAAAGTGCTACCCTAATATTTAAATTTATAAACTAAAAATTCATGGAATAAATGAAATATATTTTCATTCAAAACCCTTGGAATATTATTGTAGAAGTAATATAGATTCTATTTGACATGATATTTAGAAAATATGTACACCCATTATTTGTTAAAACGAATACTATACTCATACTTTTTTTAAAAATCAAAATTGATTTTCTTGGATAACAAAACAATTTTCAATTGAATGGATTGTTATTAAATTAAATGGATGTTGAGAATTTAATATACATATCATTTCAAAAGAAAAAAATAATTCTAAAAAAATAGGCGTTGAATATGTATAAGGAATTGAATTATTACCATCCAAATGAAGATAAATCAGTTCTGTATTTATGATAAACATTTAGTCAAATGTTTTGGGTACAAAAGAGTATATACATTGAAAAAAACCATGAAACACATAAAATAATCATAATTGATGAAATTATTTGATGTTTTACAAGTGAATAATAATATAATTCATTCAATGTAAATTAAATCATGAACATTCTTGACTAAGATTGAGATTGTAAAATAAACTCTTACAAACTTATTATATTTTGGTTCAAAAAATTAAATGTTAAAAAATAAATTTAAATATTATAATCCATTAACTATTATGAATTCATGATATAATATCTAAAAGGACTTTTATTCACAATATATTAAATAATTGAGCTCAAAATTAAAAATATTTATCAAAGAAGTGATATTGATATGAAAAAATATTACCTTGGATTTTTCGTTGGTCAGACATGTTATATACTCATTAATAATAAATTTATTTTTATTTTATACTTTACTGAGAATATTGACCACATATATTCAATTATTTGTGGTCCTATTATATTAAATTGGTCTCAATTAATTTATTAGTCCTTGTTTTCATCATCCATTAATTCTTATTCAGTTAATTTATCAAAATTACATTAGAATTATTACCATAGTAATATTTTTATAAAATGTTTCCATAATATGCAAAAAAAAAACAAATAAATGATTTTACTTTTTTTCTTTATATATAATTTTATAATCCTTCCTGCAATGTTAAAAAAATTATCACATCACTTCATGGTGGAGACAGTCCAGACACACACAAGAGTGAAATTATAACATTCAAATGGATAAATGAGTAAAAATGTATAAAATATATTATTTTATTGTAATCATAATTATTTCATAAATGTGATAATTAATCATTAATTATATTTATATAACATGTTTTGTGTGGGGTGTTGAAAAAATAATTACACTATTATGTGGTGATAATAGTCCATATCTATGTATAAGTGATGTTTTTATATTCAATGTGACAAAAATAAGATGTAAATTGGATGCACCATTAAAAAAACAATCTCTTTAAATATAATAGTGTAATTTTTATGAACATTATTTAATATTTGTACTAAGTAAATGAAGAAAAGAACAATAATAATCCTGATAAGACCATATACCTATTCTTTTGGTAATATTCATTTTATTATAAAAACATTATTCTTGAAGTAGTATATGGAATGAATGTAATCTATATGATGAGTCTAGTAATGCTTTAAATATATTTGGGTAGGGATTCTTCAATGAAAATGTTCTTAATAATTCTTGACCAATAATGGGATAATTTTCACTTTTATAGGTGACATTGGTGGAATACTTGTAAATACAAAAATAATTATTATTTAATATATGTGTTACTCATGTAATGCTTCCCCATATTGATATATCATTGGTGAATAAGAAATATACACTTAATTATAACTTTAATGAGGTATATTTGGGTGAATTATTCATCATCCATAATAAATGGGGGCGAACATGTAAATTCTAGGTGAATAATTAAACACTAATTTGAAATCTCTCAAATTAATGATGTCCCACTAAGTATCCTCATGTCAAATGACATATTAACATTTCATATTTTTACGGTGGATAAGATAACATGATTATTACACCTATGTTGATTGATATGTCAAAAAAGTTCCAACATATCATTTATTGAATTTAAACATTGAACAAAATAATATTAAAATGTATAATAGCTAGAATGAAATCGTATGGGTTCCCAGGCCCTAACGAGTCAAAGGGAACAATAACCAGTGCATCTTCAATTAATATGAACAAAATAAATTCCAACATGCCTTGGGTTAGTCTATCACTTTATATAGGTTCCAGTAATATTTTTGATCCCCAACCCTCCCCTCCCATGGTTACCTCTTTTCTTTCAGGGATGGTCCCACAAGATTCTTCTACCCTTGATCTCCAAAATAATTTGTGTTTGTCATTGGTTCCATACCATCCAATGGGTGTTGTGGATACTCAAGATGGTTGTATGTTTTAAAGTATTCCTTGGGTTTCCCAATCCTAGTGATTGGAACTCACCCTTAACATTTCTCTTTATTAATCCCATCATCGCCGTGATCCTGATCATTCTTGTTTCTCTTCCATCACAATTAAGAACATATATTATTTATTATCACATGTCCAAGATGATGAAACTGAAGTGTCGATTGTATTGTAATCTCATCTTAGTGGTTTTTTATGTGGTAACATTATTGACATACATAATATATTAATCATTCACATGTAAAGGGATTTGATGTGTTAGGGTTCAAAACCAAGAATAATATATTTCTATGAATACATCAATGATTTAAAACCAATGTGGAATCTGTTCTCTAGTAAAAATTTATTATATTCTAATGAACATCAATGTAACAAGTCTTATCATGTGTTTTTTCTTAAACACATAAAAAATTAAAATTATATTGATGCGTAGGCATGTTAAATTAGCCTTCATGACTTCATGCATGGGGAACCCATCGACCAACATATCAATATATTCTATAAGATATGTATTGTAGATGATAATATTGGTTTCATGGAGGAAACTATTATAGTTACGCCGTGTTCTAATCGTATCCTATATTTTTCCATAAGTTATTGTAAATGTGATTCATAATAAAGAAAACTTATTTGGTGGAATCCAAAATGATTTAATCCAATTGACATGGCATGGATCATCGACAGAAGATATAGCACCATCATGCATGAATTAGAGAAAAATGTTGGAGGGATATATCATTGGAAGGATATAGAATACATCAACTACTTTTTATTGCAAAATGGACACATAGATGTAGGGTTTAATATTGACAAGTATACATGGTGAAATAACCAAAAGGGAGGTCGATGTATATAGAGAATGATTGATCAAAACATCACCAATCTAAATTTTTTTTCCCCTCATAATGATGGATTATTTCACATGGTTCATGGCCTACCAGTTCATTCTCCCATTCGAACTAGTCTGGAATCTAGGGATGGAGGAGGTGGGTAATTCTTTTTCTCTAGCCGATGGACTCAGACCCCCCAATTCTCTTAGGTGGTTCACACATCATGGTCTAAAATAGTGGAAAAATTATTCTTGTTCGACCTTTAAAACAATCTCGTGAACTTGAATGGGGATCTTTAGTCTAGTCTCAACAATTATCTTCCCCGTATCATTGTGATTGAAAATATTATGATTTATATTGTGTGACCATAGACTATGCATACTGATTGTTCGAAGGAGGAACAATTTTTTAAAAAATTTAATATGAGAAGTTTCCTTTTGGACATGTTGTTGGTATAATAACGAGTCTCAATGGAGAAATATAATGTTTTTTATAGAAATTATGAAAAAGAAAGTATAAATTTCTTCAATCTAGTTTAAACATAATGATTGGGGTGGAATGTTGAACATTTTTCTCGAAGATGGATCTTTTACCATTGATCTGGATGAGGTGAAATGTATGGTTGAGATCATTATAATTCTATTTATGTTGGATATAACCCTTTCATTCAAGAGGGATAACTAGGGGGCATATATATTTATATTATTGTATTATGTGGGTGTGTTGGGATCCTCCTTCTCTTATTTTGAGACCACCAAATAGGAAGATTAGATTTGGGATGCAATGTTTTCTCTTAACCCAGAGGGTTATTTAGGACCAACTCACTTTAGAGGATCTATTTATAAGGAATATTGGGATATTTCAATGAAATGTGGGGTGGAAGTTATTCCCTATTTTTTCAGAGGGAGCATACCCTTGGAGGAATGTTATACCACACTGATCATAATTTTTAATGAAAAAGATCATGTTTCTCTTCTGGTTTATCAGATATCCATCATACATATGTTTCCCTACATTGTCCTCCCTAGTGTTATTTATATGAGACTCTTGAAGTATCTACTTGAATGTGTTTTGGAGGAAAGGAATAGATTTACATGATGAATATCCCCCCAGAATAAATTTCTATATCTCATTAGAGATTTTAAATATTAATAAGAATGCCCTAAGATCCATCATTTATTAACAAATTAATATGGATAGTGTGTATGAAAATATTTAGTGGGGTTTCATCCATATGATTTTATTTTACGTGAGAATCATTGGTTCGAAGAATGATTTTTTCTTTAGATTCCTCAGTTATGAATGGATTTCAGTGCACTTTATGAATAGGTGATATAGTTTTTTATGTCGATTAATGGATTGAGGGAAGGGGATCCTTTGTAACTTTGTATGTTTATTGTGATCTAGGAATCATTTACAATGATCCTATAAAAGTATATTCATGGGGAAACATCCTCCATTATAGGTTTAGATGAAATTTTAATTGATTATCTCATATCCTATTTGTGGACCACAATGTTTTTTATTAATGGTAATAGAATATCCATTCGTGGTATATACAAAATCATGGGGGAAAATAGTATATGGAGTGGACCATGAATTATATATAGAAAGAGTAGGGTGTATAACTCTAAATCAAATTTGAATAGGTTGGGAACAATTATGGACATTTGGAATTTGTAGAGGACATTTTCCAAAGGATTATCTTGGACCTTTGATCTCACCTACAAGGATATATATTGAACCCATTGAGGGAATGGATGAAATGATTTCTACAGCATCAACAATTAGAAAAATGTTTTTTATCTTTGAGGGTATAGATCAATATTTTGTACTCTTGGATAACCTCCATCTATATACAAGTGATTGCTTTCCTCATCGTACTAAAGATAGTTGTGTGGAATATTAGGAGGTTGATGTCTGCTATCATTTGGGATGGTCAATAAAATCTAAGAATCTAGTTGAAATAATTGGGGTATAAGTGAGAATTAGTTGATACGTGAGGAATCAATCTCACAATTTTCGTTGAAAACATGAAGATCAAAAAAGATATGATGGAATGGAATATTTGGGATTGGATCTTCATTTGGGTAGAACGTATCATGGGGAAGTATGGGCCATTAGGACACTCTATAAAAGAAAATACCACATCTATGGTAAATGTTGGGAATCCATCTCCAACATATACAAATATATTCTTGATAGATTTTTGTTTGTAGAGAGATTATCTTCTTGAATCAAAATCTAGGATGTGATATTCAGTTTTTTGTTTTTTCCTACCACTGAAATCTAAATCATACAAGCATGAAACTAACCCATATAAATTCTGAATTTCTACAAATCCTAGAAATTTAATATCTTCAAAAACATTCACTCATCCCCTAATCATGATTGATTATCGTTAAAAATGGCCACATCAATAGTCTTCTCGACAAAAATATAGCACTGTTTTTTTCATTATATCCTAGATCATTATGAATGGAGAGAATTTAATTTGTTCATGTAAATTTATTAAATGAATAATTTCCACGTGAGGAGTATATTAAATTATTTGATTTCAAATGATAAGGATATCAATCATAAGGGAGTTATGTTGGGTTATTTATAACTGTGTCATTGGAGGACCTAAGATGGGATGATAGAGACACACATTTTCGAAGGGGAGTGGGTGGATGAAGTTTGGTTTTTTATTGGTGATATCATTGGTCTACAAAATAAGGTATGTAATGGAATTATATTTTTATAATTATGGATCAAACACATGGGTAATAATTTACCTGAACAAAAGGAAAGGGAGTTCATTTTTACAGTATGTTGCTGGTGCTTAAGTTACACCAGCAACATGGCTCAATATGAAGGAATTCCTTTCTTTTTTTTTTGACATATGACTTAATCATTAATAATAATGATCTATGGAAGTACATTTTCCTAACCATGAAGGAATGCGATCTATCCAGAGCGGGTCATTTTGAAGTGTTCCAGAGGCCGCCACCTAATGGGATGCCTTGTTTCCTTACCTTTTGAGAAAGGAGAAGGTATTACTAGATTTTTTAGGGCCAATTATGTTCTTTATTGATGTCATGTATCAGACCTATGAACTCTCTAGAACCATTGGGATACTTACTCCTCCATATGTATGGTTCTATCTTGCTGGAAACCATTTACCTTAATTTACAGTTTGTCTTCTCTCAGTATAGGGGTTCAATGGAAACTGTAAAGATGTTGGCTCAAACATAGAATTGATTGTTATTTTCAATGTGTTATCACATAAGGAGGATATTTTTTCTATGAAACAAAATGTTTGGTTTCATTCACCTTCATCAGCTTCTATGGAAACGAAAACACTTTTCCTATAGAATCAATTTCCTTCATAGCGGGATTGATGTTTTTATTTCATCAATTCTGCACTATTTGATTTTGAGACATACTATTTAGTCATCCTAAATTCTACAAAGAATAATATTATCTAACCATTTTAAATAATCAATCATATCTAAAGGTTCAAATTACTGATAAACCATGTGAGAGTGGGGAATTCCTAGCATGAAGGAAATAATTTTGATAATATCTTGGCTTGAAAGGGTTTCCTAGACACGTCTCTAATTATTTTTTTTTTAACATTTTATTTATTCCCCTGGAGTTTTTTGACATTATATGATTTGATTCATTAACGATTTATTATTTCATTCCTCATTGATCTTGTAGGTGACATGATATATTTTATGAAAATTCCTCAATAAAATGATGGAATGTGTAGTCACTTGATGAATCAATCTCGACCTCCAAAATTATTACATGGAAACTCAAAACCTAAAACAGTACAATATCAAGAGTACATCAAGCCCAAAAATATTTGTCACAGTATGCGATCACATTAGTCTATAATGGTCATGAGTGTCCAGCTATCACAAAACATTTCATACTAGAGTCTTTTCTCTTTTCCGACTAATCAATTGATTTTTCATCCCTAAGGAAAGCATAAGAATGTCAAAAAAATTCCTTAAAACATATATGTATTAGAAATCCCCACATAGTTCAATTAATTATATTTCAATCCACATTCAATGGAATCATGGAAATAAGTGGACACTTGGTCAATGAACAAGGCCTGAGGGACCTACCCCAATAATTGTGTCCCACCTCAGTACTCAATATACAAGGGAACCATATTATTTTTAGTTTTGGGTCATTCTCAAATTTCAACTAATTCATGTATCTTATGTGTCTAATTCCATAATATTCAAATTGACTCACTAAATGATACCAATATAGGGGAAATTTTGCCACAAAATCCCATCCTGTGTCATTTCATACATATCTCATCCATATCTACTGAACCAAGAATGTCATGATGGAATCAATATCCATTGGATTATAAATCATATATCCATAACTTCTAGGGGATTATAGGGACTCAAACTGAATATTTTATCCTTTTCTCACATCATGTAACCCACTTACGATTTTTTATCGGGTCACTCCTACCCAATTACTCATAATTAAATTCTGTTTATAATATTTTCAACTATATAAAAGGTAACATTAAGAACTATCTATCTCAATAATGTAGTTTCCCCATTTCTGTAATTATTGACATACATTCTAATATTATAACTATTAACTACTAGTGACTATCAACACAGATGTAGACTGACATACATTAAATAAACAGAATAATTAATTACTTCTCATTTGTAATTAATCCTTATAACGGAAACAAAAAAAATCAAGTAGATCAAATTGAAGAAAAAATAAACTAGATGAAAAAAATTCTAATATCATAGAAAAACATTATAGGTCATGCAAGAAAGATAAATTAATACATGTACATATAAATATCTAAATGATGAAGGAAAATTAACAACATTTTCATTTCCAATTTAATGTACAAAATTATGGTATTGTATTGCCTCTATGATAAAGGAATTTAGATTCTTTGGATTATCTGGTATAGTACTCCTCTAACCATACATTGAAAAATACCTCTCATACAAATATTATTCTACTATACACCTATAAAATCACTACCAAAACCTTCAAAAATTGTCTACTTAATCAGAAATAGAGGATGAGACGTAGGATAAGAGGACGATAGTAGATAAAACTTACCTCATTTTGCATGATAGACGTCCATTGATCTACCATGATCATAGCATGGAAGGTACGGATATGATAGGTAGTTTTTACATGACAACCCATAAAAGTACCAACTCTAAGGATAAATTCATGAGTTTGTATCTATTTTGAAATAGTGGAAATTGAAATTTCTTACCCATTAATGAAAAACACATTTTCTTCTAATGGAACTCTTGAGGACAACCAATAAGTTTTTTATAGGCTCGAACTACCGTATCATGTGCTACAACCAACACCCAAGACTTCAGATTTTGGATTGAGTGATATTCCCAATATAAAGGATCTTAAAATAATCATTTTAAAAATTTAATGCAGGCTTAAAATCCTTACGGATTTTATGGATCAAATAATTCAATCAGGAACTCATTCCAAACCATTAGAACCTAGTTCAACATGAGATCCACTATAATAGACCGATGAGACCTCTAATAAGTATATTCATATATTTTTTATGTTATCTCATTAAGGAGCTAATATAGTCATAAAAACATACATGTATAATAATAAAATTTGGTAACAGGTCCCATGGTGACATATTGTTTATTTCTACCCTTATATAAATAAATTATACTTTTTGTGGGTTTTAGTATCACGTTATTAAATATAATTTTTCTTATTATATATTTTGAATTTTTTTGATGAAATAATATTTATTAGGATTAGTGTAAACATCTATCAACTATAAAAAGACATTTTTATTGTTATAATAAAAACATATAAAATTTTCCAAATTGAAAAAAAAAATCATTTTTATGGGATGAAAAATTATCTGGGATATAATACATTAAGGTGGAAATAATGCTTGATCTAAGAAAAATATGTCAAATAGAGGCCATAAATGAGAATAAAATCTTTGTTATGTATATTGTAACCTAGTTATTTATGAGGTATATCTTGGGATTCATACCTCCGATTTGACAGAGTACACCTCTATTGGAAATAAACCACTAACTGATAGATTTACATTGTATTTCAATAAATGACATTTTATTTTAATGAATAAATCATTCTAAACAAGTAGAGGGAGAATGTATCCCATTAATAGTTACCTATAATTTACGATATGTGAGATATTTTAAAGAAAAAATCCTTATTTTTGTTAACAAATTCAGATTATCAGACATTTACTAAGTATAATCAACCATATGACGTGTTTCAAGTTCATATTGAATTATTCATATTTAATTATGGTTTCCACCACATATATGGAAATAAAAATACATTCAGATCTCAAAAGGAGGAACATGTCTAAATTCCTAAGTTACATTTTATTATTATTTTTATGATCATTTAAAAACCAATTTTTTTTCTTTTGTACTCATCGTATTTTTATTAAATGTATTTTTATAGATGTCTGACACAATGAAAATCACATTATCATGTTTAGGGATACCTATTCATTTGTTCTTCTAGATACCATTCAACACACTTTCATTCCCATTTCAATCATGGTGTCTATGTTATTCATAAAATATGATTTAAATATTGTAAAATATTAATAGACATATACATTTATGGAATGGTATCATAATTAAATAACATATAAACATAGAAATCACATTTAGTACCTCATGTGATTACCTGGTTATTATACCTTATGAAAATGGATATAAATCAACTGATTATCGGCTTCACCTGATGAATCATTTTATGTTTTCAATTAATCCCTTGAAAATATTTTAATCTAATGGTCTTCAATGTAACATCTCAGTTGTTATAAAACATGCATTAAAAAATAAAACCAATATAAATTGATGAGAATACTAATGATTTTGATAATATTTCCCTATGATGTTCATTTTCAATAAAACATGATAATTTATACATTATTTTTTCACTTAAATCTCTTTACCGCCTCAAAAATCAATTAAACCCATGGTTTCTTTAATACCATTTTAGTTTTAATGTTTTGGAACACATTTTACCACTTATAATCTCTTTATGTGTAATGAAATTAAATTATATTATTCTTATATAATATTAATTATTGTAAAAAAATTAATATTTGAGGTGTTGAACAACATGTTAAAATTTTATAATCAATACTAATGATACTTGATAATTTATATTTATTTTTATCGTTTTTTCATATTTTTATCCAAATTTCATTTTTCCATTTCCTTCAATATCCCATAACCATTTGTATATTGTTTATTTATTATTTAATTTTATAATTTATATAACCCTCTATCGTGTTATTTTTTTCCAATATCACAATTTATATGACATTGTTTTTTATACTTCATAATTATCAACTAGTTTTTACAATTAATAAATAAAAAACATTAAACATTTCAATGAATAAATCATCATTAAAATAAATTTCAATGATATTGATCATAAAATTGATATATCACTTCAATCCATTATTAGGTCTTTATGATTATGTAAATCAAGTAACACTATTTAGCCAACTGGTTATCCTACGAAATCTAAAACCAATGAACAAATTAAAATACCTAAAAATGGTATCAACATATATGAATGTTAAAATATCTTCCACACCAAATATGGGGTACAAATATGCATACATCCAATAACATGAGGATTCATCCAACATTAATATGATATTAGAATACATCCACTTTCTACCTAAATTCAATTAATTTTGTGGAGAGGACGCTCATAAACATATCATGGAATTTTACAATGTGTGCTTCACTGTAAAACCATGAAATTATTTGAGCACGTTATAATATTTTTTTTAATTTCTTTGTCACTTTTTTTATTTCCAATGAAAATATATACTTCATTAAAACCCAAATTGGAATATATAATGACCTAAAGAGTCTATTTTATATATTATTTTATTCCATCCACATAATCTACAATAAATATTAATGGAATTTGGGTTACTAAGAAGTCATGTGGATAAACCATTCAAGAATAGTATGAGAGAATAAAAATACAATGATCTAATTTCCTATATAACCAAATTGTGGAACAAAGCATAATATAATACCTCTATGAGAGAAATTTCCTCATGGACTGTGGCAAGATTTATATTATATCATGTAGTACTCTAGTGTTTAAAAATCATATTTTATCTCATGACTTAATATCCAACATGGATCAAAATATAGAAAAACTTTGTGAGTTATAACACCCACATAACGAGTTTATTAGGTATTCAAATCAGAATTATAAATATGTAAATATGATAAACATGTAGAAATTCATACAATTTAATGAAAATTATCTAATTCTCAAGGACATTCAAAATCTCCACCCATTATTTTTCATTGTGGTATTGTTTCCAATAATATCCATTTTTCAAATTAGTTCCCCCAACATAAGGATTTATTGGATTCTTCTTCTATGGAATTTCATAGGAATTTACCTTAATAAGTAAAAACATTCAACAATTAATCCTTGCGAATATATTGAAATAATGAGTGTAAACACAACCGGAGTATTTATATGGTTACAATACATCACACTCTAAAAAAACTATGGTCAATAATTAAAAGGTATGTAAACATATTATCATTTATTATATCAGGGTATCCATAATATTTCTCTAAAATTTGAACCGTGAAATGAGGATTTGTTGTTAAAAATGAATCCCAAAAACTCCAGTTCTATTAGATGACCCAATTGTCTATTCAACCAATATAATCAACCAAGAAAATTGGAAAACACCATCAATGTGAAAAAAATGTATGCAAATAGAAATCACCCTTCTCAAATGGTTTTTAATCAAAGAGGGAAATATAATTATGGTGACATAAAAATTTATATTTTTAAGGAACATTCTCATTAAATTTACTATATATATTAGATATTCCATCATCTTAAAAAATATTATTCTCATTCCTCAAATTATTCATATGAATAGAACAAAAAAATGAAAAACTTTATCAATGATAATTCAATGAATCAATTTTTTCCTCTACATTTTTTTCTAGGGACTATCTCAATACCAAAAGGCATTTGATACTGATATTGATTAAGAAAGTAGTGTTATTTTTTTATGATTTTATGTTAATATTACTCTATTGGTTGAAGAAAAATTAATACCATGATATTTGAAATTTATGAATTATATTTTCACCTACTGGTGGATACTAAAGATGGATGACAGGTTTAAACATGAAAATAAATGTACTAAACATAGTAAAAATAGTTTTGAACACCAAATTCAAGTATCCATAAAATTATATGATACCTTTTGCAATGTTATATTCATTATTTTATAATGAAATTAATGAATATATTCATTATTTAATCTTATAACTCAATATTTGTATACTTATTTAAATGATGGAGATATTTAACAACATAAATAATCATTAAAATTTATATATTGATAATAATAAACCAAACATTATGGATTGAGGATGTACTCGAGTAATCAAATAATATCATATATCATATAGATTTATTTATGGTGTAGAGTGATGATACATAAACCAAAGGATATGATTTCCACATAATTTGTAGAAAGATTATCAAAATAGTCAATACAATTAATATTTCACAATAAATAATTTTCCATAGCTGTTGGTGGAGAAAAGGTTTTTCAATTTCACTGATTAAATTGAAAACCCTGTTTAGGGGAACTCTATTATCCTAGTTTATTTAATAAAATATGACTATAATGAAACAAAAACACACACTAGAGTCATTATTTTACCGAGATTAGGATTTTCCTTCCACTTCATCACTCTTTAATAAAATTTTATATAATAAACACTTTAATATTTTTATTGATATGGAAATATGTGGTTAGTATTTTAATTTACGAGATTATTCATTCTATAGTTCCCATGGTGGTTGATGTTTATGAAAAAATCATTAAATTTTTTTCTCTTTCACTGTATATTAACCAAAAATAAATATATAGTTTCATTGTCCTCACACAAAAAAAATCCATTCCCTAAATCATGGAAATTTTAGGGGATAGAATTGAAACCCATTTATTATAATTTTAATTATGTATTCATTGAGAATATTGATCAATTTCTGGTCATTAATTCCAGCATACTCTGCCTATGGATCGAATTAAATCGATTATAACATTTAAGAGAGTTTTAAAATGTAATATTATAGAAATTGAATTATAATATAGTGATTTTAAAATCAATATTCATGTAACACATAATTTAAAGTGATGATGTGAAACCTGTATGATATTCTTAATAATGATTCAATCCCACCTTCATTAAAGTGGTATTTGATGTTAGAAATATAATTTTTCTTGGTATCATTTATCCCATATATAATAGTAAATATGTTACCATATTGTATGTTGATACAAGGAAAACTACAATTAATGTAGCTTCAAATATTTATCATGAATTGGGTTTAAGAATATATAAATTTTTTTATCATGTTTGTATTGACATCCATCAGCTAAATCATTCCACATGAAAATACCACATTTCAAAAAATTTATCGACCAACTATTAAAATTATTTGGGGGAAATTCCCAAAATTAGTTTCTTTATGGGCATTCAAGATATTCATAAATACATGTATCATATAATGATGAATAAAAATAAATATTAATCTATAAATCATTCAAATTTTCATGTCGAAAGATTTCTTTTTGTCTATATTATTATCTAGGTATGTTTTTGTTTTCAATGATGAGTGTTTTTATATATAGAATAAAAATTTTATATAAGTTTCTAAGGATCATATTAATTATATTTTTTCTACATTTGAATATTTAATGGCACAAGTAGTTTCTTTCCTCTATCATTGAATTGAAGTGGATATAATAGTATATTATTAGTTATGTGATTTCATACTATAGTAGGGTAATGTTATTAAGAATTTTATTTATAAATAATGAATTAATGTTTATAAATATAAAATAGAAATATTTTCCTTCATTCCATATCCATGAACTTTTCATGAAGTGTGACCATTCGACTTTGATTTTATTTTTTACTAATGATTCATTAAATATGTTCATATGACTAAAGATCCATTATATCAATCTTTCCAATAATTTCTCGGTGTATTTTTGATAAAAAAAAATTATGATTCATTTAATTAACCAAAACTTGTCTATCATCATCCTTAATCATCTAACCAATATTATTGGATCGCCCCTTTTAACACATGTGGGACACCTTTATCATTATATTTTGGGCCTTTTATATAAAATAGATGAGGGGTCTCCCAATGTCATTGTGGATAGACTTTTTACGAATGGAACTTCCATTGAAAACTACATAACCATTAAAGATAAAATAATTTTAATTTTATAATCCTTAGAAATGTTACATTCATAGTATTTTGGACAAAATATATAATATTCTTTTATCATATTTCACATTTGATTCACCATAATGAACATGAAACCAAGTATTGACTCAAATAGTGGATTTTCATCCTCTATGAGTATTACCAATGGATTAGATATAAGAGTGGAATGGAAAATGTGGTAGATGTAAAAATTTAAAGGATTGACCCATAATTAGTCAACCATTTTGACTCATTCTTTCCTTTTAGGGAGATCATCCATGATGACCAACTTTGTGATGTAGTTGATTGTACCTCTTGATTTGTTAACATTAGAAATTTTTAGCAGCATATAGCATATATAAATTTTTTATAAATTTACAATAACACTATCTTTAGTACGATTGATGCTTATATATTTTGGATAAAACCATTCATGTGGAAGATTATTTTACATTATTTATTGGTTTTTCCGTGGACAAGAGTTCCCATATTCCCTAATAATCTTATAAACTATATGTTATGGGGAAAAATTGGCTCTTAATTCACAACATGAAGAGTCCATGACTATGTAAATTATTAGAAAACATTGTATAGATATTACAAATTGTTTTATGTTATGAACACACCTTCGATTAATAAAAAATATATCCATAAGGAATGAAATTCCCCAAAACCTCATTTTATATTGTGAGAATTTTTATGAATGGGGAATTTATTTCATGGGGACCATAAAAAATTAATTCCATTTATATAAATAGAATAAAGCTAATTATATTTATATATAGGTTAAAAAAATTCAATAGGGATTTTTGATTCAATAGTGTTTATAAACATTGTTTGATCTAATATTTTTAGTAGGACTAGTTTACAGAATATTTTCAATACTGATCAATGTTTTCTTTTTTGTAATTGTTACATGAAATCCTTGTCATTTAATTATGCGTTTCATTATAATATATAAAATATATAACCCAAAAAATAATAGTTAAGGTTAAATTTTAAATCATTATATTAGGAAAACATTATGAAGAATAATAAAAAATAATATGGAAGGATTATAGTTTATTATTGGATAAAAAACATTGGGCACACTGTTTAGATTTTAAAACCCCCATCGGAAATTCACCATATAGGACTGTTCTTAGAATATATTGTCACTTTATAATAGAGGTATAAAACTATTCATATTTTGATATTAAATATTGTAATGTGAATCTCTGAAAGTCTAGTTAGCATATGATGTAATCAAATCCATATTTCACTAAAATTCTATTTGATGAATAAGGAACTCAAATATCTACAATGTGATAAAAAATGATATTGATGACGAGATTATTCTATTTTTCGTTATTTAAATATCCATATTCTCTGGGAAGATACACATATAAATTTATGGGATAATTTTTCACTCTTTTAGGATTATTTTCATAGAAGATCTATACTTATATTATAACCAAACTGTAGTAAAATATCGTGTTTTCATTATTATAGTGGTTGGAGGTTGATAATCAATCGAAATTGACTTTACCACATCTTTTAGTATTTCCATAAGAATCAAGCAGAGGAGAATCAGAAGATAGATTACACCTATTAAACCAATTTTTACAGTTTTTTTTACCTTTATTAACATTTCTATTTATATATAATTTCAGAAAATATTAAAAAAATTTATGTGTAATGGAGGGAGAAATGGGATAGATTGTATAAGAATTGATTTAAAAAAACTTCACTGTCCATTTTTTAATTTATATCATAATGTCTTTTTAAATTAAAATTAATCATATGTTGAATATAATTTGTCATTTTACATACATGAGTCAATGCTCAGAAAAATCCCTTTCTCTCAGAAATATAATTACAAATAAAATTTGATATATATTATTATTCCAGAATATTTATTATAGAAACATTATTAAGTGTTTAATGGGTTTTTGAAACCCTTGCCTTATTTTCAATAACAAATATTTTAAATATATTACAAAAGAGACATTATACTCCCTTTAATTTATATTTTTATTTTTACTCGCTTTAATTAGTGTCTTGCAATAGTTAGAGATACTATAACATGTATTTATTATATTTGAATCCATATGATTTAATTTTGATGCATTCATCCTAGAGGCCACAAATCATTGAAAATTACATTATTCAAATAACCTATATTTGGGAACTCCTTGAAATTTGACACTTATTAACCTTATGATACATAATAATCTTATGTTCAATGCCATATTACATGATATATATACCAATTATTACCCAACTATTTATCAATTTTTTTTATATTCAAAAAATGTGTGGAATAGTGTGTTTCTATTTTAATGATAAAGAACAATTCCACAGATTTTCATCTAATTAAATTATTTCCATATTTTTTTGGAAATAATTTTATAATGATTTTTAAATATTCTCATTACACATTATTAAAAATATATCTCTAATAAAAAATGCGTATAATAGACATAAATGTTCTATAAAATTCAAAAAATTGAACATAATAAATTTTAATCTGGTGGAAATAGAATTATTATAAATTATTATTCAATACTTGTATATGGTGAACTCAAAATTAAAAAATGGTTGAGTGATTTGGACATGATACACTCAACTAGTGTAATAGAGAGAACATATTTTCAATACATTCTATATTTTTACATGCTTTATAATTGTGATATGAACACTATTATTTTACCTCTAAGTTATAAAAACAACCCCATTTAACCCTTAAGACTCAAATTAATATTTGGAAGACCAATTTACTATATAATTAATTTTTTACCCGTAGAGAACATTGTTTGTAATAAATAAAATTTTATTATCACATGAAATATGGAAAATATTCATTAATCTGTATTCATAGTTTCTTTTTTAGAAGAGGGGAGATTCTAATGTTTGGTATGTCATGACATATTTAAAGGTTAAATGAATGAAAATAAATTTTTTAATAATGTATTATAATAATGGAGAGGAAAAGTTATTTCATAAATGAGACATGAATGATTTAATTTTAATAGAGTAATGGAATTATTCTATCCATTGTTTTTTAAGGAATTGATTGGGATATATGACTTTTCCATGGTTTAAGAAGTATTAGGTGTGCGATTGGATCTCACGATATTATAATTTTTATTTCTACCCATATATCAATAAATAATATTGTATAGGGGTTTTATAATCCCATTATTAATACCTATGGTGGTTATTGTATATTTTGAATGGATTTGATGAAAAAATGATTAGAAGTGGTGATTACACATTATCCGACTTAAAAATAACAATTTTTTCATCATTACCTTATATCAATAATAAAAAATTGAAAAATATAACATGTAATGATAAATATTTATATTTGGAATAATTTAACTAATTAGAACAATAGTTGGAAATCAATTCTGTATTTAGGACATGTCATTATATTCATACCTCATAATTTGATTATTACACATAAAATGGATAGATAAATCTATATTAAAACTATTCACTTAATTTAATGTCATTAATTTTTGTTTTACTAATTTAACCATCCAGAGTAAATAGAAGGAGAGTTGTTTTAAGGAATGATTACATAATCCCTTCGATATATTATTTATTTTTTGTAAAATTGTGTTTAATTTTTAATAAAAACATATAATCCCAATTTTTAAATCAAATCATTAATATAGGGAGAGTTATTAGTTATTTGGATATTATTCTTATTCATCCATGGATTATTTACCATCGAGGGTGTTTTAAACTACTAATGATCACCTATAAAGGAACATGATATAAATCTCAAGATATATTTTTTATTATTATTTGAATGTTAATTTAAATTATATGTATTTATGTTGTTTTTAATCATACAATTCAATTATTTAATTGAGGTTTTTATTGGTGTTTCGTATTCAATATCAAATAATCGTGGTTGGTGGTACCTACACAGGTGATGTTTCACACACCACCCCACTCACTTTATCCACCTTTTTAAGAATTGTGATTTTGGTTCATAATGGTTTATTGAGCTACTATATTCATAGTCATGGATGTGTAAATTTGTGATTTTTTTGTTATTTAACAAAATAATAACTTTGAAAACAAAATGACTTCCAAATGGGTTTTCTTAGAGAGTTACTATTATAAATTTAGAAAAAATATCCTCATCATCTATAATAGAAGGTGAATAATTATTTTCAATCATACCAAATGAGGTATCTAAATATTATATCAATAAAATAATTGTATTATGTGTAAAAATCCATCTAATAAATTATTCAATCCAAATCATATGAAGCAATAAATGGTGGGGATCATTAGATTTACCCATATTGTTAACGTTTAAAGAAAAATACTAAATTCTTATGTAATTTGACATATACTTTTCAACCCCAACTAGAAAATCCATAGAAGGAAAATATTATTAACTGTAGTTTATTTTTTTTAAATTTTAATCACTCATTTATTGTTTATGATCTAAGGATACAATATGATATTACTTAGGGTTTAGTTTTCGCAATAAACGTTCTTGTAAAAATAATCATCTAATTTCATAAACTCAAAAATACGATCAGGAATTTATAGATCACTATTATTTTCTCATCATTCATTAAAATTAATTGATACACTTTTTCAAATGTCAATATATGAATATTTAATCATGGGATTGTATAAATAACATTCTTATATTTAATTAATTTTGTAAGTTTTTTATTATCATTTACAGTAAATACACCTATATAAAAACAATGTTAGTACTTCAGAGAATTTAAAATATATATGTTCACCTATAATAAATATTCCCCTAGATTGAGTCTATATCTCTACCATCTTACAAATAGTAAACACTCAATATCAAAATCCTGACATAATCAAATCCATACCTATAATTTATCATCAATATAAAACGCACCACTAATACTATAAACCAAGCATTATATTTATAAATAGAATACTAATCATCCATTATAGATAATAATAACACATATAAGACAATTAATTATACGTAGTATATGTTTCCAAAACTATTGGTCATGTAAAAAATAGTACTCTAAACACCATAATAAAATTAGAAAAATAATAATAACTAAAATAATAAATCCTTATTTTAGAAGTCTAAAGATGTAACATATAAATTTTTTATTTTTGTTAATATTTGTTTTCATAACATTAATAGGGTTTCTTAAAAATATCATGAGAACATTTTAGAATGAATGGATGAAACACATTGCTAAAATGATCATATGAGGACAATAAAAAAGTAGAGAATCTCAAAATGCTGACCTTTTCTTTGTCGGATTCAATGTCTTTTAGTTCATGTAATAAGTACATTAATTTCCAAGAGAAATATATATGAAATATTTTTTATTTTATTTATGGTTATGCTCCTTAATATTTCCATTACATGTGTTGGGAGACCTTATTGGTATACTCTATGCGGACTCTCCTTCGCCCAATTAAATTATTGTGATTAATGATCTCTATCACTATCAATAAAAATTTTTATAATATGATTTTTATCCATGTCCTTATTTTTACCTCAAACTAATTTTTCCTATTTTCAAACCTAGTTATTTCTTATTCAAGATTACCATCATATATCTCTTTCCTTATTTTCTCGTATAAATATTATTAAATCATTTTATGATGTGGGGTCTCATAAATGTTATTTGTAAATGGAAAAACAATGATTTACAATAAAATATTCAAAATTTAAAGGGATTGGTTTTATGTTGGGGGATAGAAATACCCAAATAGTATAAACAGACCTTATGTTTGATATGCTATCTGACACACATCCCCAAAGCTAAATGAAAAATGGATTATTAATATTTTAATAATCATATTATAACATAGCTGTTAAATTAGATATTTTTAATTGGATTAACTACATAATGAAATATATATAACATTACTACTCAATAAATTGTTTTGAAAAAATCATAGTAAATAATGACTCAATATTTAGTAATGTAATTTTATGCATTAAAATACATTTTCTACAAACATTTTACTTAATATTTTGTGTGAGATAATAATATAATTAATTTTGTAAACATTTATAACTTTTATTTGATAAAATGTTATCATTTATTTAATAATATTATTAAAATTATCTTATTGTGATATTTTTTTATTTAGATAAATATATATATTACCTAAGTAGTGTAAATAATGATTTTAATTGAAAATATTATTTTTCAATAAAGAATTTATAAATAAAAATAATATTATTGATTAGTTTAATATTAAAATAGTTCTTCTTAAATGAAAACAATACATTTTTTTCATATAATCATTATATATGAATTTAGAATATTAACATTTTTAACTAAAAAATAAATTTTCTTGAAAAACTATTTCAAAACACATTATACTAATTTAATTTTAAATTATATTTTCCACTTCCATGGTTGGAATCCTCAAAAATAGATTCCATTTTTGGAATAATGTTTTTTGAAAATTGTAAGTATTCCCTTTCTATTTTTTTGTCCTTATGACTAGTTACCATAGTAATCTAATCTCACCTATGTAACGGTAAATTAGAAAACCTGGGTTAAAAATAATTTTATATGGACTATAAATGACTATAGCACATGTTTTAGTTTTATTGGTTGAGTATATACCATCTATAAACAATGAGATTTGTAATATAAGACATTTTATATTTTTTTAAATTTTGTGTTCATATAATATTATATAAAGAGAAGTAAAATATATATATTTAGTGCTATATTTTTTTTTGAAATATCTTTAGTGTGATGTTTATTAATTCAATAAAAACATTACAGTAAAAAGATTAGTGTTTAATTTATACTAATTTTAAAATAAAATTATTGGTCAGTATAATGAAATAATAAATATTTATCTTATTAGATCCATTTTTGGAAAATTCAACATATTCTATAAAAGTGGTAACTATTTGTTTCATGGAGATGAATTTGTTTTTTCAAAATATGAACTTTTTTAATATATTTATTTATGTATCTTATATAGGACCACATATTCCATCTTCGTAGGTTTAATGATATTTCTTATTAATATATGTTATAAAATGTAGATAAAATATATTTTGAATGTCCTTGTTAAAGATATGAATATTTATCATTCATTGGATTTCAATATTATATAGAATTTCATTTCATTTAAATGATTTTTATATAAATGTTTTATTTTTATTATTCATGAAAAGTCCAAAATATTTATATTTATTATAATATTTTCTACCAAAATATTTTATTTATTTATATATGATACTAGTGTAGAACATTTATCAAAAGGTAATGATTGTCACCAACAACACTTATTATAGTTTATGGTGATTGGGAACATCATTTAGGCCTTCAGAAGATCCTAATCAAGTATCATGGTAGGATATTTGTGCGATTTTCTGCTTAAAACTCTTATTGTATCAATATTTTTAGGAAAGAAAATTTGGTAGTAAATTATTTTATTATGATTGACATCAAAAAAGTCCTCTGAAATAATAATCTATGGCTTTATAGGATAGCTTTTTCACAGATTTGGATTTAGTGTGATGTTTAACAAATGGATCAATACACTATTCGAATTTTATCATATCTAAATTCATAATAATGGATCCCCATAAGGTTATTTCACATGTTATAGTGGGTGAGACAGTAGGATCCTCTATTAGTGATTGTTTTTTCTGTTACAGAAGATTACTTGAGCAGAATTCATCTCAATATGGTTAAAAAAGTAACTTTCCTCAATCAATGTGGCATGATGTATATCTTCTCTTTCTCATTTGTATTTTCTAATGTAATTTTCATTTTTCCATAGGTATAGAAGAATAAAATAAGTCATCTAAATAAGGCTATCCTTAATAAAGTATATTTCTCCAGAAAACAAATTAGCTAGAAAAATATTATTAATTTATTTTGGTAAACATATTTGAGATTAACGTAAAGATAAAATTATTGAAAGTCATGAAGGGGGGGGGGGGGTCACGTACCTTTATTTTTTAGGGTGTTCCAAGGATCTAAGGGAATCCCCACGTCTCGCATTTTTCAAATGATTTGTGATAAATCAGGAAAGCATTGCCCTCTTGGACTGTAACGTCGATATCACTAGTAGGTCGAATCTACCTTTTTATGAATGTGGATACCTCAATTCATTTATATTTTTTGGGGGATTATGCTTTTCATTTTTTCAATCATTAAAAAAATCAATATAATGATGATAAACATTATATGGAGTCATAGGTTGATGGAGAGGAAAATAATTACAACTATAGGGAATTTTGTTTCTTACCTCTTAAGCTTGATAGTCTAGGCATTAAATGCTTTCATCATTTATTCAGAATTTGAAGGACAAGTTTTTCTTGTGTCTCTTCATTAATAATTGAGAATCTCTTCATTTCCTTAAATGGAGGATTCTTTCATGGATCTTGGTATCTTGACTAATGCACATGTCTAGGGATGACATCTATTTTCCAAAACATAATAAGGCATTCACACTGATTGGTCAATATGAATTATTATCTCTATATTTGGAATTATAATTTGGTAGGATCACCACATATTAGATGAATCATCCATGAGTAGCATGAAATCGATAGTTGTATTACTATCAATGTTTTTGGAACATTTGAAGTCTCTTCCAACAGATATTGCTTCAACAGTTTTAGCTCATGAAATCATTAATCAACTAGATTTCTTCATCTTGGAAATGTCTCCAAATGGGACTCTTGATTCCAAGATAATCATTAATAAATTGATCTTGTGATAATGTGAATGGATTGGTGACTTGAACAATAAACGGATTCCCCCTTCATTATTTACATTACTGTGGAGTATTTTCCATTATAATGTTCTTGTGGATGCTAATCTTCAACGAGTTAGAATTTCTCTTTACTTGGGTTGTGACTTATGCAATCAACATCACAAGGATATAAATATACTATTTTGTTGTTGAAATATTTCTTATTCTATAGGGAACGTTTCTCTCATCATGTTAGAGTTACATCCCCTTCAATTAGGCTCCCTTTCGATTTTTTAAGGATGCACTTTTCAGAATTCCTCACCCCAAATAACTCTCTTCTTTATTTAGAGTGGCATGCATTGATCTATTTCATATAACATGGAAGGCCCAAAACAATGTTTTCCATCATAGGGGAAACCTCATAACAACTATATATGGGTTCATCTTCTCGGATATAAATGGGGAAGTAGTGGAATGCATATATTGACCGTGTGTGTAAGTTACTACCATAGAAGTTGAAATGATGGGGATTATAAATATGGTTGACATTTTTTATCAATAGAAAAAAATAAAATTTGGTTGGAATGTGGATCTATCACATTTGTTAAAGCCATTAGTATGGTCTAGATTCATCTCTCGTGGAAGATTACCTGGAATTCTATCAAATGCCTTTAGCGGAACTGTCCTATGAGTTAGATCATAACTCACACTTTTAATGAAGAAAATTATATTCTTAATCGTCATTCTAATAATGGTGACACTAGAGAGGATAAAATCTATTTAATCAATGTTTATACTGTCATTATTCCACTTATTTCATGTAAAAAATATAAAATTCCATCATTTCATATAGTGTAACTTTCATTTGTATCAATCAATGGTCCTATGAGATAACTTTTCTCAAAATAATGATGAATATATAGTCAAAGTTCAACATGTTGATGGTGATGGATTATTTAGATGAAACTCTTAATTTTCAATAATGAGTTTCCATAGGATATTAGTCTGCATTATTTTTATTTAATCAATTCTTATTGATAATATTATAACTCTTTTTATTTATATCATTTTATTCAAGTTAATATTAAAAAATAGTTGTATTTTATACTTCATTTCATGTTTTGATGTAGAACATGATGAATTTAATTGGAATAATGTAGAACTACATAGGATATCAAACATATATGGGGATCCTAAAATTTACTATAGAAAGACTAATGGGGTTTTCATGACAAAATTTAGTATCTTGTGACTATGTGTACCTTAAATATTTTTTTTAGAAAATACCAATTTAAATTTTTTGAATTTCAACGATCTTATAGCACATTAATTATTATCTGTAACTTGATGGAGACTATTGAATTGGTAATTATTGTGTATTAGAACTATTTAATTTTTTTATTTCTAATTATATGTTTTTTTAAACTTTTATATTTTTTTCAATTATATTATACTTATTATTGGTAAATTATTCTCTTAAAGGGGATTTAATGAACTATTGGTAATGATATATGAATAATTTTCGATTAAAAATCCCTTTAATTAATCCAGAATTTTTTTTAGTAAATGATATTTTCTATCATAATATTATATTTAATGGTTCAGTAGGATTTATCTTGATGAATATATAGTTCTCATGAATTTACTAGTTTAAAACTACCAACCATTATTTATGATCATGGACAATAACAAGATGGAGAAGGGTTGGAGAAATTGCAATAACTATTTAATATCCTCATGACACATATGAATTCCAAGGTGATTTTCACTACATTGTTATAAAAATTTTATTAGAAAAAGTATTGGATGCCTATTTTATAAAAACTGCTCTTCAAGGATATATCCATGACTATATTCAACATATCAAAGTCAATTTAGGCATATGATCTTAATATCATCAAAAAATATTACATGATCTTAATTGATTGTGAAATTATACATAAAATGTTAATAAATAAAATTAAATAAATAATGAAAATGAAAAATGTTCTTATGAAAATAAATATTTTATAGACATTTTTTATTTTAAGAAGATATATAATATACATGATGAGTTGGAGTCAATGTATAAGAGTTTCTTTTAAAATCATATTCTATTGATTCCCTTACAATTCGTTCCCATACATGTCCATATTTTCAAAATTATTTTAGGGATGTATTTATTTGGGAATGAATTACTTATAAAGAACATTTTATGTTTCTATTAACATTAATTTTAGGGTTTTCAAAAAGAATCCATTTAAATAATTTATATGGACTATTATGACATTATTTATAAATTTCAACATGAAAGTTTATATTTAATCAGTTATGGTGATAATTTATTCTATCGCTATCTTAAACATTTTTTGATATGTCACTTTCATTATAAGAATTTATTTTTCAAAAAATAATAACCAATCACCCTTTATTCTTGAAAGTCTATTTCAAAAAATTGTCATTAAAAAATATAATGATATACCATAATTTAAAAATTATTTATTATGGGTAAAGAAAATATTTTTACAATGAATGATTTTATATGTTATTATTATGTTATAGTTATTGGATTTTTTCTATAATGACATGTGGTTTTGTAAGAAACCAAGGATGGGTGGGTCCTAGATATCCCCAAATTCAATGGGTAAAATTTATGATGGGTATTTACTATGATATTTATTCTATGTGTAATCATGATGTTCATTCCAAGTCTAACCATAACGGTTATTCCATGTGTTACTTTATAGGTTATTCTATTTTTAATCATGAATGTTACACCCTATTTAGGATTGACTTGAAAATTATTAGTGAACCTACCTACTTGATTTATTATTATTTTCTATGGGTTTTAAAGAAATATTTTTATATTTCAACTTAAGATAAGGATTTAATATTTAATTAATTATATTTTTTTAGGGGTAATTTTATACTTTTTTAAAAAATATTTCATTAATTATGATTATAAATGAAAATAATTTTTTTTTGATTTTTCCATTTTTACATCATAAGAAATGTTATATGTAAATATTTGGGTGGAGAAGGTTATTTAGATTGTATGATAATTTTCATTTTGTGTGAAATATTTTTTAAAAGGAAAATTATTATATGTATTCGTGGACTAATGGTTTCATTATTTATTTTAATATCACATAATTTTATTTTTTTCTCATCCAACGATTTGAAATCCTTTTTTTAAAATGATTTTATGATGGGTATGAACAAAAAATAAGTTACTATGAAATTAGTGATGCTTATTCATAAAATACAATATTTTTCTATTTTAAAATTAATTTTTTGTAGGACATGTGGATTTTTAAATGACGAGTACACATTGTAATATGTGTGTTTGTAATGTTAGTATTATGAATTAATTATCTAAAAATATAAACTGTGAAGATAATTCGGATAATAGAAGTTTAATTATAGTCTAAACACACTATAATATATAATGATTGGGGATAACTCATAACAATAGGTATGCGATTTAAAGGAAATGGTCTTATGAAATTGTTTAAAAACCACAAAAATATTTAAAAATTATAAATTGAAATTTATATAGTCGAAAATGTCACAAAGTATCCAATTATGGAAAATTAACAACACATAAGTGATTATTTATAACCATTTATAATTTATAGTTTTATTACCAAAAATAAACATAAATAGATTAAATAAGGATAAATCAAAATGATATGGTTTAAAATAAGATCAAAACATGTATAATTCGATTGATTGATGAGATTAGAACCCTTTCTCATCTAATCTTTAAATTGAGTCATTTTTGGAGGTTTTTATGTGGGGTTTGAATTTATATTAAACTAATATTTTTAAGGATTCCAAAGGTGCCCCTCTCCGCCCTTATAAAAGAAAACCACCTCACTCTCCTCCTCACACCACTTTGAGCCTTCAAGCTCATCCAACCCCTGCCAATTTATCTTATCCAATTCCCTAGAAATATCCTAGAGGTCCTGGTCTACTTCAATGACCAATCTTAGTGCCCTAAGAGGATGTTTCAAAGATGCATATCGAAGAAGAGGAGGTTCGGATACATACGAATCATATCGGACATAAGGTAAGGGATAATTATTCCAATCTCATTCTTATCTGTGATTTTTTATTTATAAGTATTTACTTGGGTTATATTTATCATCCATGTCCCTGTTTTCTATAAATGGTTTCATTTATTTTTAAAGTCCTTTTTACCCTTTTTGACTTTTACTACATGGTATGTATGGAATCTTTCTTTTGTTTACCATATGAGGTACTTTTTTACTTTTCCGGAAAATCTAAAAGAAGAATGTTTTTTTAACTTATACGACATGAAAGGATTTTTATGATTTTATAAAGCCTTATTTTCAAGAAGCTTCCTCTACAAGATTTCATGACTATTTTCAAAAAAATCATTTTCTTTTAAAATTGAATGGAATGTTGTGTAAAGAAAATTATTTTCAAGAAGAAAGGATATTTTCCACAAAAATTCATTTCAAGAGCTTTATCAAATCCATTTTCCATCTAAGATGACATTATATCATATGTGTATGTTTCAAGTTTAATGTCTCTATGATTTACATGGTTTCAATTTTATTATGATGAAATTTCCATTTTTTATATGGATTATGAGATGATGGAATGATGTTTATGAAACCAATTTTATTTATTGGGTTATGATGAATGTTTTAAGTTTATATTGTGGAACAAGTAAGAATTATTTCATTATGAGATGGGTGGGACCTATATCTCCCTCCAATGCATTGGGTAATGATTTATATCTCATGATATAGACATGGATGGAACAATAAGTTAATCCGGTTCAGTGTTACAGGACTGGAATGAGGAGGGAACTCGATTCAGAAAGGGACTTTATCCACTAAGATGGTCTTGGAAGCAATGCATTGGCTACTATGGAAATCATAACATGTTCATAATGGTTTCCACAATTACATGATTTATTCCCATGCTATTTTATCAAAATTGATGTTCCTTTATGATTTATTCCTTACGTACATCCAATATTTATGTCTTTTCTCAAGAATTTGAGGTGTAGATTTTATTTAAAACTTTTGCATTCAAATGTTTATGGATTGTTTTATGTTCTCTATGCTTAACCTTACTGAGCATTTAAGCTCACCCTTTTTATGTTTTCTTTTACCCAGGATATATATAAAGGTTTTAGGTAGGAAAACAAAAGGTGAAGATCTTTAGGGGAGAAGTTGAAGATCATCCACCACAATTAGAAGATTAAAAACCGAGTTTCCAAAGACACTAAACTGTTATAGTCCTTGTGTGTTTGTGTTTGTTATGTATTATGTATTCCGCAAAAGTAATGTAATGTCCATGTACGTTAAGCTTTGGGTCTCTACAGTTGGTATTAGAGCAATGGTTTTACTTAACCTTTGGAAGCTAGGATGCGAAAACTTTGTGAGATCCCTAGAGATATTTATAAGGTATGTCTAGGGATTTCCCTAAGGTTAAGTATACGTAAAGATTATAGTCCTAGAATTATGGTAATGATCATAAAATTTAACCTATTATGTTATATATTGAAGGTAACCCCCCATGATTATCATTTTGGCCTCTCACACTATTTTTTTGGGGTTTTAGAAAATGGTTGGGAACAGGAAGATTCACGATAATGGAGGATATGATAGACAATGGAATGATATTTTTCATGAGCAACCGAATGAAATTGGATCTAAAGGTCCACATATCGTTATTATTCCTAACCATAAATCTCATAATTTGATCAATATTCACATCTTTGGTAAGTTTCTCGACTTAGCTAATAAGAGTAAGATGGAGTTTGATGATGATCATAGAGGAAGGAAAGTTCATTTTCTATCATGTAAAACGTGTGGAAAAAGGAACGAAGGAGAATATTTCAAAGGAACAGGAAGATGCTTTGGGTGGCGAAAATAAGGACTCAAATCCAGTAAGTGCATAGGAAAATATTCAGTTAACACCATGGAGAAGGATTATGGTATTTTAAGACATCAACAATGATTAGATGTTTTAAATGTGGAATGTATGGACCTTATGCAAACAAATTCTCTAAGGGAAAATATCATGAAGAGAATAAGAATTGTCATATGGGTAGTATTTATGTGGATGGTGATGAGTAGACTACAAATGATTTATGAGATGAAAGAAGTTTTGAAGCTTTTTCAATTTTTTAAGAATGTAATGGAATGATTTATGTTATGTTGTATAGTTAATGGTACTATATAATGAAGAATAATCTACGGATTGTAACACTATTGTTTTTCCTAAAGTATTTGAAAGTATATGTCGAATGGTACTAGTAAACATGAAAGGTAATTCAGATATTTTTTAAATGAAGATGATATGCGCGTAATGAATGGATAAGGAGAAAATAATATGTTTGATAGTATTCATGATCTCATGACTGATATAAGGACAATGTTATATCATGGTTTGAGTGTATTGAATTTTTGGATTTTGGTATGAGGAAAGAGTTTACTTTTGACAGAATTCATGTTTTCAATAAGGTTCAATGGGTATTCATATTTCAAGAGAATACATGATTATGTTATTCTCATGATTGGAATGTGACCAACAATATATATGAGGGATAAATGACGGTATTCATGTTCTTATTATATGACCTTTTTTGTAATCATTCTCTTTATATGTTGAGTTTGGAAAAAGGTATTTTGGATAAACCTAATGAATGGAATGGATTATGTTGGATATAATTTAGTATTGTTAAGGATATAACTTTTTCGATATTATTGATTGAAAGTTATAATAATGTATTTTTAGAAAAAAGGACAACATGAAGGACGGTTGACTCTTCATCGCGCCGAACAAGGTTTCGGGAATCGAACCCACAACCGAAGTGTGACAAGACTTTATCACCTACCAATGGCCTACAAGAAGTCCCTGGTTAGTATAAACTAGTTTTATTTTATTAAGTGGTATGATAGATGAAGTATAAGTCCATTTTTGGAACGATATACGATAGATGGACTTAGGTATATAATATTTGATATCCTATTGATTAAGACAGATGGAATGACCCATCATTCTGTCACATGATCTGCTAACACTTCAGGAATGACAAATTCAACTTCATTTCCTTAAGAGATGAAGTGGAAATTGTTCATGGAAAGAACAACGGTGATATTGTATCGAAATAAAGTATGTATTTCTTCTAATTCAAATTCTTCAGCTTTAGGGAAATGATCTTGAAAACCAAAAATGTTTTCCTAGTGCCCTTATATCTGATGAATCCGATTCTACCTTAGATCATCACAAATTTATGGCTTTGTGATTGTTGGTGTTTTCATAGCCATGTTCTCTACCCCTCTCCATCATAACACGATGTTTATATTTCTCTTCCATATACATATTTTCAACTATGTTCTCCAACGTAGAAACCTAGTGAAGAGTTAATTTGGGTAACTGTTATGTTTCATAATTCAGTTTGTAAAATTAAGTTTTATTATTCCTTTTATGATTTGGGTTTTTACGAACTATACATTCTATTAGTAAACAATTTGTAACCCCGATGAATTTGAGGGAAAAATTCATTTTAAGGGGGTAGAATGTAACGCCCCGGGATTTTATGAAAATTATTATTTTTAATTTCATTGATATCTTCTGTTTTTTGCTACACCAAGATTATCATGCACTATATGCAACACCATATTAGCTTTCAGTTTACGCCACACTAACTTGTCTTGCATTACACGCAATCACGACCTTCCTCGATAGCGTGTGTTGTACGCAATACCGGGTTTCACTAAACAACGATATATGGTAATAATATTATTATGAACTACCCGTTATGAATAGTATTAACTAAATTTTGAATTTTATAACCTTTTTATTCATCTTGCACATTTTCTAGAATATGGTATGAGAACTATGTAATTTTTTTGGGTAAAATAACTATTTTTCAAAAAATGTCGTTTTGCCGCCTTTTGAT
Source organism: Viscum album (assembly GCA_963277665.1). Taxonomy (NCBI): domain Eukaryota; kingdom Viridiplantae; phylum Streptophyta; class Magnoliopsida; order Santalales; family Viscaceae; genus Viscum; species Viscum album. The sequence goes on from OY728155.1 coordinate 218,209,193, forward strand.
GGCACACCCATATTAAATCTAGTTTTTTACATGTTTATAAGTTCAATTAGAAAAAATAAAAATCTTCTTTGGAATTAAGAAATAAAAATTTACTTTGGATAAATTTTTCATATTATTCTTGAATCTTTGATATTTTGATGAATAGTAAAAACACGCTTTATTTTAATTAAAAGCAACTTTTTTCATCACAATAATTTATATGGTTAAATTATAATATTGAATGGTTTTAAAGTATAAATAGAATATATTTTTACCATTTAATATAATTTATGTCATTAACATTAATTTTACATTGAATTCATAGGTACAAACATTTCAATCTTTTGCAATGTTTTAACTTTTAAAACACGTTTTCTTAGCAACAGGTTTAATTTTAAATTAATTTCCTCCACTTTTGTGTATTGACTTTTAAAAAATGGATTCCAAATTTGGAATCAGTGGGTCTAAATTTTGTTAATAAGCTACTTGTTATTTCTGGGCATTATGAATAGTAACTATGGTAAATATTATTTACCATAGTAAAAGGTAAATCAGGTAATTAAGGGTAAATATAATATAATAAAATTACCCTAACACTTGTCTTAATATAATTGGATTCTTATATTTCTTCCTAAGGAATATTTTGTTAGAAATGGAATCTATTGGAACCCACTTGGAGGTGATTAAGACCTTTAGTTAATTTTATTTAGAGGAAAGTGAAATATGTCTCAATCAACTTTAATAATTTAAGTATTTTTAATATAATTTTATACATAATATAAATTTGGTTATGAATACTCATTTGAAATATAAAATGTTTTTCTTTATCATGGTAATTTATTTATAATTTTTAAGAGTTATTTAATTACCTTATTATCTTATACATTAGTGATACAGAAATTATTTATTTAGTGAAAAATAAATAATATTGTTTTTATTGAAATAGTAATACATATCAAAAGCCCAAAAAATTTCACAAGACATATTAGTGGTTTATATATAATCCCTAATCATCCAATGGCCGAATTTATGACCATTTGGACCTTATTAAGGCAATTATGACACTTATAATATTTTATTTTAAATGATTCCAAAGTTGTCACCTTCATAATTTAATAAAGATAACAATTTACATGTTGTTATTTTAAATTCATAAATTCAAGAATAATTATTATTATAAATTCCATGATATTTATCTTCATCAAACGATTTTATTTGTAATTCTTATGCAACAAATAATTATATTAAATAATTTTACAAAAATGTTGTACTGGTTATTTTATTAAGAGACATACCAAATAAATGGTTTTAAAATATTAAAATAAATATTATATAAACTATTTAATGTGCTCCCCAAATTTTATAGACACATTTCCCATGTTAGGAATCTATTAAATATTTTAGTTCGATTATATCCCTTCTGTAGAGTTTATTTAAATTCAAATGAATGAATATTGTCAAAATTGACACTATTGTTATTTTATAAAAATAACATATTATGAAATTGTTTTAAAATCACAAAAATATTTAAAATTTATAAATTGAAATTTATATAATCGAAAATGTCACAACGTATCAAATTATGGAAAATTAACAAAACATAAGTGATTATTTATAACCATTTAAAATTTTGAATTTCATTACCAAAAATAATCTTAAATAGATTAAATAAGGATAAATAAAAATTATAAGGATTAAAATAAGATCAAAACATGTCTAAATTTGATTGGTTGATGAGATTACAACCCCATCTCATCTAATCTTCGAATTGAGTCATTTTTGGAGGTTTTTATGTGGGGTTTGAATTCATATTAAACTAATTCTTTTGATGATTCTAAAGGTGCCCCTATCCTCCCTTATAAAAGGGCACCTCTTCCCTCTCCTCTTCAAACTACTTTGAGCCTTCAAGCACGGACAACCCCAGCCAATTTATCTTCTCCACTTCCCTAAAACATCCTAGAGGTCCTGGTGTACTTCAAATACCAATCTTAGTGCCCTAAGAGGAGGTTTCAAATAGGTGTATCGAAGAAGAGGAAGTTCGGATACTTACGAAGCATATTAGACCTATGGTAAGGGATAATTATTCCAATCTCATTCATATCTGATATTTTTATTCGTAAGTATTTACTGGGGTTATATTTATCATCCATATCCCTGTTTTATATAACTGGATTCATGTATTTTAAAAGTCCTTTTTACCCTTTTCGACTTTTACTACATGGTATTTATGGAATCTTTCTTTTGTTTACCATATGAGGTACTTTTTGACATTTCATGAAAAAGTAAAAGAAGAATGTTTTTTTAACATATATGGTATGAAAGGATTTTTATGATTTTATAAAGCCTTATTTTTATGAATCTTCCTCTATAATATTTCATGACTATTTTAAAAAACCAGTTTCTTTTAAATTTGAATGGAATTTTGTGTAAAGAAAATGATTTTCAAGAAGAAAAGATATTTTCCTCAAAAATTAATATCAAGTGCTTTATCATATCCATTTTCCATCTAAGATGACATTATTTCATATTTTTATGTTTCATGTTTAATGTCTCTATGATTTACATGGTTTCACTTTTCAAATAATTAAATTTCCATTTTTTATATGGATTATGAGATTATGGGATGATGTTTATGAAACACATTTTATTTATTGGGTTATGATTAATGTTTTAAGTTTATTTTGTTGACCAAGTAAGAGTGATTTCTTTATGAGATGGGTGGGAACTATATCTCCCTCCAATGAATTGGGTAATGATTTATATCTCATGATATAGACATGGCTGGAATGGTATGTTAATCCGGTTCAGTGTTACAAGACTGGAATGAGGAGTGAACTCGATTCTGAAAGAGACTTTGTCCACTAATATGGTCTTGGAAGCACTGCCTTGGCTACTATGGAAATGATAACATGTTCATAATGGTTTCCAAAATTACATGATGTATTCCCATTTTATTTTATCAATATTGATGTTCCTTTATGATATATTCCTTACGTACTTCCATGATTTATGTCTTTTCTCAAGATTTTGATTTTTAGATTTTCTGTTCATGCATTTGTATTCAAATGTTTATGGATTGTTTCATGTTCTATATTCATTCCCTTACTAAGAATTTAAACTCACCCTTTTAGTGTTTTCTTTTCCCCAAGATATAAAGAAAGATTTTTGGTATGAAAACAAAAGGGGAAGATCTTTAGGGGAGAAGTTGATGATCTTTCACCACGATTAGAAGATTAAATTCCGAGTTTCCAATGTCACTGAACTATGATGGTCCTTGTGTGTCTGTGTTTTTTATGTATTATTTATTCAGAAAAAGTAATGTAATATCCATTTACGTCAAGCTTTGGGTCTCTATAGAAAACCCATTGGAGGGTGACAATGCATTGCATCCGGAAAGGTGACGGGGCTTGAACTAATAAAAAAATTGTAATAAGGTTGGAACACTAACCAATAGCCTATGTGATGTTATAGGTATTTTAAAAATATGTAAATGAAATAAATATGGACATAATATTTATATTAGGAACATTTATTTTATCACGTGGATAACCATGGGATTGAAAATTTATTTCTTGATTAAGATATGAATGTAATTTCCGTAGATATACCCCATTTTGGGAACCACATCTGATTGTGGTAAATGGAAATATGTTTGGATAAGACGGGATTTTATTAGTGTAATAAAGGTCCAATTACATTTTAGTATAATTATGTTTATTAAGGTTATTCATGGAAATACTTAGCATATATTTATGATTATTTGACTGTGTTTTATACATTTTTTCTGCCACTATTATTTAATGTTTTGTGACTTTCTCATAACCAATAATTCTTTTTTATCAATATTTGTTTTTCAATATCCATATTTATTTTGATATTATTATATTCTTCTACTAAATTTTCACATCCCTATAATTATATTATATTTGTTAAACCATTTATTTTATATTCAGGAAGACTTTCACCGTTCCCTTCCCTCTTTTATAGAGAATGTTTTATTAATTATTTTAATGATATGAGATTCAAAAAAAGTAATTTTTAATGGTAAAACCTTCGATTAACATGAAAAATTTCATAAAAATGGTTTTAATTTTTTTATGCAGTGGGATAATTTAGTAATCTGATAATTTAAATGGAAATTATGTTCGATTCCATGTATGGCACACAAAACCAATCCTAAACGAACCATGAAATATTTTGTTTTAATACTATAATTACAACTGATTGATTAAATTTGTTTTTATGAATTTTATTAATTAATTTTTGAAGTATATATGATTTTAATACTAAATATTAATTTAGGGATAAATCCTTATTAAATAATAATAAAATAATTTGGAATGAAATTATTTCATTAAAAATATATTTTTTGAGATATTGATTTTATTACCTTTGGTATGAATATAATATTGTCGACGCTCCTTTCGTCACAGAATATAAAGATCGGAAAGGGGAATATCTGAGCTCAAAGTGATTCATCCTTTGAAGAAAACATCAAAAATCGACAAAGGCAGGAACACAGGATCAAAAGCAACTTCACCGTGCATGTTATATCACTGTCGCGCAAGTCCACTTGTGCGGCGCCCTTGGTCGCGCAAGTGACTTGCGCGACCTAAGTGATAACCACCCGGTAACCGCCCAGGGCCTTCTTTTGCCTATAAATAGACCATGTGGGCCCCCCATTTGAGAAGATATTTTTCCAGAAACTCGGATTGAAGCTCCTGACGCCCAAGTCTCTTCTGAAAGCTTCCGGAACACTTCTAAGGTAATTTCTTACCTAGAACGGAAGATCTAAAGAGAAGAAGGAAGGCCTAAGTGTTGATACATATCAACACTTGCGCGCCGACTTATTTCCTTCAATATAAATTGCGCTTCCCTTTTCTGGAAGAACCTCAAGAGGATTCTAAAGTGATTAATAAAGAGTCTCTCAAGTGTGCTAATGCTGGTTGAAAATCGCGCAAATACCCCACATGTCGCGCAGGTATACCTGCGCGACCAATACTTGCGCGCCCACGGAAGACTTACGCGCCTTTCAAGACATGCGCGCCCCTACCTTTTTGGGTGCCCATCTTGCCCATTGTACCCCTCTTAAGCCATTACACCTTTCCTTTTCAAGATTCAGTCTTCAAGACACTCTTCAAAGCCATTTATGGCATGATTTCTTGATTCGACTTCCTTATTCGAAAGGAATTCTGTGGAATATCTCTCAAAACCTAGTGATTTAAATATCCTTATGTCACCAATGATTGAGAGTTCGTTCATTCAACCTCATACTTTAAGATCAGAGAATCCTTAACCTGGGTCTCCTTTTCAGGAATAATCACCAGTTATAAATCCTTTAATCTGGGAATCTTTCTTAGGAGTAAGCCCCAAATTCTTAAAGTTCCCAAACTTGGGCATCCTCCTCAGGAGTAAGCCCCAAACCTTAATTCCTTAAACATGGGAATCCTCCTCAGGTGTAAGCCCCAATCATAATCCTTTAACTTGGGCATCCTCCTCATGAGTAAGCCCCAATCCCAAATATGGGCATCCTTTTTAGGAGTAAGCCCAAAACATTAATCCCTAACTTGGGTATCCTTTTCAGGAATAAGACTCAGTTATAATCTTGGGCTTCCTTTTCAGGAGTAAGCCCCAAGTCCCCTAACTTGGGCATCTTTTTTAGGAGTAAGCCCCAAGTCCATTAATTTCTCTTAACCAGTCCTAATTTTCCCTTGATTTGGGTTTCCTTTTCTGGAGTAAAACCCAATCATAAGTCCCCTCCTAACTTGGGCATCCTCCTTAGGAGTAAGACCCATGATTAGAGTATTCAAATCTCCATGAAGCACATATACCTTTATGGACCCTGTTCATGGATTTTCTCCCTAAAAGTAAATCCTAATCCTTCATCTATTTGGGCAGTCATACATACATAAGCCCCAAACAATTTCTTATGATTTCATCTTTCATGGCACAATTGTCTAATTTTTACCAATACCTCTTGTTTCTCACACCGAGCATGACTCACGTGAGGTTAGAGTTTAAAAGTAATTATGACATTCTTCTTTGAGCCATCAATCATAAACATCATACCCTTACTCGAACTACGTGGGTTCTGATTCCTTTTCCAAAACAAAGGATACGTAGGTAGCCCATTTATGGGTTCGATCCCAACTTTGAAATAATCCTTGTCCATTTGAATGACGATAAACTTCAAGTGCCCCACTGAGTTTCTTTAAAACCAGCCTGGTCATCATAATGACCAAGAGACTTTTATATAAATGTTTTGAAGGATACCATTGACCAAGAATCTCTAAACAGATATAGATGATTCTCTATTGATGAAGAACCTCGAATACATATAAAAGATTCTCTAAATTTCATGCATATTTAATCATTGATTGTTAAAACTAAAGGAAAGCACATTTTATACTTGGTAATGTAATAAGGATTCACGAACATAACTTAAATCTATAAAGAGAGTCCCAGAGTAGACAATAATTCCCCTCAAAAATGGTGTGATGAGTCCGACCTCCCATCCTCTCGACCAATGAAAATTCCTAAGCCTCATCAGTTCACAAGCTAATGAGCGCCTACCTTTGGAAAGTAGGTCCAAACTGATGTGGAATCATTGGATGTTTCCGGTTCTACGAACAAACCCGCTAGAAACCGATCAGAACGTTTGAATCTCAAATCAACGAGGTCATCCCAGAAATCCGTGAGGAAACAAAAATGGTGAACCCGATGTGAATCCATTACCATGTTAAAGTAATGTTCTTCTTATTTGTTATGCCACTTGGTCCAACAAAGCAATCATTGACATGTTCTCATCCAAAAGATGCAGTGTCCAGATTCATCTTGATTATGTCTGTTATATGGAACATGCACTCTTTTCTCAAGATCTTCTGCAAAATGGCTTTCCTTAAATTCACCCCTGTGAATACTACTACAGTAAACACCTCTAATGTGAGGTCTGCTGCTGTGAAAACCAATGCTGCTACTCCTGCTTGAACGTCGTCCGCTCTGAGGATGACATCACCAACTCAGCGTCTTCAATGCTGGGTTTCTAATGCACTGGTTAAGGAGTACCGTCGCAACGGTACTATCCCAACTCTGGAGGCTGCTCGTCAAGCCCTCCAAGTTAACAATTCTACGTGGTCATCCAGACAACGGCGGCCAGCGATCATGATGCAGGCGGTGCTGACTACCATCTCAAACCGTTTCGGGTCGTTATCCCTGGAATGCAATTTCCATTCACTGCCTTACTCAGAGGAAGTGAATGAGAAGGTCCCGCACGACCTTAATTCAAAAAGACAGGAGTCCTTATCAAGGGCTCCCATCAAAAATCGCCGCCAGACTCGTGCAGTAGTGTGCCCTCAACATGATGAGGGTACCGACTCCAGGCATTCAGTTCAGGTTCCTCGAACCCGAGCAGGAATGATGAACCGCCAGAGACGGAATCCGGTGAACAATGGGCAGGTTGTCATCCCTACCATCTCCGGAGAAGTCCACCAACCTAACTTGATGGAAAATAACGAGCAGGCACAATCACTTGTCCGTTTTAATTCCGCTGTCCAGCAGACTCGTCTGGCAGCATCACGCCAATCCCGCCAGGCAATTCTGGCGGAGTACCATAGGCAGGAACATGCCCCTTCTTATACATCACCAGTTAGTCAGTAGGCTCGTCTGACTACATATGATGGATCTCGTCAACCGCGTTTGGCGAAGTGTAATCAGCAGGACCATACACCTGCTAATACTAATCAATCCTACCAACAGTCTCGCTTGGTAGCACACGGAGAAGTCAGTCAGAAAGCCCCGACGACAAACAGGAGGCAGACTCAACTCTCTGCCTCCACACATGAGTACTGTCAGGATTCCCTGACAGGAAAAGGAGGACATGAGCAGGCACATACACCTACTCCAAGCCCGGAATGGATGTATATCCCCGTTCCGGCGGTTGAAGTCACCAAACATATTTTGTCAATGGTGAAAGAACTGAAGCAAATTTCTACTCATATTCTGGATGCTTGCCAGGATATCATAACAGCTTCAGCATCATCTCAGGGACAGACACATAAATCTATCCCTAGCAGTGGAGTGACACATCAACGATTCACTCCGGAACAGACACAAACATCTGTTCCAGTCCAAGAGGGTTATAGGGCATACTCCCCCATATCATACAGACAACCAAGTCAGGAACATACACCTGATTTGAGTCGAGATCGTTAGCATAACCTGACCATCTTTCTGGATCAGGAACATACACCTGCTCAGAGTAACCACTTTTGTCAACAAGTGGTTTCTAAAGTGAGTAAGAAGGCATCTAAGAAAAAGATCCACCCAGCACAGTTATGAGATCAAAGTCCAATCTGCAACAAGGCCTTGCTCGATGCTGGAGTTCTTGAAGCCCTCAGACATTTTTCTGTCGGAATTCAAGATTCTACTCCCTCAGTTCCAAATAACGGGAACATTAATTTTGACGGTCTTCAACAGACACTTCCTCATGAAGGCTTGCTTCATGAATGTTCAGTCAATCGTGATGTTTCTTCTTCAGATGAGAGCCACAGGAACCCTCTGTGTGGTCATAAGACCAAGGAGAAAGAGATTTCATCTTTTGCTATAACCCATTATTGTGGTCCTCCCCATGATGATGAACTTCGCTGCAAAAGTCCTCTCCACAGTAGTGATTCACATTGCCTGGAAAATACTCCAGTGGATAATGTAGTGTCGAGAAAGCCCTCTTATCTTGAGGCACTTGCAAATGTGAAACCAGTCCTGTCTGATGCTTTATCGCTAACAAGTGAAATACTTTCTCAATCAGAAGATAGCCCAGGGTGTAGGTCATTTTCCGAACCACCCCTAAGTCATGCATCTTCTAGTTTGATTAATGATCTCTCTACCAATCTTGTTGAATCCGATGAAGAAACAAGGAAACACCAACTCCGGTCAAAACAGGTAGAAGAATCTTCATTTAATGATAAAGAGGAAATTCCGAACATGAGGAAAAAACTGGCAAAAGGTGAAGTACCAGTCATGTTTTGGCCTTTGGATGACTCCCAGTACGACATTCCAAAGATGTTGACGGATGATGGAATCCATGATATTCGTCTCAACATATGGAAAACTCTTTGTCAATTAAAGAAGAAGGTATTATATTATGATGAATATGAAAATCATCTTAAGATAATAGAAGGGATACAACGTCAGATTGATTTGGAATCTCTATCAGTCTCTCGGTATCTGAAGGCTGAAAAGCAACAGAGAACCCTTCAACATTCATGCCTTGGCGCACTGAGAAAATTGCGTCAGTTAATTGCCAATGCTCCATCTGGTGTTCATATCAGAGGATGGAGTGTTCACAGAGCACAACATTTCACAGTGCTTTCCAGTCAGCAAAGCCCGCCGAAAATGGTTTCATGCAATGTTATTGCCCATGGCCGGCCACAGTCAATGGGCTTTGTTCATAATCAAAATCTTGCTCAAGAATAGGCTTCAACTAGTTCCTCTCAAAATCAAGTATATAGAGAACAAGTTGTTGAATTTCTCCTACATCAAGCAGGCAAGAATATTGCACAAGACTCTCGTCTAGAGCAAACACATCATCAAATGACAGAAGTTTCGGAAATCATCCAACGGTTTGTTGAACCCAGTGGTAAATGTGGATACAGGTTAATGCATCCAGCTAATTTCCGAACTAAGATTCGCAAGATCAAGAGAGATTTTAAGAAGATCTCAGACATAGCATGTCAAGAGACACCCCAGCTTGTCAGACTGGGGACCTCTCTAACCCAACCCTCATATTCAACAAATGGGATTCGAGGAGTTGAGCGGAAGCAGTAGGAACATCCCCAGTCCACCGGACTGGGGAATTTTTCAAATCCTCAATCCCTCCCTCAGAGAAAGTCAGTATTCTCTCGATTAGAGAATAAGTCTCAAGAGGAACGAAGAGCCAAGATATCAGGAGATTCTCTCCAAGTGACGGTTCTCCAAGAAGTTCTCGAGGGATCAAGTCAACGGAATTCCATGTCTCATCAAGGACATGGAAGAAGACAATATCACAGAAATGCTGATAGAAAGGATTCCATGCAATATGCATCCATTAATGTCATCAATGTCGTTGCAGCTGATTCACCAGATGAGGCTCAATCAGAGGGATCAGACGAAGAGGTTCCTGCTCAAGAAGTTGTGCACACAGACCTAAATGAAGAAGGTGTGCGCACACGTAATCAAAGGACTCCCCAAAATATGGGTATTCCTTCAAGTAACCCACTTCCCCCTCTCTGAAAAGGATCCAATAAGGGGAATGTAAAGAATCAGGTTACTTCTCACCCTTCCACTGAAGGAGGTCAATCTCTCTCATTAGAGCAAAGGTTTGCACAATAGGAGGAAGAAATGAAAGAATTAAGAAGGTTGAATGCAGAACTACTTCAGAGTAGTCTTCTTCTTAAGAATGCTGAAGTCTGACAGCCGAAGGAATTTGTTGTAACTATTGAGATGGATCAGGAATATCCTCCTTTATCAGTACAACCTCAAAGGTCTAATCCTACGGGTCAAACGCAACAACGGTTGGCAACACTACCATTAGTTGCAGCACCAACCACCACGTCTGTCCAAGCTCCATTCATTGCACCTACCCAAAACCAAGTTCAACCTGATGTTTCTCAAAAGTTAATAACTACTATTGAGTCATTAACAGTTCGGTTAGAAACTATGGAAGGGAAATGGGCGCAAGTTCAACCTGAAAAGAAAGTTTACCCTGAATGGGTAGATTCAATTTCTCCTCCATCCAGTTTTGGAAACCCTGTTTTCCCTACATTCAATGGATCAGGCGACCCCGAACAACATTTGACGCATTACATGTCTTGTTGTGATCCTATGATGGGAACTCCAGAGCAACAAGAAGCAGTGAAACTCAGATGCTTCGTGCAAACCTTGCAAGGACCAGCTTTTGTCTGGTATACAAGCTTGCAATCCCAGTCAATCATCGGATGGGAGGATCTTCGTCAAAAATTCCTTCTTCAGTTTAGCTAAAATTTTCCAAAAACGACAGTTTTCGATCTTATAATCTGCAATCAAAGGGAGAATGAAAGAGTCTCTGATTTCATTGCTCGTTGGAAGGGATTAACGTATTCCCTGAGTTTAGCACTCTCTCAAGAGGAACTGTTGCCAATCTGTGTGGCAAATTTGCGTGACGAATTGCGCACGCAATTGATCCCTGTGAAATACACAGGAGGGTTTCGAGACCTTACTTCAATCGCTCAACAGACTGAAGATTCCCTTATACAGGTTAAGGTTAAATCATGTATAATTCCATCAGCTCCAGGAAGGAGAATGGGTAAAGTGGAAACTGCTACATTTATGCTTAAACAAGAACATGTACCTATTTCTACTTCAAAGCCTTCATCTTCTCGAAGGGCTTCATCTCCTGAATGGCAACAACAAAGGATGTTTCATCCAAATGATCAAAGAGATCAACGACGAAAACAATTTGAGGATTTGAAGAGTAAAACATACTCTTTCCGAAGTGAGCAAGTTCCTGGTTACTTCATTTCAGCTCAGGAAAATAATTTGGTTCAATTACCAGTGCCCAAGAGGCCAAACAAGGAAGGAGATGAAGATTGTCCCAATTATTGTCCCTTTCATCAAATGTTGGGGCATCCCATCCAGGAGTGTTTTGTCTTTAAAGACCTCCTGCAAAAGATGTTCGATTTGGGACAAGTCAAATTGAAGGGTTCTTCAGCTCATGTAGCGTGTATTACCGCTACAGATCTAGAGGAAGGAGACGAGTGGCAGGAAGTCAAATGAAAAACTGCGAAAAAATATGATGATTGGATGGTAGGAAAGACAATCAATCGGACCCATGCCATTTTGCGAACACAATTGAAGAAGCCAATTGTGTCTCCTACAAAAGCTGCAGTAAATACCCCATCAAATGACATATCCTCAAAAGGGCAGCACAATTCAAAGAAGAAAGAGGAATCAGGAGAAGATGAGTATGTATCAAAGCCTAAATTGTCTTTGACTCTGCCAGATTTCATGCCATCTACTTCAAAGCCACGGGCACCGCCCCACCAAACGGCACAGCCTAAACAGGCTAACCAGGCAGAGTCATTATCAGACGAAGAATTAATCTTTGGTTCTGTTAATATGATTCAATTAATAGATCCATATTCCAATCTTGATGAGCCTGAATTCCCTGTATCAAATAAGGGAATCCAAGGAAGTTCTAGAGGTTCAGGATACAGGGGAAGACATGGATCTTTCCGAAGCCACTACTCTAATTTTACCCCTGCTAGCACTGTATATGCAGCAGAAACTCGTGGTAGAGCCCTTCAGCGAGCTCAAAAAGAACAAGAATGTTCTTCTGCCAATGGCCAACTTAGTTTTGGCACAGTTATTTTGGAATACCGATTAAAGGTTCCATCTTCTTTATCTCAGCAAGTAAATGGATCTGATTAGTCTAATCTTCCAAAACCAAGGATGTTTCCAACTTCAATACAAGATGAATCAGCTTCCAAAGCATCTGATTCCAAGGTACCTGCTAAACCGCATATTCCTATTGGGAAACACAGACCTCTAGATCAAAAGTATGATATATTGAAACACTTGGCCCAAGTACCAGACAAGTTATCAATTTTGGATGTTTGAATCTATCAAAAGATGTTCGGGAAGCACTCATCGAAGCTTTGTCAAGTCCTCAGGAGTTTGAAGCTGAAATTTTTGCCGCTGAAATCTATCACATAGAGAATAATCCGGCAGAATGCCATGCAGTGATATCTTTTACTGATAAAGATGAAGATGATGTTGTTCACGGGCACGTAAAACCTTTGTACTTATCTGGAAAAGTCAATGGTGTAGACGTTCGAAGAGTTTTTATTGACAATGGTTCAGGAGTCAACCTCATGCCCATTCGTACACTTCGTCGATTGGGCCTCACGGAATCTGATTTATCTCCTTCTACCATGATGTTACAAGGATATGATAAAAATGAACGAGAACCACTGGGAGAAGTTACACTCAGAACTCAGTTTGGATATCTTGTATCCAATTCGGATTTAATGATTGTTGATCAAGACTCAGCTTTCAATATCTTGCTTGGAAGACCCTGGCTACATCAGCATGCATCTATTCCTTCATCATACCATCAATGTCTCAAATAATGTTTCGATGGTCATGTTGGAACATTGTATGGTGATAAGGCCCCATTCAAGACATGTGAGTCTCAATACATTGAGGCGGAATTTTATCACATGAAGGGAATAGAAAAATCTACAATGAAGGAAGTTACCAAAGTTAATGCTCCATATGGTTTGGAGAAAATTCCAATAAATCCATTTTCACATGTGAGTACAGATTATGTGTTACCTATCAGTAAAATTGACAAAATAGGCCCAAATCAAAATACTCTTATGGAAAGATCCATAATGTCAATTACGGCGATCAAGCCAGACAACATAGGAGAAATATGTAACCTACCAAGCAGTGATGAAAGCATAAGTGGTGACGTTTTCATTTCATCTGCTGAATTCCAACAAGTCTATTCTTCGCTAATCAGGCTAGAAGAAGTTATAGCAACACCAGAGGTGAATAATGATGTCGATACTCAATCCATCATCTTCTCTTTATTTCCCAAAGAAGACCCTTTATCATCAATAGGGTCGGAAATGGAAGCTTCTTCTTCAAAATGTGAAAATTTTGACATCTCTTATGATCATGAGAATTTCGTTTTTTCATCTACGTTGCAAGTAGAAATGGAAGAAATAACACATAATGAAGAGGAAGAGGAAGATCTTAGAGATGCTCCTCCAGCATTTGAAGAGGGTATCTCTACCACTGTGGATGAACTCAGAGAAGTAAATCTGGGTATAGAGAAAGATCCACGCCCCACTTTAATTAGCGCGGCCATGACCCTTGAAGAGCAAGAGATGTATATTTCTTTTCTAAAGCAAAATAAAGATATTTTTCCTTGGAATTATACAGAAATTCCTGGGCTTGATCCTGATGTTGCTACTCATCATTTGGGTATACCAAAAGAACATCGAGGTTTTAAGCAAGCCGCGAGAAGAACACACCCAACTTATGCTTCCAAAATTGAAGCTGAAGTGGGTAAGCTGATCAAATCCAAATTCGTCAGAGAAGTTCAATATCTCATGTGGTTGGCTAATATTGTCCCTGTAAAGAAGAAGAATGGACAAATTAGGGTTTGCATCGATTTCAGAGATCTTAATCGGTTTTGTCCTAAAGATGATTTCCCAGTTCCGATTACAGAACTCTTAATTGATGCGATGGCTGGGTATGAAGTAATTTCATTCATGGATGGATATTCCGGATATAATCAGATCTGAATGGCCCCAGAAGATGAGGAATATACAGCCTTCAGAGCTCCTCAAGGTGTGTTTTGTTACCGGGTGATGCCCTTTGGTTTAAAGAATGCAGGTGCAACATATCAACGCGCCATGCATCGTATCGTCAAACCTCTTTTAGGAAAGTTTGTTGAATGCTATGTAGATGATTTGGTGGTTAAATCCAAACAACGTTCTAATCACTTGGCTGATTTGGAAGTCATATTCCACAAGCTTCGACAATATAATTTGAAGATGAACCCCTTAAAATGTGATTTTGGGGTAACCTCAGGAAAATTCCTCAGCTTTGTTGTACGCCATCGTGGTATTGAAGTCGATGCTGAGAAGACCAAATCAATCCTTGGTATGTCACCTCCTCAGAATTTGAAAGAATTAAGAGGACTTCAAGGACACTTAGCCTATATTCGGCGTTTTATCGCCAATTTGGCAGGCAAAAGTTTACCCTTTACCAAATTATTGAAGAAAGGAGTCACGTACCAGTGGACTGAAGAATGTCAAGAAGAATTTGATGTTCTCAAGAAATACCTATTGAGTCCACCAGTACTCATGCCACTTGTTGAGGGTAGACCGCTTATCCTCTATGTGACAGCTTTAGAGCGATCATTGGGTGCCTTTCTCGCTCAAATGAATGATGCTGGGATTGAAAATAGTCTCTACTATCTCAGTAGAACTATGCTTCAAGCAGAAACCCGGTATTCAAGTATTGAAAAGTATTGCCTAGTATTAATCTTTGCAGTTCAGAAACTGAGACACTACCTGCAACATCACGAGGTCTAATTGGTATCTCGTAATAATCCGCTCAAATTCATCCTTAGTCGTCCAATGCTTACAGGACGTCTGGAATGGTGGGCGGTTATTCTACAGCAGTTCGACATTCAGTATGTGTATCAAAAGGCAATTAAGGGCCAAGCTCTGGCTGATTTCCTGGCTGAACATCCTTCAGTGGAAGACACGTATTTAGATATCGAACTCCCTAATGAGGAAGTTTTCTCTATTCATGAGAGTCCTCAAACATGGGAAATGTATTTTGATGGTGCTTCTAGAAGTCCAACAGGGAAGAAAATGGAAAATCCTAAATTCAACAAAGTTGGTTTAGGAATTGTGCTCATTTCTCCAGATAAGGCAGTGTTACCTTATTCATTTTTGTTGTAGGAAGGTGGTACCAATAATGAAGCTGAATACCAAGCTCTCATTACAGGCTTGGAGTTAGCGCTTCAAGCACAAGTGAATCACTTAACGGTGAAAGGTGATTCAGACCTGGTAATCAAACAAGCCAATGGGGATTATGCCATCAGAAAAGAAGAATTAATCCCTTTGTATGATTACGTCAGAGAGTTAATGTCGGAATTCCCTTCAGAACCAACTTTTTCTTATGTCCCAAGATCACAAAATGCTCATGCTGATGCACTGGCTAATATAGCCACAGCTTTAGCAGATCCAAATCGGGACGAGACAACCATCTGTATTTCCCATCGTCGTGCAATTTCACCTTATGTTCAAGTCAGAACAGAGGAAATTAATGAAATTAGTCCCATTCCTGAACCGTATGGTCATACTACAGGATGGATGTCACCTATCAGTGAATACCTTCAAAATGGAACACTTCCACCTGATAGAGCCGAGAAAGAACAAATCTGGTGACGTGTGGTCAATTTTACTCTTTATGATAGCCCAAACCACCTCGAGAAAATTCTCTACAAACGTGGTTTTGATGGAGTTCTCTTCAGATGCATTGATGGTGAAGAGACAATGGCTGTCATGAAAGAAGTGCATGCAGGTGTCTGTGGTGCCCACCAGTCCGAACATAGACTGTCTGATCAAATTCGAAGGCTTGGATACTTTTGGACTTCAATGATACAAGATTGTGTTAATTTCACAAAGAAGTGTCATTCATGCCAAGTATATGCCAACTTCATTCATCAACCTCCAGAGTTGCTTCATACAGCTAAATACTCATGGCCATTTTCCACATGGGGAATGGATGTGGTAGGACCTTACCCTTCAGCTACGGCCAAGCAGTTTAAGTACATTCTTACAGCTACTGATTTCTTTTCCAAGTGGGCAGAGGCAGTACCTCTCAAAGAAGTCAGTTCTAAATGCATTGTTAGCTTCATCAAGTCTAACATCATTACTAGATTTGGTGTCCCTCGTACCATATTGACCGACAACGTCACCAACTTCTATTCTTCTGAGGTAATGAAATTGTATCAAGAATACACCATTAAGTCCAACCATTCATCTCGATATCATGCGGCGGCTAATGGCCAGATAGAAGCCTTCAACAAGACTCTTTCAAATATACTACAAAAGATGGTGGATAAAGATAAGAGGTTATGGCCTGATAAACTCTTTCATGCTTTATGGGCTTATCAGACTACCACTCGCAATGCAACGCGGTCAACTCCATATTCATTGGTATATGGAACAGAAGCAGTCTTGCCAATTGAAGTTCAATTCTCGTCACTCAAAATAGCCATTTGTGATCAGTTATCTACAGATGAGAAATCCCAAAAGTGGTTGAATGAATTAGAACAGTTAGATGAGAAACGATTGTGCACTTTGCACCACTTGGAAATCTATCAGAATCGAATAGCACGAGCTTTTAACAAAAAAGTTTGTCTTCGTTCATTCATTCAGGGAGAATTGGTATTGGTTCTCAAAGCACCAATGATACCAGGAAAGAATCCTCCCAAGCTTGAACCAAAATGGGAAGGACCTTATTCAATACATAAGGTCTACTCTATTTTAGCATATTCTCTAATCTAAATGGATGGAGAACACATCACGACTCCAACTAATGCACGATTTCTGATGAAGTATTTTGTATAAACACAAAATATTGTTCCTAGAGACGAAACAGTCACATTGGTTTATATTTTGTCCTACATGACACTAAACTGTATTATGTCCTACATGACACTAAACTGTATTTTGTCCTACATGACACTAAACTGTATTATGTCCTACATGACATTAAACTGTATTATTGTCCTATCTACATGACATTAAACTGTACAGAAGTTCCTTATTTGTCTGAGATGACATTAAAGTATATTTTTTCCGAGATGACATTAAACTATATTGTGTCCTAGAAACATGACATTAAATTGTGTGGCACTTTCATCTTCCAGCATGACGTTAAACTGTGTCAGTTCCCTTATCGTCCAACATGACGTTAAACAGTTACATTGGTTACTATTATGTCCTTCATGACACTAAACTATATTGTGTTTAACTATATTATGTCCTAGCAACATGACATTAAACTGTGTGGCACTTCCAACATCCATCATGACGATAAACTGTAAAAAGTCCCCAGAACGGATATCCTCATATTGGTTCACCTTAGTCCTAGATACATGACTTTAAACTGTACAACACCAGTCCGTCCTTGCTATATGACGTTAAACAATACAGCAATGGTCCAGTATGACTTTAAACTGCAACATCGTCCCACGCGACATTAAAAAGTGAAAAAGTTCCCTAAACCAACCAGCATGACCTTAAACTGCATCATCCCTAGCCCATGTATATGACCCTAAACTATTTGCAAATCCCTTACGTCCAGCAAGACGTTAAATTGTGACGTCCTAACTACATGATGATAAAATGTATAAAAGTCCCTTACGTCCAGAAAGACGTTAAACTATATAATCTCAAAGGTCCAACATGACATTAAACTGCACCATTCCCGGTCCATGCATATGACCTTAAACTATTCACACTTTCGTCCGACATGACATTAAAATGGTACACTCTTTTGTCCTTACTGCATGACATTAAACTGCACAATCCCCCTTTCGTCCAATATGACGTTAAACTGTATTTTCCCCATCGTCCTAACTACATGACGCAAAACTCTACAGAAAATCCTTGATATGTCCTACATGACATTAAACTGTTATTTTGTCCCTACTACATGACACTAACGTCTGCATCACCAATAGTCCTAACTGCAAGACTTTAAACTGCATAGTCCCTGGATATGTCCTACATGACATTAAACTGTGCATCGTTAAGGTTGTTGTTACCTCTTGTTTCTCACACCGACTATGACTCACGTGAGCTTAGAGCAAACCTCAACCATAACACTCTCTTTGGGCCCCTAACCATGTGTAAGTCCCAACAACATTTTTTATTAGATCATTGTCCCAAAGAACAACTTGATCATTAATTCATTCTTTAATTGAACTACACGGAATTTGATCCTTCCCCTCCAGGCTGGGTATGTAGGCAACCTCCCAGGGTTCAAGCCCAAAAAAATCACTTCACATCGGTTCACCACCATCTCATCTGATGTTGATTCGTGAAACCGCACCTAGAATCAATATCTTTACATTGAATCACTTTCGTCCTTGTTATATGACGTTAAACTATACAACACTTTTTTCCGGTATGACAATAAACTACAATATTCTTTGATTTCCTCACTTGAGAGAGAATTATTATTGACATTGATTTTTCAATCAAGGTTTTCATTTTTCAAAAGACTACATGCATACATGGTAATGCCTAAACTTTTTATCTTAGGTTAAACCATCATTGCACTAAAGTCCCCTTTCAACCTTCACATGTACGAACCAAATTTGTACAAAGGGTAGTTCTAGAACTACGTGGATTTGAATCCCATCCCTATGGGATACATAGGAACATTTGAGTATCCCTCGAATCCAGTCCCAAGTCTATTGGGCCTAACCCCAAATTTCACTTTCAGTCCCTTGGCTGAAAAGTCCTCATGAAAACACACACTGTGTATTCATTATTATGGTTCGAATTCTATTACCCTAAACTAAGATCTCTCATACTTTCGTCCTGCATGACGTTAAACTGCATTTCAAGAACTACGTATGGCTTGATTCTCATTTTTATGAGAAACGTAGTGAAGTCAAAAATTTCAATTCAGGACCCATCCACAACATGATTATGGTTATCATTGACCTATGTATCTCTATATACATTAGACAATACCCATATTTATGTGTTATAATCCTAACCGTAAATATTTTCAGATCATCATAACCCTTTTCATGACTTCTAGTCACAAAAATGTCAAACTTCTGAGAATTATTTTTCCTGAATATGCAGCACGTGCCCATAGGTGGCCTTGCATAAACAGTCCACATAACAGACCTGTCAGCCGAAAGATGCTATTTATTTGACCATGCAGCCAATTCCCTTAGGTGGCCCTGCATATTTCAACCCCCTAACGGGTTTGTTAAATGATGGTAATTTCATTCTTGGGAAGAATGCCTCTTTTGTCCTTATTTGTCTTAAACGACAGTATGTAGGGATCCGCAAAAAATAGCCATCCTTAACATATTTGTCCCATATCCTTTTTCATGATCTGAAAGTATTCAAGTCTATGGTTTATTCTTCTTCCCTATGTTTGGGTCAGACCTTCGTAGGGGTGATATTCATCCAGTTATTCGATATTCTTGTTCGAAAATATCTTCTCCATATTCAAGTACCTCTTTCCATACAACAAAATCTATACTTTAGAATATTTGAATCTCCATAAACTTTCACTGGCTTTTAGCTCTAGTAAAGTAAATTTCTGGGAGTTCTTTTGCCTGACTATGCAGCACGTGCCAATAGGTGGCCTTGCATAAACAGTCCACATAACAGACTTTTCAGCCGAAAGATGCTATTTATTTAACCATGCAGCCAATGCCCTTAGGTGGCCCTCCATATTTCAACCCCCTAACGGGTTTTGTAAAATAAAAGTAACTTCATTCTTGGAAACTACTTCTTCTAATTCCTTTTAGCTCTTTTTCATAGCATTCCTCAGATTCAAATATTCTTAAGCCATAGTTTACATTTTTTCCCTCATACTCGAGTATGGTAATATGTTTTCAGATAAATTGTCAAGGAATTGAATCAATTTTAGTACATTTCGGTCAAAGCTATTTCGACCTTAAACTTTAGCCCCTTTATGTCTGGCATGCATGACTTTAAACTACCCACAAAAGACAAAGGAACTCTAAATAAAAGTCAAGTTCCAGCTCACTAAATATACAATTTTGTATGATTTAGGTAATATTGAGAAATTAAAAGGTTCAAAGTTTTTAGGATTATTTGTAATAATCCTAGTAAAAATCAAACTTTGCTTACTGGGCCCATTGGTTTAAGTAAATTTGAAGCAGGTAATGAAAGAATGCGGGTACAAATGATTGAAGATGAAAGTGTTTTTCATTGATACACAAGAGTTAGAAGGACATCCACAGACTGGAGTCTCTTCTCATTTTCAAGAATTACAAGATGCTTTCAACATTACGCATCATTTGATTTACGGCATCCCGAGCTTCATCAACAACCACCTGGAATTCATTCATTCAACTGGATACAAAAAGAGATACAGTGATACCAGCTCTTCTTGGAACAATTGTAGGAGGATGATCTTGAGTACAGTTTGAGAAACTTTTCTGCTGATCAAACAGTGACTCTGTTTCTATCCAAGAGACTTGGAAGATGGATACATGGATTTGAGAATGGAGCATTGGAACAAAATATCCATTTGGAGAGAGTACTCTTTTCAGATATTGCTCTAATACCATGTTTGTCTTCTCTCCACCAACAGGTAGTGGAAAACATTTCAGCCCATGGGTTTGCCATTTTCATATCTTCAAGGAAATGGCATGGAAGGAGAATTTGAAAGTTCACACCATTGTTGTTGATCTTAATGCACAACATAACTGAAATGAATGAGTAGCAGCGCAGCTGCATTTCAGGTGTATAGTTGTTTGCATTTGGAACATTGACTCCTTGTAAGTGACCATGACCACATAGAGACAGGTAGATTCTCTGTGGGAAATTATGATGATATTTCTTCAAGTACTTATCCAAATCTGGGAGAGTGCTGTCGCAGATATCATAGTAATCATGGCCAATGATGTTCATCATGTCATCAATCTGCTTGCTAGCCAGTTCATCAGCCGTTCCAATTCCCTTGGGAACCACTGAATCTGCACAAAAGATGAATAAACTAACTCTTAAATAGGTTTATTTTTCATAAAATTTGTGAAAGAAATTTGAAAAATGGATAAGGCATTAAGTCGCGCAAGTCTAAACAATGACGCACAAGTATTCATGTGCCGCGCTAGTTTTTGACGCACAAGTATAAACCACGCAAGTACAGATACCTTTACAGTAGCGCGACATCAAGGAAAACACTAGAAAATAGAGCAACCTGCGAGGCGAGAGCTCGAAGGTATGAAGTCCGGAAATCCAGATACTTGTACGGAGGTGAGGCCATGTATTTATAGGCCAGGAGGCCTATCTGCACGCCGTACCCAGAGCGCTTAAGGCCTGTGCGACGCAAACTTGTGCGCCGCCCTCTGTGCACTGAAGACTTGCGCACCCCCCTTTTCCATTAAATGGATTCGATTTCCTCAGAGTCAAATCCTCATCTCTCTCCGGATCCAACTCTGAGGGGGGACTTTTGTTGATGCTCCTTTCGTCACAGAATCTAAAGATCGGAAAAGGGGAATATCTGAGTTCAATGTGATTCATCCTTTGAAGAAAACATCAAAAATCGACAAAGGCAGGAACACAGGATCAAAAGCAACTTCACCGCGCAAGTTATATCACTGTCGCGCAAGTCCACTTGCGCGACACCCTTGGTCGGGCAAATGACTTGTGCGACCTAAGTGATAAATGCCCGGTAACCGCCCAGGGCCTTCTTTTGCCTATAAATAGACCATGTGGGCCACCTATTTGAGAAGATCTTTTTCCAGAAACTCGGATTGATGCTCCCGACGCCCAAGTCTCTTCTCAAAGCTTCTGGAACACTTCTAAGGTAATTTCTTACCTAGAACGGAAGATCTAAAGAGAAGAAGGAAGGCCTAAGTGTTGAAACTTATCAACACTTGCGCGCCGACTTATTTCCTTCAATATAACTTGTGCGTACCTTTTCTGGAAGAACCTCAAGAGGATTCTAATGTGATTAATAAAGAGTCGCTCAAATATGCTAATGCGGGTTGAAAATCGCGCAAATACCCCACATGTCGCGCATGTATACCTGCACGACCAATACTTGCGAGCCCATGGAAGACTTGCGCGCCTTTCAAGACTTGTGCGCCCCTACCTTTTTGGGGGCCCATCTTGCCCATTTTACCCCTCTTAAGCCATTACACCTTTCCTTTTCAAGATTCAGCCTTCAAGACACTCTTCAAAGCCATTTATGGCATGATTTCTTAATTCGACTTCTTTATCTCAAAGGAATTCTGTGGAATATCTCTCAAAACCTAGTGATTTAAATATCCTTATGTCACCAAATATTGAGAGTTCGTTCATTCAACCTCATCCTTTAAGATGAGAGAATCCTTAACCGGGGTCTCCTTTTCAGGAATAATCCCCAGTTATAAATCCTTTAATCTGGGCATCTTCCTCTGGAGTAAGCCCCAAATTCTTAAAGTTCCCAAACTTGGGCATCCTCCTCAGGAGTAAGCCCCAAACCTTAATTCCTTAAACTTGGGCATCCTCCTCAGGAGTAAGCCCCAATCATAATCCTTTAACATGGGCATCCTCCTCAGGAGTAAGCCCCAATCTCAAATATAGGCATCCTTTTTATGAGTAAGCCCCAAACCTTAATCCCTAACTTGGGTCTCATTTTCAGGAATAAGACTCAGTTATAATCTTGGGCTTCCTTTTCAGGAGTAAGCCCCCAGTCCCCTAACTTGGGCATCCTTTTCAGGAGTAAGCCCCAAGTCCCTTAATTTCTCTTAACCAGTCCTAATTTACCCTTGATTTGGGTTTCCTTTTCAGGAGTAAAACCCAATCATAAGTCCCCTCCTAACTTAGGCATCCTCCTTAGGAGTAAGCCCCAAGATTAGAGTATTAAAATCTCCATGAAGCACATATACCTTTATGGACCATGTTCATGGATTTTCTCCCTAATGGTAAATCCTAAACCATCATCTATTTGGGAAGTCATACATACATAAGCCCCAAACAATTTCTTATGATTGTATCTTTCATGGCACAATTGTCTAATTTTTACCAATACCTCTTGTTTCTCACACCTAGCATGACTCACGTGAGCTTAGAGTGTAAAAGTAATTATGACATTCTTCATTGAACCATCAATCATAAACATCATTCCCTTACTCGAACTACGTGGGTTCTGATTCCTTTTCCAAAACAAAGGATACGTAGGTAGCCCATTTATGGGTTTGATCCCAACTTTGAAATAATCCCTGTCCTTTTGAATGACGATAAACTTCAAGTGCCCCACTGAGTGGCTTCAAAACCATCCTGGTCATCATAATGACCAAGAGACTTTTATATAAATGTTTTGAAGGATACCATTGACCAAGAATCTCTAAACAGATATAGATGATTCTCTATTGATGAAGAACCTCGAATACATATAAAAGATTCTCTAAATTTCATGCATATTTAATCATTGATTGTTAAAACTAAAGGAAATCACATTTTATACTTGGTAATGTAATAAGGATTCACGAACATAACCTAAATCTATAAAGAGAGTCCCGGAGTAGACAATAATTCCCCTCAAAAAAGGTGTGATGAGTCCGACCTCCCATCCTCTCGACCAATTCAAATTCCTAAGCCTCATCAGTCCACAAGCTAATGAGCGCTTACCTTTGGAATGTTGGTCTAAACGGATGTGGAATCATTGGATGTTTCCGATTCTACGAACAAACCCGCTAGAAACCGATCGGAACGTTTGAATCTCAAATCAACGAGGTCATCCCCGAAATCCGTGAGGAAACAAATATTCAATTTCACAAACAACTAGAAATATTATTTAGTAAAATTAAATAATTTATGAAATTATAATATCATAATTATCTTATGTTGAAATTTTTATATTTTTCTAAATTTTAATTTTTAAATTAATTGTGTAAAAACGATTTTTATTGAAATTTTTATTCTTTATATGTATTTATAAATTAAATTTATATTTGGGAATATTCATAAAATAAAATTATTACCATCTAATTTAAATTATTCTAATTATCTGCATTGTATAGAGTTTTATCACAATCGACCCATGTGGGGGCTTGAGCTATAACTACCCAAGCCGTCCTTCACAGGTCAGGGGCTGGGGACTAGTTCCAAAAGAACACCATGTCAATGAGGAATTTTTCTATGAACCTGTAAACAAATAGACAACCAACTCAATGAAAAAGTGCATATAGAAATATTTAAGAGATGAAAACTCCTATAAGTTAACTAAATATGAATAAACCTCTAGATAATAAAAGAGTATTGTAGTTTAAAATGAAAATAGAATGGGGAAAACGTATTCCAAATCCAAAAACTTATCCCATCCTGAAGGAAACTGAAAAAAGAGTAACATATGAGAGATCCCCTCTCCAGTTTCCCAACTCTGGCCACAGTATGTGGTCCACGTAGCCTATATCCCTAAGCTCCTCTGAGATCACGGTTGTCATGTCCACTATCTGAAAAATACATGACAAATGTAGGGTGAATCCCATGCAGGGGTGAGTATTTACATAGCTAGTAGAATTCCCTGAAAATATTATGACCCAAGGTTTTATCAATACAAATTCCCTTCTCATAATTATGTCATATAATCACATAAAATGTCAAAAAATGAGATACTATGTAATATGTGTCATTTAAACATAATATTGTCATTTTTTTGATTTGAATTATGAAAATATGACCAACATGGTTATGATCAGTAAGATGTTTGGTGTCTAATAAGACAAACACAAATTTCTATAAATAGTACCCTAGCCGTATGTAAATTAAACTACCCATTTAATAGTAATAAGACCCTTATGGATAGTAAATCATCCAAAATAATAGTTACATCCATGATGAATGCATAAATAAAATATTGGCATCGTATAAGTGATAATATGATCTTTGTAAAAGTATTATTATTTTAATACGTCTTAAATAAAAACTTCCAAATAATTAATTAGATTAAATTAAAATATATTTTCCTAAATTTTTTTCATAAATTATCAAATTCATGTGTTTTGGTTTTAAGATAATTTTATATTATATATATAATTTTTGAAAGCATTATAAAAATAGTTATAGTTTCAAAATATATATTTTTTAATGTCTATTATCATTTTAATTAAAACATAAATTAATCATAATTAGGATATAATTTTGGAAAATTGGTTTTTATTTTTATACTCTACATGTCAAAAAATGGTTATGGTGAATTAATTAGATTTTTCTAAAATACATGAATTTTTTTGAATACTGAAATACAATAATTTACAAAATAAGCTAATACATTAATTATTGATTCATTGGGGATGTTATGTTTATGTAAGCACCTTGGTTCTAAGTCACATTCACATACTATAATTTTCTGTCATTAGAATTTCCACTATTTATAATCTTAAGGAAAATAATAAACTAATGATTAAAATATTAAGAAAACCCTCCCCATCTTCTTTAAAAACCACCCACTATACCCTATTCTATTTGTTACTCTCAATCCTTTTAACTTACCTGAATTCATCTCAAATATCTCCCCTAGATCATCTTCCATGTCCAGAAGCCTTTTTCCTCCTCATATATGAAACCCTCTCCCCTTATAAGGCTCTCATGGAAGATTGAATCAATAGGTAAATTCATCTCTTCTTTTCCGTCATTTTCTTTTCATGTTCCTTTGTTCTATTTTCATTCCTAACCTCTCATAATCAAAATGGTATTAAAAATACAATACAATATATGTAATATAATTATTTTATAATAATTGTATAATCCATTATCGTCCCTCATTTCCCCTTAATTTATATGATTGAAATGGAAACATTGTTCGAGCTATGTTAACTTATCAAATTCAAGGATAGTTTTTTATAAATTTCTATTACCATATTCAATTTTGGTCATGAAACAATTTTTATTGTTGAAACAGACTATTAAATAGGAATTATATCTTATTTTCTATTCTGGAATTTTTTTCAGACATGAATTAAAATAATAACACAAAGAAAGTTCATTGTGGGCCAAATCGCCAAATTAATCCAAGAGTTAATCATTAATGTTTTCTTATAATGATTAACCTTCCCTCCAAATAACAATATAAATTTCATAACCATTTAATATTCTATATTTTCACTAATTTCATATAAAATCAATTCTAGAAACACATTCTCATCCTACATGTTGATCCGAACATGAATATAAGTGAACTGATCATTAAAACCACGGAAGAAAATGCTCCCAAACAATGAAATTGAACCTCTTAACTCATCAAAAATGAAATGTATGAACTTAATAAGTTTATAAAAATAAATAAAATGCAGTTTTGGTTTTATAATTATTAATTAATGAACCTAATTTGATTATTTATGTCATTAAGATCATGTCAAAAATACCTTTGATCTTATGGTAAGGTATCTCCTCTTTCTCACATTTATTCAAGAATATCCGCTATGTTATTTCATTTTATGTTTAATTACTAATGATGTGGTTTGATTTCTCACCTTCCCCATACTTCCCTATTGATTTATAAAATTTGAAAAACCATTTTCACTCTCGTTAATCCATCTAATGTACACTCTATTGCGTGATGATATTCTATAAGGGATTCTACCCAAACCTCATATATTCCTTTGGGGTTATCTATATATATTTATTCCCAAATTAATTCATATATTCAATTTATTTACATCTTATTAATGTTTTTTATACTATCCAAACTCATGAATCAAGTTCCATTAATCATTCCCTTTCACGAATATATATTTTTTTAAATGATTCCCTCATTTGTAATTCCTGGTAGGAAAACACATTTTAAGGGAACATACCGAATTTTTACCAATTTTAAGCGAATTATACAATATGTTTTAAGAAAAAATTGATTTTATAAAACTAGTTTTTTATTATTAAATAATTCATAGATCACATATGTTTTTATACAATTTTTTTCCATTTTTATTCTAAATTAATGTAAGCATTTTCCATAAAAATGCACTTAAAAGATTTATTGCTAAAAATTCATGAATACTCTTTTTCCATATTGTTAATTTTGTTTCACATGATATACCCTGGTATAATCATATTTGAACTTATTATCTTCCATGTATGTTCTAATTAATTTCATTCATGATCACTTTTATGAGACGCTCATTCATTATGTTTTATGACATCATCATGATACCCATTCCTATTTGTGGGTACGCTTATGTTTATGAATTTTTATGTATGATTTTATTTGGGGAATGAATATTCATGAACATGTTAATATGGACGAGTCTAGATAGATCTCTAATGAATTGGGTAATGTTTATTCTCACGAGACACTATGTGCAATGGTCTTAGTGGTTATCCTTGAATCATTCTACCATGTGAAACAGTCAAGTAGCTAACTTTGAGTTGTGATACTCAATGTGAAACCAGACTTGACACGTGCTAAATTAATAATTGGTTTTTCAACAACATTACTATGAATTCATGTTTATATGATCCCGTTTTTATATTATAGGATTCTATATTCCATATTATATCATTTTGTCATGATCTATCACCCTTGTGCAAAAGACTTATTCATATGTTTATTCTCTTACAAGATTTTAGCTCATCACAATATTTGTGTTATCACCAAGTTATCCTATGAGGTTGTACAATACAAATGGATGGTAGTATCACCTTATTATGATTAAATAAATAAATATTTTATTTAGTTCCATTTTTTTCAGTTTTATATACCTTGTCTTTAAACACACCAGACATTACGATCCGTGGATTGTAATATAATGTTTTATTAGGCTTAAAATTGAGTATTGATATATGCGAATGGTTTTATTCTCTATATTTTGTATTATAAGATGGACATGTTATTTTTGGATATTATGAATAGAGAAATTTAATAAAAACTATAAGGATGACACTATGTATAACAAAACCTCCATAGATTTTGGTAAGTATAGAGTAAGTGGTTTTTAAAAAAAAACATCCATGTCTCTATAAAATTAGGTAGAGGTGGGTCTGGAATAGATGTATCTATGGGTAAACCTCAAAAACTATTCTTTGAGCTAGACTCAAATGGGAACCGGTGCACCACACGGGGCCTTGCTTCACTCTTATTTTGACACACTTGGGGGATGGGACATAGTAAATTTATGAGCTTAGTACACTACATTATTAATGGAAAAAATATCCCATAAGAATATATGTTATGAAATATATCAAGGATTTCATAGAATGAATCCTAGGGAATCACTAGTTAGGATATAATTCTCTATTAAAAGTCTATACTATTATGTTAAATGTTTCCTTTTTATCCCAGAAGATAAGTATTCAATCCCTCGATGTGTATGTTTTTTTCATTGTTAATGGGGGAAATGGAAGAACACACATGAATAATCAAAATGATAGAGAATGTGATGATTTCCCTAACAATATTCCTGATATGATAGGAACAGGTGCTCAAAACGTTTTGACAATACATCCTCGGGTGCCTCATGTTATGAATAATAGCATTAATCTTGTGGAACACCCTCCTCCTCCAAGGAAATATAATGTTGTCATTTAATATTTCATACGGAAAATGCCTCACGTGTTTACTGTTTATTAGGATACCCTCACCATGTAATAGTGTATTAACATCATTTAAAAGATTTTATCTATCCTCCAGTGCTCAAAATTAGAGAAAGTCATACTGGTGGTCTATCGTTTTGATGGAGAAGCTGATTAGGGGTGGAAACTAATCAATAATATGTTACTCCATGATGAAATTGATTCCATGGATTGATATGAATTCAATAGAATGTTTTTAAATAAAACATTTCACCAGACACTCTTTATCAAGATGAAAATAGAGTTCTTATGACTCAAACAGAAGGAAAATGGGTCAATCCGGGCATATGAGGAAAACATTACATGGCTTGTAAGGTATGACTCTTACTTTTTCATGAACACTGAAAGAAATAAGGATCAATTGTTCAGCCGACTGAATCTAAATCTACAAAATGAATTGTCCATTCAAGACTCTGATGTCTTGGAGGAGATTTTATGTTGTTCCCTAATGGTTCAAATGGATATTAGAGACTCTCAATAGTATCATGGGACCAATGAAAAAAATAGGAAAATGCAATCTTATGTTTCCAATTCCACTAATAAATTCCATGATGGAAATAAGCATTATCATCTCACGGGTAGAAATTGTGGGAAGTAGCATCCTAAGAAAATTATAAATAGAACTAGGAATTGCTTCAAATGTTGAATTTTAGGACATCTGGGTAAAAATTGATGAAGGTATTTAGAAAAATTTCACTAATATAGAAGATGAAATAATGGTTCAGATAAACTCTCTAACAGTGGTAAAGTGTTACAACTACAAGGAACATGGTAATTATGAGAACTGTTTCCCTAATCCAAGGGTTGTAAGAGGAAATCAATAAGAACCTCAAAGGAAGCACGGAAGAGATTATTCTATCAATACTACTAAAGAGGAGTCGGAAAAAATGTGTTGACATGTACACTAGTTATTAATTCATGAATATAAAACATACAATTTCATTATAGTTCTATAAATTCATTCATATGTTTCATTTTTAGTATAAGTATTCAAACACCATATAAAATATTAGAGGATAACATATCTGTGAGAATAGTGAATTGGTAAATTAGTGCATCTATGGTTTATAACTACTCCCCAGTTACATTTTTTAGACTGAACCTCCCCCGAAAATCTCTTCATACTTCATTTAGTAGAGTTTGATTTTATCATTGCCATGGATTGGCTATCTTTATACAAAGAAAAAATTAACTGCCCCGAATGGTAGATCACTCTTCGAATCATGAAGCATCTTACAATTATTTAAAATTGTAAAGAGGAAGATGTGTCTAGTTTAGAATCATTGTCTCAAGTGTGAATATTAATTCCTTATGAGAAGTCATTTCTTGATCAAATGATTGAGAAAGAGGAGAATATCATGATGGAAGACATGTCCATCATGAGGGATTACAGAAATGTATTCCTTAAATATTTGTATGGACATCCTCATAATCGATAGGTTGAGTTCTCAATTGATCTTATTTCTATATCTCTTCATATATCAATGAATCCTTATATAATGGACACCTTAGAGATGGAATAGCTGACGAAGTAGTTACATGAGAATTTTGAGAAGGATTTCATACACACGAGTTCATCATTATGGGGTGTTCCGATCCTCTTTCTCATGATAATGGATGTATCAATGCACCAATATATTTATTATCGTGAACTTAATAAAATAAAAATAAAGAACAAGTATCCCCTACCTCGGATAAATGACAAGTTTGACCTGATTCACGGGGTAAATTATTTCTATATGGTAGCCATTATATTGGTATATCACTAATTAAATGTGAGGAAAGAACATATTCCAAATAAAATCTTTTGAACATGGTATAGAAAAAATGAGTTCCTATTGATTCCCGTAGAGCTCACTAATTCTCCAACAATTTTCATGGATTTAAAGGAAAGAGTCTTTAGTGATTACCTTGACAAAGTTTTGGTAGTATTTTTTGATGATCTTCTGATATACTTCAAGAGTTAGGTGGAACATGAGGAGCATGTAAATACAATTCAAAAACTGTTTGACGATATAAGATATATAAAAGTATAATAAACATGAGTTCTGGATGGAGGAAGTATCATTTTTGGGGCTTGTTATCACCAGTAATGAGATATCTATGGACCCTTACAAGATAGTGGAAATTGAATAGTGGACTAGTACAACATATATAATATAGATCCATATAATTATTGGTCTATTCAGGTGTTATCTGTGATCTATGAATACCTTCTCATGACTATCAAACACAATGACCAAGCTAACTCAAAAGGGAGTGGTGTTTTTCTAAAACCAAGAATGTGAATTTTGTTTTAAGGAGTTGAAAAAAGGACTTATCACTAATTCAGTACTCACACTCCCCAGAAGTGGATAACTCTTTATGGAATATAGTGATGCTTGAAATAATTTATTAGTATATGTGCTAATGAAAATTGATAATGTGATAACCTAAAAACCAAGGCATCTGAAAATTAATGTGTAAAACTATACGATACATGATCTGTAGTTGGAAACATTTATCTTTTAGTTGAAAATGTAACCGAATTATCTCTATAGGGATAAGTGTGAAATATATAATGATAAAAAGAGTATAAAATATATAATCACACAAAAAGAGAATAATATATGCCAGTAAAGATGGATAGATCTTATCAAGTATTATGACTGCTTGTTCCACTAACATCCCGATAAGTCAAACAATGTGGAGAATGATCTATGTATAAAGGATCATGAATCTTAATTATTGTTTAGAATTTAAAATGATACAATATTATTACATTTTCAAAGAATAGACATGGGTATTATTAATGGAGCGTCATAATCAATACTTTCTCAAATGATTGGTCACCAATCATACAATGAGAAAGTAATGTTTGATCAAAGAAAAGATATGGAAATTCTGAAAAGGGTGAAAGCTATCAAAAATAGGAAATCCTCTGGGTTCAATATTGACAAGGATTGAGTCAGAAGATTTGGGTCACAATTATGTGTACCATCTGATCCAGAGATAATGACGTAGATTTTGAATGACACACATATCTCAACCTTTTCTATTCTCCCATTAAGAACAATGATTTATCGAGATCTCTGAGAGATGTTATGGTGGTAGAATATGATGAATGAGATTATTAAGTATACAAAAATGTTCCTGGTTTGTTAACAAGAGAAGGATGAATGACGGAAATCATAGGGTATGATGAAACCACTACCTATAAGAATATGGATGTGGGAGAAAATCATTTTGGACTTTCTCACTGGTCTTCCAAGGATAACTAGAGGAAACAATGCTATATGGGTCATTGCGGATCATCTTTCAAAGATATATCACTTTACCACAATTTATGTGGAGTTCTCATTGGATAAAATATCATAGATATTTTTCAAATAATTGGTACGGATTCCTGGAGCTCCATAATCTTTTAAATCCAATTGAGATACTATACTCACCTTAATCTTTTGTAAAATTCTGCTACATTCTCAAAGCACTAATCTAAATTTAGTACGACTATCATCCTCAAACTGATGGCCAATCTGAGCGATCAATTTCTACACTAGAATATATTTTGAGAGAATGTATTATCGACATAAAATGAGTATGGGACCAACATATTCCACTAGTTGAATTACCATACAAGAGTAGATCTTAATTGAGAATTTGAACGACACCATACGAAGTCCATTATGGAAAAAGGTACATAACTATAGTGTGTTTGGATGAAGTCTATGAACATAAGCTGTTGGGACCTGAAATGGTCGATGAAATGGTGGAGAAGGTGAAAACCAATTAGAATCATATCAAAGAAAACCAATGTCATCAAAAGTGTTATGCAGGCAATCTTTGATGATACCTTGAGTAAAAAGATGGATACAAGGTATTTCTACGCATATATCCCTGGAATAAGGTCTTGCGGTTTGGAAGGAAAGGAAAGTGATATCCTCAGTACATCATCCCCTTAGAGATCCTTGATCATGTTTTTGTTATGGAATATCAACTAGAAAATCCACCTACTATGTCCAAAGTACATGACATCTTCCATGTATCAATCGTAAGGAAGTAAATACTAGGCCCTTCACATGTACACTCTTCAGAGATTGTTTAGTTGGAGAATGGTATTTCTTATGAGGAGAATCCCATGAAGATCATGGCTCAAAAAGATAATGTTCTTTGTATCAAGAAAAATCACCATGTCAATGTACTATAGAAGAACCATAAGTACTAAGAGGAATCATGGGAACTAGAGGTGAAATTGAAAATAAAGTACCCATACCTCTTTATGTCTTAGATTCTAAAGAATAATTTTTATTGAAAATTTTCAGAAAGGGTTAATAATGTTATGACATAAAATTTTATCAATTGAAAATCATTTATTATAATTATTTCACACAATCACATTAAATAACAACACAACGAACATCAAAGTCATATATGACCATTAATCATACAATTGCCACTTCATTGATTTGAATTTCAAAAATCTGAGATACACGGTTGTGATCAATAAGATTTTTGGAGTATGATAAAGAAAACATATTTTTTTTGAATAGTAATATAGCCTCATGAAGATTAACCTACCATTATGAATAGTAATATGACCCTTATGTATAGTAAATCATATAAATGATTAGTAAATTCACCCATGAATTTATAAATAAAATTTAGGCAACTTATAGATATTAATACGACCATAGTAAAAGTTATTTTGATTTTCAACGTCATAAATAATTAATTAAAATTAATAGAATAATTTAAATGAAGATTTATTTTCCTAAATAGAGTTTATAAATAAAAATTTTTACTTCTTCTGGTTTTATGATATTTTTATAAGACCTTTTTAAATTTTTGACAGCATTATAAGATTTGTTATAGTATTAAAACATGTATTTTTCAAGTTTATTTTGAATTTAATTAAAATTAAAATTATTTATATTTAGAAAAAAAGTTTTTGAAGAATTTATATCATTATTGGAATTAAAACATCAAAATATCATTAGGGTTAATTTTACGGAAATTTCTAAAATGCTTGAATTTATTATCAATCGAGAAATACGATAATTTACAAAATAAGATATATACAATAATTGTTCAGTCATGGGTGATCAAGCACCATTGGTCCGAAATTACATGCACATATTAATATTTTTGGACTCAATAATAATAACTATTTCTTGTCTTATGGAAAAATAATAAAATAGTGATTAAAATATTATGAAAATCCTTCACCTCTCTAATATAAAAACCACCCACACTCCCTTATTCTATTAACTCCTCTCAGTCCTTGTGTATTCCCTAAACTCTTCACAAATATCTCCAAAATATCCTACCCTGCATTCAACAGCCATTGGTATCCTCAAAATTCTAAATCATCTCCCATTAATAGGTTCTCATGGAAGACTGAATCAAAAGGTAAATTACTTTTTTCATTTATTTTTCATTTTCATATCATTTTTATTTGTTCTATTTTCTTTCCTAACCTCTACTCATCCAATTGGTATGAAAACTCCACAAATATACATGTACTATAACGTTGTTATGCTATTGTTATAATCCAATATCATCCTTCCACTCTCATTTTTTATACGAAAGAAACTAATACACTGCCCAAGATGTGTTAATTAATCACATTCAAGGATTAAGAGTTATCAATTACAATTATCATCATAATTTATAGTGATGAAACATTTTTATAGTTGAACCAAACTAATAAATATGTATTTTATCTTATATGATTTATGGAAATCCTTTTCAAACATTATGTAAAATAATAATACAAAACAAGTAAATTTCGAGAAAATACATTAAATTAATCCAAGAGTTTATCATTAATGTTATATATAATGATTTATCAACACTCCAAATAACCAAAAAAAATTATAAACATTTATTTTTTATTATGATCACCAATTTCATATAACTTCCATTCTGTAAAACCATTATCATCATACATGTTCATCCATATATGATTATAAATGAACCAATCATTAAATCCAAGGAACCGAACGCTCACAAAAAATGATATTTATCATGTTAACTCATCAATAAGGAAATGGTTGAAATTAATATGGTTTTAAAAATTCAGTAACATTTATTTTAGGCTCTATAATTAATAAATAATGAATATAATTTGATTATTCAGGTCATTAAGACTAAGTGAAGAGCACTGTCAGACTTAAGGTAAGGGATCCTCTATTTCTCACATTTATTCAAGAATCTTGTCATTGTTATGTCCTTTTATGTTTAATTAAAAATGATGGGGTATTATTTTTCACCTAAACCACATTTCCCTAATTATGTATATAAGATGAGATCCCCATTTATATCTCATTAATACCTCCTTAATACACTCGATACCATGTTGATATTCTGTAAGGGATTCAACACGAACCTCCTTTATTCCATCAGGTTGTTGTATCTATATTTATAACCAATTGAATTGATTTTTTAAATTTCTGTACATATTACTAATTTGGTTTATAATCTACAAAATAGTGTATCAATATCCTTTCATCATTCTCTTTTAGGGATATATATGTTTTCAAATGATTTCCTCTTCAATACATCCTGTTAGGAAAACCCGTTTTAAGTGAACTTCCTGAATCCGTACCCAACATCAAGTGAAATCCAAAAAATGTTTAATTCCACAATTGTCTTTATAAAAAAACTATTTTTATTTTTAATATATTTTTGTATGACTAATATTCATTTAAAAAATATTATTCCCTTATCAATTTTAAAATCCTGGTAGTGTTTCCATTAAATAATACTAAAATTTTTTAATGCTTAAAATTCATCCAAACATTTTTTACATGTTTTCACTTCTATTTGAAATAAAATAAAATTAAATAATCCTGTTTTACATTATGAATGTCCATGTTTATTCTAATTACTTTCTTTCCTAGGCACTTTTATAATACTCCCATTCATTATGTTTTATGACATGATTATGATACCCATTTCATTCCACATGTGTCATTATGTTTATGAATATTTTTGTAACATTTTATATGTTGAAATAATATTCATGAACAGGTTAAGACCAGTGTGCATAGATAGAAATCAAAATCATTGGGTAAAGTTTATTCACATGAGTCATTATGTGAATCATTCTTAGTGGTTAGCCTTGACTCGTGCTACCATGTGAAACAGTCTTGGTGGTGTACATTGACTTGTGATCCTCTTTGTGAAAAAATCCTTGAATCATGATAAAGTCATGAATTATTTTGTTAAAACATTACTATTAATTCATGTTTATATTATCACATGTTTATAATTAAGGATTCTTTATATCATTTTATATCATTTTGTCATGATCTCTGTGCTATAGACTAATTCTTATGTTTGTTCCCTTACTGGGATTTTATCTCATCCCTTTTTCATATTATTTCTAGGTTATCATGTGAGGTAGTATGATCACAATGGATGTTAAGATATCGTTATGAAGATAAAATAATGGAATTTTTTATTTAGTTTCACGTTTTCAATTTTATGTACTAAGTATTCAATGACAATAGATTACATGATACCTGGATATTATTTTGTTGTTTTATTATTTGTATAATTATGTATTTATATGTTTAAAAGTTTACGGTCACTATAGAAAAGGTGGACGGGGATAAGTAAGAGATAAACGAAATAGAAAATTAGAATACTTAGCATGTTATGGTAAAAACTAAAGGAAAGAGTTTAGCTCAACCCAATAAAAGAGTGATAGTTGACTAATCCATACACAAGGAGCTCGAAATGGTAAAGAGATTACCTCCTCGTCGAGTCTTTTATACCATTGTAAGGAGAGTAGGCTCATCCAACCATGATAAGCTAGAAACAAAAATCATCTGGCATTCCCCGTGCATCTTCTTCCCTCCTTGAAGGAATGTAATTAAGACCCAAGGAATGGGTACTATAATAGTATATATATTAATATGATCGATCAAAGAAACCAAAACAATAGATATTAAGGGGACATATATCTCAATGTTCAGCCCAAGAATGATAGTAGACAATAGTTCATGTATAATCCATCTATAATGCTTGACACCTCATCATCTTCCCAGGAGTCTCATGTAAAGGGGGCACAAATCACTGCACCTAGATTCTATCTATTTTTGGAAATAATGACTCAACCACATTGATTTAAGTCACATCATAAGTATGCGTTCTACTAGAGAAATAACCGCTCAATCTTATGGGTACATAGGTACATCAAAACATGCCTCATTATGATTCATTGGAAAACACCACTACCCAGCCCCACTGGAGGGTAATCCTATAAGAGTAAATGGAAAACGAGACTGCCCATATCCACTGGAGGGTAATCCATAAAGTGTATAAACCAAAATGCACTTCCAATCCATACTGGTGGGTAATCCCGAAAGAGTAAACGCTGAATGCCACAATCCTGCCATGCGGGAATGTATGCACTGATTAGTCATTAGCAAATTCCACTACCAATCCAAACTAGAGGCTGATAGGATAGAGGGTAAAATGGTAATGCTCTTGGGATTATGAAAAAATGAGTACCATCACCACCATCATCAGACATTGCTAGATGATTTTTATTATAAGAACAAACAAAAATGTAACCTCAATTGATATTCCATTCATGTTCCCAAAAGTAATGAGTTCACGGATAAGGATATGCACATCCAAATAGGTCACACCATTGCACTCCGTGGGAAAGAACAAATGAGGTAGAGTATCCACAGACTCCAAATGTTCATCAGATGAAAATTTTTGTGTAATGATTCACTATGATCAAATGACATCCCTTGGGGACCATGATTCGTTCTAAAATGATATTGTGTGGACTGTGACGTTGTAATCCTTGTAGAAAAATAGAATAAATGGACTACTCATTCATCCAAAACTAATTCATAGTGAAAAATATGTATTTCACCACACTATCCCAGAACCAGGCTTCATGAGTCCCACACCGTGATCTTGATTTAAATATTGGAAATTAATGTCAGACATTTATCCTTGACATTAGGATCACAACACTGGTGACATAATGTCCATTGGAGGTATAAAGAAAACATTCTAGTGGCCCAAAGCATTAATAATAATAATATATTATTATTTGTAAATTTCTAGGACCTGATATGAAAAGTTGAATAAGGAACCCAACGTTACTCTCAAATTTTCCACCTTAAATACAAAATCACAATTCCACAGATCGCTCTCTAATATGATGTCATATGGATGAGTTACGAAAAATTAATGATTCTTCAATAATAATAATAACAAAAACAACAAAATAATAATAATAATAGTTATAATCTATTTTTTATGGACCCAAGTGACAAACATTAATTAAATATTCAACATCAATCGTTTATTGAACGTCATAAACCCAAGGTCACTCTGCCACAGAAAGATCATCAATCCAAATTTCCACGTTGATGTTGTGGAAGGTTCAATGTTTCCCCCAAAAAATTAATAATAATAGTATTTTTTCATGATTAATATGTGTTTTCGACATTTATCTAAGGAAATACATTTTTCCTCTTCACCTAGACATGCAGTTGATAACTGTAGTATCAAGAATTGATGTTGAGTATGCATGATACCATTGAATAGGGAATGTGAGTAATCTCATCCAACTGCAAGAGGCAAAACATGGAAATCAGATGGCATACCTCATGCTTCTGCACCCCTCTTATAACATCTGCATCCCCAAAACAGGCACTCTGTAACACGCAGTAGGGAAACTCCAAACAAAAGGAGTTCAAGCAAAAAAACTGCACAAGAAATTCCAGAACCTTCTCTAACAATACACTTCACAACACTTCCTTTAACACACTTATTATATGGACTCTTCTAACAAAACATGATACAACCCTCTTTTGTGGCATTGACTCAAAATTATGGTTTTTCTTTCATAAATAATGAATCTTTGTGGGGTAAGGTCCCCTCTTCTTCATGAATTCAATTCAATGTCGAAAAACACTGAAACAGGGTTAAACCAACCCCACATGTAACCCTAGTGAGACATCAAGCAAAGAGTAGCCAAAGGAAATGGTACTTCACATAGTGCCTAACAAGATATACATCATAAATTCTAAATGATTCAATATGTACCTCTTAATGTCTAATTATATATATAATCCTAGACATCTAATGCTTGTGGATATCCATGGAGCTAGATTCCAGCTTCTTAAGCCTGACGTGGGACACATAGTGGTTGTTGGAAGACATCTTAATGATTTCCCCCACCTCAAGATCATCCTCCTACTCAGCCAACACCACCTCTGTGGGAAACTCCTTGATCATGGGATTGTCTCTCCCATGGTGGTCCAATTGTTGCATACCTGGTGTTCTTAGCACGTTTGGTTGGGCAGTCTCATGCCATTTGACCACGTCCCTCACAATCATAATACCAAACATCTTTCGGAAGCCTTAGTGCATTGTGGTTTCCCCACTCTATAATACAATGTGCATAATCTTGGTCACAGAAGGATCCCATGTTCCGAGATTTGTGGCTCCTGACTACTCCAAAAAATAACTCAGCCCTAGTGTTCTTGGCGTCATCACTAGCTGTCTGAAATCTCTCTAATTGAAATATCTCCATCCCAAATGTCTAATCCAGCACCCAATAATATTTGGGGATGCCCAAGGGTACTATGAAAACCCAAATCTCTGAGAAGAGTCCACAATAAGACTTCAATGATAGGAATTATCCCACATGGATCATGTATAAAGTGTATTGTCAAAGGTTTGTGAACCTACGCGCATATTCAATCTATGTCATCCCTCCCAACTGAAATAGTAGGTGATCTAGAATTTGAACAGCACAAAAAAAGGATGGGTAATAATCTTAATGAAATTTTGATGGAAATCCTCCCATGAGTGTGCTGATTCATAGAATTAAAGTGTAATTGAGATCCAGCATCTCATAGGTGCTCTATCGAAAATTT
Source organism: Viscum album (assembly GCA_963277665.1). NCBI lineage: Eukaryota > Viridiplantae > Streptophyta > Magnoliopsida > Santalales > Viscaceae > Viscum > Viscum album. Next base: position 218,248,953 of record OY728155.1, read on the forward strand.
TGGATCCCATAGCCATAATATAATCTTTTAGTGTCTACGCAAGCCGGAAGAGGTGGACCACCCACTCTGGACAAACCTTTGATATATAAGTACCTAGTCTTAAAACATTACATAATCATGAATTAAATGAATAATTAAATAGAGGATAATTTCAGGTTGAGTGTTTTTGAGAATTAGGACATAACAATTACATCTCAAAAGATTACAAAGTAGACACTTCTACTAAGTTTCCATAAAATTAAAACTCTTAAAAAGAAACATGTCTACTTCCATGATTTAGATAGAATATCTTTCCATGATCCAATCCTTGATCATATTCATCTTCATATCCTGTGGAAAACATTTCAAAAACTTGGGATGAGCATAAAAATCCCAGTAAAGGTTACACAAAGAAAGAAAACTGTTATTTTTTCGAAACAATAAGTACATCATGAATACTTGATCATATGTAATACTTTTCAACTTTATGAATTAATAAATACTCTTTAATAAATAAAATATCATTACATACACTTTTGTAACCAACATATTACCATAAAACCCATATAAAGAAAACATAACATATAAAGGTAATTTGGGACATAAACTGTAACACCCCGAGATATTATGAAAAATATTATTTTTAATTTCATTAATGTCTTGTGTTGTACGCTACACCAACAGAAGCTTGCACAACACGCATCATTGATTGCCTTGCATTACACGCAATCGCGACCTTCCTCGATAGCGTGTGCAGTACGCAATACCGAGTTTCACTAAACAACGATATGCTATTAAAATATTATTAAAACTAGCCGTTATGAATAGTAATTACCACCTTTTAAAATTTCAGAAATTTTATCTCTCAAAAATGGACTTAATTTTTGGATTCAAAATATTGAAATTATCTTAGGGTGAAATTTTGGTACTTTTTGGATAACTTTCATATTCTGATGAATAGTGAAAATTACAAAATTTTAATTAAAAACAACTTTTTTAATCAAAATAATTAATAGTGACAAATTATTAATTTGAGTGGTTTTAAATTATATTTAGAATATATTTTTACAATTTAATACAATTTTGGTCATTGGATGTAATTTCACATTTAAACGAGACATAAACAAGTGTCAATCTTTTGATAGTTATTATTTCTTAAAAACACGCTATATGTTTTGACGACAGAAATTAATTTTGAAATTAATTAATGTAACTAATATGTTTTGAATTTGGTAAAATTGAAATCATTTTTTAATTCATAATATCAAATATAGCTTAGGCCTAATTTTTTGTATTTTTCTGAAAACTTTCATTTTTTGATGAATAGTGAAACCACTAAGTGGTAGTTAAAAAACTGAATTTTTCATAAAACATAATTTTACCACTTCTGTGAGTAGAATTTTGAAAATCTGAGAGACACAGTTAATATCAAGGACTAAAATGTGGTTCAATGAGATGAAAATAATTTTTGGTGAATTGTACCTTTTAACTTTTTTACCATGGTTAAAAGTAAATAGGGTAATTAAGGGTAAAAATGATATTATTATTACCTTAACACATGTCCTAATTATATTGGATAAGTGTAATTCGACCAAAAACAACCTTAGGAATAAAATATGACCATTTAAGCACACATGGATTAGATTAGGACATTTATTATTAATTTATTTTAAGAAGGGTTAAAATAGTTAAAATCAATGTTTAATAAGTAAATCATTTTTAATATAGGGTTATACATATGATAAATTCGACTAGAAATATTAATTAGAAAGATGAAAATATTTCTTACTTAATTATATTTTATTTGTAATTTTTAAACATTATATAATTTAATTTATTTTTGACACAACAATGATACAGTAATTATCTTATTAATGAAATATTGACATAATTGATGTTATAAATACGCAAATAAATGAAATCTGAGAGTTTTTTTGAATTACACTAATTTTATAGGTTAATATGACATGTTATTATTGATTTTATTTACTTTTTTCGAACTAATCATTCTGTTATGATTATTAAACAAATCAGTTACCAAATAGTGTCAAAATTGACGTAAAATAGTTTTTTAAAAAAATATTATATTATTAATTGTTATTATATTCCTAAAAATATAAGGTTAGGCCAAATGACTTAAATAAGGTTATATATATTAATAATAAACAACTTGGGGTTCGTTTGGCTTGTTATAGTATGTTTATTAACCTTATAGTGTGAGAACACAAAAAGACATGAAAAAAGTAAAATTATCTAACTTAAAGTTAAAACTAACTTATAAGGATAAAATAGTAATCTATACTTGTCAAAATTCTTTTGGATGATAGGGTTTAGACCCATCCCCACCATATATTAGAAATAACTCAATTTGGAGATATTAAAAAATGAATTTTACTTTATAATAGAATAATATTTTTAGTTATTTCAAAGGTGCCCCTCTCCTCCCTTATAAAAGGGCACTTCCTCCCTCTCTTCCTCACACCACATTGAGCCTTCAAGCTCGTCCAACCCCTTCCAATTTCTCCTCTACACATCCATAGAGACATAATAGAGGTCCTGGTCTTCTTTAATGTCCAATTTTAGTCCCCTAAGAGGAGTTATCAAAGAGGCGCTTCAAAGAAGAGGTAATGTCCATTACCGATTCTTTCACCTTTATTTCTTCTTCCACTTCTTCTTCTTAGGTTGTTTCATTATGAAGTAATAACATCAGTATCAATAATATACGGATATGTTATTATAAGTATGAAACAACCCTATTTCACCATCTATCCATCCTACGGAAAATGAAATCACCACGCGTGTGTACGTACAGAATACCGTCTACACGCCGTGGTGTAATCTATTTTCAACCACCACCTTACTTGGATGGGTATAATGGTGTAAATAATGACTATATATGATTATTTTAAAGTTATATTGATTCTGAAATAGTATATATATACTCCAATAAAATTACACAAACATGGGAGCGATATCATCGCTCGTGCGTACGTATGGAATACCGTCTCCACGATGTGATGCGACTCATTCTACATGATCATCATTGCATAATGATTATATAAATGAATAGAAATAATTAATATGATATATATTACCATAATACCATTCTAGAAATGTGTTATCTATAGCCTAAAAAGAAGAATAAGAATTTATACGACAAAACACGCATAAGAACAAAAAGTAATAAACACCCGAATAACAAGTAATAATGAAATATTACCGATAAGAAGCTAAGAATATGATCATATATGATATCATAATAATATGTATGATTCTAGAATAAGTCAATAACATTATTTAAATCATTACACGGGGGGTTCAGACAGTTACAATGCAAATTAGACCTAAGGTAAAGGATAATTGTGCAAATCTCATTTTTATCCGAGATTGCTTATTCGTAGGTATTTACTGGGGTTATTGCTATCATCCATGTCCATTATTTATAAAAGTGTATTCATGTATTTTTAAAGTCCTTTTTACCCATTTTTACTTTTACTACATGGTATGTAAGGAATCTTTCTTTTTTTTACGTTACGAGGTACTTCTTGACTTTTTCGGAAAAAGTACGAAAAGAGTGTTTTTTTAACTTATATGGCACGAACGGATTTTTACGGTTTTATAAATCCTTATTTTCATGAAGCTTCCTCCAAAATATTTCATGACTATTTTCAAAAAATATCTTTCTTTTAAAATTGCATGACGTTTTGTGAAAAGAAATTGATTTTGAAGAAGAAAGGATATTTTCCTCAAGAATTCATTACAAGTGTTTTATCAAAACCATTTTCCATCTAAGATGAAATTATTTCATATGTGTATGTATCAAGTGTAATGTCTCTATGATTGACACGGTTTCACTTTTCTTATTATGAAATGATATCCATTTCTTTAATATGGATTATGTGATGATGGGATGATGTTTATGAAACCCATTCTATTTATTCGGTTTTTATGAATGATGTATGTTTAATTTTTGGCACAAGTAAAAATGATTTCATTATGAGATGGGTGGAACATATATCTCCCTCCAATGCATTGGGTAATCATTTTATATCTCATGAGATAGACATGGCTGGACCAGTAATTTAATCCGGTTCAGTGTTACAGGACTGAAACGAGGAGTGAACTCGATTCAGAATGGGACTTTGTCCACTAAGATGGTCTTGGAAGCAATGCCTTGGCTACTATGGAAATCATTACATGTGCTTAATGGATGCCACAATTATATGTTTTATTCCCATGTTATTTTTTCATTCTTAATGTTTCTTTATGATTAATGCCTTACGTACTTCCATGTTTTATGACATTTCTCAATCTTTTGATGTTTAAACATTATGTTCTTGTTTTTAAGTTCAAATGTATAGGGTATGTTTTATTTTATACATGCTTACCCATACTGAGCATTTGAGCTCACCCTTTTTATGTTTTATTTTCCCCAGGATATAAAGAAAGGTTTTAGGTAAGAAAAAAAGGGGGAGATCTTTATGGGAGATGTTGAAGATCTTTCACCACGATTAGAAGATTACGTTCCATGTTTCCAAAGACACTAAACTATTACGGTCTGTGTGTCTGTTTTTTGTTATGTATTATGTTTTCCACAAAATTAATGTAATGTCCCTGTACATCAAGCTTCGTGTCTCTACAGTTGGTATCAGAGGAAAGGTTTAGTCAACCATTGGAAACTAGGATGCGGAAATGTTAGTGAGATCCCTAGAGATATTTCTAAGGTATGTCTAGGGATGTCCCTAAGGTTAAGTATACGTATAGGTTATAGTCCTAGAAGTACACTAACGATCATAGAATTAAACCTAAGATGTTAGATATTGAAGGTACTCCCTCTTTATTATGTTGTTTTCACTAGTATGATTTTTGCCTCTCACACTATTCTTTTTGGGTTTTAGATGATGGATGGAACCCGAAGGAACCGTGTTGATAAATGCAATGGACAATGCAATGATTGTCCTCCTGAACAGAAAAATGTTATGGGAGATGGAGTGAAAAATCTTATTGCTATACTTGCACAAGCTATGAATCATTCTGGAATTCCAAATGAGCAGAGAAGGGAACAATATTCTATTGAGTCCTTCATGAGGCAACATCCACCTTCTTTCAGTGGGCCTTATGATCCACTTGTTGCTGAACAATGTATCAGTACCACTGAAAAGATATTTTCAGTTCTTCAATGTTCAGAACATGAGAAAGTCATCTTAGCAGTATATAATTTGGAAGGTGAAGCTGATCAATGGTGGAATCTTATCAAGAATACGAGGCCAAGAGATGAAATTGAGTCTATGGAATGGGACGAGTTCAAGAACTTATTTTTCAATAACTACTTCCCTCATATTCTTCGAACAAATATGGAGAAGGAGTTTCATGAACTAAAGAAAAAGGATGATGGATCTGTTGGTGTATACGAAGAATATTTTACAAGGCTTTCATGGTATGCATCTGTCTTTATCGTCCAACCTGAATGTAAAGTTGATCGATTATTCAGTGGCTTAAAACCAAATCATTGAAGGGAATTAACTATAAGAGACTTCAGTAGCTATGAAGAAATTTTGCGTTGTGCAATCAAGGTTGAAATGGAAGTTGGTGTTACTTATCCATCTAGTAGTTTTGACAAGAAATGAAAGATGAAGTTCAAGATGAAATCTCAGAATAATGGTGAAAAGAAGATGAATGTTTCCTTATGCTCACAGTGTGGAAAGAAGTATGGTGGAGATTTTCTTAAAGGGACTAGAAAATGTTTTAAGTGTGGAAAATATGGTCATCGAGAAGCTGAGTGTCGAAGTAATCGAAAAAGGGTTTCTAATGATGTGAATAAAGATAAGACTATAGAGAACACACCACCAACTCTTCAATGATTTAAGTGCAAGGAAATGGGGGATTATGCTAATAAATTCCCTAATCCAAGCGTTAGTGATGATCGACATGAGAAAACACTTAAGGAAAAGGATAAAGGGATGTCACATGCGATCACCATTGGTGATGTTGAATATGACAACGATGTGGTGGAATGATTAAGTGTTTATGTAATGGGATTCCAAAATAATGTTGTATATAGTATCGTGGAATATTGGAAAATTTATGTATTGGTCTATTGTGGTTTTCAATAATTTTATGGTACTGGTAACCATGGAAAGTGATTGAGATATTATTGGAAAAAAGATGATATGCGCATAATGAAGGGAAAACAATAAAATGAAATGTTTGACAGTATTCATGAGCTCATGACTGATATAATGAAATAGTTATATCATGGTTTGAGGTTTTGGTATGTTAAAAGATTTAACTTTTAACAGCACTCATGTTTTCTCTAAGATTCAATTGGTATTCATTTTTCATGAGAATACATGATTAAGGCCTTAGAATGTTTGGAATGTGACCAAAAAGACATATCTGATGATATACGGGGATCAACGATGGTATTAACATGCTTGTTATATGAACTCTTTGGTAATCGTTTTCACTATAATATGAGATTGGACAACAGTATTTTGGATAAGCCTAAAGATTGTAAATGATTATGTTGGACATAAGTTAGTATTGTTTAAGGATATATATATTTTTGATATTATTGTTGGGATGTTATAGTAATGTAGTTTTAGAAAAAGGATAACCTGCAGGACGGGCGACAGCCCATCGCGTCGGACAAGGCTGTGGGAATCAAACCCACAACCAAAGTGTGACTGGCCTTTATCGCCTACCACTGTCCTACAGGAATTCCCTGTTTAGTAGAAATAGTTGTATTATATTAATCAGTATGATATATGAATTATAAGTCAATTTTAGGAACCATATATGATTAATCTCACTATATATGGACTTATGTATTTTTTTATAACTTTTCTAACCTTTTTTTGAGACAGATGGAATGACCCATCATTCTATCACATGATCTACTAACACATCTTGAATGACAAATTCAACTTCATTTATTTAAGAGATGAAGTGGAAATTGTCCAAAGAACGACCAACGGTGAGACTATACCAAAATAACAAAAGTATTTCTTCTAATTCCAATTTCATCAACTTTAGGGAAATGATCTTGAAAACCAAAAATATTGTCCTAGTGCTCTTATATCTGATGAATTAGATGGTAACATAGATCGTCATATTTTTATGGCTTTGTGATTTCTGGATTTTCCATAGCCATGTTCGCTACCACTCTCAATCAGAACATGATTGTTAGATTTCTCTTCCATATCCATATTTTCACCTATGTGGAAACCCAGTGATTAGTTAATATGGGTAACCGTTGCGTTTCATACTTTTGTTTTTAAACATTGGTTTTTGTATTCCTTTTTACGATGTGGTTTTCTATTAAATAAACTTTCGAGTATTAAACCATTTATAACCCCGACGAATTTCGAGGGAGAAATTAACTTAGGGTGAAATTTTGGTACTTTTCGGATAACTTTCATATTCTGATGAATAGTGTAAATTACTTAATTTTAATTAAAAACAACTTTTTTAATAAAAATAATTAATACTGATAAATTATTAATTTGAGTGGTTTTAAAGTATATTTAGAATATATTTTTACAATTTAATACAATTTTGGTCATTGGATTTAATTTCACATTTAAACCAGACATAAACAAGTGTCAATCTTTTGATAGTTATTATCTCTTAAAAACACGCTATTTGTATTGATGACGAAAATTAATTTTTAAATTTATTAATGTAACTGATATGTTTTGAATTTGGTAAAATATACATCATTTTTTAATTCATAATATCAAATATATCTTAGGCCTAATTTTTTGTATTTTTCTGGAAACTTTCATTTTTTGATGAATAGTGAAACCACTAAGTGGTAGTTAAAAAACTGAATTTTTCATAAAACTTAATTTTACCGCTTCTTTGAGTGGAATTTCGAAAATCTGAGAGACACAGTTAATATCATGGACTAAAATGTTTTTCAATGAGATAAAAATAATTTTTGGTGAATAGTAACTTTTTACTTTTTTACCACGGTTAAAAGTAAATAGGGTAATTAAGGGTAAAAATGATATTATTATTACCCTAACACATGTACTAATTATATTGGATAAGTGTAATTCGACCAAAAAAAAACTTAGTAATAAAAATATGGCCATTTAAGCCCACTTGGATTAGATTAGGACATTTTTATTAATTTATTTAATGAAGAGTTAAAATAGTTAAAATCAAAGTTTAATAAGTAAATCATTTTTAATATAGGGTTATACATATGATAAATTCGACAATAAATATTAATTATAAATATAGATCGATTTCCTACATAATGATATTTTATTTCTAATTTTTAGACATTAAATAATTTAATTTATTTATGACACAACAAAGATGCAATAATTATCTTATTAATGAAATATTGACACAATTGATGTTATAAATACCCAAATAAATGAAATTTGAGACTTTATATGAATTACACTAATTTTCTAGGTTAATATGACATGTTATTATTGATTGTATTAACTTTTTTAGAACTAATAATTCTGTTATGGTTTTTTTCAAAATTCAATTACCAAATAGTGTCAAAATTGACGTAAAATAGTTTTTTAAACAAATATTATATTATTAATTGTTATTATATTCCTAAAAATCTAAGGTTTAGCCAAATGACTTAGATAAGGTTATATATATTAATATTAAACAACTAGGGGTTTGTTTGGCTTGTTATAGTTAGTTTATTAACCTTATAGTGTAAGAACACAAAAAGACACTGTAAAAGTAAAATTATCTAACTTAAAGTTAAAACTAAATGATAAGGTTAAAATAGTAAACTAAACTTGTCCAAATTCTATTGGATGATAGGATTTCGACCCATAACCACCTTAGCTTAGAAATAAATCAATTTGGAGCTATTAAAAACCGAATTTGACTTTATAATAAAATAATATTTTTAGTTATTCCAAAGGTGCCTCTCTCCTCCCTTATAAAAGGGCACTTCCTCCCTCTCTTCCTCACACCACATTGAGCCTTCAGGCGCGGCCAAACCCTGCCAATTTCCTCTCTCCACATCCCTAGAGACATACTAGAGGTCATTTTCTTCTTGAAAGACCTATTTTATTTCCCTAAGAGGAGGTATCAAAGAGGCGCTTCAAAGAAGAGACAATGTCTGTTACCGATTCTTTCACCTTTATTTCTTCTTCCACTTCTTCTTCTTAGGTTTTTTCCTTATGAAGTAATAACATCAGTATCACTAATATAAGGATTTGTTATTATAAGTATAAAACAACCCTATTTCACCATCTATCCATCCTATGGAAAACGAAATCACTACGCGTGTGTACGTACGGAATACCGTCTCCACGTCGTGGTGTAATCTATTTTCCACCACCACCTTACTTGGATGGGTATAATGGTGTAAATAATGACTATATATGATTATTGTAAAGTGAAATTGATTCTGAAATAGTATATATATACTCCAATATAATTCCACAATCATGGGAGCGATATCATCGCTCGTACGTACGTACGGAATACCGTCTCCACGATGTGATGCGACTCGTTCTACATGATCTTCATTGCATAATTATTATATAAATGAATTGAATGAATTAATATGATATATATTACCCTAATAACATTCAGGAAATGTTTTATCTATAACCTAAAAATAAAAATAAGAATTTATTTGACAAAACACGCATGAGAACAAAAAGTAATAAACACCCGAATAAAATGTAATAATGAAATATTACCAATAAGAAGCTAACAATATGACCATATATGATATCATAAAATAATTATGATTCTTGAATAAGTCAATAACATTATTTCAATCATTATACAGGAGGTTCGGACACTTACGAAGAAAATCGGACCTATGGTAAGGGATAATTGTGCAAATCTAATTTTTATCCGAGATTGCTTATTCATAAGTATTTACTGGGCTTATTGCTATAATCCATGTCCATGATTTATAAAAGTTTATTCATGTATGTTTGAAGTCCTTTTTACCCATTTTTTACTTTTACTACATGGTATGTAAGGAATATTTGTTTTGTTTACGTTACGAGGTACTTCTTGACTTTTACGGAAAAAGTACGAAAAGAATGTTTTTTAACTTATACGGCACGAACGGATTTTTACGGTTTTATAAATCATTATTTTCATGAATATTCCCCCAAAATATTTCATGACTATTTTCAACAAAATCACTTTATTTAAATATTGCATGATGTTTTGTGAAATGAAATTGATTTTGAAGAAGAAAGGATATTTTCCTCAAGAATTCATTACAAGTATTTTATCAAAACCATTTTCCATCTAAGATTAAATTATTTCATATGTGTATGTTTCAAGTGTAATGACTCTATGATTGACATGGTTTCAAATTTCTTATTATTAAATGTAATCCAGTTCTTTTATATGGATTATGTGATGATGGGATGATGTTTATGAAACCCATTTTATTTATTGGGTTTTTATGAATGATGTATGTTTATTTTATGGCACAAGTAAGAATGATATTATTATTGGATGGGTGGGACCTATATCTCCCTCCAATGCATTGGGTTAAAATTTTATATCTCTTGATATAGACATGGCTGGAAGGGTAAGTTAATCCAGTTCAGTGCTACAGGACTGAAACGAGGAGTGAACTCGATTCAGAATGGGACATTGTCAACTAAGATGGTCTTGGCAACAATGACTTGGCTACTATGGAAATCATTACATGTGCTTAATGGATTCCACAATTACATGTTTTATTACCATGCTATTTTATTATTATTAATGTTTCTTTATGATCAATGCCTTACGTACTTCCATGTTTTATGTCATTTCTCGAGATTTTGATGTTTAAACATTATGTTCATGTTTTTAAGTTCAAATGTATAGGGTATGTTTTATTTTATCCATGATTACCCTTACTAAGCATTTGAGCTCACCCTTTTTATGTTTTCTTTTCCCCAGGATATAAAGAAAGGTTTTAGGTAAGAAAAAATGGGGGAGATATTTATGGGATATGTTGAAGATCTATCACCACGATTAGAAGATTACGTTCCATGTTTCCAAAGACAATAAACTATTACGGTCCTTGTGTGTCTGTTTTGTTTATGTATTATGTTTTCCGCTAAAGTAATTTAATGTCCATGCATGTCAAGCTTCAGGTCTCTACATAAACATACATAAATGGAATAACCATATAGTTGAATTCTGCACATATCACTAAATAGAATAGCCATACGACCGACTTCCATACCCAATGACTTGGAGGTTATAACATAACCACCCATCCTGGAAACGTCGTTGTCTCCATGTATGTTAAAAAGAATCATACTTTTTGTCATTTAGTAAAACGCTTCTTAGAAAAAAGATTACTTTTGAATAAAATCAAATTTCAACGGGGTTTATACACTGTATAAAATAACATTGTGTATAAAACAAAATATGTCTCAATGAAAGGAGATTGAGATGATGTCCTTTACAAAGACGGTGTCCTTAGATTAAGGATCAATCAATTACTTAATTATGTGTGACAAAGATAAATACCCCAAATATAAGTGTATATTAAGAGTAAAACAATCAAAGGATATCCACAGATATTCATAGAATGACATAATCAATAATTATATGTTTAACCCAATGAATTGAAATTGGATTAAAAAGTTCCCTTGCAAATATTCTATAGCCAAATGATGTCACGTTAAACATCCGAAAATGAGATGATGATAGATATAAAGGGTTTCTCATCACGTGAACATAAAATTTATATAAATAATGATATATAATAACATATCCCAACATAACAAGATGTATCATGAATCTCATGTGAACAAAAAGTGAGATAAAAACCCCTTACCACGTTGTAATCAATGATGTCGTATGACCAAAAGATAATAAGAACCAAATGAATCACAAAATACCATGAATATAAATATAATCATGATAATATATATCAAATGTAAGTACACAATACACGACATGAAATAAATAATTGGTGACCAATGGACATCTCCCGGAATAAAAAGCGAGATTTGATGTCCCCTTACGAAACATTGGCAGCCTAACGACGCCACATAAAACATACAGAAAAGGATTGATGAGATCAAATAGGGTCCCTAATCCTATGAAAATAAAAAATACAATATGCGTAATAAAAAATAATGACCCCCAACTTAAAAAAAGCGGAGCATTAATGAAATGATGTAACAGAGAGAACTTAAAAAGAAAGAGAGAGGTAGGATCCCTTACCTCAAGTCCGACTTATCTTGTTCGTTTCATTATATTCTTGTATAATAAACTTTAGACAATTTATAATTTCTTAAGGACCTAATTTAAAGTCTATTATTCAATTCATATAACATATTATAATGTTAAAATAATTATTTAATTATGTGAGTTCATATCAGACGTTTTTTTCGATGCTCGGTACATGAGTCAAAAATGAACTTGTTTAAAAAGAATTGTCCATGTAGATATAATTACATCATCTCCAGAATAGTATTAATGATTGAAATATCCTATATATATAGCATAAATTAATTTTATACAATTTCATAACATTTGGAGATAGAAAATTAAAGGCACCGTTCATGGAGACGGTAGGCCGTATGTACGCATTAATGCTACTTTCATTTATTTTTCATATTAATGGAATTAAAACTAAAAGATAGATATATATATATATAATAATTCCAGAATAATAAATATGTTATATAGGTTACATATGTTCATTAATTTCATTATTTATACATTACATGTATTTCATGAACGAGTCACATCACTTGAGAGGGTGGTAGTCCACACTTCCTCGTGTGAAATTATCACATTTGCACAACATGAAAAGCAAAAGGTATGTCTTAAATATAAAATACATAATACTATAGATAAAATAAATACCATATTTATCATATTTAAAATTCAGTGACATCATAATGGCCCTCATGAGAGGTGGTAGGATATAATTGAACAATCATCGTTTCGTGATGTAGTAAGTCCCCATCCACGGAAACAGTATGTTATTTAACCATTAGATATAGGTTTATGTATGTGTATCTCTAATACATCTCATATAAACATCCTAGTATATTTAACATACAGTTTTGGTAATGAAATAAATTAATAAAAAGAGTTTAGGTGGTTGGAGAAGAAAAATAATACAAAGGAACATAAGGGAATACATTACCTTTAAATCGGGTAACTCCCCTTGGTTTGAACAAAAAGGGTTTCTTGAAAGATTTCGGCCTAAGGTAAGACATATAGATTTAAGAGAGGTTTGTTGAGAGACAATAGGATTAGGTTTTGGTTGAGAAAATCGCTTGAGAGGTGTGTGTAAGGGTGTAGAGGTGGGGGACTTTAATAAGATGGAGGAGGGGCACTTTTGAAAGGTCATGAAAGGTTACATTATTATGAAATTATTTTCTTATTTTAAAGGTCCCAAAGTGATATTTTTCTAGGGTAAGGTAATAAGGGTTCTAAATCCACCGATCCAATTAGTTTTAGACAATTTTATGTCTTGGATGTTTCCTTATCTTTTCATTTTATTTAAATCGTTCATTAATGAGGTAATCGATGCACCATTATGGTGTCATAAATAAATTTATTTATATAATGTCTAAAAATAATAAACAAATAACAATGATGTAGGAATTTTTTTTATATTTCTAATGAATATTTATAGTCAAAAATATAACTTATATAACCCCAAGTAAAAATTGTTTTAGTAAAACAATACATGTTTGTGAGATTTTTATTTTAACATTAAATAAAAAGTTATTAATGACATTTTCTTATCCAAGTGGCTCCATGGGGTCCCCATGTTGACCCATGGATTGTTTTGGTCGGTAATGACTCATCCAATAAGGTTAGGACATGTGTCAAGGTAATTTAATATTATAAATACATTATTTTTACCTTATATTACACTAATTACCTCTAATCGTGATTAATAAAACTCAAAAGATACTATTCACCAAAAATTATTTTCATCCCATTGAAACAAATTATACTTACTAATGAAAACCATGTATGTTTTATTTTTGAAATTCAAATCACAAAAGTGGTAAAATTTCATTTAAACGAAAAATCTGTTTTTTAACTACCACTTAGTGGTTTCACTATTCATCAAAAATTGATGTTTATCAGAAAAAACCAAAATTTCATCCTAACCTATATTTGATATTCCGAATTAAAAAATGATTTCCATTTCAAAAAATTCATAACATATAATTTTCATTAATTAATTTTATAATGAATTCACTCTGTCAAAACAAATAGCGTGTTTTTAGTAAATAATATCTATCAAAAGATTGACACTTGTTTATGTCCAATTTCAAAGTCAAATTAATTCCAATGACCATCATTGGATTAAATTGTAAAAATATATTTTAATTACATCTTAAAACAAATTTTAAAGTTAATCTAAACATATATATAAATTACACTGAAAGATGATTTTGAATTAAAATACAACATCTTTCACTATTCATTAAAAAATGTACTTTATCGGAAAAATACAAAATACATACACAAAGTAGATTTTGATGTCCCGATTCTAATAAATAATTTTATTTGGTCTAATATATAGTATAATAGTGACAAAAAATATATTTAATGAGGGTTTTCCATCAAAAGGCGATAAATATACCTTTTAGTAAATATTAGAGTATTTATGCTTAAAATTGTATTCATTCGCATTTTAAGCCTATAACATTTAAGAGTAAAAATATTTAACAAAAATTTATAATAATTTGGTAGTTAGTTCTATTCATTCCTTTCATTATAATGACTGTACATTAACTACCATTTAAAATAATATTATTTTATTATTAGTGTGCAATGTAAGATTTCAATGAATCTTGTTGTTGCGTATTGGGTATGCCATCAATCATATCATTACCATTAAAGTAATATTAAAATTTTATTCAAAAATATTGATAAATATGAAAATATCATTTTCTTTATTTACCTGGGATGTTACATCCTTTCCCCCTTTTGGGAATTGCGTCCTCGCAATTTTAAAATTGGGCTCGAAAACATCATTGAAATCCCCACATCGGAAAATGAGTTAATTAAACTATCACATTAATAGAATGAATGAAAAGTAAGAAGGTCACCTAAGACAACAGATACTATGATTCCATGAAAAAATGGATATGTAGGAGATAACAAACCATCAACTTCTAATGGAGAGTGATGGGAAACTATGACTCGGTGAAAGTTAACGACCATAAAATCACAAATTTGTGATGGGTAAAATGGTATTTGATTCCCCAGTAGGAAAAGTTAAGAGACAACTTTTTTGTTTTAAGTTACTTTTCATTTAGGAATTTATTTATGAGATTAACTAAAACATAATGAATCATACTTAATTGTCGTGTAGACTTTCATCCCTTACTAGATTTCTTACACAAACCCATATTTTCTCAAAAAAGTGAGTATTTTGGATGACTTGTTCACATTAAGAGTGTTATAATCAACATATAGACAATCACCAAATCCAAAAAAGATAACTATATATTTCCTATGTCTTTAGACCTTAACCAAGACCATAATATTTAGTATAAGTTCAGTTAATCCAAAAAAAAGATAATATTTTACAAAAATAAAAATTAATCATACTCTACATAATTTGTTAAACAACCCAAAGGTCAAAAATGACCATTCAATTCAAAATATCCCTTAAAATTATTCAAAAATAAACCAAACTATGATTGAAACCCAAATATCTGAAGTATTTAATCACATAGTCTTCCACGGTAAATCTTAACATTTATCTCCAAATAACATCATTTACTCTTAAAGACTTATACTCAAAAGTAATTAACCTAATCACATATCTTCCATGATAGGTTAATAATTTCCTTAGATAACCCAAAATAAACGTATTCCTGATTCTTAAGATTATCAAACTAAAAATAATTAGTCGTACTAACCTAGGACTTCACGTAGTCCAGTGGTAGGCGATAAATCCCAGTCGCGCTTTGGTTGTGGGTTCGATTCCCGTAGCTTCGTCCGACGCGACGGGTTGTCACACGGTCTGCCTCTTTTCCTTTTTCCAATACTATATAATTCATAAAACATTCCCCAAATAGATATAAAATCCTCAAAAATAACCATAACATAATTTATCCTCATGTTTATCTCATGCATTTCAATTTCCATCATAACATATAGTAACCCATAATTACATCAAAATTAAGGATCATATAAAAACTAATGGTTACCTTTATAATTATTACATGAACTTCCACATAGATTTGGTTCTCTCAAACATGATGCATTATAGAACTCACTAAGGTTCAAGTGGTTAGTCATGATCCTGATAGTTGGTTGAGAATAACCATAAGAGTTCTCATTGTAGCTCGAATATCATTAAGTTGTTCTTTCAAACAACCGTCACAGTTTTCTTCACATCCACTATTACTTTTGTTCATGATAGATCCTGCCATTTACTAAAACCAAAAAAGAAATATTGATTATATCATTAGAACCATCATATAATATCTTATAATGAGGGAAAATACTAAGATATAATTATTCATGTTATCTTAAACTCATTTACTTTGTCTAAAACTATGACTCTTTCTGAAATCCTAACCATTATTATAATGTCACTTGTGCTTAATGAGTACCATAACCTCTAATGTTATCTAAACCGAAATTTGATACCAACTATAAGTACCCGACCATAAAACATTACATAATCATGAATTAAATGACTAATTGACATGGAGGATCTTTTCAAGTTTAGAGTTTTAGAGAATTAGAACATAACTATTACATCTCAAAAGATTACAAAGTAGACACTGCTACTATGTTTCCATAAAATAAACAATCTTAAAAAGAAACATGTCTAGTTCCATGATTAAGATATATTGTATTTCCATGATCCCATCCTTGACCCTATTCAACTTTATGTCCTGTGGAAAACATTTAAGAAACTTTGGATTAGCATAAAAATCCTAGTAAAGGATACACAAAAGAAGGAAAATTGTTAGTTTTTCAAAAAAATAAGTAAATCATGAATAATTTATCATAAGTAATACTTTTTAGATTTATGAAGTATTATATACTCTTTACTAAATAAAAGATTATTACGTACCCTTTTGTAAGAAAATGATTAATATAAAACCCATATAAAGAACAGATAACATATAAAGGTAACTTTGGACATAAACATACATAAATGGAATAACCATACGGTCAACTTCCACACATATCACTAAATGGAATATCCATACATCTGACTTCCATACACAATGCATTGAAGGTTATAACGTAACCACCCGTCCTGGTATTCACGACACCACCCGTCATTTGGTTTATCATGTAACCACCCCTCAAATGCCCGAGTACCATTATAAAATCATAACACATAAAAAAATATAAAAGAAAGAAAACATTTCCACATGTCAATAACAAAATATTGAAATATAAAATCAATTATAAAAACCATTTTCAATACCAAAATACATAAAGTAGTATATGATTTTCCTTTTAAAAAAATTACATTTTGTTATGGAATCCAAAGATCAAATAATACAAGTGGCAGTAGAAAGGTCGTTGTCAACGCATACGTTAAAAAGAAACATGCTTTTTGTCATTTAGTAAAACGCTTCATAGAGAAAAGATTCATTTTGAATAAAAGTAAAAGTCAAAATGGGTTTATACACCATATTAAATAAATTTGTGTATAAAACATAATATTTCTCAGTGATAGGAGATTGAGATGAAGTCCCTTACAACGACGACATCCTTAGATTAAGGATCAATAAATTACGTAATTATGTGTGAAAAATAAAAATACATCCAATATAAGTGGATATTAAGGGTAAAAAAAATCAGAGGCCATCCACACATATTCATAGCATGACATAATCAAGAAGTTGAGGTTTATCCCAATGAATTGAAATTGGATTATGAAGTTCCCTTGCAAATATTTTATAGCCAAACGGCGTCACTTTAAACTTCATAAATTGGGATCATGAGAGATAAAAATGGAATAAAATCACTTGGAAATAAAATTTACAGAAATAATGATTTATAAGAACATATCCCTACATAAGAAGATATAAATTAAAAGACCTAACAAAAATAAGTCTTTTAAAAAGAGGAGGGTGAAAGTTTCCCTTACCGATTTGGGTAACTTTTGAAACCTACACCCCATGAAAGAAGGGTCGTACAATTAAGATGTAAAAACCCAAAAATTGAAATATATTACACAAGGAATAATATAATTTTCAGTACTTACACCACACAAAAGAAAATAGTGGAAAATGTAGCATGAATCTCACAGGAACAAAAAGTGAGATAAAAACCCCTTAACTCGTTGTAATCAATCAAGTCTTATGACCAAAAGATAATAGTGAACCAAATGAATCACAGAATACCATGAATATAAATAGAATAATGAAAATATATATGAAATTCTAGTACACAATACATTACATGCAATAAATAATTGGCGAACAATGGAAATCTCACGAAATAAAAAGTGAGATAAGAAATCCCCTTATGAAAATTCGGCAGCCTAACGACGCCACATAAAACATCCAAAAATGGATTGATGAGATAAAATAGGGTATATCAAAATATTAAAATAAAAAATAAATTAATGGTAATATAAAATAACATCCCCCAATATAAGAATGTGGAGCTCAAAAGAAATGATATAAAAGAGAGTACTTAAAAAGAAAGAGAGAGGTAGGATCTCATACCTCAAGTCCGACTTGTCTTGTTCATTTCATTGTATTACAGAATAATAAACATTGGTCAATTTATAATTGCTTAAATAAATACATTAAATTTTATTATTTAATTCATATCACATATTATAATGTTATAATAATTAGTTAATTGTGTTAGTTCATATCAGACATTTTTGTCGATTTTCGGTACATGAGTCAAAAATGAACATGTTTGAAAGGAATTTTCCTTGTAGTTATAAGTACATCTTCTCCAAAATATTATTAATTTTTTAAATATCCTATATATCCATTATAAATTCATTTTATACTATTCCATAACATTTGGATATATAAAATGAAATGCACTGTTCATGGAGACGGTAGGTCGTACGTGCGTATGAACGCTAATTTCATTAGTTTGTAATGTTAATGGAATTAAAACTTAATGATATATATATATATATTAATTACAGTATAATATATATTTTATTTATGTAAAATATTTTCATTAATTTCATTCTTTATACTTTCCATGTATTTCATGAAAGAGTCACATCACTAGAGGGGGTGGTAGTCCACACTTCCTCAAATGAAATTATCGCAATTGCACAACATGCAATGCATAAAGGTATGTTTTAAATATAAAATAAAGAAGCATATAGAAAAAATAAATACAATATATATCATATATAAAATATAGTGACATCATAATGGCCACCATGAGAGGCGGTAGGAGAAAATTGAACAACCATCATTTCGTGAGGTAGTAATTCGCCATCCACGGAAATAGTATGATCTTTAACTATTTACGGGAGGATTGTGTATGTGAATCTCGAATACATATCATAACAATATCCTAGTGGATTTAAGATACTTTTTTTTGTTACAAAATTACGTAATAAACATATTTTAGGGGGTTAGAGAAGAAAAATAAAACAAAATAACATAAGAGAAGACATTACCTTTAAATCAGGTAACTCACCATGGTTTGAACCAAAAGGGCTTATTGATGAGCTTTTTGCCTGTGTTATGGCTTCTATTATTAATAGACATATGTGAAGAGACAATAGGAGTAAGGGTTGGATGACCCAATGGATTGAGAGGTGTGTGTAAGGGAGTAGAGTTGGGGGATTTTATAAGAGGGAGGAGAGGCACTCTTGGAAGGTCATGAAATGTTACTTTATTATGAAATGTTTTTTGGATTTTAAAGGTCCCACAATAGTATTTTTAGTGGATAAGGTGATAAGGGTTATACATCCACCAATAAAATAGGTTTTAGACATGTGTAATTCCTAGATTTTACCTTATCTTTTGATTTTTTTAAATCCTTCATTAATGAGGTAATCGCTGCATCATCATGGTGTCATAAATAAATTTATTTTTTTGGATTTTAAATGTTTTTTTAGTAAAACAATACATGTTTGTGACATTTTTTTTAAATTTAAATAAAAATTTATTAATGTCATTTTCTTCCCCAAGTGGACCCATGGGGTCCCCAGGATGACCAATGGATTTTATTGGTCGGTAATGACTCATAAAATAAGGGTAGTACATGTGTCAAGGTAATTTCATATTATTAAAACCTTATTTTTTCCTTAAATTACACTAATTACCTCTAATCGCGATTAATAATAGACAAACGTTACTATTCACCAAAAATTATTTTCATATCATTGAACCACATTTTAATTACTAATTACAACCATGTATGTTGGATTTTTGAAATTAAAATCACAAAAGCGGAAAATTTTCATTTAAACGAAAAATCTGTTTTTTAACTACCACTTAGTGGTTTCACTATTCATAAAAAATTGATGTTTTTCTGAAAAAACCAAAAAACAATCATAAGATATATTTGATATTCCGAGTTCAAAAATTATTTCCATTTCACCAAATTCATAACATATATGTTTCATTAATTAATTTTATAATAAATTCCCGTTGTCGAAACAAATAGATTGTTTTTAAGAAACAATATCTAACAAAAGATTGAAACTTGTTTATGTCGAATTTTAAATTGAAATTAATTCCAATTACCATAATTGTATTAAATGGTAAAAATATATTTTAATTACAACTTAAACCCAATTCAAAAGATAATCTGACCATATAAAAAAATTATACTGAAATGAGGTTTTAAATTAAAATACATCATCTTTCACTATTCATCAGAAATTGAACATTGTTGGAAAAATACCAAAAACATACACAATGTAAATTTTGATGTCCCGATTCTAAAAAAGAATTTTATTTGGTCTAATAAAAAGTATAAGAGTGACCAAAACTATATTTAAAGGGGGTTCTCCATCAAAAGGTGATAAATCTATGTTTTAGTGAATATTAGATTATATACGCTTAAAATTGGATTGATTCGCATTTTAAGCCTCTAACATTTAAAACTAATAATATTTAACAAACATATATAATACTTTTGTAGTTGGTTTTGTTCATTCCCTCCATTATAACAGCTAGGGGTTAACTGCCATTTAAAA
Organism: Viscum album; assembly: GCA_963277665.1. NCBI lineage: Eukaryota > Viridiplantae > Streptophyta > Magnoliopsida > Santalales > Viscaceae > Viscum > Viscum album. The sequence continues at coordinate 218,270,053 of OY728155.1, forward strand.
TAATATTATTTTATTATTAGTGTGGAACATATGATTTCAAAGAAACTCATTGTTGAGTATTGGGTACTCCATCGAGCATTGCATTCCCATTAAAGTAATATTAACATTTTATTCACAAATAATGATTAATATGAAAATTTCATATTCTTTATTTACTTGGGATGTTACAGATGTGTGTGGGTTGGGCTAAATACAATACCCTATTAGTATTTTATTTGTAACTCAAGACATGCTTTCAACCTGTCCTCTTCCTTAGCGTTCTATGTTTGGGACTATCTGTTGTTCAACAGGTGGGGGTTCTACTACGTTAACACTGGGAGAAAGGGGTCTCATGATGGGACCTAAATAGAGGCATCATTTTCACAAGGTCTTTACTGTGAACTATAGCGTGTATCCTATTTTATTATTATCACAAATACATACTAAATGATATCAATAATTAATAAAATCATATGATCATATATATACACCAACAATGATGGAGAGGTGAATTAAGAAAGATAGTCAATGAATCAATCCTATAAGAGCATGTACCATTTTTCCCTATAATAAATTTCTCATGGTTCCATGTTGACATGTGGGTAATTAGGGTCCGGATAAATGGAGACATTGGAAGCCTTCACCCTCATTTAACTCCCTATTCCGAGATCCGTTCTCGAAACAAATAGACAATATTTCCCTAAACCCGATCAAGGCCTTTTTATGGAAACGTCGGAACAACATTACAATGGTCTAACCGTCTATGATACCATTTGGTCATGACCCGATCCATGTATAGGCTCGAGCCATAACTACCCCAAGACCACCTCCTTAGGCAATGGGATGGCAACTAGCGTCGAAGGAAAAACAACTCGGGGAGTCCTTTTCCTATGAACATACACACAGAAACAAAGCGAACTCATGGAAAAAGTGTAGAGGGAAATAAGTAAATGATGAAAACGTATAGACATAATCTAAACATGCATGATACTAAATATATTACAAGATTATGGTAGTTTCAAAAAAAGAGAAGGGGGAAAAATATTCCCAAACTAGACACTCATACCATCCTAATGGAAACTGAAAAAAGATTAATAACTGATAGATCTGTGCTCTTATTTCCCAAATATATCCACTTTATGTGGTCTAAACATCTTTTGTCCCTATGCTCCACTGAGATAAATATCGACATGTCTGTCATCTGCAAAAGACGTGCCACGTGATGGGAGATTCCCATACATGAGTGAGTATATACATACCCAGTATAAAGCCCCAAAAAATTGAAGGGGGAGTTGTAAGAGATACACTAATGAGAAAATCAGTAGAGAGAACGTGGTACGATAAATGTGAACTGAAAGAGTACAGTTCAACCAAAAAATAGAGTGAATGTAGAGTCACCCAAACACAAGGAGCTCGAAATAGTGTGGAGATGAACTCCTCATTGAGACATTACTAGATATAGTAAGAGAGTGGACTCATCCAACCATAAGAATCTTGACACACAAAGCACTCATTATACCATGTGCATCTTCGTCTCACTTGGAAGGAGTGTAATCAGTATCCAAGGTGTGGGTACTGTAAAAGGGTATATATATATATGCTCAGTCAATGAAACCCAAATACGAGTGAGTAAGGGGTCTCCATCTCACAACCAAGTCCCAGAAAGTGAGTATCCAACTATTCCATGTAAAATCTATATGTAATGTCGAAAACCTCATTCTCTACCCAGGATTCACAAGTTATAGGGGCGCCAATCACTGACCCTCAATACTATCCACTTTGGGTGGCACTAACTCAGTCGCACAATTTTAGGTTGTTTAATAAGGACACGTCTTATTGAGTAATGTGACACACTTTCCTATGAGTCCTTCGGTTCATCAAAAAAAGAATCGTCATAATTCATTGGCGAACACCAATTCCCAACACCACTAGAGGGTATGCTCGAAACAGTAAATGGAGAACGCCACTATGAGACCCATTACACGGTATTCCCTAAATAGTAAATGATGAATGTCACTTCCCAGCCCCACTAGAGGGTAACCCAGTAAGAGTAAATGGAGAACACCACTGCCCAACCCCACTAGAAGGTATGCTTTGATGATTAAATGGTGACTTCCACTACCCATCTCTAATGGAGGGTATAACCCGAATGTTCAATGATGAACACCATTATCCAGCCCGGCTTAAAATTGATACGCTAGAGGGTAAGTCGGTAATGTTCTAGTGATTTTGAAAACATCCCTTCCATCACTACCATCATCAAACAATTCTAGAAAAGCATTAATCTCAGAACACCTAAAAAATGGATCTCCCACCTATATTTTTTTTTCATTTTCTCAAAATTATGGAGATCATGGATAAGGATCTACATATCTAAATGGATCACATCATTATGATTCTTGCAAAAATACATGCGATTTAGACTATACACTTTCTCTAAAAGTTCATCATATGAAAAAGTAGTGTAACACCGAACTATGCTCGAATGAAATCCCATTTTGCCAAAAATATTAGTCCCAAAATAAATTACATGCATCATTCCATTGCGATCCTCAGGGAAAAATTCACAAATTATACTACCCATTAAACCAAAACAAATACCTGATGAAGAAATGAATTTCACCGTAACATGCCAAAACTAGGCCTCGTGCGGCCCATACTACAATATTTATTTAAATATCCAAAATTACTATGAAAAGAAACAATGTGACATCAAGATCACAATACCGCTGATGATGCATCAATTAGATATAACATGCGTAAATTACGTTGAGTCATAGATTTAATAATAATAATAATATTATTATTATTATTATTTGGACGTCTGAGGACCCAATACAAAAAACAAGATGAAGGAATCAAACAAAAGTCTCTAAAATTCCACCACAATGACAGAATCAAAACACTAAGAATCACTCACCAATATGATGTTGTAATAAATAGTTACAAAAGATTAATGATTCCAAATTATTATTATTATTATTATTATTATTATTATTATTATTATTGTTGGTTGTTTCTTAGACCTGAGCCATGAACCATAATTTAGTATTCTATATTGGTAGTGTATCAATCATCTTAAACGTATGGTCTCAATACCACATATGGATTGCAAATTCAAAATCACATATTGATGTTATAGTAGATTCATGGTTTACCCCACAAAATTAATAAGAATATTATTTTAATGTTATTAATATGTGTTTTAAACATTTAAAAAATGCAAATCCTTTTTCCTCTTCATGTGCACAATGTGTGCGCCACCCACCTTGAATGTCCATATAATAATTATTTCATTTAGTTTTAAATTTACTTCATATTGTCAATATTATCTTAGCTATTGGATAGTTATTCATTTCTTCGGACGAAGCCACCTCCTCTGCACCAATCCTGATCATGCCTCTTGACCTCCTGACCACCTGGTCCCCCGCCTTTTACGTGAACCACCTCTCTACTGGGAGCTGCACCAACCACTGCATGGTCAGAATGCCTAACTTGCAGCACACCACTGCCTCCACTTGACCTTCCTCACCATATACAATTTGGGAGAATCATGTCGGAGCCACACTGGACCACCATCCTGTCTAACTACCCAACTTCCAAGCCTCAAACGTATGCACCACATTCCTCAAGTCACCACTGACCCATTCAAAAATAGTAAATTTAAAACGTTCTCATTTCTGTGGTTATCAGGTCCTAATATACACATCTTCAGTCTCTGTTCATGATTTCGTGGATATTTCATTGATACATCTTGAATCTGGGCGGCTGATTGAGCCTGGGTCGCCAAACAATTATCGAATCAGGATTTACAAGGATTCCTTGGTGAAGATGTGAAGAAATATTGAAGAAACGTATAATAAATAGGGTTTTTAAACCTTATCACCAAACCAGTATTAGCCATAGATCAATATTAGAGCACCAGGTTTAGAACATGGGAAAAAAATATGGAATGAATGTATTTGTGCTCGTTTATGTTTTAAAACAACAAAACAAATTGAAGAACTAATTATCAACAAGCTCAAAGATTAATCATTGGAGTAAAATAAAAATATACAAGTCTTACCTAGACTAGATATTTCATTTTCTATTTAGAATGTGTTCTTCGATGAAGGAGGCTCATATTCTACGCTTTGATCCACCTAGATCTAGGGGTTTATTGTCAATCTTTATTGTTCGTTTTCTTGTCAATAGGGGGAGAGGAGTCGAAGGGAGGGTTTTTCATCATTAGAAAAATGAATTAAAAATAAAATATTCTAAAATATGAATTTATACCCATAACATAGGTTAAATCAATTTTAATCAATTAATTAAATTATTTATTTAAATCACTAAAAATACACTTCCAATGATCGAGGGGTCTGATTGTCCACTGCTGAATTATTCTTTGTCAGGCTTAGCGGAAAAACTGTATTCCAAACTAAGCTATAGTCTTAGATTTATGATCTGATTAGCTATGTATGAATTATCCATTTTTCTACAATTAAATGTTCATGAATAATAAAAATTAAATGTAATAATTTTTAAAAAATTAATTCCAAACCCACCTGGCCTTGTAATTTCATGTCACATCAGTGCTCAGCTCTAGAATAATATTTAGAAATATTTCAATTTCTTACTTTGAATAAACTAAGTCTCTACAATATTGTTTGTTGAATTTAGTAAAGAATAATTTTTATACCTAAACATTCATTTCTCTAAAATCTATTTTAAATCCCATTTTAAAAATTAAATTTGAAATTACATTATTCTACCTCTTTATTTTGTTTTATAAAATGTTTATCCAATTTTTTTACTCATGAGTTCTTAATTTGGTAAATAGGTCCCTTTTATTTTTTATTAGTAACATTATCAATAATAAATTTATGTAACCTTTATAAGGGAAAATCATGTAATTTAGGTTAAAATTAAATTTACATGGACTAAAAAATGACTCAAAATATTGAAATAATGTAATTAGACAATTATATTTTGTAACTAAACTTCTAAATGTTCAATATATGAAAAAAATTTCATTTGACCATGAATTCAACATTTATATTATATTATATTCTTAAAAGAATAAATTGATATTTTGGGTTTAAAAACTCAAAATTGTTGAAAGAATTATAAATAAAATATATGTTTGGTTATAAATATTATTTTTACAAATAAAGGAATTTTTTCACAATGTTAATTTATTTGTAATTTTTAATCTGGTCATCATTACCTTAAATTCATCTGAAACAATATAGTGGTGTATGTTCCAGTAGTAAAAATATTCAATAATCAGAATTTTAAAACTAAGAAAAATATTATGTGAGTGCATTATTGTGTACAAATCTTTTATAAAATTTTTACACTTTTTAGTTGTTTTAAATTTTATTATTTGCATCCCACCATTTTTGTTTTGTTTTAAAAGTGAAATTAAAATAATATGTTTAAAAATGATAGTAATTATTTTTAATGTTAATAAATTGCTTAATAAAAGTTTTAAAATTTATAAAAATAAAATAATAGAAATATGAATGGTAAATGTTAAATTAAATTAACCATGGTACATTTATTTGATTTTTTTGATTTTATTATAACTATATTAATCCCTAATGTTTAAAATCTTTAATACAATGTTAATTTCCGAATAATAGATGGCATGAGATAAAAAATGAAAACTATAACAAAATGCCTTAAACAATTACACAATTTATTTGATGAGTTTATTTTGTCTCATTCACAAATGATTCCTGGAATTTATCATTCTAGAATAATTTTTATCTATTAAATAATTTATACTAATTTAATGTTATTTGTAATTCCAAATGTGCTTGTCCATTCTAATATAAACGTGAATCTCCAATCCTATTTTATTCACACATTAGTGGACTTTTGGATCAGTAAATAACTATAAAAATTTCTTTCAAGAATCCCTCCCCACATTTTATATTACCTTTTTATTTATAATGATAACCCTATAGGGCTTAGGTGTAATGAAAATGATAATTTCCAATGAAGAGCTATAGATTTTAACCGACAGTTTTAGTATTATTTATTATTCGACGTCTTTCAAATATTATTCAACCATGATTATTTAATAACTGAATTATTATATATATAATGATATTTTATTATGTTCATGAAATAATTTATATCGATATTATCTTCCATCAAATGAGAAAAAAACCATGGTTCATTTCTATAACAGACTACCCCCTCACGAACAAGGGTAATTCAATTTCCATTACCTCATCTTACATATCATTGTAATGATAAATTAAATTCATATAAATGATATTACATACAAATTTATTATTCCTAAAATATAATATAGAATTTACATATATATATTTCCATTAGATGGAAAATGATAATGACGTTTATGCCTATATATGGTCTGATACCTCCAAAAAGAAATGTGATTTGTTCTTCATCCCCAAATCACATCTATGATATATATAAGTATATTTAAATAATTAAGATATTATTATTGAGATAATTTACCATATTTAATGAAAAATTAATTATTTCCTTTTTTCTATAATTATTATTGAAAAATTGAAATGCTACTAATGTGTACGTATGACTCGCAATACCCATGAATATACCTTAGTTTATTGTTTCATAAACATTTTTTTTAAAGTATGATTTATCTATATAAATTATAGCTATTGATTCTTAATTATTTTATAGGTTATTGAATAATTTCCTATTTGACCATTGTCAACCTACTAATGGAATTTTAGACATTTGATAAGAATATAGTAAAAACCCCAAACATGAACTCAATTGATTTTTGTAATTGTGTATGACATGGTATTAAATAATATATAAGTTATAATGATCTAGAAAATGTTTATTTTATAATGTAACTAATTAAAATAATTTTTTTATTCATGATGATGACGAATGTATATGAAGTGTTGGAATAACATTAAGGGACATTCTTCTGAAGTCCCCTTTTAAGGTTTCCCCTGAAAATCATTTTCTTCGATATTCATATTTTGAAATTTTTTGGGACAAAAATATATAAATATAAATTAATTATAAAATAATTTATATGTCTCACTATTACATTATATTAATGGTTTTAAATTTCATAGTTTTTTACATATATTAAAAAGACCATTATTTGTTTCCTTATAAAAAACAAAATGAATGATCAATTTTAACAAAAAATGAGATAATAAATTTTACCATAATTATAAACATTATTTTATATGTTAAATAAGTTATTAAATTTCATTTTATTCTTAGAAAAATATAGTTTTCCTATTATACTATGAATTGTTGTTTGAAAATTGGTTTTAAATGAAAGGTGATATATCAATATCAAAAAATTATTACATATGAATTTATAGAATATTTTTATCATAAAATAATGTATATATTATTATTATTTTATGGTTTTATGGAATATTTTATGATGAATGTTTATTTCATTATAAAAAATTATTTCTGGATCCAAGATATCCATATAATACACTAAGAAGGATAAATGTTCAAGGTTCACAATGATGGTTATTCCAAGTGAAAATGTGATCATTATTCTAATTATAACCATGTAGTTTATTCCATATATAACTTTAAGGTTTATTTTATTTATTACCATAAAGGTCCCTCCAAAACCTAAGGATTTTATATTTAGATAATATTATTTTCATCATGTTTTTAATGTAAAATAGAACATTGTTGTAATGATTTCAAGAATTTTTTAATTTTTAAAATGAAAACATTATGAAAATTATTTTTCATATCATTATTTCTATGAAATGTGTTTTGATAATATTTTCGTTGAGAGTATGGTTGTGGGGATAAAAAGAATTATTATATTCAATTGAAAGTTTATTTTTGGAAAATTAAAATTATATTTAGTATTCATGGACTAACATTATCTTTAATTATTTTTATGTCTATTAATGAGATTTTTGTGCTCAACCCCCATTTCTAAAAAATATCATTGGGTTAATGGATGGGTAAAAACAAATAATAATTAATGATATAATTCATACATATATATTAAAAAACTAAATATGTTTTACATTCTATTTTGTAGGAATTGGAAACTATATAGAACTGCCCATTTTATAATATATGAGTTTTTGTAGGGTTATGACCAAGATCTCTAAAATTGTACACTCTAAAGGCCATTGGGAATGAAAAAAGGTAATTTATTCTATAAAGTCACTATAATACATAGTTTTTAACGTTTGAACTTATATTGTAATACATCTATTGTACGAGGAATTCATTCTCATAACAATGAAGGATGAAATTAATCATTATTAGGCAGTGAATCATATGAAAATAGGATAAATACATGTAATAGATATCATAATCACTTTTAATCTATGTGATTGTGTGTTACATGCTTTAGGAGTATTAATTCTATAGTTTAAACTATGATTATTCAAGGCATGGTACTTATTTAGTTTATAATGATTCTAGATTTTATTGTTATAGGTTCCTCAAATTATTTCATGATATATAAAGATATATTTAATTATATTTTATGTTCTGGTCTAATTCCTTTTTCTATATGGATATAATTATTACTTTTAAAAAAATTATTACTTAGATATTGAAATATATTTATTCTAATGAGGTAATCTCCGATTTTGTAGTGGTGATGAATTTTCATTACCATGAATTTGTTTGATTTGAATTTACCCATGATGTGTTATGAAGGATCCCTTTGTGGGATTTTATTGATTATTATCAATTTAAGGTTTCGATTTAGTAAAATAATGTAAAAACGTTTTCCTATCATGGTTTTTTGGATCATAGAATAGGTATTAAAAAAATATTTCATCATGATATTTGGATCCTATCTTTTTATTTTTTGACGTTACAATTGGATAATATAAAAATTTAATTGGTAAATAATATACCAATATAAATGGGTATATTTCTATATGAATTTTCTATTATTTTTTTTTGGTTTATCGTAGATATGGAAATAAAATTTTCTTTTTTTAATTAGATTACTAGTCCCATTTCTTATCTTTCATATAGAATGGAACTTTTTTACATTTCATCAATTTAAAATACATATTTAATACATTGAGTATATGGGTTATATATATAATCTAATATCACAGTAGGTGGGTCCAGTATATTTTGAAATGTAGGGTTAAATAAATAGTTTCCCCATCACCAATTATTAAATTCTCAACTAGGTGAGTAATATGAGAAAATATATTTTTCCATTAATTGAAACCCATTTCATTATCATAAATCAGTAAGATAATTTTAAAAAATTATATTTAGTTTAAGATATCAAAGGTTGACATTAGAAATGGATGAAATTCAAAAAAATCAATCAAAATTTTGTAAAATGGTATTATAAATATTTAGAGATTTTCTCGATCATAAAAAAATATTTTTTCATATTTTCAATTTTAGTGAATTATAATTTTCATATATACCATTACATCATTTTCATTAACATTTGTTGATGTCATGATTTACTCCAAAATGAAGGAAATTATTGAATATTATAAAAAAACTTGAAGGCATTAAATGAGAATAAACTATATAAATATTTATTAAATTTCTATTATAGTTATAGGACATTAATTTCATTAATAATCCTTTTTTGGAGAATGTAATATTAATTAACATAATTAATATTGATGTTTTAATTTAGAGGGATAATACAAAAAAATTTAAACCATAAATTTCTTGGGTCTGTAAAGATATTATATGTAATTTTTTCATTATTTCTTGAATAAGAAATCAAGATTGACTATAGTGTTTAAAAACATAGTGATATTTGAAGAGGAATATAAATTTCAAAAATATTTTAATTCTTTATACGAAATATTAAATTCGACACTAATATTAATTCATATTGATCCTGATAAATTATACACAATATATTTTCAAATATTTATTATTTGTTTATATAGTGTTTGGACTTGTTATGATTAAGTGGTGGTTTAATAATTAAAAAACATCCCACATTGTAAGAATAATTATTCCACTAACTACCTTGAGTTATAATTCATGTTTCATTCTTAAAAATAGAATTATTTATATAATGAGAAATTTATAGTGTCCTTATATAATAGAAGCGTGAAATTAATTTTCTCTATTATTAGTTATGATATTTATTAATGAATTATCTGATATGATTTAATATATTTTAAAAAGTATTTCTTATAACTCTATGCCAATATAAATAATATATGGATTTACTTATGTGATCATTGTATTTTTTTTTGATTTGTAATTGATAATTTATCATAGTTTCTCTTTAGATGTGATATTATATATTATAGAGTAAGGTAAATATTATTTCATAATATTTCATTATATTTTAAATTTTTTAAATACATGGAATGCTATCACAATATAGATATTTAGCTCTATGGTTATGATTAATTAATTGTATAATTATTTTATCCTTATTAATGATGTATTATGGCCATCATGTAAATGATAATTGTTGGATTTATTTATAATTTTAGGATGATAAAAAATATTTTAGATATTATTTAAAATTATAAATCATCATAAGAATGTTTTTCAAGGAAATTTTATCAATCTTGATTATGTTTTAAAACAATATTGAATTTAAAGCATTGAAGTAGGTGTGTAATAGTCCACGATAATGAGGTATGTGCCACATTTTTTGTAATAAATTTTTTGGTGTGAAAATTAACATGGTTTTCTGGATGATGATACTCTTGAGGTCACCTATACGTTTTTTGTAATAATTATAAAAAATATTTTTTAGATATATATAGTCATATATCTAAAAATAGGAAATACAATCTACATTATAAAATCAATAGAAATGAAAATTGTTATTTATAAAGTTAGGCTATATTAGTAGAAAATATCACCCTAGTTATGGATTTAGGGTCCCATGAATAGTATTAGGAATCGATTAGATGGGATACATGTTTCTTCCAAAATAGATAATTTAAATATGATTTATGCTTATTCTCTTCCACTATTATCCTTTAAATTGTTTAATTCATCCATGTTTGTTATCTTAGATATACCTCCTCCCACCATTACATTTAATTATTATTTTATTATAATAACATTTAGATTTTTCTATAAATCAATTATTAGTTCTATTTGACACATGAAAATTCATATTCACATTATTCTGCCTATTTTTAATCATAATTCAATGAATACCTACTATAAAATATACAGTATGGATTTAGGATTGAAAGAATTTATGGATTTTTGTTCTTATACTGTGAAAACTATTTATTATGAATAATATCATAATATATATATATATAAATAATTATTATGTATTTCAGTATTCAATATAAAGTAGTTATATCCCTTTTAGGTTTTTCAAAACCATTCATTATTGGATTATTTAAATTTTATATTATCCTTTTACTATCGTTTTTTTTTAAAAATTATTATTATTTTGAGTGATTTACCATAATTATGGTAACACATGTTTCATTGAATAAAATTCATTTTTCATGGAATTTATATGGATTTTGGATTAAAATATTTTAAAATATATAATTGAAACCTAATGTGATTTTAATATTCAATTTTTTTATAACCCAATTACTGATAAATTTTGTTGAGTAATTTCATAATATAATGTGATTAATACTGACTTGTCATTGTTAGTATCCTTAATTGGGTGTTTGGGGGTGACATGAAATAAATTTTATTATTATTATTATTATTTTACGTACCTTGTACTATCTTGGTTTCTTTACATTATGTATCTTGAAATAGTTATTTTTTGTCTATATTTTTATCATACTACTATGTTGAGTTATATTTTCACTATAACTAGTGGGTACAAATAGTTTTTATTTATCTATAAAAAGTTGTGGAGAGAATTGAGCATTGATCATGAAAAATGCGTTTTAAATTTTCATCATTATTAGTATGATCAATCCATTGTCTATATATAGGTTGTGAATTATAAGTGCTATTTGATCATAGTAGTTCCTCCATAGTGTCTTAATATTTATTTATATAGTTCTGTGTATGATTTTACATTTTGAAAAAATGAATTTTTATTTAATCATTTTTTGATTTTATTTATATTAGGATTTTTATAACATCATTAATTATGAAGAATTTAATTATTTTTTTAACCAAATATATTCATTTAACATTGATTTAAACTAAATTTTGTGGTTTGGATTTTAAATGGAACAACATAGAATATTGGATTAATTATAATACTTATCTTTACCCTTCCCCAAATATGCACCATGGTGTGTATATATACCTTACATAATATGATGTATGTAGTAATTAATTTATTATCTCTTTTAGATGTGTTCTATATGTTTTCATATGATGTTATGGCGATGAAAGTAATTAAGAGGTGACTATTGGATAAATGTAATAGGATTGTTTTTTTGTTATGGTCATTTATTAATTTACCTTAATGATTTATCTAGTATAAGGCCATGCTAGATTACTTTTTTATTTATCATTATGCATTTGGAATACCATGAATGAATTTTTATTTAAATTTATATTTAATTTTCTGAATAGACTTTTTGAATATGTATATGCATATTAATTTAAATTTATTTTTGGTTTCTGTTTTTATTTGGTTATGTTTTATATAAATTGTTAATTTTCAATTAAATTGGAAGTCCAATATAAATATATTTAATGCTATATATTTTTTATAGAAATCCATTTTTTAATTTTGGCCCATATGTGGGTGAAATAATTACCCAATGTTTTGGGTTTGAACCATTATAACATGTACTGTACATTATCCTTCAGGAACATTATTGATAAATTGTGACCTATCGAAAAAATGTATCATGATAGGATTTTCATGATGTTATTATAAAAAATGGTATTACATCTGTTGTTGTGAATATAATTTTGAATTCAATAGTATATTGTATAAAGTATCATCAAAACTTATAGAGTATATTATAAATATGTGTTTGGTAAAAATTTATATAATTACACTCTAATTATCAGGAGATGTTTGGAATATTTATCTTGAGTTAGAAATTTTTATGAATTTTATTATTGAAATTTGGAATTAAATAAATTTTATAATGCTTTATTTTATAGGATGATGTTGCGTTTAAAAATAAATATATTAATTTATGTGGAAATTCATGTAAATCGTATGTTTCTTAGATGTACTGCACCAACTTTTAATTATTAATGTGGACGAGGTAACTCAACATATTGAGTCTATAGTGGTTTTCATCATAAAATTTATGTTCACATCATTATTCATACTAAATGATTAATTAAAAAAAATTATTGTCTCTTTAATTCTATAGAATAATATATCACCCAAATAATAACTTGTAGTATATTTTCACTAATTTGTGGAAATTTTAGGATGTATTGATTGTATTTGATTATGTTTTCTACATAATTATAATCATTGGTATATGTATTCATTTACTTTTTTGTACCTTGTTTTTAAAAAAATATTATTTATAGAGAAGAATAATTTAATCATTGAGTGGGTGTAGCATAATATTATCTATTTGGAAACACTCTATTTAATATTTATCATGATTTGTATTTAATTTTCCCAATCAAAACAATTGTAAGAGAAGATTGTCTGATCTATATTGAATAATGGATCATTCTAAATGTGTAATGGGAAGAAACCATAATCTATATTTTTCATCTCCCTTTTCAGGACATAGTTCCAAATAAGGTTTATATGTGGAAGAGGAAACACCCAAAGGATCTCACCACCATGATATGGGATTTCATTCCATAGTTATGATATCAGAAGGCATTATTCTAATTACAAATAAGTGGTAAAATTGGTCAAGATTAGGATAGTTTCAACTTATCACTCCCATTTGTAAGAAATTACTTCCTAATATAAGACCCTTTAATATATTTAAGAAATATTCATGAATCCATTACAAGACCATAAAATAAAGCTATTCACACTTTATTTTTTCTTCTAATCATATATAAAATTTGAATTTACAATCATTATATAACAATGTTTCTCCAAATATTATAATGACCTTAGATATATAATGTTATCCATTGAGTGATCGGACTATATATATATAATAGTTACCCATCTCTTCTTTTAGTAGGTTGTTAATTCTATATTCTAAAGAATTATTGTTGAATCCCTCAAAAATTGAAAACTATGAAATTTCTTTCTACCAAAGAATGAATTTATAATTTTGATATTAGGATTGGCCATATTAGAATTAAATCCTATATATCATTCTGAATTGATTTAGAAACTAGGTATTTTTGTTCCACTTAACTATGTATGTGAAATATTTTATGGTCTATTGACAAGGACTTAACCATGTAGTTTAATGTTCTATAAAAATTACATCTATGAGATTTAATTCTAGAAAATTTCTATATGTGACTTATCATGGAGTATCCATTTTTGTTTGTTTCAATCATAAATATAGTCATATGTGAAGACTATGAATGATAATTTGGGTCGATGAAGAATACGTAGGGAGGAACTAGAAGGTATGTATCCTCCCAAGCCGAGGGCATGATATTTCGAGGAACATGGTCTAATTATTATTTTGGATGAATTAAGTTATTGGTTTTAAACCTCATGGAGGCTTCATATGTATCATGTTATGATTAAATTCAAATCTCAAAAGATCAGAAATTATGGGGATTTCCCATATGGGAGGCCCATTCATGAGTTTTGATCGGGATAGTTTTAAGAACACAATGAATCTATAATACCACATTATTCATGCTAGGTGTGGGAAACAAGACACAATGTAATATTTCAACACCGCACAATCATGTCGGGGAATATACATTAACAAGAATTGGAAGACTACATGATATTTTAGTCAACATCCAATGGTTGATGAGGGAAATGAAATGGATGTTTATCCAGGAATAAATAAGAGATTTACCAATTACAACGATATTTAATTTTTTTTAATCCATTCCCCTTAGGATTACGTACTAGAAGAATTCACATTTACCCATCGATTTGAATCATATTTCATGAATAATGTTGGAAGAATTTCACTTCTTGAACCACATATATTATCCGAAAATTTAGGATACATGTCAACATAGTAAGACATGATTGAAAATATTCTTAAGACCCTAGCTATTTGGTAGGTTAATGGATGGAGTTTTCATATCCTCTTGAATTAACGATCACGGGGAAATGATGATGTGTTTTATTTGTAATAATACATGTATACATGATTTTATGTATTTATTGATTTAGTTTACATCAGATATGAGGCCAATAGAAAGGGTAAGTCTGGTATTTTTGGTCTGAGAATGACATGGGGTTTAAAGGATGATTTAGAAAAGTTATGAATATGAGATAAATATAGGCCCAAGCTTATGTCTTACAAAGGAGACCAAGATGGGGTATATCCAAGGTGATACATAGGTGACAATGAATATGAATCGTCCAAGTGAGAACTTCTAGGGAAAATATGTCCTTCACCCATGTGGTAATTGGGTAATTAATAAACAGTTCTTTCATATTATATAAACTAGGAAACACCACATGAGATATAATTTTTTTTCTAAACACCAAGGATCTACATTGGTTATATTGAAAGAAGTGTTCTTGTCTTTGGTTTTTGAGGGATCAGTCGTCATAGGTTATAGGACTAATGGGTAAGTGGATCCTTGGGTAAGTCATTTTTTGTTAAACCATATACGATCTATATAAAATTGAATTTTGGAAATTACTAATTTTATTGTAATTATATGAAATCAACTTGAGTGTTTTGTGGGATGGCTGAGTACTAGTGTGAGAATAGCTATAATACATCTACATGTCTTTATAGACTGTGTTTTCATGAGAATTTTATCTTAATGGGTGGATCATGTATCTTAAACTAGAATGAGGTGGCTATTCAAACATGTTTATCACACATCTAAGGCTTGTGCGAGTGATTAGTTATAAGGGATACCCAAGGAAGTTGGTTATAAAGGTTGAACCTATGAATGTTTGCTGATTAAGACTATTGGATTCTTATATTGAATCTATATTATATGGGTGAAAGAGTTGTGTTGGTGGCCTTTTCTAGAACCCATATTTATTTTAATTTTTCTTACTTCTGACACCGTTATCTTTTGACCTATATTCTCGTTTTGGATTGATGATTAGTTAAATAAAATCTTTAGAAGAAAACTACCCCATTTTATATATTGTAAATTCCCTCTAAGGATTTTATATTATGAAAAAATGTTTCTAGATGAGCATAAAATGTTTTCAATGTATCAAAACTATTTTATTTGTAATTTTTAAAATCTATGATTCTATTTTAGTTAGAGGATATCAACACCATAAAACTAAAACGGGAAACATTTTTATTAATTTATAACAATTTCTGTGTGAGAAGTTTTATAGTATATAAAAATATAAACTTAATCTTTTTCAGTAATGGAGATAAAATTGTACACAAATGTGAATTGTTTAATATAATTAGTAAATAAGATGCATATATTTTTCTTAGATTACATTTGAAAACAAAAATGGCAACATGATTTTTTTTACAATTCCACTATACATTATAGAATATCCTATTCATATAAAACATAGAACACTTCATGGGTTTGTAGAGAAAATTATCCAAATATGGGTGATCTCAAAAAATTATTAATGGTTATGTAAAGTGGAAGAATCCTAAATTAATAAGAATTATCTACATGGAATGGTATGTAATTGAATGAAATTCCATTTAATAAATAAATCGGGAATAACATGGATGGAATAAATTCAGACTATGTAATTCCATATAAATAAAACCATAATCTTGAAAAAATTACCTTGGATATTCTAACTAATAAAATATTAACATGGAATTACAATAACTAAATTTATAATGATAGAATTCATATTATTGGATTTATTATCTATTACGATCTATCCTCAATATATTTACTATAATTATATATCTATAATGAAGCTATTTTAAATATGTAACCTAATAATGATTATCTTTTTCATTTGAAACCAAAATGATTTGGCAAACTGGTATATCTCATCATAAATGTTGATACATTGAGTGACTATCATTAAATAGTTCCCATCTATAATATTTAATGTTCATTTCATTCTTAATATGAATAGGGAAACATAAACATCTATAAATTCATATTTAAAATATAAAATATAAAATGTGAATACATTCAAAAATCAATAAACATTACCATAAACCATATAGAGTAATATTAATAATGGTTTCAAAATAGCACATCCATATAAATAACAAATGCGATATCAATATAACATGTCCCATGTGGATGATCAGTACAATAAATTGTTGATGACATTAATAAATGGAAATACCCTAAAAAGAACTTTATAAAAATTTTTACCGAAACAATATTTTCATTTTAAAAACAATTTTCTAAAACCATATATATTTTCAAAATATTTTTCATTATAAATATTATTTAAAACTGATTATTTAATATTTAACATAATTTTAGGTTAGGATAGTGGAAAATTCTATACATTCCATACACTTTAAAACAATGATTCCCTTTAGATTATTAATAAATAGAAAAAGGGAAATTTTTTTAAGAAATAATATTATATTGATTTTATTAAAAAAGATATAATGTGTAAAAATCATTAAATAAATAATTTATAAATTATAGAAAAATGAAAATATTTTTAGAAAACAGGTTTTTGGAAGACAAATATATTTCTGACTAAATATGGAAATGAATTCAGAATTTCAGAAAAACATTTTTTTCAATTAATTTAAGCATGAATGAGTGGTAAAATGGTAATAATAAATGAAAATATAATTATTTATTGGAGGATAAGAAAAATTAAAAGGTATATTAGTAAATTCTCATGTAATTTCCTTCAACTAATATTATAGAATAAATAATCTCGATTAGGATGCAACTGTGAAATAAACATTTAAAATGATCATAATGTTAAAGTGGGAATAAACCATGAATAAATTATGAGTTTTTATGATAAATATAGAAAAAATTCTAAACAAAAAAATAATGTGATCAAAATTAATTATATATAATATTATAATTAAATTATCAATGATGTAAAATATTAACTCAATGAATAAGAATTGAATTATGAAATCCCATAATTCATCCTTCTTTTTAATTGGAAATTATTTATCCTATAGTATAATAGTTTCAAACATTTTATTAACTTGCATAAAAACATATTAACATTTATACTGTCATATGTGGAACTTTTATAACATCTTATTTCATATTCATTAATAATCATTCATTACATTCATTGTCTCGGTTGTTAGTGGACATGTTTTATCATTCGTTATTCTTAAAGAAAGATATAATTATTTTACATATTATATAGATTAATCATATATTTAATAATAATCATATATTTACATCAACATAACTTTTATAACCAATCATTAAATATGACTATGAAAAATTATGTATGTAACTATCATAGAGATGGTCGGTTGTATGTATGCATGAGAAATGATTTTTAAATTTCTAATGATCAATATAGGAAGAATTAAAGTAATATATAATATTAAAATAATGATCATAATATCATATATAGAATATTATATAGTTATATATATCATCCTTATCATGTGGTGATAAAAGGAGAGTCACAACACTTCGTGAAACCGGTAGTCCACACGTATAGAAACGATGTTACCGTCATTAAGTTAGACAAAAGGGAAAAAAGTTGATAAATATTATATTTACATTATGATCAATATTTTATTATTATCCTAATAATTTCATATATATAAAATATAATAATTAATATTTTTCTTATTACCATCCACATGAAGCATTAGTGAATGATTAATAACCTCACGTCACGAGGTTGTAGTCTTCCACACATAAGAAACATTATCATAACTCTTAAAGAATGGAAAATAAAAAAGATATATAAGATTTAATATATATATATATATATATGTTATAAATATCATATATATATATATATTATCAATTTTATTAACCATCTATGAATGGTGGAAATGGAAAGACCAATGACATCAGTTTGTGAGGCTATATTCCACCTTACACATGAATGATTATTTCATAACATATTTCATAGTAGTAGAGACGGTTGTATATCATAAAATATTATAAAAAATAGAAGTATTTTTATTATTTTGAGGTTATTATATAATCATGGATTCATGTTACTTAAGGATGTTGAGATGGAAATAAAAGAAAATTTCTTGTTGAGGAATGCTGACTCTTCTTTTTTTATCCACATTAGTTTTTTACTATATCCTTCCTATGATTGATTTATGCCCAATATAAAGCCTAAATGAATATATTATGAATGTTTGGAATTGATTTTGGAAGGTCTTCCCTAAACCAAATAGGTATTAAGGTGTGAACAAGAGAGGTGAGTGGTGATCCTTTATTAGTGAGGGAGAGGACAGACATGGTATTTTTAAAAATATTTGAGTGCTAATATGTTTTTTATATGTCACGGGTTTCCAAAATGAGCAATTATCATAACATATATGTTTAATGGTCTCAATATTTCAATAAAATTGACTTTAAATATGTTTATATGTTATTTTATCATCATTATTTTAGTTTGATGCCTAGTAAACCTATTTTAACCTTAACCATAATAATTAATTTTTACTACATTCATTATAAATGTTGGTCATAAATTGATGTGAAATTATTTTATGATATATATTATTATAATTCCATATATTTAATCCAATTTTTAAAATTGAATTCATGTAATTAAAAAACATTATTTCCAAATTTACATCATAGACGGGGTGAGAAAGCAATTTTTGAAAGTGACAATTTTCAAAATATTACACTATTTTTGTATCTAAATTCATTAAAAAACTATTACATTGACATTAATTAGACTTATTAAAATTAAACTCATATAAATTTATTGTAAAATATATAAAAATTTTAATTTAAAGTATTAAATAATTTAAATATAAAGTAATTATTGAATTAAAATTTAGCAATTTTTACTATTCCTAAAAAATGATCATCTTCATAAAAATAAAATATTGTTACCCTAACATAAAATTTTTAAACAAATTTCAAAAATTATTTTTATTTATTCATATTACTTTACAAAAACTATTAAAAAATATTTTTAAATTAGTTATTTGAAAGCATGATTAAAACATCATTTTGAAAAGTATAGTTTTTAAAAAATATTTATTTTTATCTTAGATGTTTATTATTTTATTTATAATCAATTGATAACTAATAAACATGTTTTAATATTATATTTTCATAAGATATGAAATCCTATTTTTAAATTCCATTCCAATATCTATGTTATAACTTTCATATTAAATAATAACATTAATTGTATATTATCATTCAGTAAAACATAGTCTTGCGGGTAATGAATGATTTTGAAGAAACTCATTTTTGCATTTAAAGTAGGGTAAAATCATTGTTGTCTGTTATGATAAAAATTGATCAAATTGAGTTAATTAGAAAAAAGAAATTCATAACGTATCATGGTGTTTTATTACATTCTACGATTTTTTTGGGTCGTACAAGCTTTCAAATACATTGTCCAAATTTTTTAATTGCATTGTGTCACACTTTCCCAACATAAATAAAAATTTTCCTCACAATTTAAACAAGATTTTTGAAATCAAGGGAATTAAATTTTATTTAGCTTTTATTAGAAACCCACTTAGTAAAAAGATTTAATCAAATATCCTCTTAATATGAGAGTTAATGGAAGTAACAAACTCATATGTGAAGACACGTAACTAGGATTCTATGTTAGCGAACATTGGTGGAATGTGAAGATATAGAGGAAATGCATAAATAATTACGGATATTGATAGATTTAATTGATTAGAATATGTTTGTTGATCAATGGAGAGTTATGGTCCTCAATGTCCATAAACCTATGAAGAATTTAAATACCATCTATTTTATCAGATATGTATGTAATAGGATAACACTTTTTTTTCAATATCCTTTTTCCTAATGATTATTAATTATTTTATTATATAATAATATATGTAAATACACAAAATTTATATGTTTTTTTTCATAATAATAATTTCATCATTTAGTTATGCTTCAATAAATATATAATTCAACTCTTACTTGTATAACAGAATAGCCAAAAATCAATTTTTATGATTCAAGCTCTAAAATTAACTTTTATTAGAAAATATAATTCATAAAATAGTTAAAATTAGATCCCTATATGTCCAACTATTTTCTAAATTCAACATGGTTGGAATAGGGTATCAAATTTTCTAAAATCTCTATATTTTGAAAAAATAAATTAATATCTAAAACCTCATCTGAATTTCAACATAAACCATTTAATAAATAATTAACTATATTTCCCTTATGAAAGATTAATATCAATAACATTTTAGGTAAGTTCACTAAATTTCCTAAAAGATATTATCACTAGTCTCCAAAAAAACATAAAGTTATTAATAGTCATCACATAACAAAAATTTGAATACCTTCATCAATCAGTCTCATGAAACATGGTAATAACATGAATTTCCATAAAATTGTATTTAAAACATTAATTATTTCTCATTAATTTAATTAAACATAGATTACTAGATATATTAGATAAAAAATGTGTTGTAAACTACATTAATGCTTGTATAAACCACATTTCCAATAGATCCTTCATTAGTTCTATGGTAGTTCACGCTATTCAATTTACTATATCCATATTAATCATACCTTTATCCCAATACCTTTATATCATCATTAAGAACTTATTATGTGTTATCTTTCCCTCGATCATGTGTTTTTTTTGAATTTATACATTCAACTGAATTAATATTATTGATCATTGGTATTGTTTAACACACGCCTTCAAATACATAATGAAAAAGTATTACAATGGAATCCATATATATTTCATTATTCATAAAACCTGGATATCATTGTTAAAATACTCAAATGACTTAATTATTGAATCAAAACATACGAACAATGATCATTCATATTTCTGTGTAGTAATATAATAAGCATAACTATGATCCCATTGATTCGTTTTAGGTATACTTAATTGATTCTTGGGTCATTTATTTTCTTAATTCACCATCTCTTTATAGTTGGAGAATTTCAAATTACTAACTTTTATAATTTCTTTAAATTCAAAAGAATTCTAACCATTATATCCAAATGTGTAGAAAACTATAATTTCATTCATGTATGTACTAGAATATTCCTCTAGCCAACTATTACACGTTGGAATCCACTTATTTCCATTTATCATTTTATCTGTCCTTTTTAATTTCATCATATGATTCTTCTGCTTCCCTTTAATGTCATTATTTTAAGAGAACTCGTTACCTCTCTTGTTTGAACATGATATTATTTCCTCCTATGATGCGAATTTTGGTGAGAATAGTTCCCATTGAATTACTACTTTAATCCCATCTAAGAAACATTCATTCTTATTCTTTTGGAATAAGTACATTTATTCGGTACTCATTCTTTATTCTAAGTACCATTTCTAAATAATGGCATAGAGTATATTAGATTATAAAATAATAAAACATAATGTATGATCCAAAATATTATGAAATAAATATCATATATTTATTAACATATGCATAAAAAATCACATATTCATAAACATGGGTTCTTTTGGGGATACAACTTATTCAAATCCTTTAAAATGGTTTTTAATAAAAATTTGAATTATCCTAAGAAAATCTCACAACATTGTCAATGTAGTTGCATAGTAAGTCCCTTTTTTGTGCACCATGTGACATAAAGATAAGACTAATGTTCCCTTCTCAATGTTATTACCCCTAGGTAGATTTGTTATAAATCTTTTTCCACATGTAGTATCCATACATGGATATATATTAAAAAACCACATAACTTCTACCATACCAAAACATTTGTATGATCCCCTATTTATATATCATCAAATTATTTCAAAGGGTTATGATCCCAAATCTATGTTTTATTAAATCAATTTCTAAATGATTCCACTAAAAATTCTCTAATATCCAATATATCTACCCTGACCCTAGTTTCCCTATGTTAATTCCTACTTTATTACATTGTCCTAAGATACAAGTAATCCCATCCAGAAGGTTTGAATAGTTTAGATGTGTTTATAAGCTAGATATAGACATGAGTCGTAGATTACATTTGATAACTAAAAATACAACATAATTTTCAATCATGAATATCATTACTCCTTCATGATTATCCTTTTATATCAAACATAGTAAACTTCATGGGATACATTGGAAAGAAAAACAATAAAAGTGATCACAAATATTTTGTAAGGTATATGTATATCAATATATATCATGATTAAATAATAATAATATATATGAAAAGGTAATTAATTCAAACACATTCCATTTAAATTATTACTTTAGAATAATATTTAAGGAATGAATGTTGAACAATTATTTCCATAAAAATAATTACATGTACATAAAAATATAACCATGGATATTATAACTTATCAATTAATCAAATGGAATATAAATAACTAAATTCATAATGATTCAAAGCTTAATATTATGCATATAAACTATCAATATATATCTTATAGATGATTATTATCAAGAACTATCCTCATGATAACTAAGTTCAAGATCTGTCCTCAATACAGTTTAAATATGGGGTTAGAAACCTATTATGTTTGGGCAACTAATTTGTATCCTTACACATGTAAATTCATACAGGGATATCATTGAGTAGACCCAACCCATCACATACTATGTTCATTTCATTTTTCATATGAATCATATAGTCATAAAAATATAAAAATTATTATTTAAAAACAATCATGAAACTGTTAATAATTTCCCCAATAAAATAACATAATCATTAAACATCTATTGTAATATGGAAAACAGTATCAAAATACCACATCCATGGTCAAAACTATAATAATAAATCAAAGTAATTAATAATGATAAAATCAATTAAATATTACTTGATTGTATCATAAATACAATGAATGGTTTATGTCACATATAAATAGAAATACCATCACAAAAAACATAAAAAAATTCTAATGGAAAATATATTTTCATTTTAAAATTCTATTTTTAGAATATAATTTTTCTCCAAAATACTGTTCTTTGGAAGTACACATTAAATAATGTAATGTAAGATTTAAAAAAATTTGAGTTCATTGCGATGGAAAATTTTGAACATTTCATATATGATAAAAATGTGGCCTTGTCTACATTTCATTAAAAGAAAAAGAAAAATTGTTTTGAAAATTAAAAAAATATTCCTTTTGTTTTGTTTTTATGTAAAATTGGTTAAATATCAAATTAATATACAAATTTTATATGTTATATAAGTTTAATTTTTTTTAAAAACATGTTTTTGGAAGAAAAATGGATTTATGACCATATAGAGAAGTGAATTCGGCTTTTCGTAAAACAAATTCACAATTAATATAAGTACCAATGATTGGAAAATGGAAACATTAGATAATTATATCATTAGTAAACATTGGAGGATAAAAAAGAATGGTTTTTTGGAAATGGTCATATAATTTTGTACAAATTATATTTATGAATAAAAAACCTCGTTTAGAATGATATTGACAAATAAACCCTTAAAATAATCATAATATTGAATTGAGAAATAATGAATGAATAAATTGAGATTTTGAACTATAAATCCAAATATAAAAAATCTATAAAATAGACAATTTAATTAACATCACTTATACACATAATAATTTATTTATATAATCAATGATTTAGAATATTTACCCAATAAATATAAATTGACTTAAGAAATCCCTTACCTCATGATTATATTTTATTTAATTTTTTATGACAAAATATATAGTGATATTTGACATGTTATTAACATTAAAAATAATAATATCAATATTTTTTATTTCTTATATTATCCCTTTATAACATATTATTACCCATTCATTAATAATCATTAATTATTTTCATTATTTTTGGTGTTTATTTCATTGTTTTCTCATGAGTGTTTCATTATAAAGGATCATGTTATTTCAATTTTTATATAGATTAGTAATCAAGAGAATAATAATATTGTATTATTTATAATATATTTAAATCAATTTTACTTTTAAAATCAATCGTGAATGATTTTTAAGATAAATTAAGTTGGTTACAATCAAAGATTTGGTTGGCCATATGTAAGCTAGAGTAACAATTCAATTTTTTGATAATAATTATTGAAATAATTTAAGTAAAATATAATACTTCTAAAATTATTATAATATCATATATACTATATAGTATAGTTATATATGTTATCCATGTGGTTTGGTGATGAAAAGGGAGTCAAATCGATTTGTGAGTGCGACAGTCCACACGTACCGAAACGATGTTGTTATATTTAAGTGAGATGAATGTTTAGAAAGAAAATGATATTTATTATATTTACATAGTGAAAAATATTTTATTAATTTAATATATTTTCATTCATATAAAATATAATAAATAAAATTATCCATGTTATTTTCCATTTGAAGCATTAGTGTAAGATGAATCACAGATCTTTGCGAGGTAGTAGTCTCCCTTACATACGA
This sequence comes from Viscum album, assembly GCA_963277665.1. Taxonomy (NCBI): domain Eukaryota; kingdom Viridiplantae; phylum Streptophyta; class Magnoliopsida; order Santalales; family Viscaceae; genus Viscum; species Viscum album. The sequence goes on from OY728155.1 coordinate 218,295,467, forward strand.
GTGATGGTATAACGTCTCATAGGATACGGAAAGTAAATGATATATATCAAATATGAAATATAGAGGTATAAATATGTTTTAAATTTCATATATATACATTATATTCATTATAATACCCATAAATGAATGTAGGTAATAGAAGAATGAATGACATCGGTTCACATGCTTGTAGTCCACTGTATACACAAATGATGATTTCAAAACCCATTTCGATAGAATTGGAAATGGTTGGAGTTCATGAAATTGTTATAAATATATTCCAATATATAAAATATACTAATTTAATTTTATAATCTATTTTTAATAATAATTTATGTACATTATGAAAGGAAAAAAATAAAAATGCTTATTGAATAGTGTTAACTCTTATTTGGGTATCCTCGGGTTTTCACTTAATCCATCCTAGGATGGATTTCATAACAAAATATGGATTCAATGATTTTTATAGGGTCTTTAGGAATTTATTTGATAATGTAATTTATGAATCAAAATGGTGTAATGGTGTGATCTAGAGAGGATAGGAGATGACATTTTGTTAATAGGGGAGAGGACACACATGGTATTTTAGAAATGAATTTAGTGCTTCCATGTTTTTCATGTGTCATAGGGTCCAAAATGTGAAACTATTAAAAAATATAGGTGTAATGGTAGATTTAATCTTATTTAATCCTTTTTAGTCATTTTATTTCTTAATTTACACTTATTTTCAAGGGTTCCCCCCCAATATATCCATTTTTTCTTCTCAGAGGTAAATAATATATATTTCCATTAACTATTAATTAGGGTCAAAAAATAAATTTAACATATTAAATATTACAAATAATTATTATTTCAAATATTTAATCAATTTTTTTTAATTAAATTCAAATATTTGTAAAAATTTAATTTAATATTAATCTCATATACATGATGAGAATGTAGGATTTTAAAGAGAAAATGTTTGAAATATTACAATGTTTTTATATATAAATTCTATATGAAAATTGTTCCAATGTACTAAATTCAGTTAATTGATCTAAAATTTTAAAAAATTTTCTTTAAAACCAATTTAAAATATAATTTAAAATTATAAATACATTAAATGAATATACGATTTTAATGTAAAATTTATTATTTTTCCAAATTCATCAAAAATTAAACTTTTTGGAAATAACATAGAATTTCAACATAATATATTTTATTATTTCTACATCAAAATTATGTTTTTTTTCTGATAAATTTTCAAATAGTTAAAAAATTAATTTTAATGTGTTTTCACAATGTGTTATTAAACAATATTTTAGATTAATATAGTTTTTTAAAAAATATTTCATTTTCATATAAAATATTATTATTTAATTTATAAAAAATTATTTGTAATAAACATAACTAAAATGTATATTTTTATAATTTATCTAATAATATTCTTACCCCGCATTCCATAGCTATCTGACAATTTTCATATTAAATAAAAATATTAATTGTATGTTTAAATTTTGTAAAACAAGGCCTTGCATGTAATGAGAGATTTTGAAACTATCATTTTTTCATGTACCAAAAGATAAACTCAATGTTGCATGAAATGGAAGGTATTTAAGATGTTGAATTTATTTAAAAATATATATATTATTACATCTCAGGGTATATTATTCCGTTTTATGCTTGGTGTTGCATCACATACATCTTATCAAATAAATATTTATCATATTATAATTCGGTGTGTTATAATTGGTCTACAATATAATTTGATTGTATGAATTATTTTAAGGACAATGCTATATGTGGGGATCAAGGATCATTGGATGGAATATAATGGTTGTTAAATATTGAGTGAATTTTTATTCTTTTATTAGATTATAATATAAAGGTGATTGTAAATGTATAGTTATATGAAATTCAAAAAAGATAATGGTTAAAGAAACGTTTAATGGAGAACCTGATTGAGTATCTCAACTATAATGGTTTTTAAGATCGTTTTGATCTTTAATTTTAACATAAAATTAATATACCTATTGTCATAGATATTCATGATATTCAATATGGACACTAGACTATGATGGAATATACAATATATTATATAGATTAAGTTCATTTTTTATTGTTACATGTTTAAAATGACAATTTGAAGTTAAAATATGTGCCAGACCTGATATTAGGTTAAGAATTCATTTTCAGTCATCATAATATATTGATAAGTGTGTGATCATGGATTTTATACTGAGGTGATGAAATTTTTATTTCTAGTCTGATACATGGGATTTGACTTAATGTGAGTACCAAGTAGAGTCATGGAAGAAACATGGGTGTCTTGGGATTGTACAAAGCTTGGAGCCCAAAAGTGTTGATTCAAGAAGCTATGTAGAATGTTAAGTACAAACGTTTCCTCACATGCCACATGGGTTTATTAATATATTAGTGTTGGTCCATCCCACAATCCATGGATACACGATTTGAGGAAATATTTTAACCAGTGATGCACGCCCATATGAGGGCTCTGTAGTTTTTTCATGGAGGATTTACGTATTGTTGATGCATTTATTTTCTAAACATGCACAATAATAATGAGATGGGTGTTCTAGGAAAGTGAATGATGAATGTTTAGTTCATATTTTATCCTCATGTGCATCCTAAACATGTTACCCAATTTATTGTAGAAAAATTTTCATTTTCCCTTAATTCATTTATGTTTTAACCCGCTTCCTCATTTTAATTTTTTCCAAACAGGTAAAAGATTATTTGCTATCACATTGATCATATCAAGCCTAAATATATTCTTTGATATATCTTCCAGATTTGGACTATGATCCTTCCATTTTAGCCTCGTTGGATCCACACTTGTGAGTTCTATATTTCACATGCATGTTATTTCCTTGTTATCATAAACAATATTTTGGAGTAGACACTTATTCCATATTTAAAATAAGTTTGTCTTTTCATCCATCACCATCTAATGTAGATACAATCAATGTTTTTTTCATGATCAGTGTTCCTTAATCAAGAATTTTATTGTGGTCTTGTTATTTTACCTTAATATTTGGGTGTTTTGATATATGATGTTTTTCTATGCCCTAGAATTTTTGAGCCACACCTATAAATTTATTTAATGTTAGTTATGTTGATTTTCCATGAGACCCATTGAGGTGTAATTATATTTAATGGACCATGAATTTGAACCACCCCTTGGGTGCACTGATAATTGGAATTGAACTTCCATTGGTGTCCCCTTTTTCATGTGATTCACCTTTAAGGAGTATACTTTTACCCATTTCATTTTGGATGACAAAGGAATTGATTAAAATTTTATTTGAAATGAATGATGGTAAGAGTAAATGTAGTTTAATGTCTCTAGGCCTTCAACCATTTATTTTTCTTTTTTATTATTGACACATAATTTATAATTGGAATAGATAATTTAAAAATAATAGAATGATACATGTGATGATAGGCCTTCTAAGCTAATTCCCTATTTAGAACCACCTTTTATGTTTATTTAATTGATTATAATGGTGATGAACAAATTAATTAAATATTTTTCATATATGTTATGGTTAGACTACAGTCTTAGGAACATTATTATTGACATTACTAAAGTGACATATGGGTTTAATCATGGGATATCCATAGACGTAATTTTCTTCATTCAATAATAAAAATATAATAAATGTTTAATATTCACCTTGGGAGACATACATGATCTTTTATGAATGTCTTTGAATGAATAATTTAATAGATGGATTATACATGCCCGAGTGAAACATATAATCCTTTCATATATTTATAACATTAGATATAAGATTACATATTGTTATAAGATCAAGTGATACTAAGACTCCTCATGGACATAAATGGATGAAATCAAATAGAAAATCTTATCATTAACACTATGTGTTACACTTGGGATCACTTTTAGGGACTTTCAAGGTTGGACATAGTGAGGGGTGAATGTTTACAACACCTAGAGCGATACCAAGATAAATTTAATAAATTCCTATAAATTTCAATTAGTGTGTTTGGTCTGTGATAAACTTGTAGCGATACATGGGTTCTAACAATGGAAATCCAATGACCAATTTTGGTTACATTTAATTGAATAAAAATTAAACTACAATTTTGATTAATCTTCCATGACAATGAAAAAAAATGGATTGGGTTAGAGAATTATACTTTATTGATGGAATTATCAAACCCATAATGTTTAATATGATACACGGGGATTGTTGCGTGTTGATCGATGTCCCAAAAATTAATAATAAAATATAATCGTGACTGATTGTTTACTCAAAGGTAGTTTAACTTAGGTGGAATAAGGTAGTAGAGGACGAAAGTTTGTTGTGAACCCATGCACAAATTATATATATACGATAATTCATTTTCATTTGTATTATTACATGCACAAATTTTTTGTATTTATTCATAGACTGAAGGGAAATAGACAATATTTTGGTGCCATAATGACTTTACCATAAACCCTTATTGGGGTACCTATATGGAACCCTAACAGACATCATGGATGTAGGTAGAGATTGGGGATAGATCTCACTTAATAGTGGTTTATTTCTAATGAGATAGGTGAGTGGTTCTATAGTATTGGACTATGAATCAAGATTATATAAATGGATAGAACCATTTTGGTTTGGTAATGTAATACATTTATATTATTGTATGTATGTTTCCTTCTATTTACCTCTCTTTTTTTGTAGTATTTTAGGATTAATATATATATATATATATATATATTTGAAATTTAATGATTTGTTTACCCAGTTATTTATATGATGGATGTTATTCATCTGTATCTCCATTATTCATATGCTTCTACTATTTATTGATATATGATTACACCATTGTGATAAGCTCTTTTCATGATGATATAATCTACCCATTGTTCTACCATGGACCATCATTACTCATAAATAGCCTATTGCATACAGGAAGACATTGTTGAGGAAATGTGGCCAACTGAGTTCGGTTACTGTATATTGAAATGAATTTTGGATGCTAAAAAGTGGTATCATTAGATTCTTCCCCATTTTTCATACTATTTTGGTATTATATATGAGACATGGATGTAACCAAATTTGATTATGAACTTTTTCATGGGAGTAGCTTTACTATTTATTCTAAAATGTTAAACTTCATCAGATGGGTTATGGGTTTCATATTTATTCCTATTATAATGGATTTAATTTCACCATTGGGCAATCTACGTGATGATTACTATTTATTATGATTAATTTTTTGTTCCCTTATCAAATAATGTATGGAAATAATTCTTCTTGCGTCATTATAGACACATTGGGATTTACATGTCTTACAATATTCCACTCCATGATTTTAGTAATGAATGAATTTCATATAACATGTTTGGTTCCTTATTGTTACCCCATGTAACTATGTTGACATTTCATGCGTTGAAATCAAATATTTCGACTTCTAATAAAATGGGAACCACATTTAAATTTATAAGGTTTATATACCCTTATAAATTATATGTGTTTATTTATATCATTTAACCTCTTATTATAATTTTTATTTAAATTAAAAATAAATTAAATGAATTAGTATCCTAAATTTAAATGTTAACTATTAAAATGAGATTAAAATTACCATTTAAGTGAATTTTTCCTCTATATATTGAAATTAACACTCTATACAATACTTCCTTGGTCTTATATACTAGACTATTACTCTGAACCAACTTCATTGGTGATTATTAGGCTAGTCACATTGTTTTCTTTAGACTTGTATATTTCCCAGACCTAGATCTTCGAGTATGAAAAGGAGTGTTATTATTATATAGAAGGATTATATATACCCCATTATATTATATGTGTTGTTTGTTGTTATTATATCTTATATTTGTGTCTGTGTTTGGAACTTGTAGATACCCTAAAACATGATTTCCTCGAGTTGTGTTACAAGTGGGTTATTATAAACTTAAATAAATGGTGGTGGGACCATGGTCACCAATAAAACCTCCATTAGTTTCCCTTTCAGCACTTCTAGTTATAACAAATACGGGAAGTGATTCCTAGATTCATGATGGGTTCCTATTCATTAGGGAAACAATTCAAGGATCACAACGACCTTCCTCGATTATAATAGAGTCTATGTGTTAGTTATAGTAGAGGCATGGACCCATGTTTTCATTGGATGTGGGACTGTTGGATATGGAGTTCTAGATATAGGACTTTATATCAATTTTACTACTTCTTGAAAGACCTTATGAGAAGTGATTGGTGGGAGACCCGTATATGATTCAAGAGTCCACCAAGATATGGTGGTATGCCATTACTCAGATGGATCATCATTAGGATATGTCATAGAGGGATTTTCATATGGACTTTTATGACTATTTCTATCTAGATATGTTGAGGAAAAATAATCTCTGAGAGTTTATGTACCTTGAAGATGTCACATTATTAGTCATTGACTATTCAACCCATTTTGCAGAGCTCTAATGTTTCCCACCAATTATTTAGGTGATGAGTTATCTAAATCCTAGAATGTCAAGGAAAGATTTAGGTTTGAAATCTTATTTTAGGTTAATTTAATTCATCTTACTACCAAATCTGGTATAGTTTATCATGTGATTATCAAATAGTGTAACCAGAGAGAGGTTGTGGGTGTGATCAAACGAGTTTCAACCTCTAGATCTGGATCTAAATTGACCAGTAGTAGGACGCATCATCTGGATATTCCAAAAATTTGTATTAGTAGCCAGTGTACATACATAGGTAGTAAGGTGAGGTTCCATCAATGTAGTAGATTGTGATAATGAATACCTCACTATACAGAAGACCCAGTTGAGTGCATATCGTCAAGAAATATGGACCATATATTGTGCTTTGGGGAACTTTTCCCTTAATATCTTCTGAGATATGGTCTTCACCGATTCCATGATTAGGATTTGATTCAATGAATTCTCATTAGGCAGAGGGACCTAGTGTATAGAGAGAAAATCTTGCCAAGGTGGTTGTCATGGATGAGGAAACCTTATATCATATTTTTAGGGAATGTAGAGAGGTACAACTCAAGATATCCATGTTATATCATATAGAATTGGATCAGTCCGTATATATTAATTCTAAATGATAAATGAGGTTCATCATTTAGGGTATGCTATAATGATATGTATTATACTTGTCACTAGTACTATAGAATCACATTTTTTCATATATTTTCTTCTCATAGTTTCATATATTTTATTGTTGTGGAGATCCATTGGAATGATGTTCATTTATCCAGTGGTGTGATAACACATTATAATCCATTAGGGATTTTATTGGAGAGTATTCCAATTTAGAGAGTTCCCCCTTAATGTAAAATATTGTCACTTTATAAGGGATCTCATTTTCGTTGCAATTATGAGGTCTGAAATCATTCTCTTGATGCTATGATTTCATACTTTTCACCATTACATTTATTTATATCACTGTAGTGTGACCTTCTCATCATAAGAGAAAGTGATACTTATTCAAACTAATAAATGGGATTTAAAGTGATATGAGATGAAACTATGCATTTTGGGGTTTTTGGCTTATATCTGCAGGATCAGGGAACCTGTTAGGAAGAATACATTCTAATGGTTGATTGTTTCAATATCATTTTCGTTGATTAATTTTAGGAATACCTACCAAGGAAGAGCTAGGATTTTCCATCGATATATTTCTTGGAGATTCAATACTATCCTTTCCACCATAAATGATATCTACTACCAAGTTTTAGGAGATAAAGTGTTTTCTAGAGGAATTGGGAGAAATGGGTTTTATTTAACCCATTACATCCCCATGGGGTTTGCTAGTTATTGTTTCAACAAAGGCAGATGATGCCCTTAGCCGTTTATATGGATTACCAAAAAGTGATCCAGTTTGTAGATAAAATTTATATCCCCTACCGCAGATATATGATCTCTTCAATCATCTCTAAATCGATTAGATTTTTTAAATTATAATCTACGACTAGGTTATCTTTACATGTGTGTTTGAACTACCGACTATCTGGGTATAGTTTTTTGTCATTTATTTTAGTATATGGTTATGTAATTTGATCTCATGGACATGTTATCTATTTACATAGTTGTGATCAAAACGTTTTCCATCATTCTCTGGATTTATTTTGTGTGTTATTCATGGACTCTATCATGTTCTATTCTCAAACCCAACAGGCCAATGCTAGAAATCATGAGATAATATTGGAAACAATGAGAGAGAATCGTCTATATTATAATATTACAATGTTCCCCATCTATACTGATAAAATTTTCTTCCTGGTTAATAATTTCATAGAGTCAAGAGTATCAATTGGCCTAGAGAAAATGGGAGGCCTAGTTTCCTAGGAGTATACCATGAATATCATTGATATAGAGTGTTTCTTGGGATTTATTAATATTATATGAACTTCATTCAAAACACATCACATATAGAATAATATCATATATTATGTACTAATAAGGTGTGAATTATAAATGGTAATATGCCTAGGAGACAACCTTTTAGTAGCTGAATGGGTGAATAGATTTATTACCTATCTTAATTCTTCCAATTATGTGTAATAGATATAGAATATATTATGTTGCTTAAGGTCTCATGGAAGGATATATTTTGATGTCTGGGGAGTGATTTTTTGTTTATGGGTCTTTTCAGTTGGGGCCACATGAGGGAAATTACTTAAAAAATTATCTTAATCTAGACAATGTAGTTCATTCCTTCTGTAGTTGGAGGAACTATATACTTGGAAAGATTTTTTTGTTATACATGGACTAAAAAGGACTCATGTAATTATTTACAAAGTGTTACTTGAATATATTGAGAAAAGGTGAGTTGAATACCTTCATTCCTTTGAGAATGATATTTTTTATACACACATAATAGGAAATAAATATTTTGATTCACTAAGAAGGAGGAATAGATACATGAAGTTTAAGAGGCCAATGTTGAGTAGAAGCTTATAGTTTTATTTTCACAGATGCACCAAGAGGTGTAAGAAAGTTATAGGATGACATTTCTCTCATTTTTTGTATTGAAATCAACTCTTATAAATATGTTATGGATTATATAATTATCCTTGTTCGAGGTCATGGTAATATGGGAGAGAATTTCACGTGATGACCCACCTCCTAGTGGGACCATTGCTGAGGATGAGATCTTGTGCATCCACAGAAGTGACTAGTTTCCAAAAGATATCTAGGATGAGTATATGTGATATTTTGACACCTATATAGGGATTTTTCATCCTTTTATTACAATGATGTAACAATACTTTCACTATCAATATATGTGTACATGGATTAAATGGGAGATAGCCAGATTTTTTAAAAAAATTGACACATGTCTGTGGGTGAAGGCAGGACACTAGCGACCAACAATAATTTTATATCCATTAGATATTCATGGGTGGAAATGCAATGTAGTCACCATGTATTTCATTATAGGACTTTCTAGATTACCGCTGTGATGTGACATCATGTGGGTGATCATTGATAGGTTGACAAAGGTCACACATATTCAACATATTCAAGAGAATTCTGAAATGGATGATCTTAGAAGGCTTCATGTTCTTGACATCATACACATCTAAGGGGTTAAATTTTTATCTTATTGGATATATATGATTTTTCACATTATATTTTTAGAAGGGGTTTCAAATTACACATGGATCAAAGATACTACAGAGTACAAACAATTATTCAAATACCAATGTACATTTTGATCGTATGATATAGGTTTTAAAAGTCATGCTCTAGGAATGTGTCATTGATCTCTAAATTTATTTGGAGAAAAAATACCTCCATGAATGTTCACTTTTATAACATCTTATATATTAATATACATATGTATTCTTATGAAGATCTATATGGTTTGTTGTGTCATTAACCATGGAGCTTTTGTGTTGTAGGAGAGGCAGTGTTACTGGGTCCTATTATCATGCATGAGCCATCATATAAGGTTTAGATTATCAGGAATTGTATTTCTACATTTTATTCTAGGAAAACCATATGTCAATACTCGATGTTGAACACTATAATTTGTTGAGGGTAGTCGAGTTTTCATACGAGTTTCACATTGAAATGGGTGTAGACAGATTCAGAAACAAGGGAAGCTATTTCCCTGTTACATTAGTCCCTTTTATATATTGGAGAGAGTTGGGATGGTGGATTATCAGTTGTAGTTATCTCATAGGTATCATTCCATGCAAGATGTATTCTAATTATATATTCTATTCTGATATCATTGTTATATATTGTATATTATTCATCCTACTGTGGATGATTTAGATGTAGATGTGTCATTTGTGATGCATCCAATTTATGTTTTTTTGTCGTGGAAGGATGGTTCTCTAATGTTTCTTTATTTCTATAGTATAGTTGTTTGGGAAGAACGACTGGGTAAAAGAAATTACTTAGAAGTCGTAGGCTGACTTATATGACTAGTGGCCAAAATTATTCTTAGACGATGCATGGACACCCTTGGAAGAAAACATCAATGAAGAATTTCTTTAAGGGGGAAATATTTTAATATATAGGATTCTATGAGGAATGAAACCTTTTATGTTGGGTATAATTCCATTGTATTATAATAATGAGAGTTCCTAGGGGATTCATAGAGGAATCATGGGTTTTTGTGGCTTTAACAGAGTCCAAAGCCTTAGATTATGAGGGATGCATTTTGGCCGCTTGGTTGTTAGAAACATTGCATTCAAGGTTGCACTATTTGGGTAAACCATGTGAAGTGGTCCATCCCACCCTCTAGGGATGCATGATTTTATGAACATGTGAAACTGGGGTCCAAAGACCTTGAAGAGATTATGCAATTTTTAATATAGGATTAAATCATTGTTGGAACATTGTTTCTATAATCTTGTAAAATGACCATGTGTGGGGGGTCTGGGACAATGATGGGTGGATGATCAGTGCATAGTTTTTCCAACAATGTATCCAATCCATGTGACCTAGTGATTTAAGGAAAAATTACTAATTTTTTATTACTTATATTTTGATTTATCCCTCTGTACCTTTTCGTTTTCTCTATCCATGGAAACGTTTTCTATTCTCTCATCGAGATCCTCTATCCCAAACATATGCTACGGTATAATATCCCGATTCAAACATTGAACCCTCTATTGTCGATATCATCAGATTTGCGTTGGTGAGTTACTTATTAACCATAAATCCATCTTTATTTTACTTGTAATCAGTACCATTATTATGGTGTGGTATCTTATTTCCAATTTTCATGGATTCCATATAGTATATTATTTTATTCTGATGAAGAGAGAATCAGAGGATAATACGGATTGAGTATTCCCCTACTAATCTTAGTTGGTAGTATCATACATTTTGCTAAAATTTGGGGAGTATATATATATATATATATCATTGGTCCACAGACCTTAATTTCAACGTGATTCATATTAATAGGTTTGAAATTTAAATTTATTGGATGCTTATGATGTAGATGAACCATGAGACTCATTGAGGTGTAATTATAGTTTAAGGGCCTTGATGTTGAACCAACCATTGGGTGTGATGATAAATTGAATCGAACCATCTTAGGAGGACTCATTTTCATGTTAATAACCTTGGAGGTGTGTAATTTTACTCATTTCCTTAGAGATGTGAAATGAATTGTTTTGAATGTAATTTTAATTGAATGGAGGTAAGTGGGAATATAAGTCCATGTGTGTAGGCCTTTATCCATTTCACATGATTGATTATGATTGGGGAATATTTTATAATTAGAATGGTAAATTCAATTTTATTTGATGGATTCATGTGATTCTAGGACTTCTATGCCTTTTCCTTATTTTGAATTAGACTATGAGGTGATATAATTTATTATAATTGTGATGAGATATCGAGTTAAATAGTGAGATTAGATGGTATGGTTTGACTACAGGCCCATGACCATTATTATTGATAAGCCTAGAGTGACATATGTGTTCCATATTTCTCTCTCCATAGATATAATCTTATTCATTTAATAATTAAATGAATATAAATGTGTAACATTTTCATTGGTTTACACAATAGTTTTTTATGAAATTAATGGACATACTCATTTGGAAGAAGGATTATACACAGATGAGTGATACCTAGACACTATTCAGGGACTACATATAATGGACTCAATAGGGTAGACTATTATATACAATATTAGTAATTGTATTCCTCATGGACTACCAATGATGGACATTGAGAGAGAATATTATCATTAATTCTAAGAGTGACACTTTGATGAAATTTCATGGACCTCAATGGATGGACTCAGTGAGTGGTGTCTTTCTTCCAAACAAAGAGAGATTCCAATACTCCATTGACTAATATAGGATGGTATTATAGGGGGTTTGGTTTTTGTTAAACCTAGACTACTACCTAGGTTCCACGATACGAACTCCATGTACGGACTTCAGTTACATTGAATTGAATATCGATTAAATAACTATTATGATGCATCACCCAATCCAGAGAACATTATTGGATTAGGTTAGAGCCTTATACTTTATTTATGGCCTTATTATACAAATCATGTTGAATATTATATACAAGGTAATCCTTAGGTTATAATCAAAGTACCAACAATTAATTATTAAATAAATATAATGTTTTATTAATTACTCAGAGATTATCCAGCTGAGGCCAAAGAAGGTAGAAGAGGAAAGGTTTTCCATGGTATCTCGGACAATTGTAGATTATTTACATACCACGCATAATTTTTCTATCTTAATTTTACCTACACACAAATTAATTTTTATATTAATGAACATGACAGAATTAGAAATCTTTAGTGGTGGCCTAATGGGTTTATATCTCACTAGGATAGGGATTCCTTTTATAATATAGGGACACGTCTCATTGGTGAAGGTAGGGAACGGGGAAATCCCCCCATTTATAATGAATGATTTATCATTATATAGGAACATGGGAGAACCTGAAGAGGATATTTCTTGTGATTGCATCGGTTGAAATTCCATTTTCAAAATTTTGGGGTTTTGTTACATGTATTATACTAGATGCAAGTTTCCATGTTTTTACATTACTTTCGATGGAATTCCCTGATAATCATCAATACATGACTATTATAGGTGTGTTCACCAAGATATTTATAAAATTACTATTTTACTTATACTTCAAAATTATTCAAATGCATCATCTATTGATTGATATATTATTACAGAGTTGTTTTACACTCGGTTCATGATGGTATTGTCTCCCTAATATTCCCAAATAGACTATCATTTCTAGTAGGTATCCTCTATTGTACGGAGATGTACTCTTGAGGCCATGTGTCCAATTAGGTCTAATAATGGTTGAGTGAAACATGTTGTTTCCAATAAAATATTGTAAACATATAAATTATGGATTAGAATGTATTTTTATGATGAACATGACGGGATGTTGTACTATTTAAATTTTCAGAATCCACAAAAATTAATTTAGTTTGTAGTATTTTTTAATATTATAAGGAATTTGCTGGGAGTCCCAAACAACCCACTTAACATGTTTCTTCAGCATCAACTGACATTTACCATTGGAATGATATCTGTTTATGTATAAAGGAAATAAAATACCACATTTTTAGGAACACAAAATATTATTATATAAATGTAGACATTAGGAAAACATTTAATGGTTTTGTGGGCATCTCTTTAAATCTGGAGGTATAACTATTTTTATTTTTTTTATTTCTTTAGTTACAATATGATGCCTCTATGGAATAATTCATTTGTTTTCAAAGTCATGGATGATATAATAAACTTCATGTTGGGAAATTCTAATAAAGATAATATTAAACCCTAGTAGATGAAATTATGTTTATTTTTAAATTGGGATATTATATAGTATATAAAATATTATGATGGAAAAGAATATTGTACCAATGAAGGTTAGTGGATTGGTGATTTTTTATTCCTTGATAATTTTACATATTTATGACATAGATTTATAACATTCCTCAATATCATCAATAGTAATTATTAAATTTAATTTCTGATATGAGATAATTAATTTTATAATGGAGATCACATTTCATTTGGGATATAAGAATGAAAAGACGATTACAAATTTGATTTTTTATGTAGGGATATATAAGGATGAATTTGTGTGGCAATATCTCTCATAAGATATAAACAATTATGTAATTCGTGTTGATGGGGATCTACGATTTCTTTATGTATGACCTAATATATAGCTATGACGACCATCAATAAAATATTATAGAGTTTTATCATGGATTTTTCATAAGGTTTTCATGAAACAAACTTCCTATCGTGGTTGATAGAAACCCAAAGGATTTTCATTATCAAATCTCTATGTTTGTAAAAAAGTGGTAAGTAGAGTATTGTATTGTTTTTATTAAATTTACGTGACTCATTAATAAACATTTATATGGATTTGGTTTGAATGAAATATATGGAATAAAAATATCTCTTATTTATCTTGGTATAAATGATTTAACACAACATAGTTTATTTCTTTGGGGAGAATAAATTTATTTTTATAAGAAAGTTCATGGAGTAAAATTTGATAGTTATAATGTATTGGGTTTCCTATTATGTTCTATAATTATTCACTCCAAATGTTTAATTCCAAAATTTATTAATACTTCAATACAATGGTAAATTATAATATTTGTAATGACCTTGATTTTTTTAATGATAATTGTTTCATGAAAATGGGTGTTATATTAAATTATACACAAATAACCATATCTATTTAATAATTAAGCGAATATAAAGAGGTATGTGACCACCTCTATTTGACCATTACATTAATTTAGTTCAACAATGATTGTTAGTAAATATGATTTATTCCAAATATATTCATGGTAATGATATTAACATTATAATTAGTATTTTTATTTCAAAATTGTAAGAGATAATTGATGCAGAAAGAAGAAGTAATGCAATCAAACATTAGAGTCATGCCATATGATTCCCATTTTATAGAACATGGTTGGTTGGTAGTATCACAAGAAATCACCCTTGACCAATCCAATCCGATGCTTCTTCATGTAATGCTTGAATGAAATCATCTACAAGAGAAGTTCATGTGAGTAGAAATTACCATATGGAAGATGTTTTCCAAGACGCCCAATGAATCTATCCCCATCATACACATTAATCTTAGGTTATATAAAATAATTATAACTTGTTATGATTCTCCACCTTATTTTATTATTTTGTAATTCAATTGAAGAATAAAATATTTATTCCATATATTTCTATTTAAAAAAGTTTTTTTTTTAAAAAATAATCAATTTGATGAGTTGATTTTTTGGACACAATATGTAAATTTTTAAAAATATGTTAATATTTATTATAATCTAATGTTTTATTAATAATAATAATTTTAAAAAACTATTGGGATGATAAAACGTTTATTTAAATAAAAAATATTAGATAATTTTATCATGTCCTTATAAATTTGTATGTGTGAGAACTTTTAGTATGCATATTCAAAAAATAAGGGCTTATTTAGTTAGAAGTAATATTTCATGTATTTTTATATTTATTATGATTAATTTTTTTTAATTATTACATTGATATTATGTTATGGTAAATTTATTATTATTTTCCTAAAAAACATTTTTGATGACATATAAAAATACAGTTTGAGGATTTTTGTTTGTTTAATGACTTCATAATTATGTCATAATGATGAAATAATTAGTTAACCACAATCCATTAAAAAAAATAGGTTCTATTATTAGTATAATTTATTTTAATATATGTTTATCAAATTCAATACCTACAAGTTATTTTCCAAATTATAAAATGAAAAAATTATTTTTGAAATCATTATTTTGTGAAACAAATAAATTTCCTTCACAAAAGTAGTAATATAATATTATTTTCGGTTCATATGGTATAAAATAACTTTAAATATGTTCCAAATTTATAAAACCATGTGAAAAAATCAATGGGAAAGACAATTTTTTTTCTTTTTAAAAACCAATTTTTTTAAGGCAAATATTTGAAAATTATTAAATAAATACTCCAAATTTCCTATAAATACCAACCCATTTATCAATATGCATTAACTAAAAATACATTTTCAAAAAATATCATGTATATTTATCTCCCAAGGAGTACTATGAAGGATTTTCAATCCAATAACATTATATTCATCAAGATATTTGAGTAAATCTTCAAGGTAAAGGAATTATCCTTCTTTTCTCATTGATTCAAAACACTATTTGGTTTGCATCTTATTACTATAATGGTTTCTTTATTATATTACCATTTTATCATACCATTATATTAAAATTATATTTTATCAATGGTAGACCCATTTCACCTATCACATATCATTTTAAAAACTATATTCTATACTCTTTATGCTACCAAATTTACATGTCAATATTTTCCTCCGATTTCATAAAATTTAATTTAATTTTATTTTTTCTGAATATACATGACTATTTATTTTCCATTGATATTCACATTGATATAAATATTATTTATTTTATTTCCTGATTAAGATATAGGAATCACACATCCCCTTTTATTGGGTATAAAATGACTAATGATATTGTTTTTAAAAACTTTTGAAAGACCATGATTCTGATTGGAAACCCATTTTTTATTATAGACAGGTTATTTATGAAAAGTTATATTATGATATATGTGGGTCACATAATAAATACATATTAATGGTTCTCAATGTTATATCACCACATAATTTTTTAAATAAATTAATCATTATTGATGACATATTTTATGATACCTTGGTGAATAACCGTGGTAATTTTCATTTACAGCACCTTGGTGATTGACCCATGTGACATGCTTATGAACATCTAAAATAAAGATTGTTTCCAAATTTCTATTTTATTAATCATGTTATATTATTTATTAAATTACACATTTTCTATTACTCATTCCGTAATGATATTACTCAAGGTCGATTGATATACCTCATGAATATTTGTAAACTATTTCCCTTACTCAGCTTTATGATCACCCAGATCAATTGATGTATGCCCGAAGTTATGTGGTGAAATAAATGAACATAAGATAAACCTATATTGAATCCATTAAAGTGGAATAGATTATTGTTTTATATTTTCATGTATTATGTATATAAATTTAAATAAAATATACTTTAAACAATATTTTTTGTACCATGTAATGAAAAGATTATGTAATAATAATGTGGGAATCCATAGAGGGTATCAATGTACAGTTTTGTTATTTGTGGAAATTAGGATTTGAAAAGACTAGGAAGAACCCTTAAGACAAGGTTAACTTTGGGAAATATATTAGTATTATCGTGAGGTATTATTTATGTGGTTTCCAAGAATATAAATCCATATCAGGATGAGAACATGTTGATCTTGATCCAACATATATGTATCATGGGGTAACACCCGAAAACACAACATTGATCATTAATTGAAAGAGAATTACATCATGACAATTGGACTTGACGGAAAATCTATTTGGAACTCTAGAGGGTATCTTTGGTAAATAAAAATATTTTTATGAACCATTATGGGGGATTTAACAAAAATACAATTATTGCTAAATATAACAGATTTAATCATGATGTTATAAAATATAAAATTCCTTTATAATAATATTATTATTAAAAGAATCATGTTTCTCAATAAGGATTACTTTTTTAAAAAAATGGTGGCCAATTGGTTGAAATAATTAAATGGTGAGTGTAATGGACCATTTTCTGATGACCCTTTGATGGAATTCAGTATAGAAAACATCATGGGAATGATGATTCATCTTGGGTGAGATATGAACATTAACATGAGTTAAGATGAGAGTCCAGATTCACCTCAAATGGCATAAAATTGCATTGAGTCCTTTATATGTCAATGTCCTCCTTCTTTCAGTGGATCTATCGACCCATTGATTTTTGATCAATTGATAAGCTCTATGGAAACAATATTTTCTATATTATGTTATGTTCAGATAAATATAAAGTCACCCTTGTAACTCCTCGACCCTTGATACCAAGAGTCAGTACATTATTAAATAACATTGGCATGACCAAAATGGATCATATCCCGTAAGACCGATCAGATTAGTAGCCATGGAAGTACTAGATTCATATATATGTTTTGCATTAAATCTTGAAAAAAACAACATTGTGTCTCCTTGAACACTCTTAGATCCCTTATCTTATTCCTGCAGGTCAATCATAATACACTTTTTCGCATCTAGGAAAAATAAAACATAAGAACGGGGTGATATTATATGCTCTGTAAGGTTAAAAATATTATAAAAAAATTTATAAAGAAGCATAAACATTTAAGGCAATTTATAATAATAAACACACGAATTTTAATCATAAACATCATAATAATATAGCCATGATAAATCAAATAATTCAATGTACATATTCACATGGATAACTAGATAGTCGAATAATAACATGTAATATCATTAGCCAAATTATAATGATGGAATTCATAATGCCGAACATCATAACCACATAGTAAAGGCCTCATGCTAAGAATAAAAATATGATTTTCCATGGACTTTTGCCAATATACAAGTTTGTGTCATGAGACCTACTGATGCATTGAGGATCTATTGCAGGCTCCACCCATCACTGACTAAGTCCAATGCATTCATCATATGAAAATTTTGAAAGGTAACATAAACATTCTTATTAAAACTTGAATACTAAATTTCAATACTTTATCCATAAACTATGAATGGTATAAAAATAAATTATCTATAGTTAAAAATATCACAAACCCATTAATGCAATATGGATAATTGTATCATAATAAATCAACTTCAAACAAGTACAAAATCCATCAATATATGATGACATAGATGCGATAAAACTATATGAGAGAAGTATCTCTTTCTATTTTAAAATCATTTAAAAGTCACATAATTATAAAATAATTAATTTATTTTTTAATTTTTCATAAAATATTGTAAGGGAATCTTAAAAAGTGTTATAATGTTATAAAATAGATTCACATGTTGTATAAGTAAAAAAACAGTCTTTCATTAATTCGTTGAAAATTTCATAAAGTACCTTGTTTGGAAAACGACTGAAAGATTCCATTCCAAAAAATTTATAAAAATCAATCAAGGCTATAAATAACATTATCCCATATTATAGTATATAGTAATAATGTTTTGAAATACAATTTTATGAAACACGAATGTGGACGATAAATAAGTTTCAGTAGATACTCACGTATAAACAACCTCAGATAATGAAGAGATTGTAGAATTAACCCTTACCCTGAACTTTTCCATGATTTAGGGTAAGATAAACTCTGGTATAATTGTAAAATAATTTATATTATATAATACAAGAACTACATAGATTAATATTATATGATATATGATCTTCTAATATTGCTTAATTAATAATATTTTAGTAGTATCATTGTTTCGATTGTTAACTAATTCGTTTTCCTTTACATGTTTTGTAACATAAGTCATGTTTATTATGAATAATATGTATTTAATTCATATCAATAATTGTACTAAGTTATTATACAGTAATTTTAATCATTAAATAAAAATTATTATTGAATGATTATGATGAGTAATGAATCTCATCACGTTCATGGAGACGGAAATCCGTACATACACACGAGTGACAATAACATTATATTGATGTTAAAATAGTATGTAATTGGATGGTATATCTAGTATAAATAATCATAAAAATGTTATATTTATTATTTATATCAGTTGTATGCATTATTATACCAATCCAAAAAATGTAGTGTTTGAATAACAAACTATACCATGATGTGGAGAGGGTAAGCCGTACGTATGCACATATGGTGACAAGTTATTCAATGTATGGATAGAATAATGAATATGTTTGACCGTATTTACAATAAAATCATTGTATGTATAAGGTACTTGGGTAATTAATTTGGAATGGAAAAAACAAAGAAAGAGGAAGTGGAAGAAGACAAGAACTTTCAAAAAGGTGGTGAAATTATTTCCTCTTCTTCGGGTGTTTCCATTTGATTTGATCAGAAGGGTTCTCTAGGGTGTCTTTCAGATCAAAGTAAGGCCTATATGTCTAATTGAGGTTAGTTTGGAGAATATTTGAGCAGTGGATGGATAATACAAATGGCATAAGAGGTGTGATTTTGAGGGAATGGGAGGTACCCTTTTATAAGAGAGGTGAGGGTATCTTTAGAAAAACCGTGAAATATTATTTTATTATACCATAATTTTATGTTTATAATGGATAAAAATGATTTATATCAAATATAATGTGGTTATGGGTTAGAAAAAACTCAACCAATCGTTTTTAGATAGGTTTTGGTCTCCATATTAACCTTATCGTTTATATTTAACTCTTAGTTAAATAGTTTTAATTTTAGCATGTATTCTTGTGTGATTATAATAAATGGTTAAAAAACATACTATAAAAAGACAAGTGAACCAAAAGTGGTTAATTATTGATATATCTAACCATATCTATGACCTTTGTCCAAATATTAATTTTTTGGAAAATTATATCAATTAATAATATAGTATTTGTTTTAAAAACTCATTTATGTCAATTTTGACACTATTTGGTATTTTGTTTTTGTGAAATCGTAACAACATTATCACTTCAAAAAAATAAGTATTCAATATTAACATGTCATATTGTCCTATAATATTATTTTAATGCATCATAAGTCTCAATTTAAATTTACATGTATATTTATAATATCAATTATTTTAATCATTCATTAATAAGGTAATTACTGCAACATCATTATATCATAAATAAATATAATTATTTAACATCAAATTTTTTTTTAAAAATACCATTATGTGGGAAATTTTCTTATCTTTATAATGAATAATTATATTTGAATTTATCATATGTATAACTCTATATTAAAAATTATTTAGTTATTAAACATTAAATATAACACTTTCAACTCTTCTTTAAATAAACTAATAATAAATGTCCTATAAAATAAAAGTGGACCAAAATGATAATAATTTATTACTAAGGTTGATTTTTGTCGAAATACACTTATCCAATAGAATTATGAGACGTGTTAGGGTAACTAAAATTTCAATTTTTACCTTCTAATACCCTATCTATTTTTAACTGCGGTAAATAAAAGTCAAAAGTTAGTATTAACCAAATAATTATTTTCATCTTATTGAACCACATTTTTATTACTAATGTTTAAAGTGTCTCTCGTATTTTGGAAATTCAATTCACAGTATTGGTAAAATTATGTTTTATGAAAATTTTCAAATGCTTCAAGAAGGTGGGTTAAATACGCTAAAAAATTCAATAAAATATTATATACCAACTATTATTATAAACTTAATCAAATGATTTACATTTAACATATATAGGTATTATGTTTCTATCATTACATAATATAAATTTAATTAAAATAACTAATTATTTAAATAAATAGTTTGTTTTAAACAATAATGTCGTCTTTTTCCCTATTCATCCAAAATTAAATGTTTTCAGAAAAATACCAAAAACTCCCCCTAAGATAATTTTGAAATTCTGAATCAAAAATTGAAGCCTATTTTGAAAAACAAAATTTATAAAATTTGAAAAAGTGTGTGTAACTATTCATAATGGCTAGTTTGATTGGTTGTGTTGTGCTAGAACTCAATGTTGTGTACAACGCATGTAATTTTATTATTCTAAAAGAAACGTTCCATAAATTCTTATGGTGTTACATTATTCCCTATATCAAATAATTTCTTCCATGAAATATCTAGAATATTTCAAGATTAAAAGATTCGGGTGGTTCTTTGACATAAGTTCCTCGGGTTTCCAGGTTGCCTCTTCAATCTTATGCTTTCTTCAAAGAACATTCACCAGAAGAGTCGTCTGGTTTCTCAACAATTGTTCTCTGGTATCAAGAATCATGATAGGCTCTTCACAATATGACAGATCTGGTTCTAGTTCTATTTATTCATAGGTGAGAACATGAGTTGGTTCAGACATTTATTTTCTCAACCGCAATACATGATCACTTCTTGAACATTGGAGAGACATGGCGGCATTGCAAAATTATAAGCTTCAACTCCAATGGATTCTAGTTTTTTTAAAGGTCTTATGTACTTGGGACATAATTTACTCTTTCTACCGAATCGTATAACACCATTACATGGAGATACCTTCAAGAAAACATGATATCATACTTGAAATTCAAAATCCTTCCTTTGGTTATCGACATAGCACTTTTTCATAATGTGAGCTGGGTTTATATGGGTCTGGATAATCTTCACCTATTACATTGTATCCTCAACATCTTCTGGGCCAATGAGTTTTCTTTCGCCCAAATCATCCCAAGAAGTTTGTGTGTGACATATTTTTCAATATAACTCTTTATATGGTCCCATATGAATACTTTCATCAAAGCTATTGTTATAGGAAAATTATACCAGAGATAAATATTGACCCCACATACCTTGTATGTCATGTGAACAGGATATCAACATGTCATCTATGGTTTTAATAGTCCTTTCTTACTGTCCAACAGTTTGAGGGTGGTAGGAAGTGCTCAAATGATGTTTAATATCCAAGGACATCTGAAGACTTTTCCAAAATCGTGATGTAAAATGAGGATCATGATAAGAACAAATCGAGAGGGGTACTCCAAGAATTATTATAACTTCATAAATATATTGTCCTTCTAGACGTTCAAGTGCTAAATATTCTCTTATAACTTGAAAATATTTTTGGTTAGTAAGACGATCCACAATGTCACATATGGAATCATTTCTTATATGAGTGTCTTTTATCCCCATGACAAATTCCATCGTAATATCATCCCATTTCAACCAAGGAATGGGAATAGGTTGCATGACTCCTCCAAGATGTTTTCTTCCTGCCTTAACCTACTGCCAACCATATATATTGACACATAATCATAAATAAACCTCATCATGTTGTCCCCCCCCCAATAAATTTTCCTTCAAATCTTTATACATCTTAGTGCTAAGAGGGTGTATAGAGAAATTGGAGCTATACAAATCATCCAAAAAATACCTTTTCAAATCATGTATATCAGGAATACAACGTCTCTTCCAAAATTTCCAAATTACATCTTCATATATGAATTCAATCAATCTCCCATCATTCATAGCATTAATATTCTTTTTAAACACCTCATCATCAGTCGGAGAAAATTTTATCCCTTCTAGTAAAGATTGTTTAGAAACCATTTGAAAAAGTATTGATGTTTCACCTTCCATGATTATTCACATATCCATATTTTCTATATCCATGAACATATAATCCTATTCAACTCTTATCTTTTTGAAAACTCCATGTTGCTTTTTTCTCAATGCATCTTCCACCCAATTTTCCTTCCTCGTGTGGTAGTGTATTGTGGAATACTAATCCTTGAGTAGTTCAAGCCATCATATTTTCCTCATGTTGAGTTTTTTCAGTGATAAAATATAATTCAAACTTTTTTGATCGTTATATATCTCACTTTTTCACCATAGAGATAGTGTATACATATCATCGAAGCAAAGATTATAGTTGTTAACTCAAGATCATGAACATGATAGATTTGTTCATTAATTTTTAGCGTTTGTGATGTATAGGAAATAACCCTATCATTCTTTATAAGGACAAAACCATGTCCTTTATATGATGCATCACTATAAATAACAAAACCATCATTCCCCAATAGTAGAGTCATGATAGGAGAATTGACTAATCATTTATTCAGTTCTTCAAAACATTCTTCAGACACTTTTTTCCAAACAAATTCAACCCCATTACATGTGAACTTGGTAAATGGTTTTGGAAATCAGGAAAAATTCTAGATGAATCACTAACAGTAACGTGCTATACCAATAAAACTATGTACCTCAGTTATGCATTCCAGTACTCAGATTTAATAGTTTTCCTTGGTCATTGAAGGTTCTACAGAGATTCGATCCATATAGGAAATATGGCCAAGAAAATGAATATATTGAAACTAGAATTCACAATGTTTAACATCCAATATAATTCATTTAATCTGAGGGTTTTTAGAATAGTGCACAGGTGATTTTCATGATCATAAAATATTTTTTAGTATACCAAGATATCATCAATAAATAAAAATAAAAATTCATCAAGAAAATCATTTAAAACATGATTCATTAGATCCATGAAAACAGAGGGTGTATTAGTTAGTCCAAAAGGCGTTACTGTAAACTCATAATGCTCATATCTGGTTTGAAATGCTGTATTCAGAATGTCTTCCTTGTTCACAAAAAACTGATGATTTCTAGATCGAGTTTTAATTGTTGTAAAAAATTGACCTCCATAAAGTTGGTCGAATAGATCACCAATATGAGGATGAGGATACTTGTTCGTTTTTGTTATAACATTGATCTCCCAGTATTCAATGCACATCCTCATAGATTAATCTATATTCTTAACAAAAAGAACTAGGGATCCCCATTTAGAAACACTGGGGTGAATAAATCATTTATTACTAAATTCCTCAAGTTGTTTCGTTAGTTACACTAATTCAACTATGGCCATTCTATAAGGGTTCTTAGAAATGGGCCTTGAACCAGACATTATATCAAGGGAAAACTAAATTTTTCATTCTATAGGATGTTCAGGTGAATCCTTGGGAAACACATCAACATATTCTTGCACTATAGGTACACCCTCTATTTTAACAATCCATTCCACATCCATATTTATTTTTCTCTCTTCCTCCACAAAAACATAAATTAGTATAGATACAAGGGATACTTCTAGATAAGAATCAGATGGTAATGTTTGTTCTCTAAAGATAGTGTACTCATTATCATCATTTAAACTTGAAAACCCCTTCTTCATACAATAACGTTTCATATCATGGTTCAAAATCCAATCCATACTTAGGATTATATCATTTTTAATCATGGTTTTGATGATGAGATCTGTTGATAAAGATCATTTATACGCCCAAATGGGGACTTATTCACAAAAATTTGTTGCAATGATACTTCCCTTAGGTGTTTTGACTGATAACTTCCTTGTTAAGAAAAACTGAAAATATCTAATTTTTTCATAAAACTGGGATAATATTAAATAATTTGACGATCCAGAATCAAACAAAGAATTTTCTAAATTTAACGAAACCATTAAATTACATGCCACCATGTCATTCGGAGCTTCTACAACAGTAGTAGTGATTGCAAAAGTTTGGCCATGCTCCCATGGACGTTTCTGAGGTAACATTCCTTGGAGTTTTGTAAATTATTTTTCATAATGCCCCATTACTCTACAATTGATGCATTCAACATTGACAACCTCATTCATTCCTTTACAATCACGAGCTTGCCGTACTTTTTTACCACACTTTTAACAGACTCCCATTACCTTTAGGCAAGTTCCAAGCTGTTTCTTCCCACATTTGCCACAATATATAAATTCAACTTTTCCCTTCTTCCCCTTATTTCAATTTCTAGAGTTTTCATAAGTATCTTCTTCTCATTCTTTTCTTCCCATTCATAAGAAATAGAGAATTATTTTTCTTTCTTGATATAACATGAGACAATATCATCATGTAATGAGAGGGATTTTGAGACTAACTCGTGAATGAGAAATTTTTTTATCCCATCGAATATTCATTCAATATTACTCTGTGGATTATGTATATAATCTTTTGCAAGCCTTCATAACCTTGAAAAGTTAGCCTCATACTTTGCGACATTATCATCCTTCATTTGTTGCAGACTAAAAAATTGTCTTTCTATATCCGCTCGATGGTCGATAGGAAACTATTTTTCTAAGAAAATATCTTTAAAATCCCTATATCCCATATTTGATAATTCTTCATCTTCCTTTTTGGTTTTAATTAATGACCATCATTGGTCTCCATCTTTCGTGAGGCGATAAACTACCATGAAAAATTTTTCCCTTTCTCTACACTCTAAACCATATAATATTTACTCTATGAACATATCTATTGCTCATCTACAAATGGATTTTTATTCCCATTTAATGTTGGTGGTTATTTTCTCATGAAGCAGTCTAGTATTGATCATCCGCATTGAGGAGAAGGGTGCTCTATACGGTAATGGTAATTATTCATAACCTCAGTGAGTTTTCCCAGTATGGTGATAAGCTGATCAGTACTAGTTGAATCACTCGCTCCAAAATAATTATCTTTAGTAGGATGGAAATCTATAAATAGATTATGTGTATTGATATGGTTTCCATTCCTTCCACTAGGCTCCATTTCTAAACAATGACATACACTCGATTAGTTTATGAATTGCAATACATAATTCCAAACTTTTAAAACACATAACATAAATTGTGTAGTTTATGGATATAATCCATAATCCTAAAAATGTTTTCTTTGAGTAGATATATACTCATAAATCCTTCATAATGGTTTGTAATGAAAATTTGAATTATCCTAAGAATATCCCCTGAGAGTGTTGTAACCAAGAGGGAAATAAGGACTGTTGTCATGTACCAGGAGTCTCCAAGTTAAGGTCGAAACTCATTGTTAGTGTTTTAACTCTTAGGTACATCTATTCCAGAGATTCCTTTACCTGCTCATATCCAGATAGGGATGTATTTCTTATAAGACTCACAATATCATTACATTACCAAAATTCTAGGATGTTCGTCTATACTAATCCTCTAAGCCTATCTTAGGGTATTGTTCTCTAAGTAGTGATTTTCAAAATCTAGATTCTATGGTTTTAAGTAAATATCCTATGATACCAACTATTACTCCATGACCCTAGTCACCTAGAGTTGGTTCCTTATGACATTACATTGGCATGATCATAAGGGATCATATCCCAAAATACTGATTAATTTAGTTTCCTTGTATGTCCTAGATACATACATAAGTTTTACATTACATCATGAAATAAACAAACAGGGTGTCCCCTTGAAGCTCTTATATACCTTAGCATATTCCTTTAGTTTAATTGTAATATAATTCATAAAATCCTAGAAAAAATAAAACGTAAGAATGATGTGAGCTCAGATGCACAGTAAGGATAACAATATAGTGGAATCTTTCATAAATAATCATAATCATTTATGGAAAGGTATAAGACTCAAACATATGCCTTTTAAACGAAAACATCAGCATAATATAGAAAATATTAATCAAATAATGTAATTTAATTATTCACATGGATATTATAATAGTTGAATAATCACATGTAATATCAATATCTAATTTCATAATAATGGAATACATAATTACATACATTATAACCACATTGTCAATGCCTCATGCCAAGAATAAAAATAAGATTCTTCCACGGCCTTATGCAAAGTCACTCGTTTGTTTAATGAGACCAACCGATGTATCGAGGAGCTATAGTGGTCTCCACCCATCGCTTACTAAGTCCACTGCATTCTTCATACGAAAATGTTGAAACCTAACCCAAACATTCGTATTAAAACTATCATAATAAATGTCAATAATTTATCCATAAATTATGAATGGTATAAAAATAATGAATCCATAGTAAAACATATCAAAAAACCTTTAATACATTATTGATGATTTTATATTAATAAATAAACTTCAAACATATGTAAAATCCATCAATGGATGTTGACATTGATGAAATCAAAACTATTTGATAGTAATATCTATTTATATTTTGAAATCATTTAAATGTAATATAATTTTAAAAGAAAACATTTATTTTGAAAATATTATTATAAAATTGTAAGGGAATCATCGATGTTGTTATAATGATAGAAAATTTATGCACTCACCATATAAGTTAAAAAACGTATTTTCCTTGTTTTGTCGAAAATGTTACAAAGTACATTTTTTTTGAAAATGACAAAAAGATTCATTTCAAAAAATTTAATAAAAATGAAATCAAGTTTATAAATGAATTTAACTTATATTATAGGAAATATTAAAAATGTTTTGAAATACATTTTTAAGAAAAATGTATGTCGATGTAAAAAAGGTCACAATAGATACTTACTTATAAACAACCTCAGATAATAAGGAGATTGTAGAATTAACCCTTGCCTCAAACTTTTCCTTGATCAAGGGTATGTTAAAATCATATAGAATAGATAAATAATTGTTTTTAAATTTTAAAAACACAAAATACATAAATATGATATCAAACATGATCTTGTAATATTTTTTTGTTAATAATATTTCCGTAGTATCATTTTTTCGGTTGTTAACTGATTCATTTTCCATTAAATATTTGGTAACATAAGTCATGTTTTTTATGTATTAAATGTATTTGATTCATATCTAGAATTATATTATGTTCTTAAAAATTATTTAAAATCATAAAATAAATGTAAATATTGAATGATTACGATGGGGAAGGAATCTCATCGCGTTCGTGGTTACGGTAATTCGTACGTACACACGAGCGACAATGTAATGAATTTGATAGTCAAATCGTATATCATTGGATGATATATTATAGATAAAGAATAATTAACATGTTATATTTAATATATACATCAATTATACTCATTATTACACCCATACAAAAAATTAAGTGTTTCAATAACAAACTACACCACGACATGGAGATGGTAAGCCGTACGTACGCACTTATGGTGATTTGTCATTAATATGATAGATATAATAATGGATATGTTTGTACCATATTTATAATAACATAAAAGTATTTATTATGATCTATATTTATTATTTTGGTATGGAAACAACAAATTAATAGGAATTTTAAGAATAATAGAACTTTGAAAAAGGTGGTGAAATTATTAACACTTCATTGGGTTCACCCTTTTGATTTTATCAAAAGGGTTACTTAGGTTGTCTTTCTGAAAAACAAACTTCCTCTACATTTAATTGATGTTAGTTTGGAGGATAATTGATCAAGGTTTTTCCGAGCCAAATGGATTTGGTTGTGTGATTTTGATAGAAGTGGATGTGCCCCTTTATTAGAGAAGTTAGGGTCACTTTAGGAAAAGATTGATATATTGTTTTATTATACAGTCATATTCGGTTTATAATTGATCAAAGTTACTTTGTTATAGGTTAAGGTGGGGATGGGTGTCAAACCACTCATCCAAATTGTTTTAGATATGTTTATGTCACCAAATTAATCATATATTTTAGATTTAACTCTTAGTTAAATAGTTAATCTTTTAACAGGTATTCTTGTATTATTATAATAAATTGTTAATAAACGTACTATAAAAATCCAAGAAAACCCCACGTGGTTCATTATTGATACATATATCCTTAACTATGTTCATTGGAAGAACCTTATATTTTTTGGAATATTATATTAATTAATAGTATAGTATTTGTATTAAAAATTCATTTATTTCAATTTGAAACTATTTGGTATTTTGTTTTGATGAAATTCATAATAACATTATCCCTTCAAAAAAATTATTTAATCATCCCTAAAATTTCATGTTATCCTAGAAAATTAGTGTAATTCATCAGAAGTCTCAATTTAAATTTCTTCATAAATTTATAATATCAATTATTTTAATCATTCATTAATATTGAAATAATTGCATTATCATTGTATCATGAATAAGTTTTATTATTTAATGTGTTTAAATAATAAATAAAATACAATTATGTGTGAAATATTTTTTTCTTTCTAATAAAAATTTATAGTCAAATATTTCTTATGTATAACCCTATATTAAAAAGTGATTAGTTATTAATCATTGAATTTAAAACGCTTAACTCTTCTTTAAATAAAATAATAATAAATTTCTTAGTCTAATACAAGCAGACCAAAAGGATTATATTTTATTCCTAAGGTTTATTTTGGTCAATATAAATTAATCCAATATAATTAGGACATGTGTTAGAGTTTTTATAATATCATTTTTACCTTTAATTTCTCTATTTACTTTTAACCGTGGTAAATTAAAGTGGAAATTTACTATTCACAAAAAATTATTTTCATCTTATTGTACCACATTTTACATACTAATGGAAATCATGTTTCTCATATTTTTGAAATTCAATTCAAATATGAGGTAAAATTTCATTTTATGCAAATTTCTAAATGCATATAGAAGGTCTGTAAAAGACGGTAAAGAGTTCAATAAAATTTTATATATCTATTATTATTATAAAATGACTCCAATGAATTATATTGAACATATATATGTAATATATATCCATTTTAACCTAATATAAATTTAAATAAAATATTTAATTATTTAAATAAAAAAAATTTTTTAAACAAAAACGTAGTGTTTTCACTATTCATAAAAATGAATGTCTTGAAAAAAGTACCAAAAAATCACCCTAAGCTAATTTTGATATTCAGAATCAAAAAATGAATTTCATTTTGAAAAATAAAATTTATAAAATTTCATAAAGTGGGTATTATTATTCATAATGGTTAGTTTGATTGGTCGTGGTGTGTTAGAACTCATAGTTGCGTACAACACAAGTTATTGTATTATTCAAAGATAAATGTATCGTGGAAGCTAGGAGTGTTACAACCCAGGATATATAACACATAGAGGGAGAAGATAATCAGTGTTGAACACTAATTATAACCATGAATATAAGAATGTACATTGAATCTATATATTGGGAAGAGTTCATGGGATCCTTTTTCAATTAATATTTCCCTATTTCGATGCGATATGAAATAGTGAAGTAATTAATTAAGATGAATTAGAAGGAATATTAATCAATGGGAAGATATGATTTGAACTTTACAAGACATTATTGTTACATGCCTATATTTTTAACAAATCATAAATGAATGGTTGATTGATTAATTAGTGGACAAAGACCCCATCTATTGATGAATCTAGCTAATCAAGATAATGAAATCAATGATGAGATAGTGTGGAGTGATATGAAGGCTGAAATTGTGTTAATATAGATATAGTAATCAGAAAAACGAATGAAAAAAAGAGACACATAGAGTTAAACATAGTTAAGAATTTTGATCATGGAAGAGATTGAAATCAATTGTAACTTCCTACATGTAAAAAAATGTGGGAAGAGCCATTCGGGGAACTAATCTCTAAGGAGTGTAAAATGATTCATATATGGAAGATATTTCCATATTACATGGAATTGTCATGGTGACGTGAATAATTGATTTATTAACACTAAGGTCAAGGGGAAGATGATTTAGGCCTAACCTTAAGTCTAATGCATAATGTTTGGACAGTATGTCAACTCTTACATTCACCTTCCTAATCAGATGTAAATTGAGAAAAATAACAATCAACCTAATCCCAGGCCATGTGTAAAGGTAATTAATTTTAATTACTGATGTATGAAGTATAATATCCATATTATTTGTCTTAAGGTACTATTGTTGTTCTCTCAAATCTAAAGTGTTTTCTTAAATTTTTTCTACGTATACTTTTATTTCCTCATTGTTTGTATAGAATATAGAATCAATCCATGAACTACTATAAGTATAGTTATATTTCAAGACTCCAAGAGGTATTATATGACCATCAATTGTATATAGAAACTATATTATTAATAGCGTGGAGAAATATCTGATCATAATACATGTAGGCATTTTCATGGTGGAATGTGACATTATACTTGTGTGGACTCGCTCTCAAGTTATTATGATAATATCAACTACATAATAAATTAAATGTAAGTAGCCTTTAATGGATGACCTATATTTATTTTCAAATTATTCATATTGAAACCAGATCTTTTTTCTAGAATTACCACTCACTGCCTTCTTTAAAGAGATGGTCGTCGAGCATGAAGAATGAAATTAATTTATAAGAATATAAAATTTATCGATCATTTATTTATAAATTGACATATTATCTCATATTTTACCTATAACTCAACAAAAATAGGTATATTTAACCATTGAACTCATACATGGATCACAATGGATATCAAGGACACCATATAGAATGAAACAATTGTAGATTTAGGTATAAGGAAATAACATAAATATTATTCATAGAAGTGACTTATCAGACCTTGTGTGTCTCTTTGGGATGAACACATTCTATTTTTGAAGAAGAAAGATGGATCAATATATATATGCATTGATTATAGAGAAATAAGGGGATCATAGTGAAGAACAAGTACCATCTCCCTACGATTGATTATTGATTTGATCGATATTTTGGTGCTCAAATATTCTCAACGAATGATATTCAATCTGTCATATCTTTATCATAATGTTTCCATTTGAATATCATCATTATTCACCCTCAATTATTCTAAATGATTGATCATTGATTGGGTTATCAGTAATTGAGGGTAAGGAGAGAAGAAATTCCAAACACTACCTTCTGATCAAGATATAATCATTATGAGTTAGTAGCTATTACCTTCGTCAAGAATAATACTCCTTCTATATTTATGGATTTCATGAATAGAGTCTTTAATGACAACATTGATCAATATTAATTAGTTTTTATTGATGATATTATGATATATTATGAAATTCATGAGTAGAATGACGATTATCTACGGGTCATATTGAATATTATAAAGATGAGAGGCTATTCGTAATGTTTATAAAATAGGGATTTATTAAAAAAATATTCCTTGGGAAACATTGTTACCAATAAAGTAATCCCAGTTTACACTACCATGAAAAAGTTTGTGGTGGATTGGATTCATCATAAAATTATAATTCAAATTTTTAGTATCACTGGTTTAATAGGATATAATAAGTGGTCTGTAAAAATAATTTCTTGACATTATAATTCAATATCCAATTCAACATGAAAAGTGGATAGGTGTATCCTAATTAAGGATTGTGGAAAAATTTTCCAAAATATGATGAATATATAGGTTATTGTACCCATATTAATTCTACCCTCTATTAAATATTGATTATCTATTTTTAGTGATAAATCTCATAAAGGGATTGGGTTCAAACTCATGAAAAATTAAAAGGTGATTTATTCTACATCTCAATAGTTAAAGCCTCATGATCATAGTTATCCAATGTATAACATGGAGGTATATTTAGTTGTATTTTATATGAAAATATAGAGGTGCTATCATTATGCAAAGAAATGTGATATATACATAGACAACCAAATATTGAAGTATATATTCACATAGATGAAATTGAACACGAAAAATATGAGATAATTGGAACTTCATAAATAATACGACTTTTCAATTAATTGTAATCCTATAAGTGCAAACAACAGAATTGATGCATTACGTTAGAAATACATTTTTGTGCTAGTACAGAAGATTATTTAAGTAGATCCATTGATCAATGACCTATTAAAACGAGAAATGGGAATTTTAAGGGAAGGTATATCATCCAACCTTTCCCATATTATTTCTCAACCATAATTAATATACAATATCAATAAATTTCAAAGATAATATCCTTTTTACAAAAAAAGATAATGACTTTGTATAAAGGGAATCTTCCAGATTTCAACATTGATCACGAAGATGTACCAAACTTTTGTACAATGATATGTGTCCAATACATTAAAAAAGGAGCATATTGATGAAGATCATTGATCTAAATTCACTATACATCCTAGAATAAGAAACTATATAGAAATTTGTGATTATTATTGGCTGGACCACATGAAAATGTATTTTTTTAGTACACAACAATGTTCTTGGAATGTTAGTAGGTGAAGGAAGATGGAAAATATCATAATGGTCTATTTAAAAACCACTACCCATTCCAACATGGATGTAGAACTATATCACTATGGTCTTTGTAATTGGTATCACAAGAACATCCAAAAAGAACAATATGATATGGGTTATATAGGAAAAACACACTAGGAATACCAATATCATTAGTATTCAAGAATATTTATATTTTAACCAACATGCCATGATATTTGTAAAGGTAGTCGTGAGTCTGCATGGGGAACCACATTCTATCATTTGTGTTTGTGATCCACTTTCACATAAATATTATTGTTAACTCTTAAAAATAATCTGAATACTGAATTAAATTTTAGTAGATCCTATAACACCAATCAATTTTCAATTTGATTTGAATATTACGACAGTCGATGGAATGCTGAGAACAAGATCAATGGAATTTAAAGCTGGATCAGATCAGTACATCACATTATTTGAATTCCAATAAAATAATAATGGTATAAAATATATGCACTCGTTGTATAAGTCAAAAAACATTCTTTCATTAATTCGTCAAAAATTTCATAAAGTACCTTGTTTGGAAAACGACTGAAATATTCCATTCCAAAAATTTTATAAAAATAAATCAAGGGTATAAATTTCATTATCCCATATTATATTAAATAGTAAAAATATTTTGAAATACAATTGTATGAAACACGAATGTGGACGATAAAGAAGTTTCAGTAGATACTCACGTATAAACAACCTCAGATAATGAAGAGATTGTAGAATTAAACCTTACCATGTACTTTTCCATGATTTAGGGTAAGTTAACATCTGGTATAATTATAAAATAATTTTTATTATATTATACAAGAACTACATACATAAATATGATATCATATATGATCTTCTAATATTGCTTTATTAATAATATTTTAGCAGTATCATTGTTTTGATTGTTAACTAATTCGTTTTCCATTACATGTTTTGTAACATAAGTCATGTTTATTATGGATAATATGTATTAAATTCATATGAAGAATGGTACTAAGTTATTATAAATTATTTTTAATCATTATATAAAAATTATTCTTGAATTATTATGATGGGTAATGAATCTCATCACGTTTGTGGAGACGGTAATCCATACATACACACGAGTGACAATAACATTATATTGATGTTAAAATAATATGTAATTGGATGGAATATATAGAATAAATAATCATAAACATGTTATATTTATTATTTATATCAGTTGTGTGCATTATTATACACATCCAAATAATGTAGTGTTTGAATAACAAACTATACCATGACGTGGTGAGGGTAAGCCGTACATATGCACGTATGGTGACAAGTCATTAAATGTATGGATAGAATAACGAATATGTTTGACCATATTTACAATAAAATCATTGTATTTATAAGGTACTTGGGTAATTAATTTGGAAAGTAAACAACAAAGACAGAGGAAGTGGAAGAAGACAACATCTTTCAAAAAGGTGGTGAAATTATTACCTCTTCTTCGGGTGTTTCCTTTTGATTTTATCAAAATGGTTCTCTAGGTTGTCTTTCAGATCAATTTAAGGTCTATATGTCTAATTGAGGTTAGTTTGGAGTATAGTTGAGTAGTGGATGGATAATACAAATGGAATAGGAGGTGTGATTTTGAGGGAAGGGGAGGTACCCTTTTATAAGACAGGTGAGTGTATCTTTAGAAAATCCTTGAAATATTATTTTATTATACCATCATTTTTGGTTTATAATGGATTAAAATGATTTATATCAAAGCTAAGGTGGGGATGGGTTGTAAAAAACTCAACCATTATTTTTTAGATAGGTTTTTGTCTCCATATTAACCTTATCATTTATATTTAACTCTTAGTTGAATAGTTTAACTTTTAGCATGTATTCGTGTGTGATTATAAGAAATGGATAATAAACATACTATAAAAAGACAAGTTAACCCCAAGTGGTTAATTATTGATATCTCTAACCTTATCTATGACCTTTTTCCAAATATTAATTATTTTGGAAAATTATATCAATTAATAATATATTATTTGTTTTAACAACTCATTTATATTAATTTTGTCACTATTTGGTATTTTGTTTTTGTGAAATCGTAACAACATTATCACTTCAAAAAAAAATTAATTATTCAACATTAACATGTCATATTATCCAATAGTATTATTTTAATGCATCATAAGTCTCAATTTACATTTACTTGGATATTTACAATATCAATTATTTTAATCATTCATTAATAAGGTAATTAATGCATCATCATTATATCATAAATAAATATAATTATTTAACATCTAAAAATTATAAAAAATATGATTATGTAGGGAATTTCATTATCTTTATAATGAATAATTATATTTGAATTTATCATATGTATAATGCTATATTAAAAATGATTTAGTTATTAAACATTAAATATAACACTTTCAACTCTTCTTTAACTAAAATAATAATAAATTTCCAAAAAATACAAGTGGACCAAAAGGATAATAATTTATTCCTAAGGATGATTTTGGTCGAAATACACTTATCCAATCGAATTATGACACGTGTTAGGGTAAATAAAATATCATTTTTTTCCATCTAATACCCTATTTAGTTTTAACTGTGGTAAAAAAAAGTCAAAAGTTAGTATTCACCAAAAAAATTAATTTCTTCCTATTGAACCACATTTTTATTACTAATGTTTAGAGTGTCTCTCGTATTTTGGAAATTCAATTCAGAGTAGTGGTAAAATTACGTTTCATAAAAAATTTCAAATGCTCCTAGAAGGTGGGTAAAATACGGTAAAAAATTCAATAAAATATTATATACCAACAATTATTATAAACTTACTCAAATAATTTACATTTAACATATATAGTTATTATGTATCTATCATTACATAATATAAATTTAATTAAAATAACAAATTATTTAAATAAATAGTTGGTTTTAAACAATAATGTCGTGTTTTCCCTATTCATCCAAAAATAAATGTTTTCAGAAAAATACCAAAAATTCCCCCTAAGATAATTTTGATATTATGAATCAAAAAATGAAGCCTATTTTGAAAAATAAAATTTGTAAAATTTGAAAAAGTGTGTGTTACTATTCATAATGGATAGTTTGACTGGTTGTGTTGTGCTATAACTCAAAGTTGTGTACAACACATGTAATTGTATTATTCAAAAAGAAACATACCCTAAAAGCTTGAGGTGTTACATTCTTCCCTATATCAAATAATTTCTTCCATGAAATTTCCAGAATATTTCATGATAAAAATATTATGGTGGTTCTTTGATATATGTTCCTCAGGTTCCCATGTTTCTTCTTCTATCATATGATTTCTTCATATAACATTCACCAGATGAGTTGTGTGGTTTCTCAACACTTGTTCTCTCGTATCAAGAATCTTGAAAGGCTCTTAACAATATGACAGATCAGGTTCTAGTTCTATTTAATCATAGGTGAGAACATGAGTTGGTTCAGGAATGTATTTTCTCAATAGGAATACGTGATCACTTCTTGAACATTGGAGAGACATGGAGGCATTTCAAAATGATACGCTTCAACTGAAATGCATTCTAGTTTTTTTAGAGGTCTTATGTACTTGGGACTTAATTTACCATTTCTACTGAATCGTATAACAATCTTATATGGAGATACCTTCCAGAAAACATGATATTATACATTAAATTCAAAATCCTTCCTTTGGTTATTGTCATAAATCTTTTTCATAATTTGAGTTGTGCTTATGTGGTTTTGGATAATCAAAACCTATTCCATTATTTCCTCATCATCATTTGGGACAATGAGTTTCCGTTCACCCACATCATCCCAACAAGTTTTTGTGTGACATATTTTTCAATATAAGTCATTATATGGTGCC
Organism: Viscum album; assembly: GCA_963277665.1. Lineage (NCBI taxonomy): Eukaryota > Viridiplantae > Streptophyta > Magnoliopsida > Santalales > Viscaceae > Viscum > Viscum album. Next base: position 218,332,826 of record OY728155.1, read on the forward strand.
ATATAAATACTTGAATCAAAGCTATTGTTATATGAAAATTATACCAGATATAAATATTGACCCCACATACCCTGAATGTCATGTGAACAAGATCTCAACATTTCATCTATGGTTTTAATAGTCCATTCATACTGTCCATCAGTTTGAGGGTGGTATGTAGTGCTCAAACGGTGTTTAATATCCAAGGACATCTGATGACATTTCCAAAATCGTGATGTAAAATGAGGATCACGATAAGAACAAATCGATAGGGGTACTCCAAGAATTCTTAAAGCTTCATAAATATATTTTCCTTCTAGACGTTAATGTGGTAAATGTTCTCTTATATCTTTAAAATATGATGGGTTAGTAAGATGATCCACAATGACCCATATTTCATCATTCCTTATAGGAGTCTTTGGTATCCCCATGAAAAAATCCATCGTAATACCATCCCATTTATACTCAGGAATGGGAATAGGTTGCATGACTCCTCCAAGATGTTTTCTTCCTACCTTAACCTATTGAAAACCCATATATCTTGACACATAATTAGAAATAACCCTCATCATGTTGTCCCCCCAGAAATTTTCCTTCAAATCATTATACATCTTAGTACTAAGAGGGTGTATAGAGAAATTGGAGCTATAAGTATCATCCAAAAATTCCCTCTTCAGATCAATTATATAAGGAACAGAAAGTCTCTTCCCAAATTTCCAAATTACATCTTCATATATGAATTCAATCAGTCTCCCATCATTCACAACATTAATATTCTTTTTAAACACCTCATCATCAGTCTGAGAAAATTTTATCCCTTCTAGTAAAGATTGTTTAGAAACCATTTTAAAAAGTATTGATGTTTCACCTTCCATGATTATTCCCATATCCATATTTCCAATATCCATGAACATATAATCCCTTTAAAATCTTATCTTCTTGGAAAATCCATGTTGCTTTTTTCTCAATGCATCTTCCACATAATTTTCCTTCCCCTTGTGGTAGTGTATTGTGAAATCCTAATCCTTGAGTAGTTCAAGCCATCATATTTTCCTCACGTTGAGTTTTTCAGTGATAAAATATAACTCAAACATTTGAGATCGTTATATATCTCACATTATTACTATAGAGATAGTGAATGCATACCATCGAAGCAAAGATTACAGGTGCTAACTCAAGATCATGAATGTGATAGATTTGTTCATTAATTTTTAGCGGTCGTGATGTATAGGAAATAACCCTATCATTCTGTATAAGAACACAACCATGTCCTTTATATGATGCATCACTATAAATAACAAAACCATCATTCCCCAATGGTTGAGTCATGATAGGAGAATTGACTAATCATTTATTTAGTTATTCAAAACATTGTTTAGACACTTTTTTCCAAACAAATTTAACCCCATTACATGTGAACTTGGTTAATGGTTTTTGAAATCAAGCAAAATTCCGGACTAAACACTAACAGTAACGTGCTATACCAATAAAACTATATACCTCAGTTATGCTTTCTAGTACTCAGATTTAATAGATTTCCTTTGTCATTGAAGGTTCTACAGAGATTCGATCTATATAGGCAATATGGGCAAGAAAATAAATTTATTGAAACTAGAATTCACAATGTTAAACATACAATATAATTAATTTAATCTGAGGGTTTTTAGAATAGTGCACAGGTGATTTTCATGATCATCAAATATTTTTTAGTATACCATGATATCATCAATAAATATAAAAAAAAATTCCTCATGAAAATCCGTGAAAACACTATTCATTAGATCCATGAAAACAATGGGTGAATTTGTTAGTCCAAAAGGAATTACTGTAAACTCATAATGCTCATACCTGGTTCGAAATGCTGTATTCAGAATGGATTCCTTATTCATAAAAAACTGATGATTTCTAGATCGAATTATAATTGTTGAAAAATATTGACCTACATGAAGTTGGTCGAATAGATCACCAATACGAGGATGAGGATACTTGTTCTTTTTTGTTATAACATTGATCTCCTAGTATTCAATGAACATCCTCATAGAATAATCTATATTCTTAACAAAAAGAACTAGGGCTCCGCATTTAGAAACACTAGGGTGAATAAATAATTTATTACTAAATTCGTCTAGTTGTTTCATTAGTTCCACTAATTCCAATATGGACATTCTATAAGGGGTCTTCAAAATGGGCCTTGAACCAGAAATTAAATCAATGGAAAACTCAATTTCTCATTCTGTAGGATGTTCAGGTGAATCCTTGGGAAGCACATCAACATATTCTTTCACGATAGGTACGCCCTCTATTTTAACATTCCATTCCACATCCATAGTTATTTTTCTCTCATTCTCCCCAAAAATTTAAATTAGTATAGCTACAAGGTATGGTTCTAGATAACAATCAGATGGTAATGTTTCTTCTCTAATGAAAGGGTACTCATTATCATAATTTAAAATTGTAACCTCCTTCTTCTTACAATAATGTTTCATATCGTGGTCCAAAATCCAATCCATACAGAGGATTATATCATATTTATTCATGGTTTTGATGATGAGATCACTTGATAAAGAACATTTATACACCCTAATAGGGACCGATTCACAAAAATATGTTGCAATGATACTTACCTTAGGTGTTTTGATTGATAACATCCTTGCTAGGAGAAATTGAAAATATCTAATTTTTTCAGAAAACTGGGATAATATTAAATAATGTGATGATCCAGAATCCAATAAATCATTTTCTAAATTTGACGAAACAATTAAATTACCTGCCACCATGTCATTTGGAGCTTCTACCGCAGTAGTAGTGATTGCATAAGTTTTTCCTTGCTCCCATGGACGTTTCTGAGGTAATATTCCTTGGTGTTTTGTAAATTATTTTTCATAATTCCCCATTTCTCTACAACTGATACATTCAACACTGACAGCCTCATTCTTTCCTTTACAATCACGAGCTTGGTGTCCTTTTTTACCACACTTTTAACAGACTCCCATTACATTTAGGCAAGTACCCAGCTATTTCTTCCCACATTTACCACAAGATATAAATTCAACTTTTCCCTTATTCCCCTTATTTCAATTTCTAGAGTGTTCGTAATTATCTTCTTCTCTTTATTTTCTTCCCATTCATAAGAAATAGAAAATTATTTTTCTTTCTTGATAGAACGTGAGACAATATCTTCATATAATGAGAGGGATTTTGAGACTAACTCATGATGGAGAAATGTTTTTATCCCATCGAAGAATCATTCAATATTACTCCGTGGATTATGTATATAATATTTTTCAAGCCTTCATAACCTTGAAAACTTAGCCTGATACTTTGTGACATTCTCATCCTCAATTTGTTGCAAACTCAGAAATTGTCTTTCCATATCTGCTCGATGGTCTAAAAGAAACTATTTTTCTGAGAAAATATATTTAAAATCCCTCTATTCCATATTTGATACTTCTTCATCTTCATTTTTGGTTTAAAATAATGACCATCATTGGTCTACATCTTTTGTGAGGTGAAAAACTACCATGAAAACTTTTTCCCTTTCTCTACTCTCCAAACCATATAATATTTACCCTATGAACTTATCCATTGCTCATCTACAAATGGATTTTTAGTCCCATATAATGTTGGAGGTTATTTTCTCATGAAGCAGTCTAGTATTGATCATCCGCATTGAGGATCAGGGTGCTCCATATGGTAATGGTAATTATTCATAACCTGAGTGAGTTTTCCCAGTATGGCGATAAGCAGATCAGTACTAGTTGAATCACTAGCTCCACAATAATTATCTTTAGTAGGAGGGAAATCTCTAAATAGATTCTGTGTATTGATATGGATTCCATTCCTTCCACTAAGCTCCATTTATAAACAATGACATACACTCAATTAGTTTATGAATTGTAATACATAATTCCATAATTGTAAAACACATAACATAAATTGTACAGTTTATGGATATAATCCATAATGCTAAAAATGTTTTCTTTGAGGATCTATATACTCATAAATCCTTCATAATGGTTTGTAAAGAAAATTTGAATTATCCTAAGCATATCCAATGAGAGTGTTGTATCAATGAAGGAAACAAGGATTGTTCTCGTGTACCAAGATACCCCAGGATAAGCTCAAAACTCTTTGTTAGAGTTTTAACTCCTAGATACATCTTTTCCAGAGATGCCTTTACCTGATCATATCCTGACAGGGATGTATTTCTTTTAAGACTCACAAAATCATTACATTAGCAAAATTCTAGGATGTCCGTCTATACTAATCCTCTATGTCTCTCTTACGGTAATGTTCTCTAAGTAGTGATTTTCAAAATCAAGATTCTATGGTTTCAACTAAATATCCTATGATACCAACTATAACCCCATGACCCTTGTTACCTAGAGTTTGTGCCTTATTACATAAAATTTGCATGATCTCAAGGGATCATATCCCAAAATACTAATTAATTTAGTCGCCTTGGATGTCCAAGATACATATATAAGTTTTACATTACATCATGAAACAATAGGGTGTCCCCCTTGAATCCCTTATATACCTTAGCCTATTCCTGTAGGTTATTTGTATTATACTTCTTAACGTCCTAGAAAAAATAAAACATAAGAAAGTTGTGAGCTCAGATGCATAGTAAGGATAACAATATAGTGGAATCTTTCATAAATAATCATAATCATTTATGGAAAGATATAAGACTAAAACACATGCCTTTTAAACTAAAACATCAGCATCATATAGAAAATATTAATCAAATAATGTAATTTAATTATACACATGGATATTATAATAGTTTAATAACCACATGTAATATCAATATATAATTTCATAATGATGGAATGGATAATTCCATACATTATAACCACATTGTCAATGCCTCATGCCAAGAATAAAAATAAGATTTTTCCAAGGCCTTGTGCTAAGTCACTAGTTTGTTTAATGAGACCAACCGATGCATCGATGAGCTATAGTGGTCTCCACCCATCGCTTACTAAGTCCAATGCATTCTTCATATGAAAAGGTTGAAACCTAACCTAAACATTCGTATTAAAACTATCATAAGAAATGTCAATAATTTATACTTAAATTATGAATGGTATAAAAATAATGAATCCATCATAAAACATATCACCAAACCTTCAATACATTATGGATGATTGTATCTTAATAAATAAACTTCAAGCATATGTAAAATCCATCTATGGATGTTGACATTGATGAAATCAATACTATTTGAGAGTAATGTCTATTTCTATTTTGAAATCATTTAAAAGTAAAATAATTTTAAAAGAAAACATTTATTTTGAAAATATTATTATAAACATGTAAGGTAATAATAGATGTTGTTATAATGATAGAAAATTGATTCACCCTCCATATAAGTTAAAAAACGTATTTTCCTTATTTTGTCAATAATGTCACAAAGTACATTTTTTGGAAAACGACTAAAGGATTCATTTCAAAACATTTAGTAAAAATTAAATCATGTTTATAAATGAATTTAACTTATATTATAGGAAATATTAAAAACGTTTTGAAATACATTTTTAAGAAAAATATATGTGGATGAAAAAAAGGTCACAGTAGATACTTACGTATAAAAAACCTCAGATAATAAAGAGATTGTAGAATTAACCCTTACCTCAAACATTTCCTTGATCAAGGGTACGTTAAAATCATATAGAATAGATAAATAATTGTTTTTAAATTTCAAAAAAACTGCATACATAAATATGATTTCAAATATGATCTTGTAATGTTTTTTTGTTAATAATATTTCCGTAGTATCATTTTTTTGGGTGTTAACTGATTCATTTTCCATTAAATGTTTGGTAACATAAGTCATGTTTGATATGGATATGATGTATTTGATTCATATAGGGAATGCTATTATGTTCTTAAACATTATTTATAATCATAAAATTAATTTTAATATTGAATGATTATGATGGGGAAAGAATCTCATCGCGTTTGTGGAGACTGTAATTCGTACATACGGACGAGCGGAAATGCAATTAATTTGATTGTTAAATCGTATGTCATTGGATGATTTATAATAGATAAAGAATAATTAACATGTTATATTTGATATATACATCAATTATAGTCATTATTACACCAATACAAATAATGAAGTGTTTGAATAACAAACTACACCACGACGTGGAGACGGTAAGCCGTACGTACGCACTTATGGTGATGTGTCAATCATATGATGGATAGAATAATGAATATGGTTGTACCATATTTATAATAACATAAAAGTATTTATTATGATCTATAGTTATTATTTTGGTATGGAAACAACAAATTAATAGTATTTGGAAGAATAATAGAAATTTGAAAAAGGTGGTGAAATTATTAACACTTCATTGGGTGCATTCTTTTTGATTTTATCAAAAGGGTTATTTAGGTTGTCTTTCTGAAAAAAAAATTCCTCTACATTGAAGTGAAGGTAGTTTGGAGGATATTTGATCAAGGGTTTTCTGAGCCAAATGGCTTTGGTTGTGTGATTTTGATAAAAGTGGATGTGCCCTTTTTTTAGAGAAGTGTGGGTCACTATTGGAAAATCTTGATATGTTATTTTATTACACAATCATATTCAGTTTATAATTGATCCAAAATTATTTTTTTCTAGGGTAATGTGGGGATGGGTCTCAAACCTCTAATCCAAATTGTTTTAGATATGTTTATGTCACCAAATTATCCATATATTTTAGATTTAACTCTTAGTTAAATAGTTATTCTTTTACCAGGTATTCTTGTATTATTATAAATTTTTTTTAATAAACGTACAATAAAAATCCAAGAAAACCCCAAGTGGTTCATTATTGATACATATATCCTTAACTATGTTATTTAGAAGATCCTTAGAATTTTAGGAATATTATATCAATTAATAGTATAGTATTTGTTTTAAAAATTCATTTATTTCAATTTGAAACTATTTAATTTTTTGTTTTGTTGAAATTCATAACAACATTATCCCTTCAAAAAAATTATTTAGTCATCCCTAAAATTTCATGTTCACCTAGAAATTCATTGTAATTCATCATAAGTCTCAATTTAAATTTCTTCAGAAATTTATAATATCAATTATTTTAATCATTCATTAATATTGCAATAATTGCATCTTCATTGTATCATGAATAAATTTTATTATTTAATGTCTTGAAATAATAAATTAAATAAAATTATGTGAAAAATATTTTTTTTTCTAATAAATATTTATAGTCGAATATTTCTTATGTATAACCCTATATTAAAAATGGATTAGTTATTAATCATTGAATTTAAAACGATTAACTATTTTTTAAATAAAATAATAATAAATTTCCTAGTGTAATACAAGCAGACCAAAAGGGTCATATTTTATTCATAAGGTTGATTTTGGTCAAAATAAATTAATCCAATAGAATTAGGACATGTGTTAGAATTCTTATAATATCATTTTTACCTTTAATTTCTCTATTTACTATTAACCGTGGTAAATTAAAGTCAAAATTTACTATTCACAAAAAATTATTTTCATCATATTGAACCAAATTTTAGATACAAATGGAAATCATGTTTCTCAGATTTTTGAAATTCAATTCAAATATGAGGTAAAATTTCTTTTTATGAAAATTTGTAAATGCACAAAGAAGGTCTGTAAAATACTGTAAAAGGTTCAATAAAATTATATATATATAATCATATTATAAAATTACTCCAATGAATTAAATTGAAAATATATATGAATTATGTATCTATTTTTACCTAATATAAATATAAATAAAATAAATAATTATTTAAATAAAAATTCTGTTTTAAACAAAAACGTAGTGTTATTCACTATTCATAAAAATGAAGGTTTTGAAAAAAGTACCAAAAAATCACCCTAAGCTAATTTTGAATTTTAGAATCAAAAAATGAATTCCATTTTGAAAAATAAAATTTATAAAATTTCATAAAGTGGATATTACTATTCATAACGGTTAGTTTTATTGGTTGTGGTGGGCAAGAACTCATAGTTGCGTACAACACAGGTTATTATATTATTCAAAGAGAAACGTATTGTGGAAGCTAGGGTTGTTACAACCCAGGATATATAAAACATATATGGAGAATATAATCAGTGTTGAACACTAATTATAACCATGAATATAAGAAGGTGGATTGAATCTATAGATTGGTAAGAGTTCATGGGATCCTTTTTCAATTAATATTTCCTTTTTCGATGCGATATGAAATAGTGAAGTAATTAATTAAGATGAAGTAGAAGGAATATTAATCAATGGGAAGCTATGATTTGGACTTTACAAGACATTATTGTTACATGCCTATATTTTTAACAAATCATAAATGAATGGTTGATTGATTCATTAGTGGACAAAGACACCATCTATTGATGAATCTAGCTAATCAAGATAATGAAATCAATGATGAGATAGTGTGGAGTGATATGAAGGCTGAAATTGTGTTCATATAGATATAGTAATCAAAAAATGAATGAAATAATAGAGATACATAGAGTCAAACATAGTAAATAATTTTGATCATGGAAGAGGTTGAAATCATTTGTAACTTCCTACATGTTAGAAAATGTGGGAAGAGCCATTCGGGGAACTACTCTCTAAGGAGTGTAAAATGTTATATATATGGAAGATATTTCCATATTGCATGGAACTGTCATGGTGAGGTGAATAATCTATTTATTAACACTAAGGAAAAGTGGAAGATAATTTTGGCCCAACCTTAAGTCGAATGCATAATGTTTGGACAGTATGTCAACTCTTACATTCACTTTCCTAATCAGAAGTCAATTGAGAAGAATAACAATAAACTTTATCCAAGTACATGCCTAAAGGTAATAAATTTTAATTAGTGATGTATGAAGTGGAATATCCATATTATGTGTCTTAAGGTACTATTGTTGTTCTCTCAAATCTAAATTGTTTTTTTAATTTTTTTCTACGTATTCTTTTATTTCCTCATTTTTTTAATATAATATAGAATCAATCCATGAACTACTATAAGTATAGTTATATTTCAAGGCACCAAGAGGTATTATCCAACCATCAATAGTGTATATAATCAATATTATTAATAGCGTGGAGAAATATCTGATCACAATACATGTAGTCATTTTCATGGTGGAATGTGACATTATACTTGTGTGGAATCGCTCTCAAGTTATTATGATAATATCAACTACAAAATAAATGAAATGATAGTAGTCGTTAATGGAAGCCATATATTTATTTTCAAATTATTCATATTGCAACTAGATCTTTTTCTAGAATTACCACTCGCTGCCTTCTTTAAAGAGATGGTCGTTGAGCATGAAGAATGAAATTAAAGTATAATAATATAAAATTTATCGATAATTTATGTATAAATTGACATATTATTTCATATATTACCTATAACTCAACAAAAATAGGTATATTTCACGATTGAACTCATACTTGGATCACAGTGGATATCAAGGACACCATATAGAATGAAGAAATTATAGATTTAGGTACTAAGGAAATAACTTAAATATTATTCAGAGAAGTGACTTATCGGACCTTGTGTGTCTCTTTGGGATGAAAACATTATATTTTTGAAGAAGAAGGATGGATCAATATATATATGCCTTGATTATAAGGAAATAATGGGATCATAGGGAAGAACAAGTACCATCTCCCTACGATTGATTATTAATTTGACCGAAATTTTGGGGCTCAAATATTCTCCAATAATGATCTTCAATATGTCATATCGTTATCATAATGTTGAAAATTAGAATATCATCATTATTCACCCTCAATTATTCTACATGATTGATCTTTGATTGGGTTATTAGTAATTAAGGGTAAGGAGAGAAGATATTCAAAATACTACCTTCTGATCAAGATATAAGCCTTATGAGTTAGTTTCTATTAACTTCATCATGAATCATACTCCTATATTTATGGATTTCATGAATAGAGTCTTTAATGACTACATTGATCAATATTCATTAGTTTTTATTGATGATATTATGATATATTATGAAAATCATGAGGAGAATGATGATTATCTAAGGGTCATATTGAATATTATAAAGATAAGAGGCTATTCGTAATGTTTATAAAATAGAGATTTGTTAAAAAAATCATCCTTGGGAAACATTGTAACCAATAAAGTAATCCCAGTTTACACTACCTAGAAAAATTTTGTGGTGGCGTGGATTCATCATAAAATTGTAATTAAATTTTTTAGTTTCACTGGTTTAATATGATATAATAAGTGGTCTGTAAAAATCATTTCTTGACATTCTAATTCAATAACCAATTAAAAATGAAAAGTGGATAGGTGCATCCTAATTAAGGATTGTGGATAAATATTCCAAAATACTATTAATATATAGTTTATTTTACCCATTTTAACTCTACCCTCTATTAAATACTGATTATCTATTTTTAGAGATAAATCTCGTAATGGGATTGGGTTCAATCTCATGAAACATTAAAAGGTAATTTATTCTACATCTAAATATTTAAATCCTCATGATCATAATTATCCAATGTTTAACATGGAAGTATATTTAGTTGTATTTTATATGAAAATATAGAGGTGCTATCATTGTGCATAGAAATGTGATATATACATAGACCATCAAATATAAGTATATATTCACATAGATGTAATTGAACATGAAGAATATGAGATAATTGGAACTTCATAAATAATATGACTTTTAAATTCATTATCATCCTAGAAGTGAAAACAACAGAATCGATGCATTACGTAAGAAAGACAATGTTGTGCTAGTACAGAAGATGATTTAAGTAGATCCATTGATCAATGACCTATTAAAACGAGAAAAGGGAATTGTAAGGGAAGGTATATCATCCAACCTTTCTCGTATGATTTATCAACCATAATTAATATAAAATATCAAGAAATTTCCAAGATAATATCCTTTTTACAAAAGCAGATAGTGACTTTGTATAATGGGAATCTTCCTGATTTCAACATTGATCATGATGATGTACTAAAATTTTGTACAATGCTATGTGTCCAATATATTAAAAAAATGAGCTTATTGATGAAGATCATTGATCAAAATTCACTATAAATCCTAGAATAAGAAAGTATACAGAAAGTTCTGATTATTATTGGCTGGAAAACATGAAAATGTATATTTTTTAGTACACAACAATGTTCTTGGAATGTTAGTAGGTGAAGGAAGATGGAAAATATCATAAATGTCTATTTAAAACCCACTACCCATTCCAACATGGATGTGGAACTATATCACTATGGACTTGGTAATTGGTATCACAATAACATCCAAAAAGAACAATATAATATGGGTTATATAGGACCAACTCACTAAGAATACCAATATCATCACTACTCAATAATATTTCTATTTTGACCAACATGCCATGATATTTGTAAAGGTAGTCGTGAGTCTGCATGGGGAACCACAATCTATAATTTGTGTTTGTGATCCACTTTCACATCAATATTATTGATAAATCATAAAAATAATCTGAATACTGAATTAAATTTTAGTACATCCCATAACGCCAATCAATTTTCAATTTGATTTGATTATTCAGACAGTCGATGGAATGCTGAGAACAAGCTCAATGGAATTTAAAGCTGAATCAGATCAGTACATCACATTAGTTGACTTCCCATTTAATAATAACATCCAATAAATTATTAAAATAGAAAACTATATTTCTCTAAATGGGATGTGATGTGTAACTCCCCAAGTATGGGATGGATTTAGTGATAGAAAGATGATTTTACTTTATCTTATACAAGAGATGATAGAAAATATATTTATTTTCTAGAAACTCATAATCACTTCTGAGATTCTAAAGCGGAGCTATGACAACAACCATCAAAGAGACATAGAGTTTGATTTTTGTGGCATTGGTTTCCTTCTAATATTAACATTTATGTGATTTGTTCTCATTGGGATGAAGGGGAAGATTATCACTGGGTACATTGGCCCCAATGAATTCCTTGATCGCATTGGATAAGTTGTCTATTGTATTAAAATTCCATCAAATATAGCTTTTATTCATAAAGTAATCTATGTATCTACCTTGGTGATGTACATACATAACCCTTCAAATGAACTAAATCTATTGGTGGTACAACTAGAACATGACCACTCTTAGGAGGAACAATCAATGGAGTTCTTCGACCGTATAGAATGGTTTCAACAACTTTAGGATACCCAAATCCTAAAAGTGTTGTGAAGGAACAAATGATATAATGAAGTTACATGGGAACTAGAGGATACAATGATACAGAAGTACAAACATATTTTATCAACTGATATAATGAGTTGATAATTTTCAGGAAATATTTTTTAATGGGGGATCAATGTAATGACCCATTCTTTATGAATGATAATTTTTCCAAAAACAATTGTGTTATATTATATTATACACAGAAAACCATATATATTTTATAATAATGTGAATATAAATAGAAATTTTATAAATTTTATTCAACCAATATACGACAATTGGTAATTATGACCGTTTGTCAATATGTCTTTTGAAACTATACATTTCTTAATACTTTTAATTTTATAATTTTTTTATATAAATAATAATGACAACTGATAATTAATTCTGAAAGATATGTTATTGAGTAAACTATTAGAGTCATGAAATATGAAGCACATTTATCAAAACATTGGACGAATGTAGAATCACTGAGGTTATCCCTTGACCAATCCCAAGATGAGCTTCAATATGTAATGAATGATAAAAATCATCTATGAGTGATGTTCAAGTTACTGGAAATTAACACTCAGGGGATGTTTGTTGAACCATCCCATCAATATATAACCATAACACACCATACATATGTGTCTTTTATATGTTTTATATGGTGTTACATGTCCTGGAACTAGTTACATAAAGTGTAATTACTTTTTATCAATAAAATTTGGATTCTGCTAATTAAATTTTATGAATAGTTTTGATAAAAATGAAGTATTTAAAATAATGATTTTTCAGAATCATATTTTAATTTTCATAATAGATACAATTTTGTTATAAACTTAATAATTATGAAAAATCATTGTTTTAAAATAATAGTATGATGAAAAAAATTTATCTAAATATAAACGAGAATGTAATTTTTTTATGTCTTTATAAAATATTATGAGTTAGAAATTTAACTATGCCTATTGAACACACCATTATTATAACAAATATGGTTGTTTATAGTTAATCGTTAAGGTTTTAATATTTGTATAATTATTATGATTAAATAAAAAAATTAACTCATAATGTATATTTTCAGATGTTGTGAAATTATGAGAATTTTCTAAAATACATATTTTTTTCATGAATTGTGAATTTATTGTTAGAGGTTTTTTCTATATATAATGACTTCATAATTATTTAATTATGATTTAGTTATAATATCACCACAATGAAAGACTCAAAATATTTTATTTTATTAATACCATGTATTTCAAAATATTTTAAACAATTTCCAAACATAGATGTTACTTCCCAAAGTCTAAAATGGAATCATGGTCTTTAAAATCATTTCCTGTGAAAAAATTACATTTACTTGGAAAAATATATAATATAAAAATATGTTCTATTATTATTGGATTAAATAACATAAAATATATCTGAAATGTCTAAAACCATGGGCATAATCATGGTAGAATCTATGGTTTTTCATTTTCCACAACAATGATTTCTAAAGATAATATTTGGAAAATTTTAAACAAATCAACCACTTTTTTTGTAAATACCCACTCATATATCAAGTTAAATTTACTAAAAAATCCATCCTCCATGAATATAATATAGTTTTACCACTCAAACGTCACCATAAGGTGTTATCAATCCCCAAGGTTCCATTCGTCAATATTTAGGAGTGACTCATCAAGGTAAGATAATTATCATTCTTTTCTCATTAATACAAGAAAATCATTCCATATATGTCTTCTAAATGTTATTGTTACACACTTCTATTTTCTTTTTTATCATACCCTTGCTAAAAATATTATGTATTATCATTGGTATAGCCTTGTACCCTTTCATTTTACCTTTTCTCAAAACCACGTTTTATAGTAGTTATACAGCCAAATTTACTTCTCTATATTTTCCTCTTATCGATGAGAATATCTATTTCATTTTTTAATACCCAAGAGACATTATTTTCGAATTATATTCATAAATATTAAAAAATCATTAATTTTATTTTGGGGTTAACATACATGAAACCCACATTTGTTTTCTATGGGTTACAAATTACAAAATGATTATGTTATTAGGTACTCTGTGAATACATTGGTTTTGATATAAAACCCATTATTTTATTATCCATAAGTTATTTATGAAATGTTTTATTATTACCTATGTGAATATCATAAAATAATAAATATGATTTTTGTGCCCTTATAGTGATCCAAATCATTGGTTAAATAATTTAATCTCTAGATATTACATGTTTTACGATACCTTGGTGAATAACCTTGGTAATTTCCATTTACGAAACCTTGTTGATTAACCATGGTGATATGATTATGGATGAATAAATTAATTTTTCCTAGACAAATTACCATATTATTAGTCATATTATTTTATTTAGGATATTAATACTTTTTCCAATGCTCATTTCACAATGTTATTCATTATTTTATTATTAATATTTCTAATGACTATATATAAATTGATTCCCTTAATGGGCCTTATCGTCAGCAAATTCCATTGATGTATATCCCCAGAATATAAGGTGATGTAAATGTACTTAGGATGAACCTTTGACCAATTATTGAATTTGAATTAAAATAATTGTTTATATTTTCATGTATTACAATCAAGATTTTCAGAAAAAAATGGTATTTAAAATATACTTATTTTTTATAATGTATTTAAAAGAGTATATAATAAAAACACCATATGGATTATATTTATTTAATTTCGTTACATTATCAAAATGTTGTTTTAGTAATGTTACTAGATATTCATGGACATAGAAGTAATTCAAATGAGACCATATTTTAAGACACTTCAATGAGATGGTGGTGTGGACGAATCAGGGATAGTTCATTTCATGTTTTATTCATTTAAATCAACCTACATAACTTGTGAAATTTCATGACACTATATTTTGTTAAATTCCAATCCATTCACAAATACCACCAAATGAAAGAATGATAAAGGATGTGATGATTTTTATAGGGTCTTATCAATTTATGGTTAGAAAAAACATGTAGTGATCAGTTCGTGTTTGAGATATTTATTTCCCCTAACAACCATTAATGTGAATAAAATAGACTATTTATAAAAAAACAGATAATTCAAGAAATAATATGTTTTTATTGAATATACGGAGATCCAAAACAATGAGTATGTGAAGAGGATAGGGTCCTAATATAGTGGACCCCAAGCACATCGCCTTTATCAAATTAATTACATTTAAGGGGGAGGGAGCCCATATTAGAGAAGATAGTGGTGGGGTGATCCTAGTTACTCTCGGATGTGATTCAATCAGACAAAAATTTTCCTTCGTGGCATGTGTTAGTCATATTTTCCTATCCATTAAGTCTCCTATATATTTGTACCAGGTAGTAGATAGACTAGGGAGTCATGGAAATTCCATTTTTTTCCAGATGGAGTTTTTATATAGGATCCTAGAAATATAGGTTAACTCCCCAAAAGCATTGTTACTATCCTAAAATACTGTTATAGTATCTTCTACATGTGAATAAATATCATGACTAAAAAATCTAAATTAAGACATTTATTACACATATAATCTAATATAGGGGGTAATTAAACATGATTCTGTAACACATATCCATGAGATATAAAGATATTGTAGGGAATGACTTATATTGAATCATCTCTCTTATTAACAGTTATTGAAAAAAATGAATAATTCCTTATCATATAATAAACCTATTCTATGTAGTAAATATATCACAAAACTATTTATTCTTTATTAAAACATAGTATTTAAAATTATAATATATATTTGGTCTTCTCCTTAAATGTTTTATCTCATAGATTTTAAACAGTAGTTGTTATAGCAGGTTCTGATTAATTGATAGTAGTATCTCCTATTTCTGTTTTATTTATTCCTACATGAAAATCACTATTAAAATTTTCAGTATTTAAATTAAATATATATATTACATTTTTATCAACCTAGTATTCTTATTTTCAAAATGGTCAAAAAATACAATTGTTTACTATATCATCTAGAAAATAATAAAAATTGTTCCTCGAAACATGGGATTTTATTCTATGCATGCTTTTGAAAATATATAAAAAAATTCCCATATAAGATAAAATAATTTTCATATTTATTTTATATATTCATGGAATCATAAATTATTATGGATTTTAAATTCTTGTAGAGGGGTTTTCAAATATCAATCTCTAGAACCAACTTTGTAATTTATTTTATACATTGATAACATTAATATTTGTTTTTGTTATCAGTGGTATGAGTTTATCTCATTCTTAGTATTCATATTCAGTTTCATACTTTTTTAGCTTATTTATTTCATTGAATACAAATTATTAGATTAAATACATGGATTTTATAAATTAATTTATTAATATAACATTTTTTTAAACTATAGAATCATATATAAGATATATAATGTCCTGTGTATATTTATGTGTTTTCAAATTTTAAAATTCATGCCTCTGTGCATGTTTTTCACCATTTTACGAATTTAAACATTTAAAAAATATTGGCTCATCTAACAATTTGATATAATATAAGGTAAATATAATATTATATTAAATATTTAATATAGACTATTATTTTATTTCCAAAATTACATGACTCATATATAACAGATTTGATAACATAGTATATTGTGTATTATTTTGGAATCAAAATTTATTTTATCATAGTCTTAAAAATAATCTATGTATTATTGAGTAAAAAAATTCATCATTGTTATTGATTGTTGTGAAGAAATAATGATCATTTTTAGAAGATTTATGTAATTAATTAGTGGTATTTAGTTATGGAAATTTATTTCAAAGGGTTAGACTACTTCATAATGTCAATGATCCTTCATGATCATGTTTTATCTTCCCAATTTCATCACACCATCATGAATTATGGAAATTTTTAGATATATGAAATTATCAATTCGGGAGAACATGCATTATTTACAAGTAAATGATTATTTATGATGGATTGATTCTACTCTTTGTATTCGCATAGTTTCTTTTTCGGACCAGCTTTCATTTTCACCCTTCAAGTATTATTTCGATGTAATAATGTATGATTTTATGTTTTAATGTCTCTTATGTGAACAAATTTTCTAGTATTATTTCTCTTATAAATACATTCAATGATATTTGAATAGAGAACGGTTTCTATTTATAGAATCCATTTAACATGGAAATAGAAAACACCTCCATCTAAATTATTGTTTTACATACGAAGAAAAACTCAATGTAATTCTAGATCCATGGCTTCAGAAAGAATTAAGTTAAATTTAATGTGAATCCCATTCACTGTGTACACCCCTAAGTGTACTAACAATGGATATCCTTTTTAAAGACATTCCATGAAGAAAATATACAAATTATATTTATGGAAGGTAGTTCATGAGGCTACTTCATATAGGATCCCCATTATGATAGTTCACATAAGGTCATTTGTTAAAAATCATTAATTAATTAGCAGTTTAAAGTCCATTTTATGATTTTCATAATATAAAAAATGATATGAATAAATGAGGGTTACTACATAAAATTTTATCCTCTTTAAAATAGACTGTTATCATGAACCATCTGATCTAGGGAGGGTCACATTTTGATGAAACTCAATAATTAGTTATTTGTCTTCCTTACCATCCATTATCGAACTATGTCATCTTCATTATCTGTGCTGATCAAAATGACCACATATTCCCTATTTCATCTAAAAATATTCATGAATGTTTTATTCGAAATATGCCCCCATATATTCCTCTGATGATATATGATATGGAAATTCAAATCAATTTCTACCACTTCAATCAAGTATTCACTTGATAAAAGGCCTCACACTAGTTTTTCTTCTCCTCTATTATACCCTATAGGTTTTAAAAATAATTTATTACATTGATTAAAACGGTTATTATCGTGTATATACCAGTGAAACATCCCATGGTTCATGCTACTCATCTTACATGTTAAAAAATTATGTTTTATAACTTGATATACTCAATCAATAAATATACAAATTATCCTTTTACTATTATTCATAATCCTATAAATCTACTTCACTAGAATTTAATATTATTGATTTCAGTTATACTTCCTTATATAATTATAAATATATTCGAGTATGACATATATAATTGGGCCTCATAGTTTTTCATATCCAAAATCAAATGCCTAGTAATGATATCAGACATATAACTCCATATTGAACTTGAATGGTATAATGAACTACCCATGAAGAATCCCCACTAAAACAATTTTTTCACCCAATTCATGAATCAAATATCATTGTATAACAACATGGAACTATATGAAGGTTCTATTTAACACAATTTCAAAATGCATGGAAAACCCCTTATTGTTTGATGTACAAGTACACAATGTCATCCATTTTTTATTATGAAAAACTTCATGGTGATTTCCTTTTTGAATAATGAAAATCTATCAAATTTCTCCCTAATCGCAATATTTAAAACTTAAAAAAATTAATTATCACCTATTTTAAAAAACCAAAACATCATCGTTACCACATAATGTTAAACTACAGGGAATTACCTTAAAACATGACAAAAAACCTTTAAAATAAAAATATAAGGTATTTGACAAATATTACAATAGATAAGTGAGAAAAATATTTAATATTCCAAAAAAATAGAAACCATATCTCTTTTTTTCTTAATTCCTCGTGAAGATACACTTATGAGAAAATATTCTATTCAATTCAAATAATTTTTAATGGGTCGTATTCCTTGAGAATTTATCCATACCATCTGAAATTTAGTAATCTTTTGTAATAAAATCTAAAAAGAAAACTAATAAATATGTCTTAAAATGATCATTTTTAATATCCATTATCCATGAAATTCATTATGAATAATCATAAATTAATACGAATATTTCATAGTTTCAGGACAATAAATTGATCCATTTATGTCATTTTCACATTCCCTTAAATGGTGTGACAATTTTTTTATAAGTGGTACAAAAAGTCAGTGTTCAAGAATCTTGTCCATGGGATAAATATGATTCCACTCTTTGGGGATCAATCTGAACTCCATCATACTCACTTCCATATTATATAGATATAAATTCCCAATCACTAATTTTTCTGATTAATAGATTCAATAAATAACGATTAAATGTAAATAAAGAAAATTTTATATATATAGATGTTCACATCAGTGCATGTTAATGATAGATTACAACTAAAGAGGTAAAATTTCATATATTAGGAGTTGTGAAGTATTTTAGAATATTTATTAAATTATTAATAATGTCATAATGTTGATAATAAATCCACCAAAATTGAATAATGAGCCTGACCACTTCTCTCTAAACCAATAAACACATAAGGAATGACTGTTTACACCCTAACACTACATTTATTTTCAATGAATCCCATATTAACTCTAAAATATATTTGGTCTATCACTAATTTCAAATTGAATCGTAAACCAGAAATAATTTTTTTAAAAATTAATTTTATCATTCAAGTATGTTATTTATTATGTTGATCAATTTTAGGATTCTTATTTAATATTGATGATCCTTTCTGAAAATTCAATAAATACTTCCAAAGAAGTCTATAATATAAAAATGGAATCAACTGATGTACCATCACATCTTAGTCAATCAAGATAAATCAGAAACCATGGAGGAACCTTTTGGGATACTTCTTCTAATCCATTGAGGAACCGAATATATTCCCCAGACACAATGCTGATTTTCTCCCCACAATCTAGGAAGAAAATGTTGTTAAAAAACATCATTGGTTTTGTTAGAGATTTCCATTCTGTTGGTGTATCACCTTAATAATATTATTTCACCCATGGAGGAAGTATGATTAAACGAATATTCCATAATTCCCCTAGACCATCAAACAAATGGTTTAGGTGATGAAGTGAGTTGCGCTAGTGACCACATTAAACTATTTCATTAGCTTATGCTCGATGTGTGAAATCACATGCCACCCATATCATATGGATATGGAAAGTGACATGATTAATTACTCCTTGAATGACCAATATATACTCAAGGGGGATCCACTAATGTATTCCCAATAGCAATACTGCATGAACTCAAAACCTCAGTCACTGAAAGGGAGTCCACACATGAGATCTAATACCCCATCACTAAATCCTGAAAACCTATTAGGATGTATCACAATGTGATGTAGATGATTAAAGCCTTATAAAATACACATATTCCTCTTCTAATCAGTGTATCCAGTAACTATGTTATCAGGTTAATGGGTAACAAACTTATACCCCTATCATACCATTTAGAATCAAAAAAATATAATGGAAATGGTAAAATATGGACATAAACATATTATAGTGATCACTATGGGATATTCCCTCATAATTATTCATACCAACACAAAGCGTTCTTAATGTCATATCTGAGTGACTAATGATGTGCAGTCACATATCCCCAAACCTATATCGGAAGATCATCATCAAATTAGGGTGATGAATGAACTTCATAAAAAGGATTATACAATTGTTTTTACTAAATTATTTTATCATTTCCCTTGAATCACACATGGGTATGCTCAAATACCTACCCCACCATGCGATTTTATTTAAATATCCCATTTTTTACCCAGCAGTGGGATCATATTCATATATAATCCCAAAAATATTATTAACATGTTATGTAAATTTCCAATGACTAAAAATGGTATTATATTCTCAACACATCCAATACTGTCTAAACATTCCAAACTTTTCTGTTAGTTATCCATTAATGTTATGAACATATTTTCAGATTGATAGAGATTTAATCTTGGAGGTTTTAAATTCATAAGGGATATTTAATGAACTATGAATATTTATCCATTATTAATGTTCCAAAAAATGATTCTTTGATTGTGAATATCAAGATTAACTCTTCAAGTTTAACATATAATCCATGAGATAACACATATTACTACCAAGATATCTACTAATATTATTTATTCCCTTTAGTGTATTTAAATATCCTATTAAAAATTATTCAATTCATCATCTATAAAATGAAAAATCAACATTCATGAGGTTATTCCCCATGGTTCTTATATTAGTGAAATTTTAATCCTTTATTGAGTTCCATCCACGGAGCTCTCCCTATATAAATTAACAGATAAACCAAAAATATCACCTTTATTGTCAATGAAACCATGATCATCCACAAAATATAAAAACACTCATAATTAGGGTATTCTACTTAACATTCCATTAGTATCTAACTACTACAAATTTACTACAGTGACCCATAATTTTCATACAAATATATTACATATTGTTTATGAAATATTCAATACTAAACAATATGAACCATTTCATAACATTAATGGTTTATTTTATTTGGATACTATATTTACAATCTTCTTATTGCATTAATGAACATCAATATCTTGCAAAAATATCTTCCCATATATTTCTCATTATAGTGATAAAATATTTTATAACTTTTCTCATAATCTATGGAATGGATGCATAAGAAAGGCTGAGTTCAAATGATCCATAAGGGTAAACCTATGAGATATTAATTCAAGATCATATAAAAACATAAGATAAGAATATTTGTATGTTATTATATTGAGAATAGTTGCATGGAGTAGGACAGTCAAATTTGGGGGTTGGTTAATTGAGTTCCTATAAAAAATTCTATTAAAAATATTATTTTTAATTCCCCCAAATTTAAAATTTATTTTTACTCGTTCTCCAATAGTGCATTTATAAGAGCTTGACTTTTCAATTAATTTTGCAAAATAGTGGTTAGTTCTCAGTTATATCAATATGTTAATTAATAAAACTTTTGAAATTAACCTAATATGTCAATACTATTATAAACATATCCTATGACTAACTATCAGAGTTCAATTTAGTTATTTTAAATATGTGGTAATAAATGTAAAAAAATGTAAAATCCCAACAAAAATGAAATAAGATGTTCAATCTCAAGAAGAGACCAAATCCTCTCCACTTGTTGATCACTTGCAACTATGTTTTTTAAATTAAAAAATATTTTGATCCAAACCCAGGATCGTGGGTCACAAAACCACACAGGTTGCTCAAGTCACAAGTCCTATATCATAGTTCATTATGGGTACAAACAACCACGTCACACAAGTACCTACTACAAACATATCTATGGGAGTAAAAATGTTTATGAAAGTATGATTTGAAGGATATCTGGTATCATTCATTTTGATACAATTGATAGTGTGTTCTTTACATACAGATCCACACACTGCTCAACAGTATGAAAAAATGCACACAATAGAGCAAATATAAATGTGAAAGGATTTGTAAGGATATGTGTGTCTTGAGATGCAGCTCTATACTCTTCTGAAGTAGCTAATATGAGGTTTGAGTCCTCTTCTGGATGTTTACACACAAAAAATAGTCGTATTCTAGATTTTAGGTACAATTTTGGTTCTATAGTTATATTATTTTCTTTATTTGATATTCTGAATTCATTTTTTAATTATATATACAACATGATTAGGAAAACCTCTTGTGTTCTTCCTTTTGTTCTTGACTTCATAGAGGGTTAATGAGAGTTGCAGATGTTATTATGTATGTCTCTCATGTAGGAACACAATACTTGTCTACTCCTTCTGTCATAAAAATGCTTTTTATTGTTGAGGGATGACAAAGTGCATGTCCTTTTTGCATGCATATGTTCATCGTACATCATACTGTCTGCTAAAATTCTTAAAAAAAAGTATTAAATACTATAGTATCCTTAAATGACTCAAATACATCCATTAGAACTAATTTTTATAAATTCAAATTTTAAAATTCTATTAGTGACTTCTGTGTTGGTGAGTCAGTCTATCAGTGAGTCTTCATGTCTGTGAGACATCAGTCGGTGGCTCATCTATCAAAATATCCTTCTATCAGTGACTCAACCCATCGATATGTCATTTTTTCGGTCAGACCTTACATCGATGACTAATTACAGTACTGAGTCATTTTAACTATCAGTGATTCCTTGCGTCAGTAGCACTATGCATCGGCAGGTCACATGTACTGATGGTTGGTCTATTTCATAGATAGGTTGTCTGAATCAGTAAGTCATATGCATTAGTAGGTCTTTATGTCAGTAAATCATATGCATCGTTAGTTCATCTGCATCGATATCTCATCTCTTCTATCAGTGTCAGTCTGTTATACTTGGAATATTTTTTTTCGTATTGACTTAGAATATAAATGTAAAAAGAATGTACCAAATCAATTTGAGATCATAGATAAACATAATTGTATATAATAAAACATGAATAATTCTGATTGAAATGTTTATACATGATTTATATGAATTTATGTGATTAATATGAATTTACATGATATATAAATTGAGAATATTTGGTTTTATTAAACTAATAATAATAGAGAGGAGGACCAGTATACCCACATGGTCTAACAATCTCCCCCTTTGGATGATAAAAAATAATGGAATTATGTAGTACACAAATGTAATGTATATATGGATAATGCGAACTATTTCTCCCCCTTTCGAGATTATCAAAAAAATAATAGGCCTTATAGAAAAAAATTATCTTAAATTCATTGATAAAATAGAAATGGATGGAAGGAATGAACAAAAAATTACATTAATCAATAATGTAAAATGAATGACATGTCATCAAACAAAAGGAGCAATATGAAAGAATGTATCATCATCAGATAATGTTCCACACTACTATTGATGTTTAAGAGGTTCCATTACTTTTCATAACCATTAGTAGAGGGTCCCGGATATGACGGTTCAGAATCATGAGGGTCTGAAGAAATTCTCAAAGGAGGTAGGATCACCCCTTATGGAACATTAGATACACGATTGGGTTGGTGTTGGGAAAACATCAGAGGTTGAACCTGTTTATTGATAATTGGGTGACTTTGATTCATGGAATGAGCAACTATAATTCAAGGTGTAGGCACTGATCCAAGAGGTCCAAAAGGTACAACAACACAGAATAACATTGTGTCACTTTGTACATGGAGGTATGGCTTTAACAGTTGGATGAAATCCTTAATAATATCACCACCACAATTCAATTATTTTTAATGTAGTCCTTAGTCTCCTTGAGTTTTTCAAATAGATTAATGAAGATCCTTAATAGATTGACTTGTTATTTTAATGCTTTTCTAACTGGGGTAATTTTAAATTTTCAGCTAAATACATTAAATGACTTGTCAACCAGTGCTTGGAGTAAATCTTGATGATATGTGAATTAACCCTATTGGTAATATCTTATTATGTGAAATATTATTGATTGTTATAGAATATAACCATATCATGCACGCAATCACTATTCTTCTCAATATTTTCGAGCCTTATCAAGAAAAATGTATCAAATACATCTTTAAGATCCTCTTTTAGAATATATTTGTTGCCTCAATATCCAAATTTTAATAATTCTGACACGATGTGGAAGGAATATCCGTAGAAGTTGATGTTGAAGTAGATTGGAAAATTTAATTTAATTCATTTCTTGGTTTGGAAAAAATAATGAAATTTAATATGAGAAAATGACATTAATATCCTTTCATCACACTCTCCATTGTAGTGCTTTAATCAATGGTTAAAGTATTGATTCCAATAGTGAACTTCTTCATCTCATTACCAAGCATGATGTTATTTACCATAATGGTTTTAGCAACTGTAATCATATTTGTCTGAATGTTCGTTATCTCAATCTATGAGACTAAACCAACATCATCTTGAGATTCCCATTCTAAGATATCAGTAGAACCGGTTTCCCCGGTTTGTCTTACACCTTCATCCATAGACCAGATAGATTTCATGTTATCATTCAGCTCAGTGTTTTCTCTTATAGCTTGATCAAACTCATATCTCATCTAAGACTGTACTGAGCGTCTTACTGATGAGAATATGTCTTCCTTGAATTTTTACATGTATGACATAGTTACATAGTCACTAGAACAGATCTCATCTACTGGTACTCTTGCTACAGGTATGAAGATATCATCTTCTGAAAAATCATAATATAATCCCAATTCCACATACCCAAGCTTCTTTGCCCATTAATCCAAGATATCATCATCTATATGAGTGAGAGTATCAAGCCTTACTCTTTCAAGTTGATTATATTATTTAGCATGATTTTCTATTCCTTGAAGATTTCCCTCAATCTGATATTTCCTTAATGTTTTATCATCATATGTTTGAGTTTTTCTTCATACATAAACTGAATAAATTATAAGAATTTCTGGTTCCTCTACTTTAGAAGAAACTACAACGTTTTCTCTAACTTAAACAACAACATCCATAGTTTCTTCCAACTGATCCTGATCCAAAAATTTAATCATTTCATCATATTAACATGGATCATCCTTATGATTTCCATTATCACTTCCATTGCATTCATCATCATCGTTATAAGAGAAATGTTCTTCATTTTTAATTTTATAAATATCTTATTCTACTTCTTTTTGTTCACTACCACTGTCATTTTCACTATCTTAACATTCATATTTTTCTTTAGTTCCAATAGATCTACATTCCTATTCCACATTGCCTGATACTTCTATCTCCTTATCTCCATTATCTTCAAGATTGGGCTCATCTAAGGTTATGGTAAGTGGTTGACTGTGAGGTCTAAAGAAAAAACCTTTGGAAGGTTTCATTGTGTCACGATCACTCATATCATCATTAAGTGATCCATGATCTCTAACTAGAGTGACTAGCTCTTTTTCTTATTCTTCTTCTGAAGAGTAAATAGATTCTTCCTTTGGTCCAAGACCAGGATCATCCATGTTCTTAGGTATGGCTGGATAATCTACTAGATAGAACTTGTCATAAATTTTATCTTCACATCGAACCCATTATCTCCTCCATGGGTTCAAGTTGATTTTAATCCTCTTACAAATTTTTTTTACTGAGGTATATCCCACTGCACTAAGAAACAACTACTTCACCATCATCTTCACAATATTTTTCTTTCAGCATAGCTATGATCACCCTTGAACAGAATAGGGAATTAGTTTTTAATGAAGGTTGATCATCTCATTCATGTTTAGAGGAAGATATACTAAAAAATATACCTTGATCCATTTTCAAAGAATATAAACTAAGTAGACATCATTATTTTTTCAAAGAAGAAAAGCGACCTTGCCTATGATAGATTTCATGCTAAATAAACATTAAAAATATTCTTCTTTCTCCACATAACTACGTAGCAATGGGTCTTCTGTTGTCATCATTATTATTAAGTTACTTTAATGTTTTCTTAAATAAAAACTTATCACACTCATGTGGAGAGGTACTGTTATGATCATAAAATTCACCTTCTGGATTAAATTTAAGAAAGTTTAACCAATGTGTAGAAGGAAAGTGATTATCTACCCCTTTACGATGGATTTTATCCAAGAAACATCACTTCCTTCCTACAGAAACTCTATATTCATGTAAAATTCAGGAACAAGTGTCAGGTAAAATGGTTGTTCATTATTTGAGAACCACTCAAGCCATCCATGATCTTGAAGTACCTTGAGAAGCACATACATGCTTTTTAATAAACATTTTGAAAGAAATTCTTTTTCTGGAGTTACATCATAGTATTCCAGAGTAGTATTTATAAGATCGAAAGATTTTTTCAATTACACCTTCTGTTTCTAATAAGCATGAGACTCGCCATCATCAAAATATCACTTCACATGATCCATTCTAATCCGTTCAGTATAATGTTAAGAAAATGAAATGATGGGGTTAGAGAGAGAGAGAGAGAAACAACAATGAGAGTGTATAAGTAAATGAGTAGAGTGGATGGATTCAAATTTATATCATTTAGAGCTTTTAAAATTTCGAAATCGTTAAATCATGAATCATGTTCAAAAATATTAATGAAATATTTTCTATTTTATAAAAACATAAAATGTACAAAAACAATGATTTATTGGGGTGGTCATGATAGATTTTTCCTAACACTAACTGTGTTGGAATGAAATGTTATCAGTCTCAGTATAAAAACTGTGTCGGCCTGATATAGTGTCGGTGTTGGCATGGAAACTGTGTCGTCAAGACATATTGTTGGTTTCATCATGACAAATGTGTCAGCATGAAAATTTAACTTATAATTTTGAAAGTAATATCAACACAAGGTCCTATAATTTGATCATTGATAACTCATTTTTATGTAATTCATGCTATCAGAGTTCAATGGCTTAAGGAATATGGAAATAAGATGATATTCAATGACAATAAATTCTAATGTGATATCACCCTTTATATAATGATCCCTAAAAATGTGATGTCTTAAATCACTATGATTTGTTCAAGAATAAGAAACTGGGTTCTTAAAAATGTTAATATATTTTTTATTGTAACAATTTATAGGTACATGTCTAAATGGATTTCCACAGTCTAGCAGTGTGTGTTTCATCCACAAACTCTAAGCACAACAGCTACCAGAAGGTATGTATTCAACATTGATAGTAGATAATGAAATAAAATTTGGTTTCTTACTATACTATGAAACTAGAGACAATCCAAAAAAGTGACATATTCCAAATATTCTATTTCAATCATACATTCATCCACCAAAATCATCATCAGAATAACTCGCTATATCAAATCATTGTCCATTAGGGAAAAAACGTAAATTGATAGTATACATAAGGTATTTGAAAAATATTTTAATAGAATTTAAGTGAGATTATTTGGTATTATCTTGAAAACGGGCACAAATACACATACTAAAAAGTATACATATCCTTCTACCAGTCAGGTATAAAAAAATCCAATCATTTCATTGTAAGTGGATTGATCAACAGATTTACGGTCTTCATCATGGTCCATCTTAAATGTGGTACTCATTGGAGTGTCACTACTTTTATTTCTGTCAATGGAAAATCTTTTTAATGTTATTTTTTGAATTTACATTGATCTAAAGTGACAACATCTTTATTTTGAAAATATTAAAATCTACGAAAGAATTTGAGTTCACCCATCAAACAAAATTCAAACTCATTTTTCATCATTATAGAAAAATAAATACATAAATATTTTCATTAAGACTAAAAAATAACATCATCTATATAAATTTGATATTCTAAAACATATTCAGAAATTTGTTTTATAAAATGAGTAGGTTCATGATTTCTTTCTATAAAACCTTTTGTAGAGAGAAAAGTACATATTCTATTAAACTAAAAACATGGAGCTATTTTTAAACCATATAAAGGTTTTGTTAATTTGACAACATGATTTCTAGAATTACGAATTGTAAAACCCATGGGTTTTTCAAAAAAAATATTATTTACTATATACCCATTTCGGAATTCACTTTTAACATCCATTTTACAATGTTTGAAATTTATATGGGAAACATAAGCAAGCATGATTCGGATAGCCTCGGGTCTAGTGAGAGGTGAAAATGTGTTTTCATATTCAATTCCTTTATCTTTACTATATCCCTTTGAAACTATTATATCATTATTTCTAATAGTACTACCATATACATATACTTTGTTCCAAAACACCTACTTAGTGATTATGTTCATGGTGTCTTTGGGTCTATCCACATGTTTCCAAACATTATTTTTTCCAATTGATTATTTTCCCATTGCATAGTAATCACCCAAAATTAATCATTAATAGAATCATTGATGGTTTTAGGTTCAATCTTTGATAAAAAGTATTGATGTTCAACATGATTTCTAAGAAAATATGTAGTTTGTGTCCCATTATCTATGTCTCCACCAACAGAATCAAAATGAGGGTTCTTTAGGATTCTAGTTGGTCTAGAAAAATAGAGGCTAGTAATTTCAAGATTATCTATATGAACATGTTCATCAAGTCCAGAGTCGGAATAATTTTTATAGCTGATTGATTTAAGTGATTTAATGACAAGAGGATTAGGTGATTTGTTATTTATGTCTAGATTTGACACATCATCTTCATGGATGTCTAGGGAGGTCTTAGGTTCATGTAGATCTGTTTCGTCAAATTTTATTAGCACACATTCATCCAAAAACTGGTTCATTTATTAAGTACTATAATGGATTTACATGAGGTTGAGAAACCTATGCTGATTCCTTCACCACTCTTGGATGAAAAAGTGTCATGATTGTCTTATTAATTAATGATATATACATTGAAACTGAAAATTTTATGTGAATGGAATTGGGTTTTTTATTATTTCAAAACTCATAAGAATTATTCTTGTGAATAGGTCTGATTGAGACTTTGTTAATAATATAGCATGATGTATTGATATCTTTAGTCCAAAAGAAAATAGGTAGATCATATTCATTATGAATTGTATCGGAAATATCCTATAAATTTATATTCCTTATTTCCACAACTCCATTTATTTGAGGTGTCCTAGAGAAAAATATGTTATGAATATAGACATAGTGAAAGAAAATTAATTCAATCTCTTTGTTTTCATACTCGCAGCCATTATCAATTCATTAGGATTTTATTAAAATTCCATTATGTTTTTCAACATTCTGAGTATACATTGTGAAATGATAGTAGGCTTCACATTTGTGAGACAATAAAATGATCCATATATATAATGAAAAGTCATCTACCAGAACATAAACATAGTTCTTCCCATTATGATATTAAACATGACAGGGTCCAAACAAGTCCATGTGAAAAAACTGTAATGGTTGGGAAGATGAATCTTCTCTCTTGGATTTGAAAGATATCATGTGTTTTTTACCCATTTGACATGGATTACAAACATTTTCATTTAAAACTCACGTTTAGTTTGATCCCTGACCAGTACATTTCGAATTATATTTCAGGGAGAGTGTACACTATAATTTCCTAATCTCAAATATCAAATATTAGACTCTCTGTGAAATACACATAAGCATGAGACATTTTTGAAACAAAAGAATCTATGATGACATCATATACATTTTTTCATCAAAGAGAAGAAAATATTAGTTCATTTTAAGGGTTAAAAATATTACAAGAATAATTTTCAAATTATACATGAAATTTATCATAACATAATTGTGAATACAATAACAAATTATATTTCGATCCATCAAATAAAATTATATTAGAAATTAAAATTGAGTTAGAGTTACCATTCCAGCCTAAGCCAATTATTTTCTCTATAGAATTGTCACAAAAAGTGAGATATAAACCACCAATATTTATTAGGTTATTGATTCATAAATAGTCTCCTATCATATATCATTAACATTCATTATCCAAGGACCACTGACTTTTATAGGAGATCTTTAGACATCTATCTTACAAAATAATCAACTAAAAATAGATTTTCGTACACAGACATGTTTGGGTCTAGTGACATTAGTAATGAATGTTTTAGGTACCAAAATTTTCATCATGTATTTAATATAAGAATTATAAAAGGCATTTGAAAATTAGACTCTATTTGTTCCAAAAAATGTAGTGGTAGTAAAATATTTTCTAGATCTGGAACTAGAAGGAGAATTTTGATTTTTACGTAGAAAAATGGATTTTTTAGATTTATTCAAAAAATGTGTTTTATATAGTTTTATTTATCTAGATAGATATCTAATACCATAAGTGTACTTAAGTGAAATCAATTTACCAAGCGTTGGAGTATGATTATTTTTCCCATTGGAAAAATGTTTTAGATCTTTCATCAATTTCTCATTAGACATTTTAGTGCATTTTTTTCTATGAGTAGTTTAGCATTTATTTCTTTTCAATAGTAAGTTGATAATTATTATTTATTGCTAGTTAATGTTTTTTCTTCAATGACATGTATTTATCTTTCAATTCATTGCATGTATCTTCCATCATGTTATAGTATTCAAATAGTTCATCACTTTTCATATTTTCAGAATCAATTTGAACTATAGAATTGTATGAATTATGTACATGAGAATCTAAGGTTTCTTTTAATGTTTTTTTCATAAAAAAGTTTTTTTAAATTACATCGCTCTCATCATGAGATGATGCTGATTCACTAAGGGTATCCTCATCGGCACTCAAGGTGTCCTTTATTGATTTTTTATACTTATTATGTTTTTTTACACTTGTTTATTTTATTTTAATTTTGGATAGTCACCTTTGACATGACCTCTCAGCTTACATTAATAATAGACATTCTACTCTAATTTTAAATTTATTATCATGTAGTTATTATTGTTTCCCTTGTTTTGAAATCTTCATTTATAATTGGGCTTCATAAAGAAAATATTGTTTATATATATTTTATTTAATCATCTGGACCACTAACCCATCTCTCCGTCACATCTGGTGTTGATTCATCATTACTATAGATTTCAAAAAATGCTAGCACGTTCCCTTATTCCTTATTCATAGATGTAGTAGTATTGTAGGATATATATTTTCTCTTATGTTCAACATCTTCCTAGTTAACATTCAGCTCTTCCTTGTACATCATCAGTTTTACAACGAGTTCTTTGATAGGTAACTTTATGATTTCACATGTTTTATAATTGAGGCAGAAGTTCATTTCCATATATTAGGTAAGCATCTATGTATTATCATAATTTTTTCTTTTGCAGTAATCATCTTTCCTTGAGATATCACAGTGTTTTCTATCTCATTGAACCTGATATACATGTCAAAAATAGGATTATTAGGATTCATCATATTGTTATCATATTTAATAGTATATGTATTAATCATCATTTACATGACACTAGAGGTTCATTCTTGTGAAACAGACAAAATATCCAAAATTTCAAAGGCAATTTTACAAGAATAAATTCTGTTTAATTCCTCATGTCCTAGTGCTCAATATAAATTATTCATGGATTTACAGTTATTACTGTAGGTAGATTTAGTTGTGTCATCCCATGTATTTTTATTTGCATTATATATGTAATATTTAGTCTTTATAGCTAGAAAAATATCAAATCCTATACTCTCTAATTGCATTTTCATCATAATTTTCAATTGAGGATAGTTGGATATATTTTATAAATGGTGGTCTATAGGTATCAAAACCTTCCAAGAATAATTTCCACAATAAATGTTTATAAAAATATTTTATAGAGATAAATTTTTAGTATTAAAAGAAATTTTATGATCTATTTAACACAACTAAAATCACAGTTGAAAAAGTTTAAAAATCTTCGAAAACTGAAACATACAAACACCTATGATACTAAATGTTGGTCGGAGTAGGACGCTCAAAACGAGGGTAAATTATGATCGTATAAAAATTTCTTTTCAAAATATTTATTTCAAGTTCCCCCATATTTAAAAATCTATTGAGCAGTTAGCAAGTAGTGATTTTATAAGGGCTTCAATGTTTGATTAATTTCTCAATAGAGTGATTAGTTCTCAGTTATATCAATATGATTATTTGTACAACTATTGAGACTAACCTAATTAGTCACTACTATTATACAAACATTCAAAGACTAACTATAAAATTTCAATTTTGTTATATGAAATATGTTTTAAAAGAGAGTAAATGTAAAAGTAAAAGCATAGTAGAAATAAAACAAATGATTCAGTATCAACCAGAGACCTAATCATATCCACATGGTTATCATCTACCACCAAGTAGTTTAAATTAATAAATATTTTGATGTACACTAGGGATTGGGTTTCATAACATCACATAGGATGTCCAGGCTACAATACCTATACCACAGGTATTCATGGGTACAAAATACTAGATCAAATAAGGACCTCTTCCACACATATTAGTGTGAGTAAAAAGGTGTAAGAAGGTATTAGTGGAAGGATATCTCGAATCCTTTAGTTTCATATAATATATAGGGTGTTGTTTAAATAATGATACAAATATTACTCAATAGTATGGAAAATTTAACACAATAGAGAAAATAAAAATGAGAAATGATTTAGAAGTCTTTATGTGTCTTAAGATGAAGCTCTGGCCTCTTCAAATTTAGCTGATATGAATTTTGAGTCCACTTCTGGATGTTGACACAAAAACAGAGTGTTGTATTATGGCTTCCAAGTACTATTATGGTTGTTTAGGTATATTCTTCTCCTCCTATAATATGCTAAAGTAGCCAATCAATTCTATGTATTTCTTGATTGAGATTGCATTGTGTGTTCTTCATTTTGTTCTTCAGTTCATAGTGGATGCATGAGAGTTTCTGATGTTCATCATTTTTTCTCTCATGTAGGAACGTCACACTACACTACTACTTCTCTCTTTAAAATTATTTTTATTTTTGAGGTCTGATAAAGTGCATGTTCATTCCACATGCATGGGTTTATTATACCTCGTACTGTCTCCTAAAATACCTATAACAAATTATTAAATATTTTAGTAAAAATAAATTACTCAAATATGACCATTATAAATAATTTAAATAAATAAAAATTTATATTGTCTATTGGTGAATCCTCTATCGTTGAGTCAGTCAATCCGTGATTTTCCATATTGATGAGACATCACTCGGTGCCTTGTCTGTCATAATATCCTTCTGTCGGTGACTCAACCCATCAGTATGGTGTCCTGTCAGTCTTTTCATACATCAATGACTCATCACATCAGTGAATTGTTTTAACTATATTTGATTTCATTCATGGTTAGCACCATGCATCAGTAGGTCACTTGTACTGAGGGTAAGTCGATTGCATTGGTAGGTCGTATGCATCAGTATGTTTTATGAATCAGTTGTTCGTTTGCATCAGTAATTCCTATGCATCGTTAGGTCATCTGTGTCGGTATCAAATTTCTTCTGTCAGTGTCAGTCTGTTATACTTTTAATGTATGTTTTTCTGGACTATCTTATAATATAAATGTAATTACAATGTACCATATCTATGTGAGATTATTAATAGACATAATTCTACATATTGAACCTTAAATAATTATGATTGAAATGTTTAGACATGATTGATAATAATTTATATGATTAATAATAATTTTCATGATCTGCGAATTGACATGATTTGTTATTAATAAAACTACTAATAATAGAGAGGAGGACCAACAGTCCCATATGGACCACCAATAATTTTCAGACCCAATCTATAATTGATAATAAAAAATGGGATTGAGATGAAATATTATCATTTCAGAATACATTAATTGTAGGATTTAAAAATATACATAAATCAGTCATGAACCTAATGTCAACTTTATAAGTCAGAAAAAAATTCATAAAAATTATAGGCTCCATAGGCATATAAACCATTTCATTTTTCCTATTTAATGACCGAGGCTATAAAATTATAACAAATATGGAATCAATATTTAATTATCATATCATAAAATATCTATAATCAATTTTTAACCTTTATGGAACAAGTACATCATCTTGTTTCCCAATAAGTATAGTGAAGATTGACTTGTTTCCCATAGTGGATAAAGAATATCTACATGTATTCCATAATTATCTCATGATATATAAAACAATTTATACTACATTGGAGGGCCATATATTACTGAACCCAACAATAACATAATGAAAACCACACATAAGTGTGCCATAAGAATATAAAGAATTAAACATATTAGAACTCATGTTAATTAAATGGGTTTTGTAATATGTCCATCATATCATAACCCATAAAAATTAATATGTTTCATAAATATAAAATTATTTCATCTATAATAACCTTTATAAATGGTATTGTCTTCATTAACATCTTGTCATGATAATAAAATAACATCCATTAAAAGAATAAGGATGGATTTAATTGAAAATATCCCCCAATAAAAGTAATTTAAAATCAATATATATCATTATATATAAAAATTTCTTTAAAATTTCAATGGAACATTTCTTAATAAAAATTTATTTTTCTATTTAAACTATCTTATTTAAAATATAAAAATTTCACCTTTATTAAGAAAAATATTTTCATTGAAAGGAAAACTGAGATGTTTTAATGGAATAATTAAATAATTTAATGGTCATGACAACTAGAAATTGATTTCATGCTATATAAGTTGAAATAAAATATGATGTTTCCAATTTTTTTAAAAAAATTGAAATTGCATCATTTCGAAAATTAATATTGATTAATTTTAATTTAGTTTTTAGAAATTCAGTAAGTTTTAAATAATATTTTATACAATCATATAAAATTATTAAGAAAATTAATGAAATTTTTTTAGAATACATTTCTATTGTAAAAAATTACATTTCAGCTAAAG
The DNA here is from genome assembly GCA_963277665.1 of Viscum album. NCBI lineage: Eukaryota > Viridiplantae > Streptophyta > Magnoliopsida > Santalales > Viscaceae > Viscum > Viscum album. The sequence goes on from OY728155.1 coordinate 218,368,079, forward strand.
ATACATAAAATATCAATTTTTCTACAAACAAAATCATTCAGTATCATTACTTCAAATGTGAGGATGATGAAATGTAAACATGTAATTTCTATGAATAACCATAGGATAAAAAAATTTATTTGTTTAATGGGAGTTTAATAATGATATTTCATTATCAATAACATAATCATAAACAGTCCTGATACAGACTGAGATTGTAACAGAAAAAACTTTCTCATTTTGAAGCATTTGAATTATAATACCCATGAAAGACAAATCTTGCAATTTATATTTAAATTTCATGATCAAAAATAAATTTATTTTATAAAATTTCTATGCTAATTACAACACCACATAAAATAATATAGTTTTCTAGTATGTCATATGTCTCAGAGAATTAAATTTTTGCCTACAAACACTTACTACATGTTCAACATTTATTGAAAGTTCACTAAACTCCTATATAATAAATTAAATTTATTATTATTCTATAATAGTATCATATAAACACTTATAATATCATATTTTATACCTTTATAACGTTTAAATACAAATTTATCAATTATTAAATATTAAAATAATTTTTTCTGTGTGTTAAGGTTTTTGAATTTTCATAAGATTTTTAGTTAAATTGTTCTTGTCCTTTTACATTATCATGGTTCAATTTAGTTGATAATTTTAATCATGATATATATATCATATATACACATTATATTTATATTTACAGAAATCCATATCATTTATAAATTGAAAAATGTATTATATCATTCATGGAGATATTAGGTTGAATGTTCGCATGAAGGAGTTTTCAAATTTTGACAGATGGAATGAAAGAATCGTAAATAATAATTAACCTTTAAATAATCATTATTATATCATATACATCCTTTTTATACATATAAAATGTGATTATTAACATCTATGTAATGTAAAAAATGAAACATCAATCACATCGCTTCGTTGAGGTGGTACTCCACTTATACACACGAACAACATTATCGTTTTCCAACAGATTGGAAGGTAAGAAGGTAGATATGATATTAATTTTATAGAATGAATAAATTTTCCTATATTTAATATATAAAAAATTAAATAATAAAAATAACCATTATTAAATGATAGAGATGAAAAATGAATTTTATCGCAATGTGGAGATGGTATGTCATACATGTGGACGAGCAATACATTCACTTCCCATCTGATGGGAAAGAGTGTTGATAATGGGGGTTTAATAGTCATAATAAAATTTTACTATATTAATTGTACTCAAGTTATTATTTTATAATAAATATAATATATTTATATGAGGTAAATAAGAAGTAAAAAAGGGAACTGTTTTTGTGTTTACCTTTTCATTGAATGATCTCCTTTAAATCTCACCTTTAGGATCATAGGGATCGTATTTTGTGGATAAAATAACATATTGAATGTATTTAAAGATTTTAGAGGAATATTTTTTAGTGTTTAGCCGAGTAACAAGGCACAACATGGTCTAAATAATAGAAAAGGGGATGCCCATTTATAAGTGATTGGAGGGGAACTCTTTGAATGATTTAGAAGATTAAAATATAATAATGTTATTCATTAGAAAAATATTTCAAAATTGCCAAATATTAGAATATATGGATGTATTTGGTTTAAATCCTATCATTCAATGAAATTTTGATTGGCTTAAAATATTTTCTAAATATTATTAGTTCAATTAACGCCATAGTTAATAATTTGTAACCAATACTGCATTAACAACATTTCCAATCTATGAAGGTTATGTTTTTTGATTTTTAATTGCAATTAGATTAGAAATATCCACGGTATAAAATTTTATATTTTTTATTTTCCACCTTGTTGTATTTCATAAATTTTATTATTTTTATGTCATTTATAAAGTATTATTTATCATAAATAACTTTAATGTCACTTTTTTTAGTACTTAATTAATTTGAAATTAACGAAACCAAGAAAAAAAAGGAATTCAAATACAATTATTTATAAATCCATTATAGTTTTCATTTACCTACAATGTTCATGTAAAAACATGATTCATCATAATAGTATTTAATTTTAATTTTTTGAAATTTATTATTTTTTTATCTATTAGTTGAATTAATATTCTGTCGGACTTTCAAAAGCATTTTTGGTAATAATTATATAACTAAAAATTAAAAATAAATTAATTTGATAAAAGAATTTAATTTATAATTTAATTAAAAATTTATAATTTAAAATATACTCATTTTAAAATTATTGTAAAATATTATAGATTTTAAATTCAAGAGAATTATATTTTTGAATATTCATTACATTAAATAATCTAAATGTTATTATATAGGGATAATGGTTCCAAAATTGCACATATTATAATTGAGGATGAATAAGTATAATTTATCTGATAAAATTAAATAATGGAATATCTTGAGTTGATTTTGAGACATTATCATGTTATTTTTATCCCTATTAACCCATTTTACATTCACATGGTAATAAACATATATTATATTTACTATTCATATTGAAACAAATAGATAGTAAGTGTTTATAGTATTTGAAAATCTTGATTACAAATTATTAATCAACTATTATATGTTCATTTTAAATTATTTTATTAATTTTATTTATGATAATAAAATAAAACACACCAAAAAACAATTTCTCAGATATAGTTATTTTTAAGAATAAATATTTTTTATACAAAATTCAACCATAAAATTAATTCAGGTGAACATAATTTTATTATATATAATATTATTTAAATAATTTTAATTATTAAAAATTCAATAGCATATAGAAAATTTTTAAACACATGAAACAAAAATATTTATTTCAATAATAATCATCTATTTTTTTTTATTCATCGAAAAATTATTCTTGTCAAAATATTACCAATAATACACTATAAGGTTATTTTGATATTTTTGTTTTTCAAATTAATATATTTTTATCAAATACATATCATTATAATGTAAAAAAATAAATTATAATATTTTCTCGGTGAAATAAATAAATATTATATGTGGTGGAAAAATACTTTTGATATGTAATAAAAAATTACAAGTAAATAGAAATCTTATTTCCAAGAGTTAATAAACACATTTGTACTATATATTAAATTTATATAAAATTAAATATATTGGAATTATTTTTCATGAATGTTAATTTAAATTTCTAGGTTATAATAATAATAATTAAATAAAAATATAAAATGGTACGTTTATGCTTTGTTTCACGTTTTGTATAATATTTAGAGAAAAAAATTCTTATTATAAAATATCACGGTACTAGATTCTCTACACTTTAATATTTTTTTCCTCACAATTTAAAATTTTATCAGAAATCATGGGTTTTATTTTGAAAATTTCATTTGGGATTACCCTACGAATAAACTTGGTTATCAAAACAACCACTTAAAAGAGGGGGAAAGAAATAGGATGGTTAGTTAGAATAAAAAAAATAGGTTTCCAAATAGGATACCATAATTAGAAAGTTAAAATATTTACATGGAATATAATTCTAACTCTCAAGTACTAATAGAGAGTGATCTAGAGTATATTATATAAAAAGTTTCTGAACATAAGACCATATATACTTTATGGGGGAAATAAACATTGAATCATTAGAAATGATGGTAAAAATATAATATTTTATTTTAATATAATTTTCGTAATGATATTTGAATAATTTATAATAAATATAAATAAAACTAGAAAATATAAATAATTTATATCACAAATTTTCATATAAAAAATACAATATATTTCTTGTTCTTCATTTAATTTCTACATTGAATTATAATCTTCGAAATGGATATACAATATGAATTTTTAATTCCTAAACAACTAAAATTATTATTCCATGGATCATAATAATAGTAAAAGAATGAAAACTCATTCCATTAATCTATAATTTTAATCAACAACAAAATGGTTATAATATGTTACCTAATATGTATAAATTATCATGTGATTAATTAAGACATTAATCTCTAAAACCTCAATAGTAACATCGATGTTAATCTTAATCCATTCCATAATGATATGACCTTATGACTCATACAAAATTAGTACTACCAAATTCGAAACAAAAAATATGGAATTTGGGATAACATATATATATATATATATTCAAGGTAAACATCATTATTTATTCCTAGAAAAATAAGTAGTATATAATAATTACATATATCAAACATGTGAATTACTTGATTCTCTTAAAACACGGTGATGACATTAATCACCATAAAACCTCAATTACAAAATATATGCTTCAAAAAATTAATAATCTCATTTTTCATCAAATGAAGTCATCGTCTGTTTAATAAATTAAATAAATCTAAATATGAAATAAACATTATAAAATATGACCGAAATAACATTTTCATCAAATAATTAAAAAATTTAATGGTTACAGGTACAATTCCATTTACTTCATCAATACTAAACATCTTATCGACTAAAAATTATTTTCTCCACAAATAGAACATGTTAATATTTATATTCCCTCAGCAATGTGATTTCCATAAAATATCATATTAAAATTAAATCACTTTTCTGGGCTATCAATACTAGTCAAGATCTAGATTCAAATCGTTATAGAGAACTACTGTAGAAATATCCTTATTTGATTCATTATTTTTACAACCAGAATACCATTGATGAAAATACGTTTATACAATGACTCTTATATTCCAATATAAAAACACTTTAATCATTCCAATTCCATCATAAAAAATTTTTTGGTATGTATTTCATCTTATTATATAATGACTATTTCTATTCAAGTGTCATTCATATTCTATTTATTATCAAAATTAAAATCATTATTTATAGAACATTGTTTATCCAATTTTCATGCATTACCATTATGAAATTTATTTTCAAAATTCCAAAATTTTCATAATTTAAATCATTTATTAATTAATGACACCCAATGGAATCCAGTATACTCATATATTTCATTAACAAAAAAATGAAATTTTTTCAAGAAAAATAAATTGTATATGTGTTTATCTATATCTAAAACATATTCTTGTTTAATGGGACATTTACATGGGTCTATATTCTAATGGACTCTATATGAATCCAAATGATTCTTCTTCCTTTTATGGTCTTCATTAAATATGATCTTCCTCTTATTTTGTGTGTCAAAAAACATAACGGAGATGAAACTTTTAGTCATATAACGAGATATCCTATTATGGTAAAACACAAGGTTTCTAATTCCATCTCATAGTTCATATGGATTATAATAAAGGAAATCATTCAATATTTTGAACATTTAACATTAACAAAATTCCACCTTCTTCTATCCACTTAATAATACCAAAAACAAAGTGTGAGAAACAATAATCATATTAGGAAACATAATAATCATGAAAAACTATTTCATGAATTTATTAATGAAAAAATATATTTCCAATCATTGAAACCTTAAATTTAAACATGCTAATTCATAATCATCATATACTCAAATACTTTGTAATGCTTATCAAGGAATATGTGAGTAAACCTAACAATATCATTGGGGTCTTTCAAACAATGTGTATAGTAATTGGTTACTCAATTTACAATATAATGATGGATGATATGTATTCAACTATATTGTTATGTGAATAAACCTGGATGTTTTTATGAGAAATACATATCAACATGTTGTATCTTGACATATAATTATCTCTTGCAATACAACATATTTTATTCCTAATCATAATTTTTTGATTTTATCCTATATATAAAATTATCTATAGGGATTTCACAATGACATTTTAATCCAAATATCCAAAAAGTAACTAAAAACGTTCTTGATACTAAATATCAAGACCCATAAATTTCATATATATAAATTAAATAATTTTAAATGAATATTCCATACATAACATTATTATTGATGGCGGGACCATAAATGTTTAGTGTATTTGTGGAATTACTACCCAATCATCTAATTTAATGAAATAAAATCAAAATATCACAAAAAGATCTTCCCTCATAGTACCTATTTCACGCATACCATATTTAATGAAATTATTTATAACATGGGGATTTGAAAATTATTAATTGTTGATCTTGAATGCTTAGTATGGGAAAAAATGAGAGATACTTGTCAATAATCATATAAAATCATATGATAGGAATAAGGTTATGAGATCATGAAGATAATGTTCATACCGAATATTTCAAATATCATAAACAAGATCCATGGAATAAAAGACACCCATTTCTTAATACATTAATGATTAGAGTGTGAAATCCTTATAAATTATCCATGAACAAAAATTTAACATCATAATCATGAAAACTTTTTAATACAATATGACACCACTATAAACATAGAAACCATTGCATATATGAAAGAAAACTTTTATGACCACTATATCATAATATATTATGAAATAACACATTTTTCCTATATATTAATATACCAGGCATCACTACCTTTTTCCAATAGAAGATCAAGCACATAAGATTTTTCCTATAGTGGAATAATCACATCGACATGTTTCACAAAAGTATCTCATAATATATAAAACATTATCCAATTCATTATAGGGATAGAAAATTATGGTCCCACACATTACATAATAAAAACAATATATATGTATTCCACAATATCATATAAATTTTAACAAATCATCGTCCATGATAAAGAAGTAGGATTTATGAACATTTCATCGTAGCATATCCAATAGAAGTGAAATATGTTACATAAAATTTTCATTATATCATCAAATAACCTATGTAAAAGGTATGGTTTTTCCAAAAAAAACATTACCTTATAATAATAAACCATCCGCACAATTAATGAGGATGGTATCTTTGGATCAAATCCCTAGTAAAACATATGAAAATAAGAAAAATTCATTATACATTTTTGAGACCAAGTTGGCATTAAAAGGATGTAAGAAGATTTTGATTTGAAGATTGTTTTCTTTCGTTTTTTAAAAGTATAAATTGAATAACTTGTTAAAATTAATGTTAAATATGATGATTTTTTATAGATAAATATTGCTAAAATATCAGTAGTTGTTTGGAGAACTTAATATTCTATAATTTTTAAGGAATGTGGAAGAAAATGTGTTGATAATCATATTCAGGCTTGATTGGAATTAATGATGTTGTTAGATGATAGGGGAGTCGGATTAAATTCCTTAAATAATTTGACAATGGTAAATATGATCTTTAAATGGTTAAATATCAGGACATTGGGGTTCATGATGAAACCAAAATTATGTTTGGTGTTGTTGAGGAGAGTTTTTAAGGTGGTTCTATTTCCCAAAGATTGAAAAAAATGGATTAAAAAAGTCAATAGAGAAAATTATTTTGGTAAAATGAATTTATCCATACGTTTGAAGGAAACATGGAAAGATTCATTAAATACCTTATTTAGGATTCAAACATCATCATTTGAATATATATGGAGTGAATTAATGATTATTAATGTTCACAAAAGATGAGGTTGTGGGATAGTGGCTTACGTGCCCACTATGACATCAAATCTGGTTTTTCATGCTCGAATAATATCTTACACACATAAAAGAATATATTTGAGTATATTTTATGTCAGGTCAGCCTGGACTATATATAATTCTCTACCAATCTCATTTGAGATTCTCAACCCTTAGGGAAGTCATAGTGTGTGAATAATATGAGAATTGCGTGGAAATGGATTGACATGTAAGAAATGGGGATTCATGTAAGAAAAGATTTTCATGTTAGATGTAAATTATGAATAAGTGGGTTTCCCCTTACAAAGAATAAATTTGTATTCGAATTGATCATGTTTCTTACAAGGCACTAAAATGATGTGAAAAAGATAGTAGTTTTATTTACGAGGGAGCTTAATGAGAATCTATTTTAAATACCTAGTTTAACTGAACATTTCTCTCGAGGTGCATAAAAATTATATAGGGGTGTGGGACTATGTATCCGTATGACGTTCAAGAAGTTCCTACAGCTTCTATATTGGAATTTAAAGAATTGTTTTTGAAAAATCATATTTTTGAAAGTTGGCAAAGAATAACAACAAGCATTGTTTTCCCTATCTGTTCTAAGAGGGATCACACACACTATTGGATTGTTTTCAAAGTTCTCGTAGATATTAAGGGAACCAAATATTCATCGTATTCTATATAAATAGTTATTTTCTTTTTGATTATGTGGAATTGGATTTATTACAAGTCATATAAAGGACATAGCTACTCTTATTGAGTAGTGAACATTGTCAAATATTATGTTCTAGTGGATGTGTGTTTGAATTTTTTTAGTGGGGAAAGATATATTTAATAGGAGGATACGGTTGTTTCAAAATTAAGGGAAAAATAAAATGATATTACTACTTCACCTCCTCCCCCTCTTATTGATACATGAATCATAACTAGGAAACCATAATTGGTGTCAGAGGCGATGTTACTATTTGTTTTTCATTTTCTAATGTTTCGAAGAGAAATTGTGATAGAGAATATAAATTGTGTGAACGGTATGTGGGATTTAGTTATTTTAAGGAAAGTATTATCAAACCTAGAAAAAAACAATGATTCCTTGTCTTATGTCTTTTGGTAATGACGTTCTTCATGTTACAACATATTTATTTACTCATATTAATGACAAGGTTCCCATTAAACATATCAATAATAAGAATATTAATAATGATGGAAGAGAAAAAATTAATAACTCTCATCACATTCAGAAAATTTATTTTTATGATTAAATTGTTTTCCAAAGATAAATGTATCTGAGATAAGCTAAAAAAATCTATGATAGAAAATTAAAAATTGAATTATCCAAAACATAACATTTTGTGGCAGATGTATGAGGGTATGCTAATGGGTGATTATGAATATGTTGGGGACTTCATTACCAGGGTAAATAATATCTCAATACGATCAAATGTCTTGGTGAAATTTTTTGGGATTCAAGTGTTGTTGAAAAGAACATAAGAATTATTCTCGACAAGTATGATGCAATGTTTTATTTATTGGAAAACAGAGACCTAGAAACATTATATCTTGATGATTTTCACAGCACTCTCATAATGTATGAAATGAGAATGGAAAAAATTATGAAGAGAAAAATTAATGTTGATAGATAAATTTTGTTCATATAATTAATGATTGAGAATACATAGAAGGTTCTCGAATATTACGATTATGCTAACTCTGACTCAGTAAATGAGCTATGTAAAAATATTGATTAAATTTTATCCTTATTTTCTAAGATGTGAGAATATGTACTTGTAAATACAAAGGGAAGCATCCCATGAAATTTTTCGAATGTGGATATATTGGGAAAATTATGGACAATTTCCCGCAAATAAAGAAAGACGGGGATAGTTATTATGAAGATATAAGGTCATAGAGGAAATCTAAGAAATAAGGAGACAAATAAAAATAATTTTCCATCAGAAAAGATAAAAAGTTATTAAAATTGAATAGAAAAATTTATTGGTCTAAGGAAGAAGAATAATAAGACAGTGAATTGATTTCTGAGAAATCATTTTCTAAAAATGAATGAGAGAATACCTTTAATGTGGTACTGAATATTTCCAATTTTAGGGGAAAAAATTAGATGAATTAAAAGAATGTAAACTTGAATACCATTTGAAAGAAGGGTTGAAAAAATGTCTGAGAAAAATCAGAAGACATGAAAATAAAAAAAAAGACGTTGATAAATGAGATTACATTATAAATCAATCAATAAGGGTTTCCTAATGAAATTATGTATCTTATAATAATGATTTATGATCTGCGAATTATCTTGACAATGAAAAAAATCATAATGAACATATGAAAATAACTATATTTGAAAATGAAGAAGAGTTATAACTTGTCCAACAAAAACGTTTTGAAGACGATCAAAAGAAAATTAGTTTCAAAAACTCTATATCAAAAGTTGGATAATGTTTTATAAATAATTAAACAGATAGGGATCAAAAAAATTACCAACAAAGTTTGACATGAATGCAGGATTTTTCCTTGAGAAGAAGAATGCTGAGAAATTTATGTATGTGGCCAAAGTCAATAATAAAGTAAAATATGATGTTTCTAAAAATCATGTATTTAAAATAATTACATATTCCAACAACAATGGAATGAAATCATATCGGAAGAAAAATGTTCCATTTTAAAATATAAATATTAGTCCTAAAAAAAATTTCATAATAAGGTTTCTGAGAAACAAGTTCACAACTTTTGTCAGTATGGATGTTCTAGAACAAAATAAACTTCCTATGGATACGGTTGTTACTGTGGTGGAATCGAACATACCAAACATATGTGTTGGTTTATCCAACAACATTACATGTATTTCACATGTTATGGAAGAAAACTTTTGAGTGGGAGTCAATCCTCTCAAACTAAGAAGTCTGAGAAGGAGGTTTAGAATATATCTGAGACGGTTTGTGTGAATGCTAAGAAAAAATTCCAACCATTGGAAACTATTTGTGAAATATTTTAACAAAATGTAAATATTTTTAGGGTTTTTCTTGTTTTTTTGCTGGATAGAAATTTTTCTTAACGATTTATAGAACCTGGAGGTGAATAATGAAAAGGAAGATGAAAATTCTCTTGTAGTTGAAACTTCAATGAAAAATATAAAAATATAATAACCTTGGAATCATTATAGTGGTTTTTAATATCATATATAAAAATTTTCAATGTTGTTTAATAATTTTAAATATGTCATATTAGTAATTGTTGGATCAAATATGTAAATGTATATATATATTAGATGGAACAATACAAGAGGGCGGGGGGGGGGTGAATTGTAGGTTAAAAAACTGGGTTTAAACACATAAGAGATTAGTTTAAGAGATATTAAACTTGTACAATTCAAACAACCATAGTTGTATTGAATATAAAGGTATGATGTAATGTAATACTATTAGAAAATTAAAGTAATTGTGTTCAAGATGAATACAATAACCAGAGTAAAACAAGTGTGAGAGATTCTACCATAAAGCACATAGAGTCTATTAATACAATATGTAATAGAATAATTGTAATTGAAACAATTACAATTGAATGTGTAATTGGAAACAATGAAAATTCATTTCTACTACAAACAACAGTAGAAAAGTAGAAGTGTTATAATTCTTTTGACCTAAAGAGAAGTTTTATCCTTTCACCTATGATAAGAGGTCTGTCTTACCACCACCATGGTAAGCCCTCGGTATGATGATCGGAACGTTTGTCTGCCTATCCCTGGCAGCCCTCGATATGATGATCGGAATGTCTGTCTGCCTATCCATGGCAGCCCTTGATACAATGATCGGTTCGTATATCTGCCTATCCCCGGCAGCCCTCGATACGATGATCAAAACGTCTGTTTGTATAACGACCCATACTTTACATACATTGTTATTACATAAAAATTGAAGCACACTTATTACAACATCTAACAAAACCAGGAAAGTACCATATAGGTATAGTGTCTTTAGAAACTTCGAAATAAAAACAACTGGTTCATAAAGTGTCTACATTGTCTCCCATTTATGTCATCATATCTATAGTCCCTTTGCATATCTTACTTAATAACCTTATTCCTGGCCTGGGGAATGAAAACATACAAAAGGGTGAGCACAAATGCTCAGTAAAGGTAAACAAAATAAATATCAATCACGTCATATTCATAAGAACATAACTTTTGGAAATCTTAACCTGCAAAAGAGATCATAATTTCATAACATGGGATAAATCATAGTAGTTAAATGTAATCACAATAATCATAACATAAACATGTAGCTTTGTGTAAAACACAAATAATCATAGAGAATCATATCTTATTAGTCAAGACTCATTTCCATGACTATATTAGTGGACAAAGTCCATTTCTGAACCGAGTTCACTCCTTGTTTCAGTCCTGTTTCACTAAACCGGTTTAACCATCCGTTCCAGCCATGTCTATCTCATGAGATATAAAATCTTTACCCAATGAATTGGAGGGAGATATAGGTCCCACCCATCTCATAATGATACCATTCATATGTGTTCCACAAAATCATAAATCATACATCATTGCATAACCCATGTAATAAAAATGGTATTCTTAAATAACATGACATCATAAAACAATTCATATAAGATAAATGAATTCATAAAAATAATTCCATCACAACATAATCAAATCAATGTAATAATAGGGATTGAAACAAAACCCTATATTATCTTAGATGGAAAATAATTTTGATAAAACACTTGAACTCCATTCTTGAGGAAAATATCCTTTCTACTTCAAAAACATTTTTCCATTCATAACATGTCATATAATTTTAAACTAAATAAAGTTTATTAAAAATAAACATGAAACATGTAACAGAATCTTCTTGGAAATAAGGTTTTAAAAATCCATTCATGTCGTATAAGTTAAAAAAACATTCTTCTCGTACTTTTGTCGGAAAAGTCAAAAAGTACCTCGTACGAAAAACGACAAAAGATTCCTTTCATATCTTTTACTAAAAACTCACAAAACTGTAAAATTGGATTTAAACAATTGTAGGTGGATGGAAATAATATTACATATTTAGGAAACATGTATGTGGATGATAAAATAAACCCCAGTAAATTCTGAAGTATAAACAATCTCAGATAAAAATTGAGATTGCGAGATTGTCCCTTACCTTAGGTCTGATTTGCTTCGTAAGTGTCCAAACCTCCTGTATAACGATTTAAATAATGTTATTGACTTATTCCAGAATCATAAATATATTTATGATATCATATACGGTCATATTTCTAGCTTCTTATTAGTAATATTTCATTACTACTTGTTATTCGGGTGTTTATTACTTTTTGTTCTTATGCGTGTTTTGTCGAATACATTATTATTTTTCTTTTTATGTTATAGATACCTCATTTACAGAATGGTATTATTGTAATATATATCATATTCATTCATTTAATTAATTTATATAATCATTATGCAATGAAGATCATGTAGAACGAGTCGCATCACATCGTGGAGACAGTATTCCGTACGTACGCATGAGCGATGATATCGTTCCCATGATTGTGGAATTGTATTGGAGTGTATGTATACTATTTCATAATCAATATAAATTTACAATAATCATATATATTCATTCATTACACCATTACACCCATCCAAGTAAGGTGGTAGTGGAAAATAGATTTCACCATGGCGTGGAGAGAGTATTTCATACGTACGCACGCGCGGTGATTTCATTTTCCGTAGGATGGATAGACAGTGAAATAGGGTTTTTTCATACTTATAATAACATATCATTATATGAGTGATACTGATGTTATTACTTCATAATGAAACATGTAACACCCCGAACCTAGTTACCCAGAGTCGGTGCATTATTACATAACATTGGCATGATCACAAGAAAGATCAAATCTCGAAAGATCGATTGGTTTAATAGCCTTGGAAACACTAGATATATTCTTAAGTCTTACATTATATCATAAAATGAAAAACTAATACAACAACATATTGTCTCCATAAACCACACTCATATCCCCACATAATATCCCTGCAGGTCATTCATAATTTACTTCTTCACTTCCTGGGAAAAATAAAACATAGAAAAGGGGTGAGCTGAAATGCCCAATAAGGATAACAATATAGCGGAAACATTCATAAATAAGAATAAACATTTAAGGCAATGTATAACTAAAACAAAATCCTTTCAAACATGAACTTTCAACATGGTACGGCATAAATAAAATGAAATAATGCCATTTACTTATTCACATGGATATTCTACTAATCGAATAATCACATGAAAAAATCAATAACCTCTTTCATAATGTTGGAATGCATAATGCCAGACTATCATAACCACATAGTCAAGGCCTCGTGACAAGACTACAAATAAGATTTTGTCAAGGCCTTGTGCCAAGACACTAGTTTGTCTCATGAGACCTACCGATGCATCGAGGAGCTATAGCGGGCTCCACCCGTCACTTACTAAGTCCAATGCATTCCCATATGAAAAGGTTTAAACATAACATAAACATTCATATTAAAACTAGCATACAAAATGTCAATAATTTCACCATAAACTATGAATGGTATAAAAATAGCACATCCACAGTCAAAAATATCACAAAACCTTCAATACAATATAGAAGTTTTGTATCATAATAAATCAACTTCAAATAATCTTAAAATCCATCAAAGGATTTGACATAGATGAAATCAAAATTCTTTTTAAAGAACTATCTCCTTTTATTTTGAAATAATTTAAGATCCATATAAAATAAACCATTTTATTTGAAAATATTCTTATAATCTTGTAAGGAATGCTTTGAAGATTTTATAATGGCAGAAAATAACCGCACTCGCCGTATAAGTTAAAATAAAATTCTTACCTTAATTCTGTCGAAAAGGTAAAAAGGACATTGTTTTGAAAACGACGGAAAGATTCCTATTATAAAAAGTCAAACAAGGGTATAAATGACTTTAACCCATATTCTTGTAAATAATAAAAATGTTTTGAAATACATTTTGATGAAACATGGATGTGGATGATAAAGAGATCCCAGTAGATTATTACATATAAACAACCTCGGATAATGAAGAGATTGTGAAATAACCCTTACCAATTTGGTAACTTATGAAACATACAAACCATGAAAGAGGTATCATACAATGAATATGTAAATACACATAAATTAGAGTGTATTACACAAAGAATATAATTATGGGCAGTACATACACCACACAAAAGGTGATGGTGGCAATATGACATGAATCTCACGGGAATAAGGAGTGAGATGAAAACCCCTTACCTTGTACTTTTCCTTGGTTGGGGTTGGTTAACCTCCTATATAATGGTGAAATAATTGTTATTAAATTATAAAATAATCATATACATTAATATGATATCATATATGATCTTTTAATATTGATTTGATAATAATATCTTAGTATTATCGTTGTTTCGGGTGTTAAGTTACTTGTTTTCTTTTATATGTTTTGTTACATAAGACCTGTTTGTAAAGGATAGGTTTAATATTATTCATATCCAGAATTATAACAAGTCCTTAAACATCATTCTTTTTAAATCATCAAATGATAATTATACTTGAATGGATACGATGGAGAATGAATCTCATCGCGTTCGTGGAGATGGTAGTCTGTACGTATGCACGAGCGACAATATCATTCTTTTGATATTAAAATAATATATAAATGGATTGTATATCATATATACAGAATATTTAACATGTTATATTTATTATTTACATGAGTTACACATCATTATTATACCCATCCAAATAATAGTATATTGAATAACAATTATACCACGACGTGGAGACGGTAAGTCGTACGTACGCACGTATGGTGACATGTTATTCCAAGGGTGGATAGAATACAGAATATGGTTGTACCATATTTATAATAACATCACAGTATATATATGATACTGGATTTATTATTTTATAATGGTAACAACAAAGGAAGATGAAGTGGAAGAAGAAATGAACTTAGAAAAGGGTGGTGAAATCATTACCTGTTCTTCGGGTTCTTCCTTTTGATTTGATCAAAAGGGCTCTTTAGGTTGGCTTTCTGATCAAACTAAGGCCCGTAGGTTGTAGTGAGGGAAGTTGGGAGAGTATTTGGGCAGATTCTGGCCGAACAAAACGGCTTTGATGGCGTGAAGAAATGAGAAGGAGTAGTTCCCTTTTATAAGAGGGGTGAGGGGCACCTTTGGAAAAGCTAGAGATATTAAATTATAATAAATTCATATTCGGTTTCAAGTGGCTCCAAAGATGACTATTCAACGGTTAAGGTGGGGATAGGTCGCAAACCACTCAACCAAAAGAATTTAGACAGGTTTGGGTACTTATATTAACTTTATCTTTAAGTATTAACTCTAAGTTAATTAGTTTCACTTTTACAATGTCTCTTTGTATTTTTATATAATATGGTTAATAAACATACTATATACATCCATGCGACCCCCAAGTGGTCCATTAATGATGATCCTATCATGATATAAGTCTCTTGGACGAACCTAAGATTTTTAGGAATTTAATATCAATTAATAATATAATATTTGTTTTAAGAACTCTTTTATGTCAATTTTGACACTATTAAATAGTTGATTTTTGTGAAACTCATAACAGATTGATTACTTCAAAAAAAGTCAATTAAATCAATCCTAATATATCATATTATCATAGAAAATTATTTTAATTCATTAAAAGTTTCATATTATATTTATTTGGGTATTTATAATATCAATTATTTTAATTTTTCTCTATTATAGTAATTACTGCATCATCATTGTGTCATAAATAAAATAAATTATATAATGTCTAAAAATTATAAATAAAATATCATTATGTAGGAAATCGTTTTATCTTTCTAATTAATATTTATAATCTAAAATCCAACATATATAACCCTATGTAACAATTGTTTTTCTAAAAGACATATGCTTGTGTCATTTTTGTATTCATTTTAACTTAATTAAAATAAATTGTCATTATCACTTACAAGTGGATCCATGGGGTCCCAAAATCGACCCAAAGATGCCCATGGTCGACCATGTATCAAACAATAGGATTAAGACACGTTTTAGGGTAATTTAGTATTATTATAATATTATTTTTTAACCCTTATTTACCGGATTTACCCTTAACCATGGTAAATAAAATATTTACCGCAGTAATTATTCAAAATGTCTAAAAATAAAAGTTACCTATTTACACAATTTGAAAATCCTGATTCCAAATATGGAATCCATTTTCCTAAATTCAAAACATAGAAGTGGCAGAAATTAATTTAATATTAATTCCCACTGTCAAAACAAAAAGCGTGTTTTTAAGAGATAATAACTTTCAAGAGATTGACACTTGTTTATGTTCGGTTTAATTGTAAAATTATGTCCATTGACCAAAATTATATTAAATGGTAAAAATATATTCTAAATATACTTTAAAACCACTCAAATTAATAATTTATCACTATTAATTATTTTGATTAAAAAAGTTGTTTTTAATTAAAATTTAGTAATTTTCACTATTCATCCAAATATGAAAGTTATCCGAATAGTACCAAAATTTCACCTTAGGCTAAATTCGATATTCCGAATCCAGAAATGAAGTCCATTTTAAAATATAAAATATATATAATTTCGAAAAGTAGGTATTACTATTCATAACGGCTAGTTTGATTGGTTGTGGTGTGTGTTAAAACTCAAGGTTGCGTACAACACACGCTACTGTATTATTCAGAGAAAGCGTACCATGGAAGCTTGGGATGTTTCATTTTAAATTTTTGATGTCCTCATTTAGTCAAAAAGTTTAAAATATTGTATTTAAAAAAGGGTTCACTATTAAAATATCATAAAAGTGCAATACTGAAAATGAATTTGTTCTTGCATTATATCTAAGAAACTCATAATATGGATTCTAAAATTATAAGGATTATATAAAGTTTAAAATTTAGATAATACTATTCATAACCACTTTTGAATGGATTTTTTTTGTAAGTCATGGTGTGATTGAACTCAGTGTTGCGTGTAGTGCAAGTTATTGAATTATTTTCAAGAAATAACACATTATGAAATCTTGGGGTGTTACATTCTCCCATCCTTCAATAAATTGCTTCCTCGCAATTTGAAATTGTTCTTCAAAAATAAAAGGTTGAAAATAGAAAATATATTTGTGGAAAAACCCACATCGGAAATTGGGTTACTAAAATTTAGTCTTAATATGAGGAAAAGAGAAATGATAGGGTCACCACCAAATTATGATCTCGATTAGGAGAACATTGGTGGCAATTAGAGACATATAATTGGAGGAAAAACGTAAATATTTATAGGTAGTGATTGAGGTCATCAATCACAAACAAGTATAAAATTGAGGTCCTTAAATTCATCAATCTATGATGATTTGAAATACCATCGGTTCAACAAAACATAGGGTATTAGGATAACACATTTTTGACGTTTCAAAATATCTTAGTTGAAATCCCACATCGAAAAATAAATTAATTAGGCCTCTATTTAAAATAAAGAGTCGAAAGTATGAAGATTACCGAAAATAACACATACTAGGGTTCCATGTAGGAAAATATATATATGGAAGAAAAATCTAACCATCAATTATCTGATGGAGAGTGGTAGAGAACATGGCTATGAAAAGGCCAACAATCCCAAAGCCATAAATTAGTGATGATTTAAGGTACCATCTAGGAAAACATTTTTGTTCTAAGTTGCTTTTCTTAATATTGAGGAATTTATTTATGATATTGGATAAGATCATAAGGAGATATACTTACTTTATAATTAGAGTTTTATCCATTAATAAATTTCTACCGCAAACTCATCTTTCGCCCTTCGGTTGCGGGTTCAAGTCTCGCAGCCTTGCCGGACGCGACGGGTTGCCGCCCGACCTCCGGGTTGTCCTTTTATGGCAATCCAAAATAATCCAAACTAGAACTATCCAAAATACTTCTGTCCAAACTCACAGTGCAACATTTATAAGGAAGGTAAACATAATATAGATCCTTTTTACCCCATAATAGCATATGAATACCTTCATCATGTATTACCATAGTCCTTATTGATTACATTCATGCTCCCTTATTCCATATAGAATGCTAGATATACTTCATTAATCCAAAAATGTTTTAAACCCCAACAATGATGGAATATACAAATCATTAATCAGTTCCAAGGTAGTCAAGAATATCCAATATAATTTATCCAAAACAATCACATATTATTCCAAAATCACTACCCCAGTATCAGAACTATATAATGATTTATCATTCTCTCAACCATATATTTTCCAAAAATTTATCCGGCTATTGAGTCGCTTTTCTTTTTTCCACACAATCTCAAGTCCTTAATGAAATAGTACTACAGTACAATCCTTATATACTCCATAATTATTATAACAAGTACATTGTTGATACAACACTCAATTGACATAATCAACATAAGAACTCTAATCATTCCTCTTTATCTGTGGTAGTATCATAACATGATTATTATCCAATAAAATCATTTGCGGCATAGTCTGATGAATGGGACATAGGTTCGCGTAGTGTCCAAACTCCTTGCAAATGAAGCATTGTACATTTAAAACCATTTTCTTACCCTTGCAGTCACGTACTTTGTGCCCTTTTCCTCCACACTTAAAACAAACTCCCATTCCTTTCAGGCAAGTTCCAGGGTGTTTCTTTCCACAGTTACCACATATGGGAAAATTCTTCTTTTCCCTCTTCCCTTTATCCATCTTTCTCTCTTCCATCCTTTTCTTCTCTTGCTTCCCTTCAAAGCCATAGGACCCAGTAAACTCCTTACTTATCTTATCAACACATGATATTATTTCTTCATATGATGATAATACATGGGAGACTATTTCTCTTATAAATTCTATCTTAAGACCATAAAAGATATGATCCTTTCTTTTCTTTGGATCATGTGCATTTCTGGAGTTCTCATTCCTTCTACAGGGCGCCATTTCTAAACAATGGCATACAGTAGATCAGTTTATGAATCAAAATATATAATCCCATACTTATAAAACACTTAACATAAATTGATCTATTTATGGATATAATCCATAATCATAAAAATGTCTAATTTGAGGATGTATATACTCATAAACACTTCATAATGGTTTGTAAAGAAAATGAGAATTATCCTAAGCATATCCCCCGGGAGTGTCGTAACCAAGAGTGCAGCAAGGCCCGTTGTCGTGCACCAGTTCCCGTTCAACTCTAGCTCAAAGCGGTGTTTTCGGGTTTTACCCCTAGATACATCTGTGCCAGAGCCGCCTCTACCTGCTCGTATCCAGACAGGGATGTATTGCTCAGAAAACTCACAAAATCTCTACAATACCAAAATTCTAGGAAGTTCTTCTATACTAATCCTCATAGTTCATCTTAGGTCTACGTGCTCTAATCAGAGTTTATCTAAATCTAGTTTCCAAGGTTTGTACTAAACTTCCTTTGATAACAACTGTAACACCCCGACCCTAGTTACCCAGAGTCGGTGCATTATTACATAACATTGGCATGATCATAAGAAAGATCAAATCTCGAAAGACTGATTGGTTTAGTAGACTTGGAAACACTAGATATATTCTTAAGTCTTACATTACATCATAAAATGAAAAACTACTACAACAACATATTGTCTCCATAAACCACACTCATATCCCCACATAATATCCCTGCAGGTCATTCATAATTTACTTCTTCACTTCCTGGGAAAAATAAAACATAGAAAAGGGGTGAGCTGAAATGCCCAGTAAGGATAACAATATAGCGGAAACATTCATAAATAAGAATAAACATTTAAGGCAATGTATAACTAAAACAAAATCCTTTCAAACATGAACATTCAACATGGTACGACATAAATAAAATGAAATAATGCCATTTACTTATTCACATGAATATTCTACTAATCGAATAATCACATGCAAAAATCAATAACCACTTTCATAATGTTGGAATGCATAATGCCAGACTATCATAACCACATAGTCAAGGCCTCGTGCCAAGACTAAAAATACGATTTTGTAAAGGCCTTGTGCCAAGACACTAGTTTGTCTCATGAGACCTACCGATGCATCGAGGAGATATAGCGGGCTCCACCCGTCACTTACTAAGTCCAATGCATTCCCATATGAAAAGGTTTAAACATCACATAAACATTCGTATTAAAACTAGCATACGAAATGTCAATAATTTCACCATAAAATATGAATGGTATAAAAATAGCACATCCACAGTCAAACATATCACAAAACCTTCAATACAATATAGAAGTTTTGTATCATAATAAATCAACTTCAAATAATCTTAAAATCCATCAAAGGATGTTGACATAGATGAAATCAAAATTCTTTTTAAAGAAATATCTCCTTTTATTTTGAAATCATTTAATATCCATATAAAATAATCCATTTTCTTTGAAAATATTCTTATAATCTTGTAAGGAAAGATTTGAAGATTTTATAACGGCAGAAAATAACCGCACTCGCCGTATAAGTTAAAAAAACATTCTTACCTTAATTCTGTCGAAAAGGTTAAAAAGGACCTTGTTTTGAAAACGACGGAAAGATTCCTCTTATAAAAAGTCAAACAAGGGTATAAATGACTTTAACCCATATTCTTTTAAATAATAAAAATGTTTTGAAATACATTTTGAAGAAACATGGATGTGGATGATAAAGAGATCCCAGTAGATTATTACATATAAACAACCTCGGATAATGAAGAGATTGTGAAATAACCATTACCAATTTGGTTACTTATGAAACATACAACCCATGAAAGAGGTATCATACAATGAATATGTAAATACACATAAATTAGAGTGTATTACACAAAGAATATAATTATGGGCAGTACATACACCACACAAAAGGTGATGGTGGCAATATGGCATGAATCTCACGAAAATAAGGAGTGAGATGAAAACCCCTTACCTTGTACTTTTCCTTGGTTGGGGTAGTTTAACCTCCTATATAATGGTGAAATAATTGTTATTAAATTATAAAATAATCATATAAATTAATATGATATAATATATGATCTTTTAATATTGATTTGATAATAATATCTTAGTATTATCGTTGTTTCGGGTGTTAACTTACTTGTTTTCTTTTATATGTTTTATTACGTAAGACATGTTTGTAAAGGATAGGTTTTATATTATTAATATCCAGAATTATATCAAGTCCTTAAACATCATTTTTTTAAATCATCAAATGATAATTATACTTGAATGGATACGATGGAGAATGAATCTCATCGCGTTCATGGAGACGGTAGTCCGTACGTATGCACGAGCGACAATATCATTATTTTGATATTAAAATAATATATAAATGGATGGTATATCATATATACAGAATCCTTAACATGTTATATTTATTATTTATATGATTTACACATCATTATTATACCCATCCAAATAATATTATATTGAATAACAATTATACCACGACGTGGAGACGGTAAGTCGTACGTACGTACGTATGGTGACATGTTATTCAAAGGTTGGATAGAATACTGAATATGGTTGTACCATATTTATAATAACATCACAGTATATATATGATACTGGATTTATTATTTTATAATGGTAACAACAAAGGAAGAAGAAGTGGAAGAAGAAATGAACATAGAAAAGGGTGGTGAAATCATTACCTCTTCTTCAGGTTCTTCCTTTTGATTTGATCAAAAGGGCTCCTTAGGTTGGCTTTCTGATCTAACTAAGTCCCCTAGGTTGTAGTGAGGGAAGTTGGGAGAGTATTTGGGCAGAGTCTGGCCGATCCAAAAGGCATTGAAGGTGTGAAGAAATGAGAAGGAGGAGTGCCCTTTTATAAGAGGGGTGAGAGGCACCTTTGGAAAAGCTAGAGATATTAGTTTATAATAAATTCATATTCTGTTTCCAGTGGCTCCAAAGTTTAATATTCAAAGGTTATGGTGGGTATAGGTCGAAAAACACTCAACCAATAGAATTTAGACTGGTTTGGGTACTTATATTAACCTTATCATTAAGTATTAACTCTAAGTTAATTAGTTCCACTTTTACAATGTCTCTTTGTATTTTTATATAATATGGTTAATAAACATAGTATATACATCCAAGAGGCCCCCAAGTGGTCCATTAATGATGAACCTATCATGATATAATTCTCTTGGCCGAACCTTAGATTTTTAAGAATTTAATATCAATTAATAATATAATATTTGTTTTAAGAACTCTTTTATGTCAATTTTGACACTATTCAATAGTTGATTTTTTTGAAACTCATAACAGATTCATTACTTCGAACAAAGTCAATTAATTCAATCCTAATATATCATATTATCCTAGAAAATTAGTTTAATTCATTAAAAGTTTCATATTATATTTATTTGGGTATTTATAATATCAATTATTTTAATTTTTCACTATTATAGTAATTAGTGCATCATCATTGTGTCATAAATAAAATAAATTATTTAATGTCTAAAAATTATAAATAAAATATCATTATGTATGAAATCGTTTTAGCTTTCTAATGAATATTTATAATCTAAAATCCAACATATATAACCCTATGTAACAATTGTGTTTTTAAAATATATATGCTTGTGTCATTTTTGTATTCATTTTAACTTAATTAAAATAAAGTGTCATTATCACTTACAAGTGGATCCATGGGGTCCCAAAATCGACCCAATATGCCCATGGTCGACCATGTATCAAACAATAGGGTTAAGACACGTTTTAGGGTAATTTAGTATTATTATAATATTATTTTTTAGCCCTTATTTACCGGATTTACCCTTAACCATGGTAAATAAAATATTTACCACAGTAATTATTCAAAATGTCTAAAAATAAAAGTTACCTATTTACACAATTTGAACATCCTGATTCCAAATATGGAATCCATTTTACTAAATTCAAAACATAGAAGTGGCAGAAATTAATTTAAAATTAATTTCCACTGTCAAAACAAAAAGCGTGTTTTTAAGAGATAATAACTTTCAAAAGATTGACACTTGTTTATGTTCGGTTTAATTGTAAAATTATGTCCAATGAGCAAAATTATATTAAATGGTAAAAATATATTCTAAATATACATTAAAACCACTCAAATTAATAATTTATCACTATTAATTATTTTGATTAAAAAAATTGTTTTTAATTGAAATTTAGTAATTTTCACTATTCATCAAAATATGAAAGTTATCCGAAAAGTACCAAAATTTCACCTTAGGCTAAATTCGATATTCCGAATCCAGAAATGAAGTCCATTTTAAAATATAAAATATATATAATTTCGAAAAGTAGGTATTACTATTCATAACGGCTAGTTTGATTGGTTGTGGTGTGTGTTAAAACTCAAGGTTGCGTACAACACACGCTACTGTATTATTCAAAGAAAGAGTACTGTGGAAGCTTGGGATGTTTCATTTAAAATTTTTGATGTCCCCATTTAGTCAAAAAGTTTAAAATATTGTATTTAAAAAAGGGTTCACTATTAAAAGTTGATAAAAGTGCAATACTGAAAATGAATTTGTTCTTGCATTATATCTAAGAAACTCATAATATGGATTCTAAAATTATAAGGATTATATAAAGTTTAAAATTTAGATAATACTATTCATAACCTCTTTTGAATGGATTTTTTTTGTAAGTCATGGTGTGATTGAACTCGGTGTTGCGTGTAGTGCAAGTTATTGAATTATTTTGAAGAAATAACACACTATGAAATCTTGGGGTGTTACAAAACAACTAAAGAAGAATAAGTGGAAGAAGAAATAAAGATGAAAGAATCTGTAATGGACATTACCTCTTCTTTGAAGCACTTCTTTGAGACCTCCATATAAGGAACAATAGCTAGTCTTTGAAGAAGACCAGGACCTCTATGATGTCTCTAGGGAAGTGGAGAGATGAATTTGGCAGGGGTTGGCCAAGCTTTATGCCTCAAAGTGGTGTGAGGAAGAGGTGGAGGAGGTTCCCTTTTATAAGGGAGGAGAGGGGCTCCTTTGGAAAAACTAAAAATATTATTTTATTATAAAGACAAATTCGGGTTGAAATAGCTCCAAATTGATTTATTTCGAAGATAAGGTGGGTATTGGTCGAAATCCTCTCGTCCAATAGAATTCAGACAAGTTTAGGTTCATATTTTAACAATATCATTTAGATTTAACATTAAGTTAAATAATTTAACTTTTACCGTGTCTTCTTGTGTTCTTATACTATAATGTTAATAAACTTAATATAACAAGACAAACGAACCCCAAGTTGTTTATTATTAATATATATAACCTTACATAAGTCCTTTGGCCGAGAATTATATTTTTAGGAAAAAAATAACAATTAATAATATAATATTTCTTTTAAAAACTATTTTATATCAATTTTGACACTATTTAGTAATTGATTTTTTTGAAAATCATAACAGAATGATTAGTTCTAAAAAGTTATTTAAATCAATATTCACATGTCATATTAACATAAAAAATTATTTTAATTCATAAAAAGTCTCAAATTACATTTATTTGGGTATTTATAACATCAATTATGTCAATATTGCATTAATAAGATAATTACTGCATCATCGTTGTGTCATAAATAAATTAAATTATTTAATGTCTAAAAATTACAAATAAAATAAAATTATGTATGAAATTGTTTTAGCTTTCTAATTAATATTTATAGTCGAATTTATATTATGTATAACCCCATATTAATAATTATTTACTTATTAAACATTTATTTTAACTATTTTAACCCTTCTTTAAATAAATTAATAATAAATGTCTTAATCTATTCCAGGTGGGCCTAAAATGGTCATATTTTATTCCTAAGGTTGTTTTTGGTTGAATTACACTTATCCAATAGAATTAGGACATGTGTTATGGTAATAATAATAACACTTTACCCTTAATTACCCTATTTACTTTTAACCGTGGTAAAAAACAGTAAAAAGTTACTATTCACCAAAAAATATTTAATCTCATTGAACCACATTTTAGACCTTGATATTAGCTGTGTCTCTCGGATTTTTGAAATTCTATTCAGAGAAGTGGTAAAATTTAGTTTTATGAAAAATTAATTTTTTTTAACTACCACTTAGTGGTTTCACTATTCATCAAAAATTGAATGCTTTCAGAAAAATAAAAAAAATTCACCTTAGGCTAATTTTGATATTCCAAATCCAAAAATGAAGTCAATTATGAAAAATAAAATTTATAATATTTAAAAAAGTGGTTATTACTATTCATAATGGCAAGTTTTAATAGTATTTTATTAGCATATCATTGTTTAGTGAAACTCGGTATTGTGTACAACACAAGCTATCGAGGAAGGCCGCAGTTGCGTGTAAAGCATGCCAATCTAGTGTTGTGTGTAGTGAAAGATTCCTTTGATGATTTAAAAACAAAATATTTCTCATAAAATTCTCGGTTGTTACAGTCTGCCTATCCTCGACAGCCCTCGATATGATGATCAAAACTTTTGACTCAACAATCTCCCCCTTTTTGGAAAGCAGAAAACACAGAGTAAATACAACAAGAAATACTTATCTCCCCCTGAGTTATTAGAAACTCTTCTGAATATGAATTTGAATACAACTAACTCCCCCTTAGGTATATACTTTCCTGAGGATTGTATTCACAGATTTACCTTAGTTTCAAAGTATTTGATTAAAACTTCTCCCTTTGTAAAAAATTCTCCCCCTTTATAAAACATTCTCCCCCTTTGTGATTTATAAAAAGACGGGGTATCCTTGAGTTTCCTGAAAGAGTTTGATAAAATAATTGTAGGACAAAAGAAAGAGTAAAATAATTGTCATTACGAAACAGATAGGTTCCAAAAGAAAACAAAAACAAAAACAAGTCATTTGTTTTCTCTTTACTTTTCCTTCTTTATCAGATCATGAAGAACAACTTTCATCTTTTTTATTTCTTTCTTGCCTATAGAAATTGAATCACCCTGAGATCTGAGAAGCACTCACTGGTCGGCAAAAAGCTGATCTTGATTCTTGATAGTCTCCTCCTGGACTCTGATTAATTCCTCAAGGGTATCAATTCTGTCTTAAAAATTCTTGTTATCATTGGATAACAAAGAATTTAGTTTCTTAAACAAAACCATTTCTCTTTGAAACATGAAACCGTCGAAAATTTGGAATGAAAAGAATTCATTCTTTCTTGCAACTATTTCGCTGAAGGAATATCAGCTCCATGAGTTACCTGATTCAGTCTTTCAATAGTTTATTTGCCAAGCTTATTGAAAGCTATCACAAGATCATTTGAAAACTTCTTTATATCTTCAATTTCTATCTCATGGTCATTTACTGAGATTTATGTTTTATATGACCACTTGGTCATCCTGTGGCAAGCCTTCTTATGAGTAGCTGATGTTTCAGATAAAACTTTCAAATCAGCTTCAACTGAAAAAACATTCTTTCTCTATTCTCTTATAGAACAAACTTTCTTTTTTTGATTGTCAGTAATGAAATAAATTTTCCCTTCTAGCCTGGGGAAATAGGGAATAGTATTTTCAACCCTCCTTAAAACATGAACAATGTAATTACTCCTCTTGAGAGAGATTGTTTGTTCTAAATCATTATCTTCATCGTACGAAAGCAATTCATTTGATCGCCTTGAGTCAACAACCGGTTGTTTTCATTTTTCTTTTTCTTTCTCTTTTCTTTCTTCCACCACTTTGTCACTATTGACAATAACTTTTTTCGTATAAGACGATTAAGCACCTTGCTTTTCTAGAGGTGCTTTATCTGGAGTTTCAAAATATTCAGCTGGTGATTGATCACCATGAGGAACTTGTTGAATACCTTCACTCTACTTTTGGTAAGATTCTTCTCTACTCGTTTTCAAACTCTAAAGGATTTCCAAAAAGAAAATCTCCTTCATCTTCTTCAACTTCCTCTATATCTTCAAACAACTGTTTCCCTTTATATTTCATTGGAAGACTTTGTTCGATAGGTTCATGATGCATTTCTTCCATTAGTTGGGCACTAGAATCCTCAACCATTTTTAGTACTTTAGCGATATCAAAGTCTTGAGCCTTTCTTTTCAAAATAGTCTTGTTTTTCTTCTCATCTTGAAGGGTTTCCTCTACCCTTATTCATTCTGCAAAAGTGTCAGCTGGGTTAAGACCGATCTTTAGATCACCTTCCATTCTCTATTCCTTTTCTTTTCTCCACATGGCCACAAAATCCTTACTGTACATAGGTTTCTTCTTTGGATTTGAACTGGTTTGCATATCTGACTTTTGAGGAGCACCAATAGAGGGATTGTCTTTGACTGGCATAGGTGCAGATTGATTTTGAGCCGATTCTTCTTCTAAATCATTTACAAAAAGTTTTGAATTTAGATCAAAACAAACAATCAACTTCTTCAATGTACTCTTACTAATCTAGGATGGCTTCAGATCTATTAGTTTTCTTTTCAAAGGAATATTAAAAAACTTCATACTCTCGAGAATTCACATTTTAAGGATAGATGGATACATAATAAAATGGGACTTAATTGTTCCTGACTTAGCATTCTTGATAGTTTCAAAGATGTATCCCATAAGATTTACATTTCTCATGCTGACAAGATAGTCCAACATGAAGATATCAGAAACCTTCAAAGTCTCTCTGTCCCCTTTTCTTGGGATAAGAAGACCTTGAATCCAAATAGCCACAATTCTATTATCTGGTGAAAGATGAGACACATTTAACTTCACTTCATTTATAATAAACAGAGACTTTTCTGCATTTTCTTTGTTAAACATAACAACTTCCACCGGTAGTTTATGAGATGGATAGAAAGAATCACCTTCTATTGGAACATTCAGAAAATGAGCTGCTTGGTTCATAGACATACAAATCTTTCTATCGTACATAGAATAGATGATAGTCTTTTTCTTATCAGAAGACACGGTTTTGTAAAATTGACTGGCGTCATCAATAGGAACCGGATCTTGGGATACTGGTTTGTAAACACAAAAATGTTCCCAGGCTTGAAACAAAATGTTTCATTTGATTGTAGAGTCTTACGAATCGAAAAAGTATCAAGCAACTAACCTTTCTCTGAAAAATTCTTTCTATGAGAAATACATTAAAGACATTTCGGTGGGAGTATTAGAAGAGGATTGAGACATATAGGAGAAGCCAATTGAAGGATTGTACAATGACTTAAATTAGTAGAGTAGAGCTTCGCCACAAAACCTGAATAACTGATGTGGGTTTGGGGAGGGTGGGTCTATTTGTAGGCGGAAAAAGGGTGACCGTTGATATTATACGGTTGAGATGATAAGAAATAAGATCAACAGAAAGGATTAAAATGAATGAAAAAAATTAAATGTATATGCCGGAGATCATAAGGTAATTGTTGGTTTAGATAGTATTGAAATAAAACACAAGCATACGATGTAAAAAAAACCATCAATCATCATGGCGATGGAAAATATCTTGTTACCATGATTGGATGTGCCGATGGAAAAGAAATTCATCACCATGAACAAACGTGCCGATGGAATAGAAATTCACTACCATGAATGGATGTGATGATGGAAAAGAAATTCATTACCATGAATGGATGTACCGATGGAAATGAAATTCATTACCATAAACGGATGTGCTGATGGAAAATAAATTCATTACCATGAACGGATGATATGATAAGAAGATAGGTAAATGATATAATAAATTGTCAATACGATAAATAGATAGATATGTAAAATGATAAAACTGTCAATACGATAAACAGATAGACAAAAACACATACGAGGAGAATAAATAATTAAAGATCATAAGATAAAAAGAAACATAGTTTGTAATGTTCTCCCCTTTATAAGAGGGGATGTTTAATCTAAGGAGAAATGTAAAAAATGAAGTAGATGTGAATTATTATTTTAATGTAATCATTCATATATTCTATTTTATAAATTCAAATCTATCGAAAGGTAATGGTTTTGTGAAAATGTTAGCATGTTGTTCTTGCGTTCCGATGAATTATAAAATAATATCTCCTTTTTTGTGTTATCCTTATGAAAGTGATGTCTAACATCTATGTGTTTTGTACGAGGGTGATGTGCAAGGTTCTTACTAAGAGCTATGGAACTAGTATTATCATATAGAATTTGGGTTTCGGAAAAACTCAATCCATAGTCAGTGAGTGTGTGTTGCATCCACAACACTTGAGCACAAAAACATCCAGCTGCTACATATTCAGCTTCAGTAGTGGAAAGTGCTACGGAGTGTTGTTTCTTGTAGGACCAAGAAACCAGATAATCTCTTAAGAAATGACAAGTTCCATATGTACTTTTTCTATCCATTCTATAACTTCCAAAGTCAGCATCTGAAAAACGTTTAAAAAAAATTTCCAGAAGAGTCAAAAAAGTCTTCAGTCTATAGTTCCTTTTAAATACCTAAATATTCTCTTTACGGATTTTAAATGAGACTCTTTTGGATTAGATTGATATATTGCACATAAGCATACAAAAAACATTATTTCTAGTCAACTAGCTATCAAGTATTTCAAACTTCTTATCATACCTCTAAAAATTGTTTCATCTACTGGTTTCCTAGTTCCATCTAGATCAAGTGAATTTGAGGTACCAATTGGATTGATAATAATCTTAGTATTTTTGTATCCATAATTTTTGAGCAAATATTTAATATACTTATTTTTGGATATATATGATCCTTCTGGTTTTTGAGAAATTTTAAAACCTAAAAAGAATGTTAACTCACCCATTATAAACATTTCAAACTCAGACTTCATAAAATTTGCAGAAGAATCATTTAAAGATTTCTGATTTGATCCAAATATGATGTCATCAACATAGAATTGAACAATCAAAACATTTTTAAATTCCATTTTTATAAAATGTGTTGGATCCGCTGTACCTTTTGCATAATTTTTTTGTAAAAGAAATCATGTAAGTCTATCATACCATTCTCTAGGGGCTTTTTTAAGACCATATAGGGTATTGGTAAGTTTAAAAACATGATTATGATGTTTTTGGTCTTGAATAATAGGAGGTTTATTGACAAAACTTCTTCTTGAACAAAACCATTTATAAAAGCACATTTAATAACCATTTGAAAATGTTTATTGTAAATGTATTCTGTAAAGGATAATAGAATTTGAATAGGTTCATGTCTAGCTACCGGAGCATGTGTTTCTTCATAGTCTATTCTCTCTTGTTGATTATATCCCATAGCAACAAGTCTTGATTTATTTCATCCAATGATTCCATTTTCATCACATTTATTTCTGAAAACCCATTTTACTCCAATTACAGTTGTTTCGTTAGGTCTTTCAACTAAAGTCCAGACTTGATTCCTCTGAAATTCATTTAGTTCATCTTGCATTGATTTGATCCAATCTTCGTAACCTAAGGCCTCATTTGGAATTTTAGGTTCAAATTGAGAAAGAAAAGCAAGATGTTATAATTCATTTCATAAGGATTTTCTGGTCCTCACAGGTTGATTTACCTCACCAATGATATTATCAATAGGATGATTCCTAGGAAACAATTGATTTGGGTTTTGTAAAACCTGTTCATCAACATATGGTAGAAATTCTTCTGTGTTAAATGTTTCAGAAGTATCTTCTTGAACATTTTTCTTATCTGAAGGATCTTCTAACAAAGTTTGATAATCAGATTTTGAAAACACATCTGAGGATGTAGGTTGGGATGATTTAAAAACAAAACGATCAGTTTCATCAAATTTTACATGTATTGTTTCCTCAATAGTTCAAGTGTTTTTTTTGAAAAATCTATAAGCCTTAGAAGATGTGGAGTTGCCTAGAAAGATTCCTTCATCAGATTTTTGTGAGAATTTGTGTATATTATCTTTTGTATTAAGAATGTATACATTGCACCGAAAAACATTGAATAATGAATCTTTAGGTTTTCAGCCAGTCCATAACTCATAATGAATATTATTAAGAAAAGGTCTAGTTAAAACACGATTTATAGTATAGCAAGCAGTACTAACAGCTTCATCCCAAAAGTGATTAGCAATTGAGTATTCACTCAACATGGTTCTATTCATTTCCTAAAGAATACGATTTATTCGTTCAACATCACCATTTTTCTGAGGAGTTCTTGGAGATGAGAAATTCTGAGTAATACCTTTCTTATTAAAAAATGTTTCAAATTCACAATTTTGAAATTCACTACCATTATCACTATCAATAGTTAAAAATGGTAGTTTTTCTCATTTTTAACTTGCGCTCTAAATGTTTTGAAATAGGAAAAGGCTTCATATTTCTTTGTTAGAAAATAGACCCATGTGAATCTAGTAAAGTAATCAACCAAAACAAATACATAGTATTTGACTCTAATGCTTCCATATTGTGAAGGACCAAAAAGATCCATATGCACTAGTTGTAATGCATTAGAAGATGAAACTTCATTAATCGATTTAAAGCTAGTTTTATGTTTCTTTCCAAATTTACAAGGATCACATACTTTTGAATAATCATATCTAAGACCCGATAGTCCCTTTACAAGTATTTTCTATTAGAGTTTACAAAGGTTTCTTAGGTTGTTGTGTCCTAGTATTCTATGTCATATACATGATTTATCTTCTATTGAACTTATGCAGGGTATGTTTTGGCTCCTAAGGTCTTCTAAGTTAATAGTGTATACATTCTCTTTCCAATGGATAGATGTAACACCCCAAGATTTCATAGTATGTTATTTCTTTAAAATAATACAATAACTTGCACTACACGCAACACCGAGTTCAAGCACACCATGACTTACCAAACAAGCCGTTCAAAAGAGGTTATGAATAGTATTAACTAAATTTTAAACTTTATATAATCCTTATAATTTTAGAATCCATATTATGAGTTTCTTAAATATAATGCAAGAACAAATTCATTTTCAGTATTGCACTTTTATCAACTTTTAATAGTAAACCCTTTTTAAATACAATATTTTAAACTTTTTGACTAAATGGGGACATAAAAAATTTAAAATGAAACATCCCAAGCTTCCACGGTACGCTTTCTTTGAATAATAAAGTAGCGTGTGTTGTACGCAACCTTGAGTTTTAACACACACCACAACCAATCAAACTAGCCGTTATGAATAGTAATACCTACTTTTCGAAATTATATATATTTTATATTTTAAAATGGACTTCATTTCTGGATTCGGAATATCGAATTTAGCCTAAGGTGAAATTTTGGTACTTTTCGGATAACTTTCATATTTTGATGAATAGTAAAAATTACTAAATTTTAATTAAAAACAACTTTTTTAATCAAAATAATTAATAGTGATAAATTATGAATTTTAGTAGTTTTAAAGTATATTTAGAATATATTTTTACCATTTAATATAATGTTGGTAATTGGACATAATTTTACAATTAAACCAAACATAAACAAGTGTCAATCGTTTGATAGTTATTATCTCTTAAAACACGCTTCTTGTTTTGACAGCGGGAATTAATTTTAAATTAATTTCTTCCACTTCTGTGTTTAGAATTTTGGAAAATGGATTCCATATTTGGAATCAGGATGTTCAAATTGTGTAAATAGGTAACTTTTATTTTTAGACATTTTGAATAATTACTGCGGTAAATATTTTATTTACCATGGTTAAGGGTAAATCCGGTAAATAAGGGTTAAACAAATAATATTATAATAATACTAAATTACCATAAAACGTGTCTTAACCCTATTGGTTGATACATGGTCGACCATGGGCATCTTTGTGTCAATTTTGGGACCCCATGGATCCACTTCTAAGTGATAATGACACTTTATTTTAATTATGTTAAAATGAATACAAAAATTACACAAGCATATATCTATTAGCAAAACAATTGTTACGTAGGGTTATATATGTTGGATTTTAGATTATAAATATTAATTAGAAAGATAGAAATATTTCCTATATAATGATATTTTATTTATAATTTTTAGACATTAAATAATTTATTTTATTTATGACACAATGATGATGCAGTAATTACTATAATAGTGAAAAATTAAAATAATTGAAATTATAAATACCCAAAAAAATATGATATGAAACTTTTAATGAATTAAACTAATTTTCTAGGATAATATGATATATTAGGATTGATTTAATTGACTTATTTCGATGTAATCAATCTGTTATGAGTTTCACAAAAATCAACTATTGAATAGTGTCAAAATTGACATAAAAGAGTTCTTAAAACAAATATTATATAATTAATTGATATTAAATTCCTAAAAATCTAAGTCTCGGCCAAGAGACTTATATCGGGATAGGTTCATCATTAATGGACCACTTGGGGGTCGCTTGGATGTATATAGTAACTTTATTAACCATATTATATAAAAATACAAAGAGACATTGCAAAAGTGAAACTAATTAACTTAGAGTTAATACTTAAAGATAAGGTTCATATAAGTACCCAAACCTGTCTAAATTCTATTGGTTGAGTGGTTTACGACCTATCCCAACCTTATCCTTTTAATAGTCAACTTTGGAGCCATTGGAAACCGAATATGAATTTATTATAAATTAATATTTCTAGCTTTTCCAAAGGTGCCCCTCACCCCTCTTATAAAAGGGCACTCCTCCTTCTCATTTCTTCACACCTTCAAAGCCTTTTGGTTCGGCCAAACTCTGCCCAAATACTCTCCCAACATCCCTCACTACAACCTAGGGTCCTTAGTTTGATCAGAAAGCCAACCTAAGGAGCCCTTTTGATCAAATCAAAAGGAAGAACCCGAAGAAGAGGTAATGATTTCACCACCCTTTTCTAAGTTCCTTTCTTCTTCCACTTCTTCTTCCTTTGTTCTTACCATTCTAAAATAATAACTCCAGTATCTCACATATACTGTGATGTTATTATAAATATGGTACAACCATATTCAGTATTCTATCCACCCTTTGAATAACATGTCACCATACGTGCGTACGTACGGCTTACCGTCTCCACGTCGTGGTGTAATTGTTATTCAATATATTATTATGTGGATGGGTATAATAATGATGTGTAAATCATGTAAATAATAAATATAACATGTTAATGATTCTGTATATATGATATACCATCCATTTATATATTATTTTAATATCAAAAGAATGATATCGTCGCTCGTGCGTACGTACGGACTACCATCTCCACGAACGCGATGAGATTCATTCTCCATCGTATCCATTCAAGTATAATTATAATTTGATGATTTAAAAATGATATTTAAGGACTTGATATCATTCTGTATATGAATAATATACAACCTATCCTTTACAAACATGTCTTACGTAACAAAACATATAAAAGAAAACAAGTAAGTTAACACCCGATATAATGATAATACTAAGATATTATTATCAAATCAATATTAAAAGATCATCTATGATATCATATTAATGTATATGATTCTTGTATAATTTAATAACAATTATTTCACCATTATACAGGATGTTAACCTACCCCAACCAAGTAAAAGTACAAGGTAAGGGTTATTTCACAATCTCTTCATTATCCGAGGTTGTTTATATGTAATAATCTACTGGGATCTCTTTATCATCCACATCCATGTTTCATAAAAATGAATTTCAAAACATTTTTACTATTTACTAGAATATGAGTTAAAGTCATTTATACCCTTTTTGACTTTTCTAAGTGGTTTATAAAGGAATCTTTCCGTCGTTTTCAAAACAAGGTCCTTTTTTAACCTTTTCGACATAATTAAGGTAAGAATGTTTTTTTTAACTTATACGGCAGGTGCGGCTAATTTCCGCCGTTATAAAATCATCAAAACTTCCCTTACAAGCTTATAAGAATATTTTCAAAGAAAATGTTTTATTTTATATGAATCTTAAATGATTTCAAAATAAAAACATATATTTCTTTAAAAAGAATTTTGATTTCATCTATGTCAACATCCTTTGATGGATTTTACGCTTATTTGAAGTTGATTTATTGTAATACAAAGATTCTATATTGTATTGAAGTTTTTGGGATATGTTTGACTGTGGATGTGCTATTTTTATACCATTCATAGTTTATGGTGAAATTATTGACATTTCGTATGCTAGTTTTAATACGAATGTTTATGTTATGTTTAAACCTTTTCATATGGGAATGCATTGGACTTAGTAAGTGACGGGTGGAGCCCGCTATAGCTCCTCGATGCATCGGTAGGTCTCATGAGACAAACTAGTGTCTTGGCATAAGGCCTTGACAAAATCTTATTTATAGTCTTGGCACGAGGCCTTGACTGTGTGGTTATGATAGTCTGGAATTATGCATTCCAACATTATGAAAGTGGTTATTGATTTTTACATGTGATTATTCGATTTGTAGAATATCCATGTGAATAAGTAAATGGAATTATTTCATTTTATTTATGCCATACCATGTTGAAAGTTCATGTTTGAAAGGCTTTTGTTTTAGTTATACATTGCCTTAAATTTTTATTCTTATTTATGAATGTTTCCGCTATATTGTTATCCTTACTGGGCATTTGAGCTCACCCCTTTTCTATGTTTTATTTTTCCCAGGAAGTGAAGAAGTAAATTATGAATGACCTGCAGGGATGTTATGTGGGATATGAGTGTGGATTATGGAGGAATTATGTTGTTATAGTACTTTTTCATTTTATGATGTAATGTAAAACTTATGAATATATCTAGTGTTTCCAAGGCTACTAAACCAATCCGTCTTTCGAGATTTGATCTTTCTTGTGATCATGCCAATGTTATGTAATAATGCACCGGCTCTGGGTAACTAGGGTAGGGGCATTACAGTTGGTATCAGAGGAAGTTTAGTACAAACATTCGAAGCTAGATTTAGATAAACTCTGATTAGAGCACGTAGACCTAAGATGAACTTTGAGGATTAGTATAGAAGAACTTCCTAGAATTTTGGTATTGTAGAGATTTTGTGAGTTTTCCGAGCAATACATCCCTGTCTGGATACGAGCAGGTAGAGGCGGCTCTGGCACAGATGTACCTAGGGGTAAAACCTGAAAACACCGCTTTGAGCTAGACTCGATCGGGAACTGGTGCACGACAACGGGCCTTGCTGCACTCTTGGTTACGACACTCCCGGGGGATATGCTTAGGATAATTCTCATTTTCTTTACAAACCATTATGAAGGGTTTATGAGTATATACATCCTCAAGGGAGACATTTTTATGATTATGGATTATATCCATAAATATTTCAATTTATGTTAAGTGTTTTATAACTATGGGATTATGTATTTTGATTCATAAACTGATATAGTGTATGCCATTGTTTAGAAATGGCGCCCAGTAGAAGGAATGAGAACTCCAGAAATGCACATGATCCAAAGAGAAGGAAGGATCATATCTTTCATGATCTTAAGCTAGAATTTATAAGTGAAATAGTCTCCCATGTATTATCATTATATGAAGAAATAATATCATGTGTTGATAAGATAAGTAAAGAGTTTACTGATTCCTATGCCTTTGAAGGGAAGCAAGAGAAGAAAAGGATGGAATAGAGAAAGATGGATAAAGGGAAGAGGGAAAAGAAGAATTTTCCCATATGTGGTAACTGTGGAAAGAAACACCCTGGAACTTGCCTGAAAGGAATGGGAGTTTGTTATAAGTGTGGAGGAAAAGGGCACAAAGTACGTGACTGCAAGGGTAAGAAAATGGTTTCAAATGTACAATGCTTCATTTGCAAGGAGTTTGGACACTACGCGAACCTATGTCCTAGTCATCAGACTATGCCGCAAATGATGCTATTGGATAATAATCAAGTTATGATACTACCACAGATGAAGAGGAATGATTAGAGTTCTTATGTTGATTATGTCAATTGAGTGTTGTATCAACAATGTACTTGTTATAATAATTATGGAGTATATAAGGATTGTACTGCAGTATTATTTCATTAAGGACTTGAGAATGTGTGGAACAAAGAAAAGTGACTCAATAGCAAGATAAATTTTTGGAAAATATATGGTTGAGAGAATGATAAATCATAATATAGTTCTGATACTAAGGTAGTGATTTTGGAATAATACATGATTGATTTGGATAAATTATATTGGATATTTTTGACTACCTTGGAACTGATTAATGATTTGTATATTCCATCATTGTTGGGGTTTAAAACATTTTTGGATTAATGAAGTATATCCAGCATTCTATATGGAATAAGGGAGCATGAATGTAATCAATAAGGAATATGGTAATACATGATGAAGGTATTCATATGCTATTACGGGGTAAAAAGGATCTATATTATGTTTACCTTCCTTATAAATGTTGGACTATGAGTTTGGACAGAAGTATTTTGGATAGTTCTAGTTTGGATTATTTTGGATTACCATAAAAGGACAACCCGAAGATCGGGCGGCAACCCGTCGCGTCCGGCAAGGCTGCGAGACTTGAACCCGCAACCGAAGGGCGACAAGGGTGTATCACCTACCACTAGCCCACGAGATGTCCTGGATTAAATAATGTAGTTTTTATTAAAAGATCTTTTAGATGAATTATAAATTCGTTTAATTTGGAACCCTATACAAATAGTGTAAATAGAATTTTTTTTACATTCTATTATCTTTTAGAGTAAAAGATGAGTTTGTGGTAGAAATTTATTAATGGATAAAACTCTAATTATAAAGTAAGTATATCTCCATATGATCTTAGCCAATCTCATAAAAAATTCCTCAATATTAATAAAATCAAATTAGAACAAAAATGTTTTCCTAGATGGTACCATAAATCATCACTAATTTATGGCTTTGGGATTGTTAGCCTTTTCATAGCCATGTTCTCTACCACTCTCCATCAGATAATTTATGGTTAGATTTTTCTTCCATATCCATATTTTACTACATGGAACCCTAGTATGTGTTATTTTCGGTAATCTTCATACTTTCCACTCTTTATTTTAAATAGAGGCCTCGTTAATTCATTTTTCGATGTGGGATTTCAACTAAGATATTTTGAAATGTCAAAAATGTGTTCTCCTAATACCCTATGTTTTGTTGAACCGATGGAATTTCAAATCATCATAGATTGATGAATTTAAGGACCTAAATTTTATACTTGTTTGACATTGATGACCTCAATCACTACCTATAAATATTTACGTTTTTCCTCCAATTATATGTCTCTAATTGCCACCAATGTTCTCCTAATCGAGATCATAATTTGGTGGTGACCCTTTCATTTCTCTTTTCCTCATATTAGGACTTAATTTTAGTAACCCAATTTCCGATGTGGGTTTTCCCACAAATATATTTTCTATTTTCAACCTTTTATTTTTGAAGAACAATTTCAAATTGCGAGGACGAAATTTATTGAAGGAGGGGAGAATGTAACACCCCAAGATTTCATAGTATGTTATTTCTTTAAAATAATACAATAACATGCACTACACGCAACACTGAGTTCAAGCACACCATGACTTACCAAACAAGCCGTTCAAAAGAGCTTATGAATAGTATTAACTAAATTTTAAACTTTATATAATCCTTATAATTTTAGAATCCATATTATGAGTTTCTTAGATATAATGCAAGAACAAATTCATTTTCAGTATTACACTTTTATCAACTTTTAATAGTGAACCCTTTTTAAATAAAATATTTTAAACTTTTTGACTAAATTGGGACATCAAAAATTTAAAATGAAACATCCCAAGCTTCCACGGTACGCTTTCTTTGAATAATACAGTAGCGTGTGTTGTACGCAACCTTGAGTTTTAACACACACCACAACCAATCAAACTAGCCGTTATGAATAGTAATACCTAATTTTCGAAATTATATATATTTTATATTTTAATATGGACTTCATTTCTGGATTCAGAATATCGAATTTAGCCTAAGGTGAAATTTTGGTACTTTTCGGATAACTTTCATATTTTGATGAATAGTGAAAATTACTAAATTTTAATTAAAAACAACTTTTTTAATCAAAATAATTAATAGTGATAAATAATGAATTTTAGTAGTTTTAAAGTATATTTAGAATATATTTTTACCATTTAATATAATGTTGGTCATTGGACATAGTTTTACAATTAAACCAAACATAAACAAATGTCAATCTTTTGATAGTTATTATCTCTTAAAACACGCTTTTTGTTTTGACAGCAGGAATTAATTTTAAATTAATTTCTGCCACTTCTGTGTTTAGAATTTAGGAAAATTGATTCCATATTTGGAATCAGGATGTTCAAATTGTGTAAATAGGTAACTTTTATTTTTACACATTTTGAATAATTACTGCGGTAAATATTTTATTTACCACGGTTAAGGGTAAATCCGATAAATAAGGGTTAAAAAAATAATATTATAACAATACTAAATTACCATAAAAGGTGTCTTAACCCTATTGGTTGATACATGGTCGACCATGGGCATCTTTGTGTCAATTTTGGGACCCCATGGATCCACTTGTAAGTGATAATGACACTTTATTTTAATTAAGTTAAAATGAATACAAAAATGACACAAGCATATATCTATTAGAAAAACAATTGTTACATATGGTTATATATGTTGGATTTTAGATTATAAATATTAATTAGAAAGATACAAAGCATTCCTACATAATTATATTTTATTTATAATTTTTAGACATTAAATAATTTATTTTATATATGACACAATGATTATGCAGTAACTACTATAATAGTGAAAAATTAAAATAATTTATATTATAAATACCCAAACAAATATGATATGAAACTTTTAATGAATTAAAATAATTTTATAGGATAATATGATATATTAGGAGTGATATAATTGACTTTTTTAGAAGCAATAAATCTGTTATGAGTTTCACAAAAATCAACTATTGAATAGTGTCAAAATTGACATAAAAGAGTTCTTAAAAAAAATATTATATTATTAATTGATATTAAATTCCTAAAAATCTAAGGTTCGGCCAGGAGACTTATATTAGGATAGGTTCATCATTAATGGACCACTTGGGGGTCTCTTGGATGTATATAGTATGTTTATTAACCATATTATATAAAAATACAAAGAGACATTGTAAAAGTGAAACTAATTAACTTAGAGTTAATACTTAAATATAAGGTTCATATAACTACCCAAACCTGTCTAAATTCTATTGGTTGAGTGGTTTTCGACCTATCCCCACCTTATCCTTTGAATAGTCAACTTTGGAGCCATTGGAAACCGAATATGAATTTATTATAAATTAATATTTCTAGATTTTCCAAAGGTGCCCCTCACCCCTCTTATAAAAGGGCACTCCTCCTTCTCATTTCTTCACACCTTCAAAGCCTTTTGGTTCGGCCCAACTCTGCCCAAATACTCTCCCAACCTCCCTCACTACAACCTAGGGGCCTTAGTTTGATCAGAAAGCCAACCTAAGGAGCCCTTTTGATCAAATCAAAAGGAAGAACCCGAAGAAGAGGTAATGATTTCACCACCCTTTTCTATGTTCCTTTCTTCTTCAACTACTTATTCCTTTGTTCTTACCATTATAAAATAATAACTCCAGTATCTCACATATACTGTGATGTTATTATAAATATGGTACAATCATATTCAGTATTCTATCCACCCTTTGAATAACATGTCACCATACGTGCGTACGTACGGCTTACCGTCTCCACGTCGTGGTGTAATTGTTATTCAATATATTATTATGTGGATGGATATAATAATGATTTGTAACTCATGTAAATAATAAATATAACCTGTTAATGATTCTGTATATATGATATACCATCCATTTATATATTATTTTAATATCAAAATAATGATATCGTCACTCGTGCGTACGTACGGACTACCGTCTCCACGAACGCGATGAGATTCATTCTCCATCGTATCCATTCAAGTATAATTATCATTTGATGATTTAAAAATGATGTTTAAGGACTTGATATCATTCTGTATATGAATAATATACAACCTATCCTTTACAAACATGTCTTACGTAACAAAACATATAAAAGAAAACAAGTAAGTTAACACCGGATATAATGATAATACTAAGACATTATTATCAAATCAATATTAAAAGATCATATATGATATCATATTAATGTATATGATTCTTGTATAATTTAATAACAATTATTTCACCATTATACATGAGGTTAACCTACCCCAACCAAGGAAAAGTACAAGGTAAGGGTTATTTCACAATCTCTTCATTATCCGAGGTTGTTTATATGTAATAATCTACTGGGATCTCTTTATCATCCACATCCATGTTTCTTAAAAATGTATTTCAAAACATTTTTACTATTTACTAGAATATGAGTTAAAGTTATTTATACCCTTTTTGACTTTTATAAGTGGTTTATAAAGGAATCTTTCCGTCTTTTTCAAAACAAGGTCCCTTTTTAACCTTTTCGACAGAATTAAGGTAAGAATGTTTTTTTAACTTATACGGCGGGTGCGGCTAATTTCCGCCGTTATAAAATCTTCAAAACTTCCCTTACAAGCTTATAAGAATATTTTCAAAGAAAATGTTTTATTTTATATGAATCTTAAATGATTTCAAAATAAAAAGATATATTTCTTTAAAAAGAATTTTGATTTCATCTATGTCAACATCCTTTGATGGATTTTACGCTTATTTGAAGTTGATTTATTGTAATACAAAGATTCTATATTGTATTGAAGGTTTTGTGATATGTTTGACTATGGATGTGCTATTTTTATACCATTCATAGTTTATGGTGAAATTATTGACATTTCATATGCTAGTTTTAATACGAATGTTTATGTTATGTTTAAACCTTTTCATATGGGAATGCATTGGACTTAGTAAGTGACGGGTGGAGCCCGCTATAGCTCCTCGATGCATCGGTAGGTCTCATGAGACAAACTAGTGTCTTGGCAGAAGGCCTTGACAAAATCTTATTTGTAGTCTTGGCACGAGGCCTTGACTATGTGGTTATGATAGTCTGGAATTATGCATTCCAACATTATGAAAGTGGTTATTGATTTTTACATGTGATTATTCGATTAGTAGAATATCCATGTGAATAAGTAAATGGCATTATTTCATTTTATTTATGCCGTACCATGTTGAAAGTTTATGTTTGAAAGGCTTTTGTTTTAGTTATACATTGCCTTAAATGTTTATTCTTATTTATGAAAGTTTCCGCTATATTGTTATCCTTACTGGGTATTTGAGCTCACCCCTTTTCTAAGATTTATTTTTCCCAGGAAGTGAAGAAGTAAATTATGAATGACCTGCAGGGATGTTATGTGGGATATGAGTGTGGATTATGGAGGCATTATGTTGTTCTAGTAGTTTTTCATTTTATGATGTAATGTAAAACTTATGAATATATCTAGTGTTTCCAAGGCTACTAAACCAATCGGTCTTTCGAGATTTGATCTTTCTTGTGATCATGCCAATGTTATGTAATAATGCACCGACTCTGGGTAACTAGGGTCAGGGCATTAAAATAGATATAATGAACTCATCCTTGGAATTGTGAACTAGACACTTATCATTTCTAAAATTCACAAGGTAACCTTCATCACATAATTGGCTTATGCTGATGAGATTGTGCCTAAGACCATTAACAAAAAAACATTTTAGATAAGAAATTTTCCATGGAAAACAATATTACATATACCAACAATATTTCCTTGAGCATTATCTCCGAAGGTAACCTTTCCACCTTTTGGTTTGATAAACATTTCAAAGGAATCATTGTTTCCAGCCATGTGTTGAGAACAACCACTATCCATGTACCAAATATTCTTGTTTGTACATTTCTCGTGTTTCTGAAAAAGAAACAATTAGTTTTTAGAAATCCAAACTTGTTTGGATCCAGAACGTATAGATAACAGAATTTTAGGAATCCACATTTGTTTTGAAAAATGAGCTTTATGAAATCCTAATGATTGAGTTCTATTAAGAGAACACTCTCTTTTCCAATGTCCACCACATTGACACTTAAAACAAAAAGGGTTATTTTGTGGAATAAAATAGTTATTAATAAAAACATGTTTGGAATGAGTTTAACCATGTACAGAATGATTTCTCAAAGGCCTGATTTGGGAATACATTTTTTCAAAGTTCTCGTTTCCATAATTAATGTTTGACAAACATTTTTTCAAAGAAATGATTTTTGACTTTAGTTTTAAAACAAAATTTTTATCCTCCAAAACATTTGATTTTGAACAAGCGTTATGCCCTCAATCATTTTTCGTAGAAATTACGTTTTCTAGATCCTTAGAATGTTTATCCTTATCATATTTGAATTTCTCAAGGGTTTTTAAAATACTTTCAAAATCATAAGTTTTTCTATCAAGATCATTAGAATGATCTGATAATTCTTTAGTTAAAACTGAAATTCTAGAATTTTCTTTATCAAGATTTTTCTTACGTTTAGAATTATCATTTTCATGTAATTTAGCAAATCTATATACTTCTTCAAAAAAGGAAATGTATCATCTTTAGATGATAAAGAATAATCATTTGAAGATTCATAATAATTATTATCAGTATAATTTTCATATAAAGAGATATTTGTAAAAGCTTCAGCATTGTGTACCTTGGCCATAAGACAATGATAATCAATTGGTAATCTGGATATAAGTCCAATATTTCTCTATCCTAAGGACTCATATTCTGAAGAATTATCTAAATAATCGCTACCACTTGCACTTCAAGTATCATTTTCCTTCAAGACATTCATTTTCTTTGTCCTGTAATACTTTTTCTTATTTCTTTCAGAATGTTTCTCCTTTCTGTATATTCTCGTCAGTAATGTACAGTCAGGACGTATATGACCCACATTCTTACATTCATAAAATTATACCTCTGAATATTTCTTATCCTTCATATTTTTTTAATATGTATTGTATGTCATTCTTTCCCACAATCTTATTCATCATTAGAGCAAGTTTGGGTAACTCATTTTTTGAGTGATCACTATCACATGATTCTGATATAATAACTTTCTTGGTTTTGGATCTTGTTATCTTTTCAGGTGTTTTAGATTTAGATGTAAAGGAAACACTTCCATTCCCATTTTTCTGCTTGTTGAAATCAACATCTCTTTTTCATTCTTGTCTCATGTTGTAGTAGAGTTCCAAAGAGTTCATCAAGAGTAATCGAGGAATATTTTTCTATTTTCATCAATAGCTGTCCTTTTTGACTCCCATTCATTTGGAATTATATCAATAATATTGTCAACAAGAGCTTCATCATCAAGACCTTTTTCTCCCATATATTGTTAGTTGTTGACAATTGTCATAAATCTTTGTTTCACTTTACATACTAGCTCTCCATACGGAAAAAAAAATCCATGATACTCTGCTCGAAGCATTTCCCTTC
The DNA here is from genome assembly GCA_963277665.1 of Viscum album. Classification (NCBI taxonomy): domain Eukaryota; kingdom Viridiplantae; phylum Streptophyta; class Magnoliopsida; order Santalales; family Viscaceae; genus Viscum; species Viscum album. The sequence goes on from OY728155.1 coordinate 218,412,803, forward strand.
TTCTTTCTGTAACATTGGATGTACCGAAATTTGTGACATCAAACTTCTTCCAAATACAGTTGGCTACATCACAAGAAGATATCTGGATAAATGTATTCTAGGTCATAGAACATAATAATGTATTGCGCACCTTGGAATTCAGTTGATATTCTTGCTTCTCTTGATTAGTGAAAGTACAAACTTCTTTGTCAGGAATTTTGTAACCTCCAGTAAGCATAATAAAATTGTCTACACCAGTATTAATAACAAACATCTTCATTCAATCTATCCAATACTCATAATCATTACCATCAATGATAGGTGGTATAAAAGGATTTAGATTTCCAATGGATCCAAAGTTCATTCATTCCATCTAATAAAACCAAAATCTTTTCCACTCCACACGTTGGTGTAGAAAGTAATTGAAATAGTAATAAAACTCGAATAAGAGAATGTAATATAAATAAGTGGGAACCTCCTTTGATACAAATTGTTGGAATGAATATGTAAATGTATATGTATATTAGATGGAACAATACAAGAGGAGGGTGAATTTTATGTTTAAAAACTGTGTTTAAACACTTATGAGATTAGTTTAAAAGATCATAAACTAATACAATTCAAACAACCACAACTGTATTGAATATAAAGGTATAATGTAATGTAATACTATTAGAAAAGAAAATTAATTATATTCAAGATGAATACAATAACCAGAGTAAAAAAAGTGTGAGAGATTCTACCATAAAGCGTATAGAATCTATTAATACAAAATGTAATAGAATAATTGTAATTGAAGCAATTACAATTGAAACTGTAAAGAATAAAGGAAACAATTCAAATTACATTCAACTACAAACAGAAGCAGAAAAGTAAAAGTGTTACAATTCTTTTGACCCAAAGAGAAGGGTTATCATTTAACCAAGGATAAGAGGTCTTTATTACCACCACCTTGGTAAGACCTCGATAAAATGATTGGAATATCAGTCTGCCTATCCCCGACAATCCTAGATATGATGATCGGAACGTCTCTTTGCCTATCCCTGGCAGCCCTCGATACGATGATCGGTTCGTCTGTCTGTCTATCCTTGGCAGACCATGATATGATGATTGGAATGTCTGTCTGCCTATCCCTAGAAGCCCTCGATTTTGTAGGTAATCGGAACCTCTGTCTTTCAATCACATGAAAGCCCTTCATAGGACAATCGATATTACAAAGCACAAAGCATGAGAGAAGTCACAGTGTCACTCTCTAGAACATGATAGAAGAAAATTATCACAGTTATTCTTTCTCAGCTTCAAATGACCTCTTATTTATAATACTCTGGATCCATTGGTCACATATCCTCCAACTGTTAAATTTCTCCAAAAAAACTCGGAGGGACTTGGACACCTGGCATTATAGGGGTCTTATTGAAACAGAAAGCACGAAATCATTTTGATTAGTTTACAACTAACTCAACAACATTTTATTGGTTAAAAAAAGATATATGAAGATGATAAACAAGAGTACGATTAATTTGAAATAGGTGTTTTTGACTAAGTACCAAAACAATCAAGTAATGAATGTATGAGTATTATAAATATTACTAAATGTCATGTATTGATATGATACAAAGTAAGATTCAGAAAAGTGAGTACAATTTACAAAGTCAGTACAATACAATTGATAGAGTCAGTACCAAAATTATAGTCCGTATGATTAGTATGGTCAGTACGATCAGCATGGTCAGAACGATCAGCATGGTCAGTACGATCAGCATGATCTGTACGAATAACATGGTCAGTACGACCAGCATGATCAGTACGATCAGCATGGTCAGTACGATCAGCATGGTCAGTAAGATCATCATTATAAAAGACATTTGTGATTTCCAAAACAAGGTATCGAAGTAAAAGGAGACCTTTTGACTAAACAGTAATGATGTATTTAGGAAATTTTGAAACTCGGAGGATCAAAGATGTTGGATCATCCATTATTGGGAAATAAAAGATAAAATCCAATAATCCTTTATATGATGATTAGATATAACACAACATGATAAGTGTTTGACAATGTTGTGATTAGGGTAATAGAGTTATCTTTATAAATTTGGGTTTTGTGTTAAATGTGAGGAAGTTGGAATGATAGTTTCAAAAATCCATCATAGAAAATGAAATTTATTTGAATTTGGTGAAATACAAAAATCATGTTACTTCAGTACAGTGGAAGAAAATCAATTTAGGGATAAAATACTGGGAAAATGTGTCAGAGAAACATGAGAGATTATCACAGAAGGATAGCTTCAATGATATTAATAACATGCCAAGAAGAAGAGATTGGTATTGCATTATTTTTTAAAAAATAAAATATTATAGATTTTGTGCATATGAATGTTTACTTTTATTCAAAAATATCTCTATAACATTTTCATTCTGATATACGTGGTAAATTGAGAAAACAATAAAAATGGAGATTAGTACTTCATTAGATTCATTGATGACTGTACTCGCATTACTTGCATTCTGTACATGATACATAAGTCAAATTATATGATGTATATTTAATGTTTCATCGATAAATGAGAGAAGGAATATGATTATGTCATGAAAAACAGGATAAATGATAATGGTAGTTAATATTAGAATGAATAATTTGAAAATTATATTGAGAATAATGGAATTAGGAATGAGTTTAGTTCACTATACACACCTAAAAATTGGGTTTTCTGAAATAATGAATAGAGGATTGGTAAAAATGGGGTGAACTATGTTACATGAACATACTATTGCTCATTCGTATAAGAGGAAATCAATGAGTTGTGGTGTTTGTTTTAAAATTTGATTTTTCTATTACCCATCTTCATATATAACTCTATATGAAATAGTATATTGAATAACTAAATGTTTGCATCACTTGTGAGTTTTTAGGAGTCCATGCCTTATGAATGGAATGGTGGAAACCTTGTAAAGATTGAGTAAAGATGTGATGATGGAGTTTTTCTGGATATACACTAGAAGAAAGAGGACATAGAAGATCCATCAATGAAATTTGAGTAATTTTTCATTAATATGATGGAAAATTCATTGAAAATGTTGAAAAGTAAAAGAATTATTATACTGGTATGGAAGTTGGGAAGGATATGGAATTATTTTTTAATAATTTTAAAAATGATACTGAGAGTGGTAATCCTACACAAGAAGATAAATCATACTTAACTATTTTCAGTGATGAAGAAGATACTCTAAAATCTCGTCCCACATAGATGAAACTAGTGGAAGATCAAAACATTATGGTGACAAACATATCATAGTTCAAACAAAAAGAAAACGAAATTCCATTACACATACTTATTTGTATTCAAATGTGGATCCAAATGATGTAAATAATGTTCTTGGGAATTAGGAATGGGTTCCATCTATGAATGAATTGTTGGATCATATTGAAATGAATGATTCTTGGTAACTTGTCAACAATCCAGAAAGAATAGCATTTATTGGTATTAAGTGGTATTTTCGAAACAATATGAATGAAGTAGGTGAATTAATTAGGAACATGGAATGATTAGTTAGATAAGGTTACTCACCACTTGAAGGTGTTAATAGTGATGATAATTTTTCCCTGCTATTATTACAGTAAAGAAAAAGAATATTTCATGCTATTTCTACACAATCAGGATAAAAAATCATTCAAATGGGTGTAATGACTTCATTTTTAAATGTTAATCAAGATGGGAATGTTTTCAATGAAATACCTTTTGGATTTGTTATTGGTAAAGAAAAAATTTATGTGTGTAATTTGAAAAAAAATATATGTTCTAAAACAGGCTAAAAAGGAATGGTATTAAAAATAGATAATTTTCTTAAGGGAGATGAGTTTTAAGAAAGGTATATTTGATAGAAATATTTACATCAAGGAATGTTAAGAGTATTCATTCATTGTAATTTTTTTGTTGATAATGTTATCTTTGCAGGAAATAAAGAATGAAGTTGTGAATGATTTGATGAAGTGAAGATGAAGTTATTATTGATGTTCATGTTAGGAGAAATGAAATACTCTCTCGGGTTAAAAATTTTATAAAAGGAAAACCACATTTTTTATTCTCATGAAAATTAATATATGGAGCTTTTTAAGCTATTTTGAATAGAAATCTTGAAATGAGTTTCCACAATGATTTTAGTGGTAACCAAGTTGTATAATGTTTGATAAGGCAAGGAAGTTGATATTAAAGTGTTTCATCCGATGATATTATGTATTTTATATTTGAATGCCTCATGTCCAAACATTGTTTATGTCATTAATATAAGAGAAATATTTCAGATTTATCGTTAAAAATAAAATTCAATTGACAAGAAAAATAATTATCTGTTATATCAATGGCACGAAAAAATATAGAATCGGGTATGATAACTCAGAAAATATTGACTTGTTTGGTTATTTAGCTTCAGATTGTGTTTAAAAGGATGCTAACAAAATATCCATATCTGTAAGAGTCTACTATATAGAGAAATATTGAGTTATATTCCATAAAAAATAGAATTTATTAACTCTTATCATGGATTAATCTGAGAATGTTTTTTCCACTCAAACTACTTCCCAACTTATGTGGATGAAAAAATTGTTGGAAGAATTACTTGGTGAAGTAAGATTACCTATTCTCTTGGGGATGTGATACTCAAAGTGTAATAAATAATGTAAAGAAAAATGTTAAAACATTATTGTTGAAAACATATTTATATAAAGTACCACTTCATTAATGATCCATATGGAAAAAATTAATTGAAGCTGATGAATGTTCCTACATCAGAACAAGATGCCAACTTATTCAAACAATCATTACCAAAGGAAACATTTTATAAATTTAGGTTGAACATGGGTGTCCCTCCACGTTCTCATCAAGGTTATGTTATGTGTCTTCGTACCCTCTATCATATTACCATTGGATAGTGTTCTCAAGTGATTGAATTGTTTTATAAATCTATCCTTATGGATTCAAGCATAAAGTGTGAGTAGTGGGTATGTTGTGAATCTATCATGTACCTGTGTGAACTATTATAAATATTTGTGGGAGTGCTTTTTGGAAGCACAATTTTTGTATTCCAGGAATGACTAAGAAGTTGAGAAAGAAGAGGAATAAGTCTGAAGAGGAATACCTGAGGTGGAAAGTTAACTAGATTTTAAAGTTACTACTTTTGGAAAATGTATTTTTTCTATTAATAATTATTATTTCCAAAAATTTGTTAGCACACATAGTCCTAAAATGGTTGATAATTAATCCATTTCTCTATGTTACAAAGTTTAGTGATGTGTGAATCATGGTTGAGAACAAAATCAAAATGAGGAGATTGTTTGGACAATGTTGGCTAGAGAAGGAAGTAAGGAGGGTTTTTTTTAAAAGGTATGTATTCTATTTTAAAATATTATAAATCAACTCACTTTGTTAAAGTGTTGGTAAATATGATGATACAATGATGATATGTATTTTAAAAATACCATAAGTTGTTCTTAGAACATAGTATGATAGTCTTATTATGGAATGGGCAAGAAAATGTGTTTCTAATTGTATTATGGATTGATTAGAATGAAACATGTTGCTAGAAGTTAGTGAAGTTTCAATATAATTCAAAAATAACTAAACGATGCTAAAATTTAATGATCAACAGATAAATATCACAGAATTGGGGTTTATGATGAAATAAGATGTATGGTTGTTGTTGATGAATATTATTTTTAAGGTGCTTCTATTTTCCATTATTTGATTAATTTTTAGATCCCAAAATTGTAGAATATATATTTTTTTAAATTGATATTGCACAAATGTGTAAAGGTGGTTTGTAAATATTCATGAATTAAATGTTTTAGGATCAACACATAAAATTATGGAAAATGCATGAAGTGTGAGATTTATTTTGAATGTGCTGGAATTATGAGGTTATACAAAAGAGGCTTGCAAGCCAAATGTGACATTAAATGTGGGTTTGTATGCACAAATAAGATTTTTCACATGTAAAGGAAGACGTGTTGGAATCTTGTGCATAGGTTTGGTTGGGATTTTAAATAATATATTACCCCTCTCATTTGAGTATCTCAACCCTTTGAGATATTTCAGTCTCAATATCTTGTCAGGATTTCATGCAGAAGGAGTTTCACATAAGAAAGATATTTTTATATAACAAAGGAGTTTCATGTAAGAATGAAAATGTACACAAGTTAGTTTTTCTGATAAAATTCATATTTTTCATGTAATGTGAACAATTTTTAGTCATGTCAGTCAATGGTTTTGAGAAATATAGAGGTTTTCTCTATGAGGGAGATTCACGAAAAATTGTTTTAAATACATAGTTTAACTGAACATAGTCTCTAAAGATCATGAAAAGTAGATTAGGGAAAAAAATATTTATCAATTTTAAATCAAAGAAGATCCTAAGAGCTTCTAGGTAGGAAAAAATAAGAGTTGTTTTAGAAATATCATATTTTTTAATCTTTTCTAAGAAGCAACCCAAACATTTATACCTTATTTTTCTAAGAGGGAGCGCATAAACTATTGAATTGTTTTCAAAGTGCTACACGAATGTATGGGAAAAGCCTACTAATTATATTCCACATAAATGTTTTATTTTCAAGTTGATTTTGTGTTATTGTATTCATTCCAAATAATACCATGGACGTAGATACTCTTGTTGAGTAGTGAACCTTATAAATTATTGTGTTCTTATTGATGTGTGTTTTATTTTTGTTAATCTGGTAATGAAATGATTAATATGGAGTGAAGGTTATCTGTAAGAACCCAAGCATCCATGGTACGCTTTTCTTTAAATAATGAAATAACATCCATTGTACGCAGCTCTAAGTTCTAGCACACCGTAACCAATAAAAATACTTGTTTAAAAAAGAAGTTATGAATAGGAATTCCCACTTTTATGAAATTTTTTAAATTTTAATTTTTCTAAATGGAAATCATTATTGGATTCAGAATATCAAAAATTAGAATAGGGTGAATTTTTGGTATTTTTTTCTTTAAACACTTTTTTTGATGAATAGTTACAAACAATTGCGTTATTGTTTAAAACTGACTTTTAATTTAAATACTTATATTTAATTTAAAATTATTTTAATTTCAAAATAGATAAATAATACTTATATTATTTCAATGTAATCCATTTAATTCATTTTATAATATGATTAGATATATAAAATTTTATTGTACATTTTAACGCCCTTTACCAACCTTCAAGAAATATTTTTATATTTGCATAACATGTAATTATACATCTTCTGTGAATTCAACTATAAAAATAAAAAAGCCTTGGTTATCATTAGTATGTAAAATGTGGTTCAAGAGAATGAAAGTAATTACTGGTGAATAGTATATTTTGAATTTTATATACCACGCTTAAAAGTAAATATGGTAATTAAAGGTGAAAATAATAATGTAATAAAATAAAATTACCCCAAAACATGTCCTAATTTTATAGTATAAGTGTATTTAGACCAAAATAAACCTTTGGAAAAAAATATAATCCTTTTTGATCCACTTGTTTTTGATTAGGACATTTCTTATATTTTATTTAAAGATGAGTTGAAGATGATAAATTCAAATTTTAATAACTAAACCACTTGTATTATAGGGTTATACATTAGATAAATTCATCTATAAATATTAATTATAAAGATAAAATGACTTTCTATATCATATAATTTTATTTATTATTTTTATTCCTAAATAATTATATTTATTTATGACACAATGATGATGTAGGAATTACTTTATTAAGGAATGATTAAAATAATTGATATTATAAATATTAAAATAAATTTAAATTGAACGTTTTAATACCATACACTAATTTTAAAGGTGAATATGACATTTTTGGGTTGATTAGATTTTTTTTTGAAGTAATCATGTTCTAATAACTTACAAAAAACAAATACTAAATAGTTTCAAAATTGAAATAAATTCGTTTAAAAAAAATTATGATTTTATTAAATTATATAAATGTCCTAAAAATATAAGAATCCACCAAATGACTTAAATAATCTTAATAATATCAATAGTGAATAACTATAGGTTCACTTGTAATTGTATAGTAACTATATTAACCATTTTTTATAACAATACAATAAGACATGGTAGAAGTTAAACTATTTTAGTAGTGGTAAAATATAAAAGGTAAGGTTAAAATGGTGACCTTAACATGTATAAAACCTATTGTTTGAGGGAATTTCGACCCATACCCATCTTAAAATTGAAATAAATATCTTTTCATCTATTAGAAAATGAAAATAAGTTTGTAATAAATTAATATTACATGCTTTTACTAAAGTGACCCTCACCTCAAATATAAATGGGTAATTCCCCCTCTCATAAAATTACACATCCATATACATTTTTCTCAGACAAACCCTCCTAAAATATCCTACCAACTACCATAAATTCATCTTTTTTTCCTTTCATTGATTAAAAACCCAACCTATAGACACCATTTGTTAAAATCAACAGAAAACACTCTAAGAAGATGTAATTATTTTATCACATATATTGAAGTTCTTTTCTTATTCAACATCCTCAATATTTTTTACGTACTAAAGTAATTAATAGAGTATATTCTACATACTTAGATGTTATTAATAATATGGTTCAACCATATTCCTTATTCTATCCATCCTATGAATGATAAAGTCACAATACATGTGTATGTACGGCTTACCGTCTCCCCGTCGTGGTGTAGCTTGTTATTCACCAATTCAATATTTGGATGTGTATAATAATGATTATAATGGATATAAATAATAATAATAAAATAATAATTATTATTTATATATAATATACCATCAAATTACATATGATTTCACTATCAATAGAAATGATATTGTCGCTCATGCATATGTAGGGCTTACCGTCTCCACAATGTGATGAGATTTCATTCCCTAGCGTAACAATTCTAGCATAATTTTGTTTATGATTAAAAATAAATTTTAAGAACATAATATCGTTTTTTATATAAATAAAATACATCCTATCCAAAAAATACATGACTTACATTACAAAACATTTGATGGAAAATGAATTAGTTAACACCCAAAACAATGATAATTATGAAAAATTATTCACAATGAAATATTAGAGGATCATATTTGATATCATATTTATGTATGTGGTTATTGTATAATTTAAAAGAAAATTTATTTAACCATTATATAGTATGTTAATGTACCCTCGGCTATGGAAAATTACAAGTGAAGGGTTAATTTTGCAATCTCTTTATTATTCGAGGTTTTTTATACATAAGAATCTACTCGGACTTCTTTCCCATCCACATATGTGTTTCTTAAATATGTATTACAAAACATGGTTACTATTTCATAGACAATGTGTTAAATTCATTTAATACCTTGTCTGAATATTTCTAAAAAAATTAATGGAATCATTTTTTCATTTTCCAAACAAGGTACATTATAAACATTTCAACAAAATAAGGATATAATTCTTTCTAACTTATAAAGTAGGTACAACATTTTTCCACTATTATAACACCATCGAAGAGTCCCTTACAATCTTATAAGAATGTTTTCAAAAATAAATTTTTTCTTTTATAATTAAGTGATGTTTAAATTATATCAATGTATAATGATATCATTCTCTCAAATAGTTTTTGGTTCGATTTTATCTGTGTCAACATCTACAATTAGATTTTATGATTAATTGATGAGGATTTATTATGATATAATATTCCATATTGTATTGATAATTTTATGATATGATTGACTGTGTACATTCAATTTTTATGTCATTCATGGTTTACTGTTAAAGTATAAACATTTCATATGCTAGTGTAATATGAATGTTTTGGTTATGTTTCACACATTTAATATAAGGAATTCATTGGACGTAGAATGTGATGGGAGGGGACCTATATAACCCCTCAATTCAATGGTAGGGCTCCTGAAAAAAAAATTGTCTTGGAATAAGGCCTTGATATAATTTTTATTTATATTCATCGCACGAGGCCTTACTATGTGGTTATGACATCCGGCAATATGCATTCCATCATTATGAGATTAGATTGTTGTGCTACATGTGATTATTAAACTAATAGAATATCCATGCTAATAAGTAAATGGAATTATTTGATTTATCTTTTCCATATTATGCTGATGTTTATGTTTAATAGTCTTGTGTTATAGTCTTATACATCGCCATAAATTTTTATGTCTATTTTTTATTGTTTTGGATATATAATTATCCTTATTGAGCATCTGAGAACTCCCCTTTCTTATGTTTAATTTTTTCTATGATGATTAGAAGAATATAATGACTGAACTGTAGAGATTAGATAAGGGTAATGATTTTGATCAAATAAGACGGAATGTAGTTTTTTATTTCATAATGTAATGTAAATCATATATATGTATCTAGTTCTTCAAAGGGTACTAAATTGATCAATATTTCATGACATGATCTCTTGTGATCATGACAATGTTATGTAATAATGAATCGACATTGGGTAACTAGGGTAGGGGAGTTAATGTTGGAATCATTATAAGATTATTACAACCCTTGGAAACTAGATTTAGAAAAAAACCCTAATTAGATAACATTATCCTACGATATATTTTGTGGATTAGTATAGAAGAACATCCAAATTTTTTGGAAATTTATATATTATGTGGGGCTTCCATGAAATTCATACATGTCTGGATACTAAAATTGGACGCGTTTCTGATACAAATGTACTTAGAAGTGAAAACTATGACAAAGAGTTTTGGTCTTGACCTGAGTTATCATGGTACATGACAATGGGCCTTATTGTGCACCATGTTTGAGACTCATAGGGGAAATTCATAGGATAATTCAAATTTTATTTACAAACCATTATGAATGATTTATTTCAAAATACATCCTCAATGAAGAAATTTTTATGATTATGGATTATATGCCTAGATTTTTCAATTTATGGTATGTTCTATTCATTTTGATTCATAAACTTATACAGTGTATTCTATTGTTTATAAATGGTTCCCCATTTTAAGGAATTGAAACATTATCATCAGAAATAATCTACATATGGATTTCCCTCTTATTATAGTTAATTATAGTGGAGTTGGTGTTTCTACTGGAGCTGAACTACGTATAACTATACTGGGACAACTCTCTTAGGTTATAAATAATATCTTTACCCATATGGATCACCCTAATTCAGAATGCGGAGGATAAATGTAAGACCGCTTCATGAGGCACCAACCACCAAAATTATATGGGGATACAAATCTATTTGTAGTTATTCAATGGATATGTTCTTTAGAGACAATATTTCATTCATTGAGTGTAGAAAAAGTGAAAAAGTTGTCACGATAGTTTATCACCTTTCAGGATATACAGATAAATGGTGGTCATTAATTCAAATAGAAATGGACGATAAACATGTATCAAATATGGAATTCAAAGAGTTTTTAGTGATTTTCATAAAAAAAATTCATTCCTCGTCAACATCGAGCGGATATTTAATGGCAATTTCTGAGTCTGAGGCAAAAAGAAGAAGATAATGTCACAACATATGAGGCTAACATTACAAGGTTATCTAGGCATTCTTCATATTATATACATAACCAAATAATTAATATTGATCGATTATATAATGTGTTAAAACTATTTCTTTGATGAGAATTAATCTAACAATTTTTCTCGTCGCACGAGGATAAAGTGTCCTGTGCTATCAAGACAGAAAAAAAATTCTCTAAGTCATATGAATTCATAAATAAGCAAGAGAAGAAGAGATATATGGAATACTCAGGAAAAGGAAATAATGGGAATAAGTGAAAATTTGATTTTACACAATTCAGTAAATATGGAAAGAAATGCATAGGTACCTGCCTGTAGGGAATGAGATTTTGTGACAAGTGTGGACAAAAAGGACACCAAGCTCATGAAAGAAATGGGATGAAAGAAGCTAAAAAATTTAGATGGTTTAATTGTAATGAGATGGGATGATATGAAAATGATTGTCTTAAGCATCAAGGAAATATTTCATAGTAAAAGAAAAGGGTGAATGTCCAATCTTATGTGATCACTACTGCTGAGGTTGATGTTCCTAGTGATGTGGGGGTTGGAACTTCAATTGATTCCTAAAAATTATCCAAATATTTATTTGATTCTAGATCAACTCATTCTTTCATATCTTCCCTGGTTTCTACGTTAATTAGATATGTTCCATTTTAATTAATAAGGGGGTTGTTATTCAAAATTCATAAGGGAAGCTTCATTGCATCAAGGTTTTGTCAAACAGTTACCATTATGAAATTCAATCATCCATTATTTACTGTTATTATTGTAATAACCATGACTGAATTTTATATAATCCATGTTATGTATTGGCTTTCAGACCATGATGCAAATATTTATTTAAAGAAGAAGGTAGTTACAGTTTTTGATGATGAATAGAAATCCATCATCTTTAGAGAAGAAACATCACCTTATGATTCTCATCTAGATCTACCCCCAGTAGCTGTAAAAAAATTAATTTATTTTGGAGTAAGTAAGCGAAATAAATATTTGTGAGGAATGAAATTTCAAAATAGATGATGCAACTTTGGTGCAAAAATATTTTTATGTGTTTCCAGAGTATTTACCGGAACATCTACCAGATCATGAAATTGAGTTTTCCATTTAGAGAATTCTTGATTCAAGATCCATATCAGGACCCTTTATAGACAGGCCACTCTAGACATAGTGGATCTAAATAATAAACTAGATGAATTTATCAATAAATGGTTTAATCTCCCTATAGATTCTCTATGGGGAGCCCGTGTGTTTTTTTAAGAAAATAGATGGATCTATGAGGTTGTGTATTGACTACATGGAGATCAATGCTATAACAATAAAGAAATATTATCTCATACCTTTCATTGATGAATTATTTGGACATCACCATGGAGCTCAATATTTTTCAATGTTTGACCTTCGATCTGGATGTCATCAGTTTTGTATGATGAAGAAAGATATTCCAAAGGAATCATTTCAAACCAGGTATGGGCATTACAGGTTTACTGTAATTCCTTTTGGACTGACTAATGTGTAACGACCCGGAATTTTTTTAAATAAATTTTGTTCCCTAATTTTATGTGTTATTGTTATACTCAACAAAAATGTTTTATTTGATAAACATGATTATAATTAAAATGAGATCAGTGGGTTTTGACTATTATATAACCATCGGTCAACATGACTGCTGTGAACAAAATGTTTTGATTATTGTCTCTAAATATAAGTAATCTTGGTTAATTATTATAGAAAGAAGATTTGATGGCCTCACCTAGTAGTCTTGGACCGATCGAAGCCCATCTAACAGAGCTTGGGAAGGAGGTAGCACCACTGGGCCTTGCTCTGGATCAAATCCAAGCCGAACTTCATCATGTGAAGCTGGAACGAAATCGCCTTCGTGAGAAGTTCAAACTGATAGAAATTACTACTCGGGCAATGTTGACTGAGCCGCCCCAAGCTTCTATCACCCTAGCACACCTTACTCTTAGGTCCTATGCTGGTATTATAAGGGGTTATGTAACGAGACCGTAACTACCTTGTGTAATCCTTGTTTAAATAAAAATTGGGATTTATTCTTATGATGAAGTTTATGAAATTTCAAATGACCGGATAAATATAGTATGCATATTTTTGATGAATTTTAGAAAAAGGATATTTTAAATATGTTTATGTAAACCCTAAATAATTAAAAATGTGTAATGATTTTCAAAAAAATGGTCTTCTACAATTATGTTCAGTACTAAATTTAGAGTCTAATAAGATCAACTTGATTTTTGATGAATAGTAAATTATGAATAGTGATTTTATGATTAGGATTAGTAATATGACCAAATGGATTAGTAATCTCACTTAAAGAAAGTTTTAAAATAATCTAGGCACCTTGATTAAGTAATGTGATTCAATAAAATAGTTAAATAACGGTTTCATTAATTATTATTCAAGTATTAGTTTTTTCGGGTGAATAGTGTTTTTTAATTAAAAATTTAATTAAAAATAATTAGAAAATTATTTTTATAAAAATGACTTTATTTTTGAACTCAGAGTATCGATATTATGTTATGGTAATTTTTGGGGTTTTTTCTGAAAAAAATGAATTTTCGATGAATAGTGTTTTTATTTAAAAATTAAATTAAAAATATTTAGAAAATTATTTTTATAAAATGGATTTCATTTTTGAAATCATAGCATTGATATTTGGTTAATGTGAAATTTTGGGATTTTTCTGAGAAAGTTGATTTTTCAGTGAATAGTAAAAATACAGTTTTAGGGTTTCGGTATGTTTAATGACATCATAACGGTGACATGATGATGTCATGAGATCTTTTGAGGGTTGGCCGGCCAAGGGTGATGAGTTATTGTTTTGGGGGGCCCATGTTGCCTAACTCCATGATAAATGACAAGGGAGAGCACATGGGTTTGAGAAAAGCCCATGTGAGGTGTCCCTTGGCCATTAATGCCTTGTCCCCTCACTTTCCCTATAAATACCAAGCCCTACTCTCATCCATTCGACTCCCCACTCATTCCCAACGAATTTCTGGTCTCATTACCTCCCAAGGAGTCCTCCCAAGGTTCCCCCAAGCCCTCATGGTCCCAACCTTTGAGGTTTAAGAGTTACATTTTAAGGTAAGGGATCCGACCTCTCTCTTTCTTTTCAAGTAATCTCTTTTATGTCTTTTCTTTTATACTCCATGTTCTTATGTTGGAGGATGTTCTTTTATATTCATCCTGCTGCCTATTTCATGTTCATATGATGAGAGACACCCCCTTGCTCTCATCAATTCGTTTTAAGAATGTTTAAGTGGCGCCGTTAGGCTGCCGAATTTTTAAGGGATTCTTTCACCTTCCTCGTTTTCAAGTTCTATTTTCATTCAAGTCTTTCATGTTTCTTTGTATTATGTTGAGGCATGATCTCTAAATTTATCATAATGATATTTTATGATCATATGATGAGAGACCCCATTTTATCTCTTCAATTCAATTTTTTTGAAGTTTTATGTGGCGCCGTTAGGCTGCCGAATTTTTTTAAGGGATTCTCTCACCCTTCTCTTTTTCAAAGTTCTACTTTCATGTCATGTCTTTCAAGTTAATTTCTATTATGTTGGGGTATGATCTCTATATCTATCATACTGGACACTTATGTTCATATGATGAGAGACCCCATTTTATCTCTTCAATTCAGTATTTTGATGTTTTAAGTGGCGCCGTTAGGCTGCCGAATTTTTAAGTGGTTCTTCACCCTTCTCGTTTTGAAGTTCTACTTTAATGTCAATTCTTTCAAGTTCCTTTTTGTTATGTTGGGGAATTATATCTATATCTATCATACTGAACTCTTATGTTCACATGATGAGAGATCCTATTTGATCTTTTCAAATCATTTTTGTTGATGTTTAAGTAACGCCGTTAGGCTGCCGAACATTCATAAGAGAAATCTATTTTTTTTCTTCCTTCCATGTTTTTCATTTCAAATGGTATGTCCTTGAAATTTCATTACCATGATCATGTATCCTTCTTATTCTGTCCATGTACTATTTTATGGGTCATTTATGAATGTTTGACCCATTTTACCTCTCTTTTAATGTCTTCTAAAACCTCGGAACATTGTCGTTATGCTGCAGAATTTCTGTCTCAAAATGTCTATCTCTTTTTCTAAAGTACTTTTATTTTATTAAGTGAATACTCAAAGCTCTTTCTTCTAAAGGGGTATTCACATATATACCAAAATGTTCTATTTTGAATTCTGGTATTTACATACATGAGACCCACCTTCCTTTTCTGTGGGTTTTAAAGTGATATAAAGATCATGTCTTTAAAGCAGTTTTTAAAAAGTTATGATTATGAAATGAAACCCATTTCCTTTATTCTATATGGGTTATTTATTAAATGTTTGATGATGATATATGTGGCTCACATGATAATAAAGGAAAATTTAAGGGTGCGCCCTGATAGCGCTCCAATGCATTGGGTAATGATGTAACCACTAGAGATTACAATTTTAACGATGCCTTGGTGAAAAACCTTGGTAATTTTTAACGACACCTTGGGGATGGACCTTGGTGAAACGAAACTATTGTCAATATTAAATGTTGCAGCCACATCTTCAAGTTATGAAAAAGTTTTATTTTTATTACGATATGCCTCATGATTTCATTTTCATGCATTAAAGTTCTTTTCATGACTTTATTGATGTATCTCAAGTTCATATGTAAAATGTTTCACTTGTTTCCCTTGCTGGGCCTTCTGCTCACCCTTCCTTTTGATGTATGTCCCCAGGTTATGAGATGCAGTAATGAGCCTAGGGTGAACATGAGGAGAAGCCTTTCAAGTGTTTAAGAAGAATGTTTTTTTTTCATGTTTTATGTTCCTTGTTTCCAAGACACTAAACCTTAAAGATCCTCAGTTCCGTGTAATGGAATGAAAAGTTATGTTATAAAAAGACGGGATGCTATAGTTGGTATCAAAGGATGGTTTAGATATTTGTGGAAATTAGGATATGAAAACTCTAGGAGGAACCCTATAGAAAAGTTTAATATAGGAAATCTTCTGGTATTTTGGTGAGTATTGAGTAAGGGGTTGCCAAGCAAATACATCCCTGTCTGGATACGAGCAGGTAGAGGTGGCTCTGGCACAGATGTACATAGGGGTAAAACCCGAAAACACCGCTTTGAGCTAGACTCGAACGGGAACTGGTACACGACAACGGGCCTTGCTGTACTCTTGGTTACGACACTCCCGGGGGATATGCTTTGGTAAATTCATAAGCTTGGTATGAACCATTGTTAAAGGAACAAAGATAAAATAAAATAAAGGTTCACATAAGAATATATGATCATTCATAACCTAGATGGGAACCTAGGAGATCACAAGTTAGGGTATACCTTTCATATACAAGTTATCCTTATATGCTTTCAGTTCTTTTTCATGATTATTAGCTAAGTACTTAAGCCCCTAATTATGCTTTCTCTTCTTAGTTAATGGTGGGAAATGGAAGAACATGTTCCGACAACCAATGTGATAGGAAATGCGATGATTTTCGTATTAATATGACAGGGATGATTAGGGGATTAAAATATGATTATTATTTTGGAAGACGTTCATTATTTTGGGAACCATATTTGATCGAGGTAAATAGATTACTACGGTATTTTCATTGAGGAGTAAGGTTGACTTATATTTTGAAGAATCGATGAATTTAAGGTGAACTTATAGTAATTTAGGTTACTTATGGGAATGAATAACCTATATTGGGTAAAATATGTTTAGGTTAGCTACTTTTTATAAGATGTTAGGAGTGGTTGATGTTGTCTGGAGATGAACAATGTAGTTGTTTTGGAAGACTATGTTATCAAATCCTTATTGTATTTGGGTTTCAATCTTAGTTTGGTTTGTTTTGAGGAATTCTAAGGACCGTTATTTATGTAATGGTCTATGATGAACTTTGGGTAGTACCATGGAACATTGATGATTTAAAAGTAGTTTCCATTCCTACGAGATTCTTTCTTTTTGAAGAGTTGTTTTACCTTAACCTTTCTGTTTTTGGGATAGTGTTTAAAGATAGAAGAAATATATAGTTAATCTTTTGTAGATTATGTGATTCTATAGAAGATGATTCTTGTGCTTTTATGAGACCAAGTGTTTTTGAATTCTCATCATTTGGAGAAAAGATTAGTGTTGGTAGGGACTTGTTGAAGGATGAAACTCTACATGAAGGTAGGTATATTTTCTTATGTTTTTGTTCTATGTAGTAAATGAAATCCTCAAAATTATGAAAAGAAACGTAAAACAAAAATGTTGTTGGTTTACGTTTCCTACTAGGTAATCAAAGACCGTTTACACAAATCATAAGTTTGGGATTTTCTTATGGTTAAATTTCTTCTAATCATGTTCTCTATCACTCTCCCTCAGAACTTGACCCTTTGTTTTTTCCTCCATGTCCATGTTTTCCTACATGGAACCCTAGTGTGGGTTAACTCGGGTGACCATTGTACTTCCCTTTCTTTATTTTAAAGTAAAAGTTTTACTGACTCCTTTTCCGATGTGGGACTTTCAATGAAATTTCAAAACCCAATTTTAAAATTGCGAGGACGCAATTTCTTAAGGGGGGAAGATTGTAACGACCCGAAATTTTTTTAAATAAATTCTGTTCCTTAATTTTATGTGTTATTGTTATACTCAACAAAAATGTTTTATTTGATAAACATGATTATAATTAAAATGAGATCAGTGGGTTTTGACTATTATATAACCATCGGTCATCATGACCGATGTGAACAAAATGTTTTGATTATTGTCTCTAAATATAAGTAATCTTGGTTAATTATTATAGAAAGAAGATTCGATGGCCTCACCTAGTAGTCTTGGACCGATCGAAGCCCATCTAACAGAGCTTGGGAAGGAGGTAGCACCACTGGGCTTTGCTCTGGATCAAATCCAAGCCGAACTTCATCATGTGAAGCTGGAACGAAATCGCCTTCGTGAGAAGTTCAAACTGATAGAAATTACTACTCGGGCAATGTTGACTGAGCCGCCCCATGCTTCTATCACCCTAGCACACCTTACTCTTAGGTCCTATGCTGGTATTATAAGGGGTTATGTAACGAGACCGTAACTACCTTGTGTAATCCTTGTTTTAAATAAAAATTGGGATTTCTTCTTATGATGAAGTTTATGAATTTTGAAATGACCGGATAAATATAGTATGCATATTTTTGATGAATTTTAGAAAAAGGATATTTTAAATATGTTTATGTAAACCCTAAATAATTAAAAATGTGTAATGATTTTAAAAAAAATGGTCTTCTACAATTATGTTCAGTACTAAATTTAGAGTCTAATAAGATCAACTTGATTTTTGATGAATAGTAAATTATGAATAGTGATTTTATGATTAGGATTAGTAATATGACCAAATGGATTAGTAATCTCAACTAAAGAAAGTTTTAAAATAATCTAGGCACCTTGATTAAGTAATGTGATTCAATAAAATAGTTAAATAACGGTTTCATTAATTATTATTCAAGTATTAGTTTTTTCGGGTGAATAGTGTTTTTTAATTAAAAATTTAATTAAAAATAATTAGAAAATTATTTTTATAAAAATGACTTTATTTTTGAACTCAGAGTATCGATATTATGTTATGGTAATTTTTGGGGTTTTTTCTGAAAAAAATGAATTTTCGATGAATAGTGTTTTTATTTAAAAATTAAATTAAAAATATTTAGAAAATTATTTTTATAAAATGGATTTCATTTTTGAAATCAGAGCATTGATATTTGGTTAATGTGAAATTTTGGGATTTTTCTGAGAAAGTTGAATTTTCAGTGAATAGTAAAAATACAGTTTTAGGGTTTCGGTATGTTTAATGACATCATAACGGTGTCATGATGATGTCATGAGATCTTTTGAGGGTTGGCCGGCCAAGGGTGATGAGTTATTGTTTTGGGGGGCCCATGTGGCCTAACTCCATGATAAATGACAAGGGAGAGCACATGGGTTTGAGAAAAGCCCATGTGAGGTGTCCCTTGGCCATTAATGCCTTGTCCCCTCACTTTCCCTATAAATACCAAGCCCTACTCTCATCCATTCGACTCCCCACTCATTCCCAACGAATTTCTGGTCTCATTACCTCCCAAGGAGTCCTCCCAAGGTTCCCCCAAGCCCTCATGGTCCCAACCTTTGAGGTTTAAGAGTTACATTTTAAGGTAAGGGATCCGACCTCTCTCTTTCTTTTCAAGTAATCTCTTTTATGTCTTTTCTTTTATACTCCATGTTCTTATGTTGGAGGATGTTCTTTTATATTCATCCTACTGCATATTTCATGTCCATATGATGAGAGACACCCCCTTGCTCTCATCAATTCGTTTTAAGAATGTTTAAGTGGCGCCGTTAGGCTGCCGAATTTTTAAGGGATTCTTTCACCTTCCTCGTTTTCAAGTTCTATTTTCATTCAAGTCCTTCATGTTTCTTTGTATTATGTTGGGGCATGATCTCTAAATTTATCATACTGATCTTTTATGATCATATGATGAGAGACCCCATTTTATCTCTTCAATTCAATTTTTTTGAAGTTTTATGTGGCGCCGTTAGGCTGCCGAATTTGTTTAAGGGATTCTCTCACCCTTCTCTTTTTCAAAGTTCTACTTTCATGTCATGTCTTTCAAGTTAATTTCTATTATGTTGGGGTATGATCTCTATATCTATCATACTGGACTCTTATGTTCATATGATGAGAGACCCCATTTTATCTCTTCAATTCAGTATTTTGATGTTTTAAGTGGCGCCGTTAGGCTGCCGAATTTTTAAGTGGTTCTTCACCCTTCTCGTTTTGAAGTTCTACTTTCATGTCAATTATTTCAAGTTCCTTTTTGTTATATTGGGGTATGATCTCTATATATATCATACTGGACTCTTATGTTCATATGATGAGAGACCCCATTTGATCTCTTCAATTCAGTATTTTGATGTTTTAAGTGGCGTCGTTAGGCTGCCGAATTTTTTAGTGGTTCTTCACCCTTCTCGTTTTGAAGTTCTACTTTCATGTCAATTATTTCAAGTTCCTTTTTGTTATATTGGGGTATGATCTCTATATATATCATACTGGACTCTTATGTTCATATGATGAGAGACCCCATTTGATCTCTTCAATTCTGTATTTTGATGTTTTAAGTGGCGCCGTTAGGCTGCCGAATTTTTAAGTGGTTCTTCACCCTTCTCGTTTTGAAGTTCTACATTCATGTCAGTTCTTTCAAGTTCCTTTTTGTTATGTTGGGGAATTATCTCTATATCTATCATACTGAACTCTTATGTTCACATTATGAGAGATCCTATTTGATCTTTTCAAATCATTTTTGTTGATGTTTAAGTAACGCCGTTAGGCTGCTGAACTTTAATAAGAGAAATCTATTTTTTTTTCTTTCTTCCATGTTTTTCATTTCAAATGGTATGTCCTTGAAATTACATTACCATGATCATGTATCCTTCTTATTCTGTCCATGTACTATTTTATGGGTCATTTATGAATGTTTGACCCATTTTTCCTCTCTTTTAATGTCTTCTAAAACCTCGGAACATTGTCGTTATGCTGCAGAATTTCTGTCTCAAAATGTCTATCTCTTTTTCTAAAGTCCTTTTATTTTATTAAGTGAATACTCAAAGCTCTTTCTTCTAAAGGGGTATTCACATATATACCAAAATGTTCTATTTTAAATTCTGGGAT
This sequence comes from Viscum album, assembly GCA_963277665.1. NCBI lineage: Eukaryota > Viridiplantae > Streptophyta > Magnoliopsida > Santalales > Viscaceae > Viscum > Viscum album. The sequence goes on from OY728155.1 coordinate 218,434,013, forward strand.
TTACATACATGAGACCCACCTTCCTTTTCTGTGGGTTTTAAAGTGATATAAAGATCATGACTTTAAAGCAGTTTTTAAAAAGTTATGATTATGAAATGAAACCCATTTTCTTTATTCTATATGGGTTATTTATGAAATTTTTGATGAGGATATATGTGGCTCACATGATAATAAAGGAAAATTTAAGGGTGCGCCCTGATAGCGCTCCAATGCATTGGGTAATGATGTAACCACTAGAGATTACAATTTTAACGATGCCTTGGTGAAAAACCTTGGTAATTTTTAACGACACCTTGGGGATGGACCTTGGTGAAACGAAACGATTGTCAATATTAAATGTTGCAGCCACATCTTCAAGTTATGAAAAAGTTTTATTTTTATTATGATATGCCTCATGATTTCATTTTCATGCATTAAAGTTCTTTTCATGACTTTATTGATGTGTCTCAAGTTCATATGTAAAATGTTTCACTTGTTTCCCTTGCTGGGCCTTCTGCTCACCCTTCCTTTTGATGTATGTCCCCAGGTTATGAGATGCAGTAATGAGCCTAGGGTGAACATGAGGAGAATCCTTTCAAGTGTTTAAGAATAATGTTTTTTTTGTTTCATGTTTTATGTTCCTTGTTTCCAAGACACTAAACCTTAAAGATCCTCAGTTCCGTGTAATGGAATGAAAAGTTATGTTATAAAAAGACAGGATGCTATATAATGCACCTAGTATTTTCATTGATCTGATGAAAATAGTTTTCAAGAAATATATAGATGTCTTTTTACTGGTATTTATTGATGATATCTTTGTATACTCCAAAAAATATTAAGATCTTGAAAATCAATTGATAAATATTCTAAAAAATATTAGAAGGAATGAATTATATAGGATGTTTAGAAAGTCTAAATTATGGCTTTAGGATATTTCTTATCTAGGCCATATTATCTCTAAGGATTGAATCTCTATTGATCCTTCAATGACAAGGGAAAACCATTAATGGCTAGCACCGACAGGTATAATTTAGGTGCGCCATTTTATTGGTTTAGAAGGTTACTATCAGCGTTTCATCCAAAAAATTTCCTGATTGGGTAACCCATTAACCAAGCTCACTTGTAAATGAGATAAATTTGTTTTCACAAAATAAAGTGAAGATTTATTAGAATAATTCAGGATAATATTTTTCAATGATCCTATGTTTAATCTAGAATTAGGGAATGATGTGTTTTTTATATATAGTGATGTTTTAATGAAATGAATTGGTTGTGTCCTTATTCAAAATGATATAATTATTGTCTATGCAACATAATAGGTAAAAATTCATGAACAAATCTATCCAAATCATGCTCTTGAGTTAGAATTTATAATCCTTTCTATAAAAATATGGGGACACCATCTCAATGGTGAAAAATGTGAGATATATATTTATCACATGACTTTTAAGTATATTTTCTCATAGAAGGAACTCAACATGAGGTAAAGGGTTTGGTTTTAATTACTAATGGATTATTATTGCACAATACACTTCCATTGGGGAAGGAAAATTAGGTGGTAGATTAATTAAGAAGAAAAGATAATGGTGTTATTAACAAGATTAGAGTTGAAAGGGGTCCTTTGTTCATCGATCTAGTAAAGATGGATATGGGAATAATCATGAAAGGTGAAACATCAATACATTTTCAAATAGTTTCCAAACCATCATTACTATAAATTATAAAATGTTCTCATACTATTGATGAGAAGTTTCAAAATAAAATTAAGGCTGTTAATGATGGGAGATTGGTTGATTTTGTATATGAAGATGGAATTTTGAAATTTTGGAAGAGGCTTTGTGTTGTTGATATACCTAATCTAAAAATAGATTTTTCGGATGATGCTCCAAGATCTAATTTCTTATACACCTTGGTATCACCATGATGTATATATGTTTGAAGGAACATTTTTGGTCAGGCAACATGAAAAGGGAGATTGATGACTATGTGTCCAAATTTATTGTTTTTCAACAAGTGGAGGCGGGAAGACAACATCCTAGATGAGTTAGGAATCATTTTCATATTCCTGAGTTGAAATTGGTTGATATTATCATGGAAATTTTCTGGGGGTACCAAATAATCCTAGAAGGAATGATGAAATATAGATCATTGTCGATCATCTTACCAAGTCAGCACATTTTCTTGCTATAAGAAAAAATTTACCACTTGAATGATTAAAAAGACTATATATTGAAAATGTTTTAAAACATTATAGTGTACACCTATCGACTGTTTCGGATCATTATCCCTAATTTACAAAACAATTTTCAAAAAGTCTTCCGAAATCACTAGATATTGAACATAATTTGATCATTTCCTACCACCCTCAAACTGATGGAAAATCAGAACAGACTATTCAGACCATATAAGACATGTTGTGATCATTCTATCTTGACTTTCACAGTATGTGGGATCTTTATTTACCTATGGTAGTGTTTTCCTATAAAAATATCTTCCATTGGAGTATTCAGATGGCACAATATAAAGCATTATTTGTAAAGAGATGTCGCACACCAACTTGATGAAATGATGTTGGTGAATGAAAACTCATAGGACCAGAATATGTTGAGGAAACAATGGAAAGGTAAATGTTATCCAAAACCACTTCAAATTTTCTCAATGTAGGGAAAATAACTATAATTATAACAGAAGTATAGATTTGTAATTTCAAGTAGGAGATCATGTTTTCATGAAGGTATCTCGATAGAAGGATGTTATATGATTTGATAATAAGGGTAAATTATGTCTGAGGTACATTAGACCTTTTGAAATTATAGAACTAATTGGAGTTATATATTATTGTTTGTAAATTCATCCAGGTCGCTCCATTGTTCATGATGTGTTCAATGTATCACTATTGAGAAAATACATGTTATCCCCAACGAATGTGATCAACAATAAAGAAATAGAACTGGAACATGATTTATCTTATTGTTAAGAGACTATCATGATTCTTGATACCAAGTGAACAAGTGTTCAGACACTAGATGACAGATCTGCTTAAAGTTAATTGGAGAAACCATAAAATGGAAGAGGAAATGTGGGAACTTGAAGAACATATGATGAAGAACCACTCAAATATTTTAATATTTAGTATCAATAAAATATCGATTATAAAATTATTTGAAAGAGGAAACAATTTAACACCTCAATAATATAGGGTACAATTCTCTTTGAATAATACAATAGCTTGCATTTTACATAGCTCCGAGTTTTAGCACACCATGACCAATAAATATAGCCGTTAAAAAAAACATTTATGAATAGTAATACCCACTTTTTGAAATTTTATAAATTTATTTTTTGAAAATGGAATTATTTTTTGGATTCTGAATATCGAAAATATGTTAGGGTGAATTTCTGGTATTTTTCTGAAAACATTCAATTTTTGATGAATAGTGAAAACCACTGCATTATTGTTTAAAACTGAATTATTAATTAAATAATTACTTTTAATTTAAATTTACATGAAAGTAAAAATAGATACATAATACCCATATTAGTCCAATGTAATTCATTTTAGTCATTTTATAATAAAATTATATATGTATAATTTTATTGAACATTATGACATCTTCTACCAAACTTCTAGGCACATTTTCAAATTTGCAAATAACATAATTTTACCGCTATTGTGAATTAAATTTAAAAATTCTAACAGACATTGTTGTCATAAGTATGTCAAATTTGGTTAAATAGGATGAAAATATTTTATGGGGAATTGTAACTTTTGAATTTTATATAGCACAGTTAAACGTAAATAGGGTAATTAAAGGTAAAAATAATATTATAATAATATAAAATTACCCCGAAACATCTCATAATTCTATTGGATAAGTGTATTTCAACAAAAATAAACCTCATGACAAAAATATGATTCTTTTTATCCTCTTGGGTTAGATTTGGACATCTATTATATTTTATTTAATGAAGAGTTGGAAGTGTTAAATTCCAATTTTAAAAACTAAACCGTTATTAATATAGGGTTATACATAAACAAAAATTGACTATAAATATCAATTAGAAAGATAAAATGATTTCATTCATCATATTATTTTATTTATAAATTTTATATGTTATATAGTTAAATTTATTTATGAAACAATGATGATGGAGTAATTACCTTACAAATAAAAGATTAAAATAAATGATATTATAAATATTAAAATAAATATAAATTGAAACTTTTGATTCCATATAAAAATTTTCAAGGTTAATATGATATGTTAGGATTTATTCAATGTATTGTTTTGATGGAATCAAGATGTTATGACTTTTACAAAAACCGAATACTAAAGAGTGTCAAATTTGTCATAAATGTGTTTTTAAAAGAAAAATTATTATATTAAATAATATAATAGTCCTAAAACTCTATGATTCATAAAAATGACTTCTATAATGGTAAATATGGTATTAAAGAACAACTTGAGGTTCTATTGTAATTTTATAGTAAATATATAAACCATGAAGTATAAAAATACAAGAAGACATGGAAGAAGTTAAACTATTTAACTAATGGATAAAATTAAAAGATAAGGTCAAAGTGATTACTTAAACATGTCTAAAACCTATTGTATTATAGTATTTATACACATTACCATATTATCCTTGAGATGAATCTATTTAGATCTATTATGAACATAAAATAATATTTTAATAAATTAATATTTCAAACTTTCCTATAGTGCCCCTCACATCTCTTATAGAATAATACATCCCCTTCTCTTAAATTAATACCTCAAAATCCTTTTCCCTCTACCAAATCCTACCGAAATCTCATTAAAACTACCTTCACATCAACCAAGTGGCCTTACATGGACCAGAAACCATCCTATGTAGCCCTATTGGTCAAATCATAATGAACCACCCCAAGAAGAGGTAATTATTTTATCACCTCTTTCAATGTTCATTTCTTCTTCTATATCCTATTAATTTATCATTTTCATACTGAAATAATATCTCCAGTACCTTATACAGACTAAGATGTTATTATATATATGGTAAATCCATATTTATTATTCAATCCATCTTATGAATGACAAAGTCACCATAATTGCGAACATACTGCTTACCGTCTCTACGTCTTGTTGTAGTTGGCTATTCAACACTTCATTATATAGATGGGTATAATAATGAGTATAAATATTGTAATTAATAAATATAACATGTTAGTGATTCAATATATATAATATACCATCAAATTACATAGTATTTCCCCATCAATATATTGATATTGTTACGTGAGCGTACGTACGACATACCGTCTCCACGACGCAATGATATATAGTTCCCCATCGCAACCATTAAAGAATAATTTTCATTTGATGATTAAAAACATTGTTTGAGAATATAATAACATTATATATATGAATAAAATACATCATATACATAACAAAAATGACTTACGTAATAAAACAAATGATGTAAAAATTAATCAGTTAACAACTGAAAAAATGATAATACTGAAATATTTTTAACAAAGACATATTATAGGATCATATATGATATCATATTTATATTTTTGATTAATTTAAAATTTAAATAAAATTATTTAAAAATTATATAATAGATAAACATGCCCACTACTATGTAAAATTATAAGGTAATGGTCAATTTTACAATCTCTTTATTATTCGATGTTGTTTATACGTAAATATATACTAGTAATACTTTCCCATCAACATAAGTGTTTCTTAAATATATATTTCAAAACATTTTTAATATTTCCTAGATTATGGGTTAAAGTAATTTATAACTTTTTATTACATTTTATATATTGTTTTGAAAGGAATATTTCAGTTTTTTCCTGAACAATGTACTTTATGACGTTTTCAAAAAATTAGGGACAGAATGTTTTTTAACTTATACGGCGGGTGCTGCTGTTCTCAACCTTTATTAAATAATGGATGATTACCTTACAAGCTTATAATATTATTTTCAAAATAAAAGTTTTCTTTTATAATTATGTGACTTTAAATGATTTAAATCTTGAAATAAATCTTTCTCTCAAATAGTATTTTGATTTATTTCATCTATTTCAACATCTACTGTTGGATTTTATGTTTATTTGATGATTATTTCTTAGGATTCAAAATTATGTATTGTATTGATAGTTTTATGATTTTTTTAATGTGGATGTGCTATTTTTATGTTAATAATAGATTATGGTTAATGTTGGTAAATTTCATTTTATAGTTTAATACAAATGAGAATGTTATGTTTCACCTTTTTTGCATGACGAATGCATTGGACAATGTATGTAATAGGAAGGGCATGTTATAGCCCCTTGATGCATCAGTAGGTTTCATGAGACAAATTAGTATCTTAGCACATGGCCATGACAATATTTGTATTTTTAGTCTCGGTATGAGTCCTTGACAATGTGGTAATGATGTCCGACATTATGCATTAAATCATTATGAGATTATCTATTTATATTACATGAGATTATTCGACGAGAATAATATCCATGTGAATAAGTAAAATGAATTATTTGATTTATCATTTCCATATTATGATGATGTTTAAGTCTAAATGTATTTTATTTTAGTATCATTCATTTCTATAAAATTTTATGCCTATTTATGGTCGTTTTTTCTATATTGTTATCCTTATTGGAAATTTGAACTCACCCCTTTCTTTTGGTTTATTATCTTAGGATGTTAAAAAGTATATTATGAATGACCTGGAGGTATAGGCGAAGTAAACTGAGTGTGTTCAAAGGAGACACAATGATTTTTATTTCATAATTTAATGTAAATCTAATTTATGTATCGAGTACATCTATGGCTACTAAACAGCTCGGTCGTTGGGACTTGATCTCTTGTGATCAGGACAATGTTATGTAATAATGCACCGACTCTAGGTAACTGGTGTTGGGGAGTAAAATTGATTCATAATTAAGGAAATATAAAGGAAATATATATAACTGATTCACCCCTCCCCCTCTTAGTGATACTCAAATCTTGAATAAGAAACTTCATATATTAAATAATTCATTATGTGATCTCATAGAAAATTTCCAAAGGAAAATTCCATATTAATACTGAAAACAATTATTTAAATTCTAAATCATTCTCAAATATTAATGAAGTCCTTTTATTATATTGTAACTAAGAAAACAGTATAGGATTATTAAAATAATTATGTTTTCATGACACTGGAAAATTTCTTTCATGCCTTATCAAATTAAATAAAAAATTCATTTAAGACATTTTTTAAATTAAGTAAAAGTCAACCACATTTAGGAAATTATAAAATGATTTGATTTAAACCTATTATTAAAAACTAAATCTTGGATAATTAATTAATTTTACCAATAATTTGATACTATTAAAAATAATCTTGAAAAAATTATTAGAATACATTGTTATATCATAAAATGTTCCTTGGACCGAATAGATAAATATTTTTATGTGTTTCCTTAATATTACAATTTCAATAGCATGAGTTCTTAAGGTGAATGAGTTTAAAGGAATAGTTTTAATATTTATAAATAACTATGGTATATGAAATTTCTGGTATTATTAACATATTGAACATAGTATTTAATTATTAGAAACTTAATCATAAACAATGCCATTAAATAATGAGATTTTATCATAATAACTTAACTAATTTGGTAAAATTTGAATCATACAGACCATATATAAATATCATAAAAATAAACTATAAATATCACGAAGATAAATAAATTCATTAAAAAACTTTTCAAAAGGAATTAAACATACATCATAAAATAATCTATGTTCATAACATGAAATATCCCTCAATGATATCAATTTTAGATGATTTAACCATTCCCCAAGTTCCACATTCTTTTTAAGATCACTCAAATTGAGTATAGTAAATATAAATTATTATAGTGATTTAATAGTATCATATACATATTTATAATATCTGAAATGATAGATTCATAATTTTTCTAACCATTAATTTGTAATAAATTATTAAAATCTTCATTTATTGGTGATAAATATTTTGTTCTTTCATAAGATTTTCTGTTGGGTAGATCTATTCCTACTATAATGATCATGGTTAAAGAATATCCCAAAAATTATTCATTATATAAATTACATATAATATATATACATATATATTAACATACATTCTTAAATTATAGAAACGGAAAATTAGTTACACTGTTCATGTTAATGGTAGGACAAACGTATGCATAAATGTTGTTTTCACTTTGTGGTAGATGGAAATAAATAAATGAATATATTAATTCCATTTTATTAATAATTATTATATCGAAAAAATCACATATATTAAGAAAATAAATCCATATCACAATAAATGTATACATGAAATTACATACAAATAACATCACTTTATAGAGGATGAAGTCCAAACATAGATATGAGTGACATTTTTGTTTTCAAAAATGCATGAAGGTGTGAAATTTTATATGATATTATCATCCGATAATCATAATTATTTCATAAATATCATTTATAATCATTAAACTGATCATAATATCCAATCATCAAATATGGGGAAGAAAATTAATTGGAATCACTATGTGGAGACAGTGAATTTTATGTATGCATGAGTGATACATTCACATAAAATTTTAAGGAAAATAGAGTGGATAATACTGTATTCATAAAAAATAAGAAATTATATTGAGGATACTAATGTTATTATATTATGAAACACAATTCATATCTAGAAGAGTTAAAATATAAGTAAAAAAACAATGTGATTATTTACTGAGATTACATATTCTTTGAATAATGTCTTTTATCCTATTAAGGATTCATGGTTTGGTATTTTTTGAATACCTATACCAATATAATTTGAATACTGATGCTAAAAAGATAATTTAATTAGGTTTGGTTAATATGTGAATATCATTGTGATGTAACGATCAAACTGGATGTGTGGCCATTTATAAGTGAGGGGATGAGAACTCTTGGAATTTATTTAATGATTAAAATATAATAAACTCATTCTCTATAAATATTATACCAAATTATAAGGGGTATAAATAATTGGAATTATTTAGTTTAAATCCCATGATAAAATTATATTTTTAAATTTATAAATGTAATTTTAAACATTATCATCTCATCAGACCCCAAAGTTAAATAATATTATCATTTACCATGATAATGTCATTTTCGCTCATGTAGGGTTATAGTATTAAATAAAGGATTTTTTGATTTTAAATGGTTAAGGGTTAACATTATGGGCCATTTATTATCCACATTATCCTCTTTTAAAGTAATTACGATATTATAATTATTTAATAAAAATTATTAAATATAAAGTATCATTAATATTTTTTTCAATACTATTCATTGAATTTGACAATAAAGACACCAAGAAAAATAAAAATTTGAAAAATAATGCTTTAAAACGTCTCTAATATATGACATTTATATAAAAAACTAGTTTTAGTCAATTATTCATCAATATTAGTAAAATTTTTCATTTGTAAAAACATTTTTTCTATTTTCTAATAATTTTAAAAATTCATTGTATGAATTGTCGAAGAATTTATGTTAATTGTTGAATTATTAAAAACTAAAAAAATATGATAAATAAAAAAATTCTATTTCTTATAAATATTTATAACTTAGCCAAACCACGTTTTTTTCCGTATTATAAAATGTTATTTATATTGTAGTAAATATATTGATAATTTTTTATTTTTCATTAAAACACCATATAAATGTCATTATAGAGGGAAAATAGCTAAAAATGGAATATATTAAATTTTTCGATGACTTTGGTGGAATGTATCCCATTAAATTAAATATAATAATATTTTTGGTTTATTTTTAGACTATACGAATTAGTTTTATCTGTAATTTTCTAATTTTAACATTCACATGTTAATAAAAAAATATTGTTAAAATTTATATTTGGATCAAATATAAGTGAACTATTTACCAAATATTGACCTCATTAATGAAAATATATAACCCATTTATAATGATTCAGTTTCTAGAAGTGGATTAAATTAATTGAAAACAAAAACAAACAACATAATGAAAAATACTTATTTAAATAAATAATCATAACATAATGGAATATAAATGGATTATAAATAACATAATGTAATTAAAATTAATCTATAACCATTTTAAAAATAATAATATTTGTAATGCCTTGAACCAAAAATTATGTTTTCAATAAATAATTATTTTTTAATTATTGATAAAGAATAAATCTATTCTGAAAAATCATAAAACAATAATTCTATGGTGAATATCAAATTTTCATTTAAAAAATAAATTTTATTTTAGGAAACAAATTTTCTAAAAAAATATATTATTTTATCAAAATTGAATGACAATCATATTTTTAGGAAATATACTTATGAAGCATAATATGACATTTTTTAAAAATAATGATTATTTTATAAATGTTAATCCACACATTTACATTGAGTATGTCACACGCAGACATATATATATATCATAAATTTATTATTCCCATTATATATTCTAATTTAATTACTATGTTATACCTTTCATATTTATATAATAGAATTTTATTATTTCATTAAACTCAAGGGTTCATGTTGCATACACTGTCAAATATAATGTTCCTTTTCTAAAATCTTAGGGTCAAATAAGTCCTCTTTATATTGACAATAGAGGAGGACCATATTGAAATGATGAATCTTTTATGGATGGATTTTCTCCTGGTATTGACCTTATTCTAATAGTTCCCTCAAATCAGGATGCACATGAGAAGTCAAGGAGAGTCGCACTATAAACCTAATCATTAATTCTTATTGTTTATGAATTTTAAGGGGAGATTTGTGGAAGTAATCATCATCCATACGTACCAAAATATTTATATCCTATAATCCATTTTTATAAATTTTTAATCACCTCATGCATCATAAAAATGTTACAGGAAGCCATATTTGACTTTAAACTATGTCATTGAATCCCTCATAGGGTAGGAGGCATACATAGTCATGTTTGATGATTTTGAATGATATGGGATACCATTCATATACATACCCATTTAAACTCAACAATCTTAAATTATTATTATTTTCATAGAGGTTTAGATATCGTATATCCACTATAATTTTAATGAACCTCTATAACACCAAAGGCGAAGATTCTGTCTTATGTGGAGTGTGCCCACGATATCGAATAACATAAGAGATTGTGTTATTGTGCCAAAATTTTGTCCTTTTTATTTACTTTAAACACTATTTTCTTTAATAAATATGATTATATTATGGATTTTTTCATCTAGAGCATGATTTTTCATTATTTTATAATCATTGATACCCATCCAGATATGAATATCAGAGGGTTGAAAAAATATCAACCATTGAACTTCACCGTAATCACAATATGAAAATTTCTGTAATGGAATAATATATGAAATTTATTCTTCTAATTGAATTTCATATTATCCGATCCATTATATGGAATATTGTTTTCATGTGAAATAATTAATCCCCTAAATCATAGAAATAACCTACATTGTTGTATATATCAATCGAGATTATATTGAAACATGTTAATAAGAATGTAAAAAGTGAATCTTGAATGAAAAAAATTCCTACAAACACAGATAACCCCTCAATAATAATCCCTTATCTACATATAAATTCATTTCTACTTACAAACGAGAAAATTATGGCCAAAAATTTCCAAACAGCTATGATAATATCATCTTTAATAGATTTTCAATAGAGACCCCATCCACATGGATATGGTAATTTCTACCACCACCACCACCCTTGAGAAGATCATATATGTATCTTCATTAATATATTTTGGTTTTAGAAGCATGTCAATACAAGAATATAGGTAAAGGGTAATTATCATCAACCTATCCACTATTGATTGATCTCATCTCCAAATTTGTAGGATCTTAACAAGTAAATCCTTCATAGTTCCCTCTACTACATGATAATATTTCTCATTGGGGAAGCATTTAATGAAATAATAGAAGGACACCATCAGGATAAACTTCTATAAATATATTCTCGGAGAATATATACAACATATTAAAAAACCTAAAACGTTACATAAAATAAAATATTCCACCAATAAGCCAATGACAGGATTATTACAAATTATCTCTTGATGGGTACTTAAAGTGTGAAAATTAATCATAAAAGTCAAATAAAGTTATTATTTTAATATTATAATATGAATTACTGAATATAATTAGATTAGGAAGTGTAGATCACATTTAGAATGATATTGGCATATATGATCATGTTGATTAATCCTTTTTTCAATATACTATCCACCATATTTTGAATAATATATACATGTCCAGAAACAGAGATAGATTAGATATCTATCAGTTCCTTAAAATACCCAATTACTACCTAATCAGCTAGATTCATTAAAATAAAAAGGGTTTGAAAATGCTACATTTGTCTCCTTCCCACAACTAGAGGATATTGAGTCTCTCACCTCTATGTATAAGTTGGACCAATATGAAATTGAGTTTAAAAAATTGAACATGATATTAAATTACTTTGGGAAAATATCCCTACAATATATAATTCTTATATAGAGGATAATTTTTAATAAATGAAGGATTATATTCTATAAGAAGAATATAATTAATATAAATGATAAAATTAAATAAATTCAACCATCTCGAATAAAGGGACTCATATTTAACTAAATCATGTGGTCGATGATTATCATGAATTTCTCCAATGAGGGAAAAACTATATCCTTGTCAAGAATGTTAACAAATATTAGATTATACTCAATATTAATGGAATAGAAAAAAATTATTATATCATGATATACCCAATATCTATAATTATCATATACCTATCCAAATGTTCATCAAAAGCACCTTGACTATATTATATCCTTATCCACATGAATAGGATTAGTGGATGGGATACATGAACTAGTGAAACTACAGAGAAACAAATATTGGGATGGATTTTAATCCTTCATTGTGAATCTTTATAAATCCAAAAAATACATTATTTAATGTTTCTAGGGAACTTCAGAAGCATCAAGTACACATTATGTGTCAATGTGGGCATACAATTGGAATGCTAGAGTAATAAAATTTGAAATACGGAAGATATTTTTTCAAGAAACATTAAGGGATACATTCATGTAGGATAGTACACAAGAAATTTGTAATGTTTTTAAATGATAAGGGATGGAACGATATTCCCTTAACTAGATTTGGTTTGATCTGATAATAATGATGACTCATTATCCATTGAATTGTAAGTATCTAAAAAATGGGAACCCCATTAAATTTTATGTCAAAATGGAATGGTATGACCTATTCCTTGGATATGTAATTTCAATAAGATAGGATTCAAATTTGTTTTATAGAAAAAAAATGTGAGAGTTTTGAGAACAACTATCCACACTAAACTATACATGTTGTTATTTAGAATTCACTGACGATTAAAAAACATGATAGGATTACATTCAATGATCCAAGGGAAAGTCTCTGCAGAATCATTTGGCCCATAAATCTAGTAGATTAAATACTATAACCACTAGGACTAAACTAGGATGTAAACAACCCTCAACACCTATTCTCTCACAATATATTATGGTACCCTCACCTGAATGATAATTGAAAAAAATTACTCTTTTAATGAGTGAATATGTGGCAAATTTACTCCAATAATTCATGATCAAATTGTTAAATCTTATTAATTATTAAGGGACCATGTCCATGGGAAAAAATCATTACAATTGAGAAGAATCTAAATAACATTTTTTGTTAATGAAACACAATAATGTTTGACTACATGATTTCCATGATTACTTGCACTACCATTAGATGTAGGGACTCAATATCTAGGATGGATTCATATTCATGTATGAACATTCTAAAATGCTTGACTTTTAAAAATTCAAATAGGAAATACCTTGATAAATGTTACTTTGTGTCTACTATCATACCTAAGGATAAGATGGATGGTTATATGTTCTATGTAAATTTGAAAAACTTATAATGTATTAAGGTTCAAAGAATCATTCATTCAAGCACACACCATACACCTGGCTCTACAAATCATTTCATTTACAGACTTAGTTCCCCCTATAATAGTTTGGATGAATCCTTTATCATCAAAGTTTTCCACAAGTCAATATAATCCTCACCAAAAGAAAAACACACAAGAGAAAGAACACTAATATGTAACATATACAATCTAGACTATCTTGAATATTATATCACCATAATTTTTAGTTTAAAACCATAAATTTAAATCAGATCCTCAATGGATAAATATGCGGAATATGGATTTAACAATTTAATATACTTAGATAAAACATTATATTTTGAAGAATAAAAAAACTAAATCCATCACCCCATCCATAATTGTGGAAGTTGTCACAGAGTTCGAGGTCGACAAGGAATATGAGGTCAAAATAGACCAAGATGCTCATCAACTATTTATACTATTTCAATATGTGTTGTATAATACTAGAGGAAAATAATTCAGCTGGATAAATAATATAAATGATCTAATAATGAATAATCAAGTTTATATTCAGATCTAATCATATTAGAGTATCTATTAACAATCAAATAATTGTATTCTCATTACTGAGATACATAAAAATTGTCTTATCCAAACCCAAAAAAAACTAACTTGTTTTTAATTCAGGATATGGAGCTACTAGAATGGTAATATTTGGGCCTAGGTCCTTACACCACTAAAAACATCATTATACGGAGCATCATCCCATATTCTAAAAATATTAAATCATAAAATATATGGATTTTGTTGTAATAAAAATCTCAAATCTTGATGATTTTCACCTCTCAATGGAACTCATCAAGACCTCATTGATGTCATTTTAATCCCTCAAATGTTTAAAACTGATGTTTATACAAAAATGTCATATCACATAAAGAAGAGTACCACTAAGTGTCACATAGTCATCTGCATCATGGATAATGATTGGAAAAAATCATATGATGACACCTCAATCTATTTTATATATAATGTTAGTTCCATTATAACTGATATTAAATCAATAATGGCTCTAAAATTAATCTCATTCAAGTAATATTTCTTGTGTTTCATAGTCTACCATGTAAAGGACTTTTCACCTTTTCACATGTTAATATATGGTTAGGAAAAAAGATACTTGAATCCTATTGATATAATATAAAAAGACTAATTATAAAATCCTAGTAATGAGACCAAATTTATAATGGATTTACATTATTTGACCCTAACTATTTATAGGGATGGTAGTTTTTCCACATGAATAAATTTTTTCCCTCAAAATATCATCATTTAATATAATAATTTATTAAGGGAATCAATGGGTACTATATTGCGAAAATTCCCCATTCAATTACTAAAAATACCAATATATATATACATAGTTTAAGAAAATGTAGGTGATGTAGCCAGTTGTAGATTACTCTATCTAGATTAATTCCAATAATATAATATAAATATGTACCACAATACATGGAATGATCTCAATAGGGATTTCATATTTCCAATCAATAAAATTAATGAAAATATATTTTTTACTAGGTATTCATCGGTTCAAGTAGGTTTCATTTGATAATACTTTAATGTATTAAATCACCAATGTCTCGTATTTTGGTAATGGGTATTCCCCCATTAATAATCCATAACTGATGTATAATATGTCAATTTCCACATAAATACATATCAATCATTCTCATATAAATCTTTATTATAGGGTTCATAAGACGAATATTTAGAACACATATTTAAAGAAATTTAATCAATTGTTTCTCAACCCTCAATGAAAGAGGAAAGCACATGGAGTAAGTATATATTCCTCCATTAACAAGATATAGATAACAATAACAAATCCTAACGATGTGGAACAATGTTGTGATATTGGTTAATAAAATTAAACCAATAATAATGATACCATACATTATCCGCTTCATAATTATATTTCCTCTCATTATATCTAGACGGTCATGATATTTCTGTATTTTATACTTATAATGATAATGAATATTAAGATTAAGATCCAATAGAAACTCCTCTAGTGTCTGAATATGGGGTATTAAAAACCAGTATTGAACACAAAAATTTATTCTGGGTTTGTAGTAGGATCTATTGCCTATATTTATTATTGATTCGAAGACTCATAAGGAATAGGATATGAATATTTTCTTATTGGAATAACATAACAATATATATACACTTGTATATACATGGAAATTCCATGATTAGGTCTGGATGTGGATACCTGTCATTTTGGACATGTAGACGAACACCTTGTATATAAGAACATAAACATGAGAATTCAAAGAACCCATGATTCCAAGGTTGAATATAAAGATAACTGGATCATCAATGATAACATCATTCAAAAATCCAAATACTAGAACATACATCCAAATATTTCCCCCATCAAGACAATGAATGGTAAAATTAATATGTTTATAAAAATTATGGATCACAACCATCACTCCCAGAAGGATGATTTCCTAGTACCTATGAAAGGGAAAACAATTGATTCAACAACTGGTTTTCAATCCCTCCTTGTCATGGATTGATATTTATATAAAAAATGGATCCATATGAACCTTGAATATAAATAGGATTCTTTGATCAGGGAAACCAAAGGGGTATATTTTTATAGGGTAATTATATATCATTGAGGAATATATGTTCCATATACCAATCCATATAGATTAATATCATCATTCACCTCTCAGAGAAGATCCTAAAATTCTATAATGGAGATCTAGTGGTCAATCCCCTAAATCATTATAATTTTGTTCATTATATTAATATTGTTTCTAGTAATCTATGGAAACACATCATGATGATGAATCCATTAAACTTATCATTTATGGGAATATCATGAAAATTAATCATCATTATGGTATGTCATCATTGATTCTAATTTATCATTGAAAATTCAAAAGAGGTATGTGATATTCCACCCCCACAAAGCCTCATGAAATTTTGAGGACATTAGGGACATCATTCCTATATTAAGAACATAATATCCAACAATTAGGGAAATTATTACCATTTAAAAACATGATCTCTAAATAGTTTACATATTATCTGGACAAGAAATATCAAGAAGCCTTCAATAACCTCAATGAGTGCCTCTAACTCCCATTTCTTTTAATATCATTGGTATATGAGCAGTCACACATATTGTATATAGAATTCTCATAGAAATCACATTGAACTAAATGTTCATAAGAATTATACATTCATGTAAAAAATATATTTACTAAAATAGAAAAACTATTTCATACTGAAACCCAATATTTCAATATAAAAAATAACTTCGTTGTATTGGTCTTTACAATGGTGGTATTAAAGCACTGCATGAATTTCCATGATGATTACATAATATATCAAATAGATCAAGTGAAGTATATCAATAGCTTATTGATGATAAATAAGGATATTACATGATGTTTGGTTATTCTATAATAGTTTTAAATATTTATCAAATTATTTAATATTGTAAATGAGAAGGTATTAGAATACATCCTCACAAGAATACCTACCCAATAAACTATGTTTTTGACTATATAACACCCTAATTAAGATTATTTCTATATCTATGGAAGTTTCAAAATATGAGAGGTGTACTAAAATGGGGCCCCATGAAGATGAATTAGAAGGATAATGGAAAATACTAAACACAATTGGTTTTGGATTTGGATGTTACTCCTAAATAATAGATGGATGTTCATTCATATTTATTCATTACATTAAAATAGTACACCAAAAATGAAGAAGATTGGAAATCCATTCGTATATGACTGGAGAATTCTTTATGAATAGAATTTTTTGAACTGAACACTAATGGAGACATTTATTTTGTTGTAAAGTTTATCAATAGTGAATGTTGTTATAATTCACCCCCATTCAATATTACCTTTATGGATTTGGGGTTGATCCCTTTATAAGATAGCACTATCCCATGTCCCACATTCTTATATTACATATGTTGATTGATTCACTAACTAAACTATAACTATGATTAATCTAGTTGAACATGAAGTGTTCATTATATTAATGAACCATAGTGTGACATTTTTATTAATCAACATTGATATGAAGAGTTCAATATAATAAAAAATACCAGTGATCAAGGTTAAATTGAATATTCCTTGAATAATACCTTAATTGGTTGGATGAATCGCAAAATTTGCTACCTATATATGGAATTCCTACAAATAAATAGAGTTGTTAATGGTAAATCAAAGAGAAGGAATAAACATTAATCCATTGTGATTGAAAAAATTTCCATAATGATTTCTATGAATGTGGATTTCATGGAGTAATGAATGGGTTCATCAATAGAAGGAAGAAATTCATTTTTATGGAATAGATCCATGCCAGATACTATAGAATTGTCATGTCTGGATTGATGATGCTCTAGGAAATGAAAATACATGGAAAACTCTGGAAAAAAATAATTTAATACTATATTATTCTAAAAATGTTACTTGCATTCCAGATACATGGAATCATCAGTCATCATAGTTATTTCACCCAGATCTGTACCCATGATGATTTTACATTTGGGGAATAGATGCCTTGGGGCTATATAATCAAGATAAATATTGAAATTACATGTATATCATAACTACAACAACATTTTAATCCATGATGGTTGAGGATGAATCACTCAACGAATTCAGATTAATTTCTATCATCAACATGATGAATTCAAATATTATTTCCATATTTAGAGACCCACGCATGATGTTAATGGATAATATAATCAATTTCTATAAGAAAAAATTAAAATTGTTTTATTCGATGTAAAATATTCAATCCAACCAATCATCCCACATGTGAATAAATATATGACTTAAAAAAACATTTTCTATTATTTGTTATATGATGGTGGAAGGATAAAGAATATATTGTCCTAACAAATCATATATCCTATGTGGGATCATCGCATCACATTTTATACATCCATGAATTCCACATAAATGTATTTTTTTATTAGGGAGATGAGGTCTTTTATATCGTGCTCTATATTATTTCAATTTGAATTATGACTAAAACAGTATTAATTAAGATGCATGGTCTCAAATATTTTGGGATGAATTGGATCAACTAATTGAGAAATGTTTGTACATACTACATATAATAGAAAACCTTTGGAATCTGGTCATGTTAGTTTTTTTCATATATGTTTACCTACATGTATTCCACCATTTAGAAAGTGTATTAGACCCAGGTCACCGCATGAATCAAATGAAGAATCATTTGAAGCATGATAAAAATTGGGAGGGACCTTATAGAATATATAATGTCTATAAAAACATAGTTTAATATCTAATAATGTTGGATATAAAATTTATAACTTCATCCACTAATGTGATGTTCCTCTAGAAGTAAATTTCATATATCAACATTAATTTTAAAAATTTACATTCCATATGAAATTAAAATGCATGACATAATGTCTGTTTTTTTATGACACTAATCTAGTTCTAATATTTCCTAGAAGTGTGAAATTAAACTCCCTATCATAATGACCTAGTTACTCAATAACAAAATGTATAGAACCAAGGTCCTAGTCATAAAACCATAATCTATATAATTTTTGAGTCATAGTATCATTATGTAAATAGATTTTATAATAGCTAACATATATGAAATTTCAAACTACTATTGATATCCATTTTGTGAGATATGTTTTCTTTTATAAGAGCAAGACCCATTTAGGAATTTTTAGTTCATTTTCCCTCCATTAATCATCCTTTAATGTTAATTAAATAATACCCTATTTGGAAAGAATAATGTTTCAACTGATTCCTATTCTCATGGTATTCATAGTTACTTCGTGATCCTCATTCCTAGTCATAACTATATATTCATATAATTTGAAAACGATATTCAACCATTTATTAGTCTTTACATTCTCATAATTTTTTCCAATGGATCATATATTATGAAATTACAAGAACATTGTGAGGACTTATTCGTATGTCCCAATATATATAGTGACATATATATATCGTATCTTGGGACAATCTGAAAATTTGAATTAATCCACACAATTTATTGGTTCTTAACCCTTCATTCATTCACCAAGGTATTTATTTCTCAATAAACACTATGACAAGGTTAAACTATTATATATATATATATAATCTCTATGAGGAAACCCTATAAAGGGGTCCCCATTATATTATGTTAAAATAAATAATATCTAAATCATTATCAAATGACTCTAAAATTAATATCATTTAGTTTTCAATACATGACCTTAAAAAACTGAGAGTGTTCAATACTATTAGACTCAAATTACCTACATGAGAGCTTCTTAAATGTAATGGTACTTCATATATAGGTACTATTCAAGAAAGATGCCTCATTGGAGTGGAATCCCAAATCATTTATCTATAATATAATCCATTTATTTTATTTTCTTCATAATTTTAGAACAAGATATTTAAATAATTCACATATTTAGTATATGACATATGTCTATGTAGGTATTTTATATGAATTATATGTGGATTCATTATTGTATCATGGGATATGTAGTCACATTGAAAATATCTATTCAATATCTAAGAATAGATCATACTGGATTTACGTCACGAAAATAGGCTTTTACACATTCCAATAGGGTATCATAGAATCACCTAACATCAAAGTCTTGACTATCATTATTTCCCAAATACATGACTATTATCTTTTTTGAGACATAATAAAAACTCATAATTTGTGAAATATAGTTATGTATAAATCTCTTATCTAGGTCACTATGAAAAATTCAACTAATATCCAATCCCTCTAAATGTATGATATCCCCATTCATAGTCACTAATTCAACATAAGACACTATATTGGGATGTAATTTCTTTTAAACAGACTATGTGTATCTTGATTATGAAAATTATAGTATACTTATTAATGCTAAAACCATATATTTTTTACGATATATGAATCATCATCTATTTACCCTCTTTTACAAAGTACCACTCTAATCAAAATATGTTAAGTTCAAGATTATAATATTCCACTAACTCCTAAAATATACCATTATTAAAAAAACATAACACATTTAATGTTATAGTCACCAAAAGTATTCTATGGACCCTTTCAGAATGTGAGTTAAACTCCAAGAGGTACTACTTCATGGAAATGATAATAGTGTCACCATATCTGACCTTACTAACCATATAAACATGCTATAAGGAAGTGAAGGGACAATAATCCAATATTACCTCAACATTATTGATTTAGAACTCATCATAATTATCTTAATTTTGTAATCAAAGATATATTGACTCTATAGTATCACATTCTTATTCAAATACCTAATTTCATGATTTATATTACCACAATTCCTTATTCATGTTGTGTTGTGAATTTTTAGATCTTGAACACCATCTCGGTTGTTATATCACATTCAAATAAATCGACCATGGATTTCAATTTTAAATTATGTTCACTCTTCAATGAGATAGTTTATATGAGAATTTCACTCTGTATTTTCATTTTCTTTTCTATTCCCTTTATATATATTATAATTCGATTTCTACTGCATGAGACCATAAATGAATGGAATGAAGGGTCAAAGTACCATGAACTTAAGATGCATTCACCCCTCTCCATCATGATATACATTATAATTGTTATCTAATTCACATAAGTATTACTTTTTCTATAAAGATAGAAATTTTCACCGTTTAGTCAAATTTATTTGATTTTAAACACTTGAAATTGTTGGTCATTCTATGGGACCTAATACTCTTGGAAAATTTCATGAATGCTATATGAAAAACATCAGTATCCAATGGTCTAAAAATTATGGCCTTTTAATTGATAAACATGTATTCAATGATCAATGACCTTAATCTACATGTATCTCCCATGGTGATATATATAATAGTATTAGTATATTCGTTCACATTATATTTATCTTACACTTTTTAATATATAGACCACTTAATATGTAGGAAAATAATGAATTACCATAAAATATTCTCCTCATAAATCTAAATTTCATGAACCATTAAATAAAAACGGAAAGATACACATGACTTATCTATTTGCTAACATATGAATGGGTACCTAATAAAAAAAAGTCTTCACTTTCTAATATATCCTAATTCATGACTTATAAAAATTCAAGAGAGAAAGATAAAAAATGAATAATGAATGTGTATCTCACCAAAAAAACCATGAAAAAAACTATATTATTTTAATATATTATCATCATGGAAAAACATATATATAAGTGTTTTTATATTATCCATTTAATTCCCTATAATAAAAGTTCATGTTATATCCTTCACTATAAGAACTTTTTCAACCTACATGGATGTAACCTTTCATGTTACCAAATACTTATTTAATTCCATTTACATTATTAACCTAATTCATTCCAAAAATTATTAAATTATAAAAAAATGTCATGTTTATATATAACAAGGACATTCAAATATGATGGACACTTATTTTAGGCAATGATATCCATTTTCAAAATTTAAAACTGCTAACAATATGCATGTTTCTTCTTAAAGAGAATGTCTTACAATATCTACATTCAATAAAAAATACTATAGTACAACCCATTTCATCATATTTTAGTAGATGATCATCATCATTGTATTTTAATCAGTCCATCATTTTCATAATCAAATAGGTTGAGTTATAACTTTATAACCTATATATTCAAGTGGATATAACTACCCATAATGTTTCAAATCCATTCATAGTACATGTTTTAAAATAATGAATATCATACCCTATTTATGATCCTATTCTAGTCCAAATCATATAACCCCATTCCATATGAAATAACTTTTAGATCATGGAGACATTAAACTATATTATTTGTTTCAAGGCTTTATTCATTATGGGTTTTTAACATCCCTCCATTTTAAGAAAACATTTTCATTTCGTCTTACTATAAAAATTTATATATTGTTCAATTTTTTCTGGAATTAAACACCTACCTCATTGGTCTAACAATCTTAACCTTAAAATATTCATCGAATGGAACACATCACTCATTAGATAAAAAATAGACAATGGCGGACTTATAAAAATATAATACTCTACTCATTTGGTTGTATCTTCACATATCCTAGTGATATGAATCATTCAAAAAAGTAAAATACATTTCAAATTATAGGATAAAAAATATTAGTTGGTGGTATGACCAAGAGGTGAATACATTTATTCTAAAAAATAACATTCTAATGGATAATAAAATTTTAGTGAATTAAAGAGGGTAAAAACCTTATGGGGTCCACTATATGACTTTATAAAATTTTTATTCAAGATAGCAAGGTACCTTGATCTATTTATGAGTAAGAAACACCATCCATACTATTCATATTGAAAAAAATTATTTTTGAAAAAAATATAAATGTTTAATTTTAGGGTACTAAATAAATTTTAAAATTTGGAATCCTATTTCCAAAATCAACTTCATGACTGTAATCATTATAATTAATTCAACCCTCCCATATCAAAATATTCCATCTTTAACTTATAATGATTATATATATTCTCCTATATATGGCTTGAAAATAGCCATCCAATATAACATGTCTATAATGAAACCATCCTTCATATCATACTACGTTGTCTACATATTAAAGTAATGTAAATCTTCTATAATAGCGGGTCTTCCTATATCCAACTATGAGTACCTTCATGTGGAAACCATGTTACACGATCCTTTATCTCATAAGACTCATACTAGCTAATAGTGATTCTTCACAGACACTATATCGGTCCAGCATATATTCATATAAGGTAACATATTAAATAAATAATTGGTGGATCCATATTTCATATATGACATAAAAGATTGAAATAATCATTTATTTGGTCTATTATTATTCATGGATTATATTTGTTTTATTAAGTTGTTATTAATTGTTGAATTTTCATAGGTTTTGTTGAATTGGTGATTACAGTGGTAAAGGTCTCTTAGAATTGAAAACTAATGAAAACTATATTTTTTTCGTTGATCAACATAAGATATGAAAATACACATTTGGAGACTATATCTTATTTTTTAAGGATTAATGAATTCGAATTTCTTTATAAGGTTCATTGAATAGACTCTAGGATTCATTTTAATTCATTCATTGTTTTTTTAGATTATCCAATGTTGTAGCTTCCAATTAAGAATGAGACAAAAATAATAGTTCCCATAAAAGATAATTCCATCAATTTTTTCCCCTAACAGGTTTCTTAAAATTTTCAAAAAAACATCATAGTATTTTCCTTCTCTTTGTAGGATAGTCTAACCCATGGTAGAGCCACTACACTCTATCCATCCCTTCTATGGATTGATATTTATGAAATATTTTTTCCAAACTATGTTGTCACTCTTTTTTAATCAATAACTATCTATGTTGGAAAATGTGAACCATTGATTTTTTGTTGTGTATGTGGGACTAGATTTCACTTGTTCACTCCTGGATAGTGATCACATTCTTCATAATAGAATTTACTATATAGTAATGATACAAAATGAAGCTCAGTGTGATGAACATGAGTTGATGTTGATGTAAATGCCCTCATAGCCCCATAAGAGGACTTTAGAATACTTGAATGATGATATTTCTCTACACCGAATGAAAAATATTCTTCGGAATTGATGTATAATCAACACCTAAATTGAACTCTATGATAATTATCAATATATTATTTGGAACAATATCACATAAATATAGTCTATGATTGAAAAAATAGACTGAATTAGTCCCAATGTACACTATTATTATATATCATCTACTAATAGAGATAAGAGAAGAATGTAACATGGATTATATTTAGAATATGGAATGGATGTTGAAATTGAAGACTAGAATATATCAGTATGTCTACATCCCAAGAGACTAAATAAAAAGTTGATTGAATACTAACCCTCATTCTGTAGAGTATTATCCTTTATAACTATGGCCACCATATAAAAATCTATGGTAGTTCGGTCTTCCTATGGAATCTATCATTCAAGACTATGTAATGAATATCCCGCCACATTGGGATATAAGGAATTTAGTAGATCCATGGCCTCAATGGGATATTATAGCCTAAGAATGTTTAGGGTGGAATTGTTGATGGATAAACATGGAAACCAATAATGATTAACTAGTTTAGTAATAAATTTTTGAACATCATGGAAACATATATTCTTTCAATGATTCTCTAAATGTTGGATATTCAACCATATTCTCAACTTCATTGAAGTTGACCACTATTCTATAGTCAGTAGAAATATTGGATGAGAAGTCAAAAACATTTCTTGGATTGGGAATAACATGGAAATATCCTATCAATAATAGTATAGATATCTATTTAGGAAGGATAGGGTTCATGTGCTATCAAAATATAGGTACCCTGAGCTCATTGGATTTTATATATTATTTAACAAAAAACATATCAATTTAAGGTCCTAAGAACATATAAAGGGATTGAAATGAATGTATAATTATTACCTATAGGATCTAGATAAGGATATATGGATAGAATCCTCACTTGATTCCTCCAATTTTTCTCTTCTATAAGTAGATATGTAAGAGGAATTACTGATTTTGGAAATGGAGGCACTACAAAAGAACCAGATACTTCTTCATAGATTACCTATATCATTGTAAGTGAACCCAACCCCTCATCATTAACTCCTAAATCAATTAATGGAAGATCATTATTCCTTTGTAATTATAATATGGATATTTAATTTTTAATTGAACCTATTAGGACTCCTAGAAAATAAAATGAATCAGATTTTGTAAGAAATCAACAAAAATATGTTTTTTGTATATCGTAATGTATCTTATGACATCCCATACGGTTGTTTTTCAAAACACTAATCATTTGTATTGTTTTCCAAAGGAAACTACATTTTGAACATACACTCTGTAAATACTTTTTTACCCTTGAGAGACTGAATGTTTTCTTTGAGATCGTTTTTTAAGTATTCCACGTATTCAAGGATTTATTCAAAATATAGTTGTATAGGTGCAGGAAGATATCCAAAATCCTTCAGGAAAACATCATTCACATAATGTACACTACAAATATACACAAAAAATATAGGGTTCTCCTCCTTATATCCTACTCCCTCTATGTTATTGGTAATGATAATATTATGGTGATGGGTGATTGAAGATTTTCTCAGACCACATAGGGAGAATGATCCATAAGGCTCATATGTTTTGTTGGAAATTAGGAAATTGGTGGATTATTTGTGAAATGCCTATTATGAGTACTTACAATGTATGTTTGTCACTCCCACCAATCCATACCTTTATTCATCTGTGTATCCTAGTTCAAAGACACATGGTAGAATTACTTCCTATTAAGGTATGACGTGCTCCAAGATTTTACATTATTAGTTTCTTACTGAATATTGTCCATGAATGATAGAGGGTGACTAGTATTCTTCTCTCTCCCCCTATATTAGAATCAATCATAATTTTTGTACAACCATGGGATGTTTCACTATATGTATTCAATGTGGAGGACTATGACACTTCTTCTCTATGGAGGGGAATTATGTATCATATTTTTAGTGCTTAAATCCCCTATAGATAGTATCTTCATCGATTATAGTAACTAAAAAACCACCTCTCATGGATAATATTTTCTTAAACTATTCGTGGATATCAATTTCAATATTTATGATGAAGCTAATTATGGATTGATACAATGAAAAAAATAAGTTTTTTATATTCATATCTCAAATTTCTCAACTTTCATTCATCTATTGGTCATGTCCCATCTCCACATATGATTTAGAATGATTTCATGAAGTAGGTATCAAAGATGAACTACTTATTATTTTAGGTCAATCCTCCCATTGATGCTACTATCCAACCCTATAACACATATAGTGACATAGAAATATGGAGCATAACATTTCACCTATATATGTGTCCAATGTGAGGATATAGTTCTGATAATATAACTATATATATAATTATCTATATGTGACAAAAAATATGATTTTCTATCATCAAGGGCTCATTTTTAATCCTTTTATGAAATTCACATACATAGAAGGGGTACTAGAAAATTAAATTTACTAATAATCATACAAAATTGAACAAATGTTCAAAGCAAGGGGTGGCCTCCAAACCCCATTCATCATTTTTGGACTTTCGTAAAAACTGTCTTACATAATAAATAAATCAAATTTATATTATTAGGTGGAATGTTTTGGGATTTCATTGTCTTTTGATCATATTAACTGGGAATTATAAAAATCGTATCCCAAATATAAAAAGAATATTTCAATTCATTTTTAAAGTTGTACACACATGGAATCCCTTTAAAATTGATATATCTCTATTATAGGCATGAGAGTTAACGTAACATTTTAGGAAAAAAATATGTGGGGAATGAAATCTTGAAACATATACCCAATGATTTCATCTCCAATTATTATGTTCATATCCCAAAGGCTTATCCCAACATCGTTAGTGAATAAAAGAAATTTTTCGTATCTGCGCTCCACTAACACTACATGTCTATTATGATATTTTTATTTGTCAATAAGAATAATGAAATACCCAAACTACATAATATATTCTTATTTCATAGTGATCATTCCTAAATTCTATGTTGTAATATCACACCCCAAATATCTGGGCCCAATCTAGTCAGAATTCACCTCATGGATAAGGATCCCAACATGATTCCCATCATACCATCTAGTTGGAAATGAATCTATAAAAGATATAACAATTGATATGGAACATTATAATGACTAAAAATCCACCTTCGTATGGTATTATATGAGCATAAAATATTATATAATTACTTATATATTAAACTTATCTATTAATTAACCATTCTGTTGAAATTACTGATTGGGAAAGTTAATAATTGTTATTGATCTAGTTTATTTTTACGTTCCTTGGTTGTGGTATGGGAATAGTTGTTTTGTAAACATAACCGAACCCATATATGGGCAATCTATCAATTAATGGATAGTCTATTTCATTTACTCCCATGATAAAAAAAGAAAAATATACATTGGGAAAACATGTTATTGCTAGAAAACCCAATATTATCAACCATTTATGTCATAATCATGGTATTGTATTAGGCGCGTTGTTCTAAATATATATCTATGACCAATAAATACTATCAAAGTTAGTTGGAAGAAATTGAAAATGTGATATAATATAGTTTCTTACCATGATGTTATGTTATCCTATTGCACATTCATGAAAAAAAATTAATATATGAGATCATCTTCCACATATTAAATATTATAATTCTTATATAAATTGTAGTACTTTAGAAAAACGTTTTAAAGGTGAATACCTCATGTGAAGACTACATGGCCACCTTTATTCCTTTCTGCAGTAGGTCATTCATGTAACACAACATTAAATATATAGAATCAATAAAATGTGATTTCTATCATGAATTTAAATCAAATATGATACACTCAATAGATGTTTTTATAAATTATGGATTGATTGAACACCAATACCTGTTTATAATGGAGACCACTCACCCAATGTGAATTGAGGATCATGCATGAAACATGTGGGATAAATAAAAGATCATTTTCTTATTATAAATTAAATCCTCTTCATCTCTATCATACATAATTCATATATGGAAATATTTTGTTTCCCACAATGCCTCAAATGTTAAAAAAATAAACAGAATAAATATTTGAAATTTTACAAATGATGTTCCGTCATCAAAGACCGGTGACCATGATGATCTCATGACTCATTAAATTCCATGTAAGAACATCACATACATGTAACATTTTCATGGTCGAAGGTGGGATATGGATTAATGACATGATACCTTCAGGTGTCCATATATTATTTGTGGATTGGTGACAGATTGTAGTTTAATGATTTCGTCCATCAAGATTATGTTTTTACTCTATGGAGCTGGATTAATTTTCATTTTTGAAATAAGCACATAACATGGCTAGATACTATTCATTATCCAAATGGTTCTTATAGAGCATCATTTTGTTGGAAATATTTTTACTATAAATAAACACAATTAAATTAAAATTGGGGTATGTTTTCATTTGGATTAACGTTTGACTTATAGAAATGGAACATCACCTATGTAGTAATGATTTTATTGAAGATATCAGAATTGTAAAACTCAATGCCAAAACTATATAATGATTAAAATGGTACCATTAATCCTCATAATAAACTATACTATATTGAGCATTGATCATAAATATCTTTCATAGATCCCTTTCACAAGGTACATCCTCAATTTCCCTTTACAAAAAGTTCCTTCTGAGGATCCTTTGTGGAGTATCCTCATTAACATAGTACGTAGAGGGAGATTCGAAATGAACCATTCGTAAATTATAAGACTTAATTTCAATTATATTTGACACATAGAATAGATAATTCTACATATTAATGGGGCTTCCATAAGTACATTTTATCTTCCTCCCATCCATCTATCAGCATGGAGCATCATACTCAATGTTGATTGATTCAGAAAGAATCACATTTATGGATAAATAGACATAGTTATCATCATTTATCTCACCCATATCATCTACCATGGATAGAATCATCTAATTAACTATGTTGTCATTTTTTCACCACAATCAAATCCATTAAAAATTAATCCCATTCAGGAAAAAACCATTTCCTACATACATTCATGATGAGTCCATTCAATTCATTATGCACCACTCTATTCATGTTTTCCATTGATAAAATAAAAAAATATATTTTCCTCTCAAAATGATATGAATCAAAGTGTAATGACAATTATGTATTCCCTTGTTAACAAAGATCCATGTGTCAGGGATACTAATCAAACCACCCCTAGCCATGATTTCCCATCCTGGTTGTCAAATGGTCAATTTTAATACAATTTACTACATAATAAACCATTTAAAAATATACCTCTTTATCTTCAGTGTATTCAAATGAATATACACCATCATTAAATGTTAGTAATGAGTTGGGTCATTCTTCCTGATATAGATGTTAAAAAACCTGTGGTGGGAATATATTAAGTGTGCCCCCTCATGGGGTAATCCTTTATCATATGCATATTAATTATCGCATCCATTTAACTCATTAATATACAAGTAATTTATCATGGATAACCCATGTGTAATATCAACTAAATACATAATTTTAACCTTCAAGAAACAAATAAATAAGTCTAACAATGTAAAACTACATTATGTAACCAATTTAAAACTATATAAAAGTACACGATGATGTCCTTATATCATAATATAAAACATCAAAATTTCATCCCATTTTTACAACAACAAAACATATGATTATTTCCACATTACATGTTGTAAAACAACAACTTTTCTTTATGATTTAATACTACTAGATGATGTTATTATCAGAAGACATAAAATTATAGGGAAATACCATTAACAAATGATGTTAAAATTCATGGTATGGTCTATATATTAAAAATTAATCTAAGAAACATGAAGAATCAAGCATTGATTCATGTTAGCTATGTTACATAAGAAATAACTCTGAGGTTGGATCATAACATTCAAAATCATATATTCACCATTCTATATTCCCCATAGTCTTATAGGATCTATATTTCATGTGAGTGAACTCTTAATTAATGTGACATATTGACTACAAGTTCATTTATACCCTCAATTATTTAGTCATCTAATAGCATGACAATCAATAATGTGATTTCTAGGAGTAAGTACAACATCAACCATAACTTGTAACATTTTACCTTATAGACCACTTTTCATGATTCTGATCTACTCAGAATATGTCGTGAGTGCAAAACATTAAATGATCACACATCGGTCCTTAACACGTGGCCATAAATAAATTTATTCCTTATCAAGTGGAATAAAACAATGAATGTTTTCATTAACATCATTGGGATTAAAAGGAAGCCCCTCTCATGGGCTAAATCCCAAATCTGTCATATTCACCACCTCCGTAGATAACAATAAATTCAATACAACCATACATTATAGATTTAATCCAATGAATAATCGAATAGTAAGTAGGAAATGTTGAAAAATTAACACATTTAGAGGTTTACAAGGGGGATATAAAAAATTGTTCATTGGAATGAATTAATGCACTTTGACATTAGAATATATGAATGATTAAAAATTATGAAATTAATATTCAAGAGTCTTTGTAGATAAAATAATTCTCCTTCTAAACGGTTTAAGATAAGACCCCAATGACTTTTTTTTCTTGAAAGGTTTCTATCATTAGTATCAATGGGAGCATAGGATTAACATACATCAAAAAATATCTCATTATAAAATTTTCACCACTTTTTTATATAAAAAACACTACATATAAAATGTTTGTATTTGAATTTTCCACTATTTATATGTTTGGAAAATATTTTATTCCCATATTATCATTTTTATATTTCAAATACTCTATATAAAAAACAATATGTATATAAAAATATTACACTAATATATTATTTGATATATTGTATAGTAAAGATAATATATTACATTTTCTAGGTAGTTTATTTCGAATATAGACATTCAGTCACCATCATATTAACAAATTTTTTTATATTTTAGTGACTTCAAGTCATATCCAAATTTTATCTTTAACTAACATGTTTAGAACCTTTAAATATAATATTTAATCCAAATTAATTCTTTGTTTGGAATTATAAAATCCCACTAAAACATCTTTAGTGACCTTAAATGAAGTTAGTAAATATAATATATTTTAAAAATATATTTAATATATGTTCAAATGAGTTTAAATTATATGAATAGTCATTTTTTATTTCATTTATAAAACATTAAATTCATTTTAAATTACATCCTCCAATCTTCCTTATAACAACATTATCATAGTGGTTTTCACCCCTAATTTGAGTGCACTACATACTCAATACGTATTGAATGGATTATACAATTCATCATGAAACATTATCTTCATCAATTATATATATAGAAGCAATTAAGACCAGTTACCCCAATATCATTTGAAATATTAGTGGATAACATAGTTCCCTCTTCCATTAACACTTAGATTTAGTTATATAAAATCTATATTAGAATATTTCTCCATAGACCAAGATAGTACATATATATATATATATATATGTTTTATCTCTCATATATATATATATATATTGACAAAAAAACTATTACATTACACCGTCAAAACCCAATTATGATCCTAAATCATCCCCTTTTTATTTGATGTTAGAGACCACCTCAATTCAAGGTATAATATTTTTCTCCCCCTTATAAAAATTAAAATAGATTTTAAATTTTAGGGTTAAATTCTAAAAATATCTCTCTTATTTTCTAAGGAAATCGATAGAATCAAAACATACTTATAATGAGCCTAAAATTCAACAATACTAATTATACTTGATGTGTGTATAGTGAATAAAAAATCGTGACTAACATCGACATCAATGTAGTTCATAGGAATTTCTTATATGTTATTACATATATGAATTCTCTATTGTGGGGCTAGTTACATAGATTAATCATGTAATTTAATTCCCACACTCATCATAATAAACAATAAAAAAATTCCATTAAATGAATAGTTTTCTTATTTTATTGATGTTATCATAAAAATACAATTAATATTCATATTTTATTTAACCAATAATGAATTAAAAAATGTAACACCATCAACCCAGTTACCCTGAGTCGGTGCATTATTACATAACATTGTCTTGACCACAAAAGATAATGTATCGAAAGAATGAATATTTTAGTAACCTTGGATGTACTAGATACATTAATATTCTTTAAATTACATATATAATGAAAAACAACAAAATCATAGTCTCCATAGGCCACACTCATATCCCTTAGACTATCCCTATAGGTATGTCATAATATAATTCTTCGCATCCTGGGAAAAATAAAACATTGAAAGGGGTGAACTCAAATGCTCAGTAAAGATAAAAATAGAGCGGAAACAATCATAAAGTAGCCCAAAAATTTAAGGCAATGTATAAGACTAAAACAAAATCCTTTTGACAATGAACAACAACATCATATAGAAAAGATAAAATCAAATAATACCATTTACTTAATCACATGGATATTCATCATGTCAAATAATTACATGCAATATCAATAGCCACTTTCATAAAGAAGGAATGCATAATGCCAGGCTTAATAACCACATATTAAAGGCCTTGTTCTAATACTACATATACTATTTTTACAAGGTCTTGTGCCAAGACTGTATATTTTCTCAAGAGACCTTATGATGCATCAATGAGCTATAGTGGGCTCCACCCATCACTTACTTAGTTCAATGCATTCCTCATATGAAAATGTTTAAACATAACATAAACATTCGTATTAAAACTAGCATAAGTAATGTTAATAATTAACACATAAACCGTGAATGGTTTAAAAATAAGATATCCACAGTCAATCATATCCCAAAAACTTCAATACAATGTGGATTTTTTGTATCATAATAAATCTACATAGAATAAGCTTAAAATCCATCAAAGGATGTTGACATAGATGAAATCAAAACATTTTTTAGAGAAATATATCTTTCTATTCTGAAATCATTTAAAAGTCATATAATTATAAAAGAAAACATTTATTTTGAAAATATCTCTATAAGAATGTAAAGAAATCATTGATGATATTATACTGGTGGAAAATAGCCACACTCACTGTAAATAAAAAAAATCATTCATACCTTTATTTTGACGAAAAGGTCATAATGTACCTTGTTTGGAAAAATATAGAAAGATTACTTTCAAAAACATTTAAGGTCAAATAAGGGTTCAAATTACATTAACCCATTGTCTATAAAATATTGAAAATGTTTTGAAATACATTTTTATGAAACATAGAAGTGGATGATAAAGAGGTCCGAGTTGATACTCACATGTAAAACAACCAAAGATAATGAAGAGATTCTGTAATTAAGAATTACCATGTACATTTCATTGGTAAAGGGTAGGTTAAACTCTAGTATAATGGTGAAATAATTTTTATTAATATATAATATAATCATTTATATGAATATGATATCACATATGATCTTCAAATATTTCTGTGGTAATGATATTTTGGTAGTATCATCATTTCAGGTGTTAACTTATTTGTTTTCCTTTATATGATTTGTTATATAATTAATTATTGTTCAAGATAGGATGTATCTTATTCATAATCAAATGATATTATGTCCTTAAACATTATTTTTAATCATCTAATGAAAATTAATCTTGAATGGATACGATGGAGAATGAATCTCTTCGCGTTCGTGGAGACGGTAATCTGTACATACGTACAAGTGTCAATATCATTCTTTTATTATTAAAATCGTATATAATTGGATGGTGAATCATATATACAAAATAATTATCATGTTATATATATTTTTTAATCAGTTATACTCATTATTATACCCATCCAAATGATGAAGTGTTTGAATAAGAGACTACACCACATTGCGGAGACGGTAATCCATACGTACGCATGTATGGTGACTTTTTCATTTATAGGATGGATAGAATAATGAATATGGTTGAACAATTTTTATAATAATATAATAGTATATAAAAGATTCTAGAGTTTTTATTTTTTAATGGAAACAATAGATAATGTGGAATGGGAAGAAGAAAATATCTTGGAAGAGATAAGGAAATATTTTCCCCTTCATTGGGTTCTTTTTTTTGGATTGATCAAAAGTGTTCCATAAGATAGATTTATGACTAATGGAAGAAATCTATGATCAATGTATGATAGTTGAGAGGATACTGTGGTAGGGGTTGGCTGATCCAAATGGATTTGAAGGTGTGTGTCACAAACCAACCTCGGTCGACCCTGAACAAGTCACCCATGCTGATCTGCAACATGGCCTGAGAGGCATTCATGATCCTCACGGGCTGGCAACAAGAACCAGGGCATCAATAGAGGTTATGGGAACGATTTCTCCCAATATAAATAAATAAAGCAGCAGAAACAATACAGAGAAGCACAAGAAAAATAAACCAATTAAAATGACTAAACAGGAAGAGAATGAAAATAAAACTGACCAAACATGACGTCCGAACTAATTCCCTGAGACATCGCGGGTCACTCTCCGACTCAACAATCAAGCATCACCCAAGGTGAGCGCACTAAATCTATAGCTTTCACAAACACTAAAAACAGAATAAAACTATTGGCGTGAGTATTAAAACACAGCAGGCTAGCCCGATATCTATTCCCAATGCACTACCTTTAAAATAAACGAAAAATTATTTCTATTTTGAACTAAAATTTATAAAAGTAGGTTTTTATAAATATTTTACTTAAAAACAAAGTACAAACCATTTCCCTTAACCATTTCCAAATTTGGGTTCATTTAATTAGTGTTAATGGATTTTTAGAATGGGAAAGTGGTGTTTACATTTTCAAATTTTTACAAAGAGGATTAAACACATTAATTTGAAAAACATTTCTAGAAAATGAGAAAAAACAAATTTATCACTTTCCAAGGAAAACAATGTACAAAAATGAACAATAGTATTTACACAACAAGGGCAATGTCGAAATACATATATATACCAAATCATCGCTGAAAGTAACTGAAAATTCAAAGACATGGGTGATCCTCGGAGATCGATAATAAACCATAGGACATTGATACATGAGATAACATCCTTGTTGACATGTCACACATGATGAAATCAAATCACTCAATAAGCTCGACCATCCTTTATCAGGAAGGTCAAGGGCAACTCCCATAGTAATAAACCCAATATATATCCCCCTACTATGGCCCACTGGTCAGTACCATAACATACCAGTGCAGCAACCATTCTTAGAATATTCTCTCAACATTCTAGATTCCCATGTCTCATGTGTTTGGAAAGGGGGTGAGCCAACCGATGCCAACCGAGCATCCAATAATATATATATATATATATATATAAAGCACAACATGCATCACCCAGAGCCACTCCATGGGACAACCTCTTTCCTGTAATCTACTCAAGTACCCATGAGCCTCTAAGTGCGGCCTCCTAAACAATAAATTACATCCAAGGCATGAGAGTTATCCTAGGAGGGTTTTCATCAGAACAATCACACCATTTTCCGTAAAGTTCCAAACAGGCATTAAACCCCTCTCACAATCACCACTAAAAAAAGTACAACTTATTTATAAGACCAAACCTAGTTTAAAACCATTTAAGGAAACCCCAAAACACTACTTCACAGGCTTCCAATATTTTTATAAAACCAAACCAAAAAATTGTATTTTTCCAAATAATCATTGAGATAAAATGAGGAAATTTCTCAGAAGAACCAAATTACTTATTCATGATTCAAAAAAAAATCATATATCATTAAACCAGAACTCTATTTTCTATTCCGTTAATTGTGTTTAAAAGAAAAACATGAATTCATTCACTATTGGGTGTCTGCTCGTCCAGATAATATTTCAAGTGTCGTGTATAAAATAAAGAGCACTTTTTTTACACAAAGTAATTATTAAAAAAATAATTCTCTAATACTATTTAACGTTTACTAAAATTAATATAATATAAAGTTGAAAAGATAGCGTGCGCAAACATAACAAAATGAGACCATTTTCACTGCATAAGAAATGAATTATAAATTTTCATAGTAAATGAATTAATCTCAAGTTGCATAGTAATATTTAGCATATATATATAGAGGGCGCAAACCATAGGAAATAAAGTAACATAAATTTTAAAAGTAGAGCAATGCAGACCTACTTCGGATACACGATGCAAGGAAATGACGCACGTTCGAAAAAGAGCGGTAAGGTCCAACACCATACATAATGAAAATAAAGGACTCAAAACACATTCATAAACCCCATTAAAATATGTGACACTAAAATGCGGGAAGAAAACTCCCCTTCAAACTAGAGCATGATGACGACGGAACTTCAGAAACAAGGTTCGACGACGATGCTTGCTGGAAAACGCCCTGCGCGGGTCCTAAAAATCCTAAACGAACCAATAAAAACCACCATAAACAAAAACCCATAATCCAACAAGAGTAAGATGATAATAATAATAATGATAACAATTATAAGAATAAGAATTAGAATAATGATAATAACAAGAATAATAATAATAATAATAATAACGATAATAATAATAATAATAACAATAATAATAATAATAACAATAATTATAATAATAATAACAATAAAAATAATAATAACAACAAAAAAAATAATAATAATAACAATAATATTAATATTAATAATATTAATATTAATAATAATAATAAGATAAATAATAATAACAATAAGAATAATATTAATAAATATAAAAATAATAATAATAACATTAATATTAAGAATAATAATAATAATAATAATAACAATAACAAAAAAAAGAAAGAGAATAACAAGAATAATAATAATAATAATAATAATAACAACAACAAGAATAATAATAATAATAATAATAATAATAATAATTATTATTATTATTATAATAAAAAAATGTAAAAATAATGAAAAATAAAAGAAACCTTTCAAGAGGGGGTACGCGGGCTGGATAGGGTGCAGCGGCGAACCGAGAGGAGACGAGGGGCGTAGTGTGCGAGTCTGCCTAGGGGGTGTGGGCTTCCGTGTGATGGAGGAGGATGAGGCATCGGTGGGTGAATGCAAGGCGAAGCCGACAGGAGGGCATGGCGAGAAGTAGGCGGATATGTGGAGGAGGATGTGGAGCACCTAGGGCTGCTAAGACCGACACGCAGCAAGGAATAAAGAGGGAGCTGGGGGCTTCCGGTAGGCTGGGGCAGGTTGGGTGTGGCGTTGAAGGAGGTCGAGCGCGCTGGATTAGGGTGCTGCAATAGGGAAAACTGGGGGGTAGTGTGATGTGAGGGGATCAGGAGGGAGCATCGTGAGGGGGGTGTTTCTTGCTCAGTTGAGGGAAGGCGGTCGTTGGGCAAGGAGGAGGGAGACACAGGGTAGCAGGTGCTGATGGGAATGGCAGATGGTGCATGGGTAAAATAGGTGGATTCTGTGCTGGGCTGCTTGGTGGAGACAGGAAGATCGACAGGGGGCCTTCGGTTTCATCATTGAGTAGGAGGGAGCTGGTTGGGGGGTTGAGCATGAGTCAAAGGGAGAGTTCTCCCGGGATGATGCAAAGGAGAGCAGGAGGATAGGCGCTGGAAAAGAAAAGTAGGACAACAAGAAGAGAGGGAGGGAAGGATGCATGGTAGAGTAAGAAGTGAAGGAGGCCGAGGCATGGGGGTGGCGGCGCACAGAGAAAAAGGAAAAGTG
Source organism: Viscum album (assembly GCA_963277665.1). Classification (NCBI taxonomy): domain Eukaryota; kingdom Viridiplantae; phylum Streptophyta; class Magnoliopsida; order Santalales; family Viscaceae; genus Viscum; species Viscum album. The sequence continues at coordinate 218,472,200 of OY728155.1, forward strand.
GGTTGGGGGTAGAAAAGGGCTTCTGAAAACCAAAAAAATGTTTAATAAATAGTAAAAAATAATAATATCAGTAAAATAAATAAAATAAATAAATAAAAACAGCTAAAATATTATATATATCTATATATAGGTGTATTTATATACATAAACTCCTACTAAATAATTAATAATGAATCAAATATTAATAAATATAATTCAATAATAAAATAGTTTCTAGAAATTTCATTAATTAACAGCAATTTAATTTTAATAATTAGAACGACAATTAAAATGATAATAATGACAACACAAAGTTAAAATTTAAAGATAATAAAATTAGTCATAGAATAAAAAAAATTTAACACAAAAAAAATTTAAACGACACTCTAATTAATGAAAATTTTAAATACAAAATATTTTATTTAAATTTTCCAAAGACAAAGGGATGCACGGTGGGATGTGCAGTTATTAGGGTGAGGTCGGGTGGCTCCAAATTCACGCTCCGCTCGTGCGCCCGACGACGTCGACACCGAAGAGCGCATGTTTTAACATAACCCAAAGAAATAATTCATCCGTGATGTACCAGAACCACATAAAAAAAATTTACGGGCATAAATAATTAAATAATTCTATACTAACGGGTCGGGGTGTGACCATTCTCCACACCATAACGCTTTCCGCCCTCGGAAAGCCACCACACCATCCAGCCGATCGATCAGCACCTAAGGATTTGACATTAACACAATCCAACCTCTTAACCAAAGGACATCAGACTGACTACCAACAAGACTAAAACTCATTGCCTGAAATAAATCATCAACAGAGGGGAGGCCTGAATGGGCTCCCCACCATAAGAACTCAATTAGCATTCGATAATGAACTAAGTGAAAACCCAAAGAGACGATGGGTCTCCCCACCACAAAGAACCAAACAACAAGCGCCCAATAATAAAAACTACTTATAGTTGCACCAGGCCTTACTCAAGGTAGAAAGAGCACATCAAGAACATTTAAGCCACTCACTCTCGTCCGAATGGGACATGAGGTAGTCTGAAATGTCTACGCAATCCAAATACCCTTACCCCATGGGTCGGGAGGGATGGCCTAAGGATTGGACCACTAAAACATGGATATAAAACTACTCATGACTCCCCACTTAGGGATGGACACAAACCAGGGTTGCAACTGATTCACATGGGTGGCCCATGAATGGTCACTAATCAACACTGTTTATCCAAAAAGGCCCAATTACTGATATTGCGTAAGGGATAAATCCATCATGCTCTTTGAGAAACGAGGAAGTTTATAATGACAGAGAAACCACAATATATGCGCTAAAACTGGCTCACCCCAACGATAAAGGCACAAACTTAACCATACCCTTTAAAATTCCCCGGGGTTCGTGACTATGCATCAGCTTCACTCCAAGGCCTTTTGGCTAGATCTCTGATGGATGAAGCATCTCCTACCTCATATTCAGGTTCTAACTATCCCAACTAGAAACAGACATCTTTTGATCTGGCAGATTAAAGGACAAGATTTTAAAATTAAAAACATACCATCATTGAAAGATGGAGTTCATCGAAAGACCAATGACATTACCATACATTTCAAACCCAAAACAAAACCCATACAACGACCACGATAAAATATCCCTTACTGTAGAAGGAAACATACGTAAAAAACATTACACAAAAACCCAACAAAACATCACTTTAGAGAACTCTCTCGGTGACACTTCCCTGAAACACCCCTACAGAATCGTCGCAAGTGAGCTAGGCGTCCACATGCCTGGAAGGGCTTTGGAGCACTTGGGCACGATGGCTTCTTGTGACCTAGATTTCCACACTGATAACACAAGAGGATATCTCACTTTGAAGTGGTTGATGAATGATACTGGGGCCTCTTGATTCCACAACCCGGTCCATACACTTTCATTTTCTTACTAATATCCTTTCCAGAATCTTCAACACTGCTCATAGGGATCGATGGATGGTGGACTACTTCGAGCACTCCTGCCATGGCGGCTCCGACATGAAAATCTTGTCTCGCCACATCGAAAAAAGAAGCTACGATGGACTCTAGCACATTAGACTGTATATCAGGGTAGAGACCCACATTGAAGCGTCGAGCCTTCATGGGGTCTTTCGTGGCATACCATGAATCATAAGCTACTAGCTCCACAAATCACTGGAAATATTCCAATACGGATCCATCGCCCTGATGCAGACAACACATCTCCACCCCCTTTCTCACCATTTCTTCCTCAGAAAAATACTGGCGAATGAAAAAGGCCTTGAAAAACTCCCAGGCAAGCTCTTGAGAGGACTTGTTCTAAGACACTAACTTCCACCACATCCATGGGGAACCTTCAAGCATGAAGGTTGCAAACTTGACATTCAATGACTCGGGAAACTCAATGAGGTTAAAGTTCGTTTCAATCATCCTCATCCACTACTCCACTACAGAAGGATATTCTTGACCCTTAAAGAGAGGTGGATCCAGTTTCCGAAATTCAATCAAATAATCCATATGTTGATCAACCGCACTTCGATCACCCATCAAAGCTTCAAAGGGATAACCACTGGACAAGGAAAAGTCAAAACCCCAATCAAGTCTAACTCAATGTGTGAATAAAACCCTCAAAATCAAACACTTCATAGGTGAAAAGCTCGAAACATGAGAAAAAAATTTATCATAAAATCAAAACATTCCTCTTTGAAAACATATTTTAATTTAAAACAATTTTGGTGGGTTAAACCCTCTCCATTGGTTTCCCTTAGAGTCTAACTCACATGAATGTATCTTTGACACCCTAGGCATCCGTCCACCATACTAGAAATCCACCCACATTTCTAACATACCACTATTCATGTGAGCACGTATAGGAGCACAAAGGCCAAGAAAAATCAACTTAATTTTCCAAAAAAAAATATTTCATACCAATTATTTTAAAACAATCCATAAATGAAAAATGTCATATCAAACAACCACATTTTTTTTCAAAACCCCCTTTTTCCAAATTCAAACCACTCTCAGAAGTTACAGGAGACCCAAAACATCTCAAACATGGAACTAGTGTCGGTGGTTGACATGACCATATGGTTGACGGCCATATTTCAATCACATCACCGACATGAAGAGTCTTTCTGGACCATGTCCCTAGTTCCACATGGCTTGCCAGGCCATGCAGCTTAGGAGGAATATTAGCCCAAACTTCCTTTTTCGTACCAAAATCGTAAAACATTTTTATAAATCCCAAATAAAAAATTTATGCCGAACTTCCCATAGAAACGTGAGCATCAACACGATCAAGAGTTCATGAAGCTCTTCTCACACCTACCCCTCAAGCCCCGACAATATTACTCCATCTAACTTGACATACCAAATAACAAATGGCACTATGAAAAGTGAGGTCTTCTAAGAGAAGACCTCCTCTGATACAATTTTTTCACGAACCAAGATGGGTCAACCCTGAACCGGTAACCCAAGACGGTCCGCGACATGGTTCGTGAGGCGTTCCTGATCCTCCCGGGCTGGCGACAAGAGCCAAAGCATCAACAAGGGTTGTGGGAATGATTTATCCCAATATAAATAAATAAATCAGAAGAAACAATACAGAGCAGCGCAAAAAAAAATATAATCCAATTAAAATGACTAAACAGGAACAGAATAAAAATAAAACTGACCAAACATGAGGTTCGAACTAACTTCGTGCGACCTCGTGAGTCACTCTCAGACTCAACGATCAGGCGTCGCCCTAGGTGAGCGCACTCAATCAATATCCTTCACAAACACTAAAAATTGAAAAGAACTTTAGGTGTGAGTATTAAAACTCAGTAGGCTAGCCCAATATCTATTCCCAATGCACTACATTTAAAATAAAAAAACCTTATTTTGTGTTTTAACTACAATTTATATTAAAAATTCTAAATATTTTACTTAAAAACAAAGTACAAACCATTTCATTTAACCATTCAAAAATTTTGGTTCATTTCATTAGTGTCAATGGATTTTTAGAAAGGGAAAGTGGTTTTTACATTTTTCCAATTTTTACAGAGAGGATTAAAAACTTTCAATTGAAACCCATTTCTAGAAAATGATCCAAACCAATTGCTCACTTTCCAAGGAAAAAAATATACAAAAATGCAGAAAAGTATGTACACAACAAGGGTAATGTAGAAATACGTAGAAGTACCAAATCATCACTACATGTAACTGAAAAGTCAGAGACATGGGTGAACCAAGGAGATCGAGAATAAACTAGAAGAAACAAATACATAAGATATCATCCACGTTGACATGTCACACACGATAAAATCAAAATGATCAATACGATCGACCATCCATTCTCAGGCAGGTCGAGGGAAAATCCCATAGTAATAAACCCAATATATATCCACTTACTATGGGCCACTGGTCTATACCACAACCTACCAGTGCAACAATAATTCTTATAATATTCTCTCAATATTCTAGATTCCCATGTCTCAAGTGTTTGGAAAGGGGGTGATCCAGCTGTTTCCAACCTAGAATACAATCACATATATATATATATATATATATATATATATATATCATAACATGCATCTCCCCGACCCACTCCATGGGACAACCCATTGCCTTTAAACTACTCATGTACCCTAGAGCCTCTAAGCGCGGCCTCCCAAACAATCAATTGCATCAAATTCATGAGAGTTATCCTAGGATGGTTTTCATCAGAATAATCACTTCATTTTCCATAATGTGTCAAACGAGCATTAAACACCTTTCACAATCACCACTAAAAAAATTGCAACTTCTTTATAAGACCAAAACTAGTTTAAACCCATTTATGGAACCCCCAAAACACTACTTCACAGGCTGCAAATATTTTTATAAAACCAAACCAAAACATTTTATTTTTCCAAATAAACATTAAGAGCCAACCATGCAATTTCTCAAAAGACCCAAAGTACTTCTTCACGCTTCAAAAGAAATCATTTATCATTAATCCATAACTCTATTTGATATTCCGTGAATTATTTTTAAAAGAAAAACATGAATTATTTCATTATAGGGTGTCCCCTCATAAAGATAATATTTCAAGTGTCGTGTATAAAATAAACAATACTTTTTTACACTGAGTAATTATTTAAAAATAAAATTCTCTAATACTATTTCACATTTAATAAAATTAATAGAATATTTAATTGAAATGTTAGTGTGTGTGAAAACATAATAAAACGACACCTTTTTCAACCCACAAGAATTGAATTATAAATTTGCGAAGTAAATGATTTATTCTCAAGTTGGATAGTAATATTCAGCACATATATATATATATAGAGGGTGAAAACCAAAGGAAATAAAGTAACATAAGTTTTAAAAGCATTGCAATGGGGACCTACCTCAGATACACGATGCGATGAAACGACGCACGTTCGAAAAAGAGTGGTAATGTCCGACGCCCTACATAATGAAAATCAAGGACTCAAACACACATACATAAACCCCATTTAAAGTAAGCGAAACTAAGCGGTGGGAATTAACACTCACCTTGAAAATAAAGTGCGACGACGACGGATCTTTGGAAATAAGATGCGATGAGGACGCTCGCTCAAAAACGTCATGCGCGGGTCCTAAAAATCCTAAACCGACCAATAAAAACCCACCATCAACTTAAACCCATAATCCAACAACAGTATGATGATAATAATAATAATGATAACAATAATAATAATAAAGATCAGAATAATTATAATAACAATAATAATAATAATAATAATAATAACAATAACAATAATAATTAAAATAACAATATTAATAATAACCACAATACTAATAATAATAACAACAACAATAATAATAATAACAACAACAACAATAATAATAATAATAATAATAACAATAATATGAAAAATAAATAATAATTAATCAAATAATAATCATTGTAATTCAACAATAAAATAGTTTCTAGCAATTGCATTAATTGACATCAATTTAATTGTTATAATTATAATGGGAATCAGAATGATAATAATTACAACACGGAGATAAAATTTAAAGATAATAAAAGTAGTAATAATATAAAAATTAAATTCTTAACATAATAGAAAATTTAAACGACACTCTAATTAATGAAAATTTTAAATACTAATCATTTTACTTCAATTTTAAAAAGACAACAGGATGTGCAGTGGGATGCGCAGTTATTAGGGTGAGTTCATGTGGCTCCAACTTCACACTTCACCCGTGCTCCTGACGACGTCAACATCGAAGAGCGCATGCTTTAACATAACCCAAAGAAACAATTCATCTAGGACAAACTCGAACCACAGAAAAATTATTTATGTCCGAAAATAATTAAATAAATATATACTAATGGGTTGGGGTGTGATAGTGTGAATTGGAAAGAAGGGGTAGTGCCCTTTTAAATAGGGGTGAGGGACACCTTAGAAAAATATTGAAATATTATTTTATAATAATATCATTTTATGATTCTAATGGCTCAAAAATGAATTTTGTAAAGGCTAAGGTTGGAATGGGTCTAAAACCACACAAAAATGGGTTTTAGATTGGTTTGGGTCACTATATTAACCTTATCATATAGATTTAACTCTCAGTTAAATAGTTTGACATTTACCATGTCTCTATGTATTTTTATATTATATAGTTAATAAACATAGTATAAACATTAAAGAAAATATCAAGTGTTTCAGTAAAGTCATATATAATATTATATAAGCCCTTTGGTCGAACCTTAGATATTTAGAAATAGAATATCAATTAATAATATAATATTTGTTTTAAAAACTCTTATATGTCAATGATTACACTATTTTTTTAATTCATAAAATCTTTATTACTTCGAAAAAAATTCATTTAATCAACAATATCATGTCATATTAACCTTGAAAAGTATTGAAATTCATTAAAAGTTTCAAATTAGATTTATTTGTATATTTATAATATCAATTATTTTAATCATTCATTAATAAGGTAATTACTGCATCATCAGGGTGTCATAAATAAATTTAATTATTTATGTCCAAAAATTATAAATAAAATACCATTATGTAGGAAATATTTTTATCTTTATAATGGATATTTATAGTCAAATTCATTTTATGTATATCCCTATATTAAAAATGGTTTAGTTATTAAACATTGATTTTAACTCTTTTAACTCCTCTTTAAATAAAATAATAATAAATGTCTTAAACTAATCCATGTGGTCCAAAGGGGATCATAGTTTATTCTTAAGAATGTTTTAGGTCATATTATACTTATCTAATATAATTAGTACATGTTTTAGGGTAATTATGATATCATTTTTTTACCCTTAGTTACTAAATTTAATTTTGACTGTGGTAAAGAAAATTTAAAAGTTTCTATTCATCAACAAATTATTTTCATCATATTGAAACTAAATTTATACACTGATATTAACTGATTCACCTGTATTTTTGAAATTCTGATCACAAAAGCGGTGAAATTAAGTGTTATACCAATTTCCAAATGCTCATAAAATGTGGGTAAAAGATAGTAAAATCTTCGATAAAATTTTATGTATCTAAACTTATTATAAAATGACACCAATTAAATACATTGAAAATAAATAGGTATTAGGTATCAACATTGATCTAAAATAAATTAAAATAAAATAATTAATTATTTAAATAAAATGTTAGTTTTAACCAATAACGTAGTGTTTTTCACTATTCCTCAAAAAATGAATGTTTTCAGAAAAATACCAAAAAATTTACCTTAAAAAAATTCGATAATTAGAATAAAAAAATGAATTCCATTTTGAAATATAAAATTTAAAAAATTTAAAAAATAGTGTCTTACTATTCATAACGGCTGGTTTGATTGCTCGTGGTGTGTTTTGACTCTATATAGCGTACAACGCAAAATATTGCATTATTCAAAGGGAAATGTACCGTGGAAGCACGAGGTGTTACACCCTCCCCTTGTTCAAATAATTTTTCCCTCGTAATTCCTAGAATATTACTGCATATAATGATTCAGGTGGTTCTTCATCATATGTTTCTCGGGTTCCCACATTGCCTCTTCCATCTTAAGGTTTCTCCATAGAACATTAACCAGACAAGTAGTCCAGTTTTTCAACAATTGATCTCTTCTATCGAGAATCTTGAAAGGCTCTTTGCAATAAGATAGATCAGGTTCCAGTTCTAATTCATCATATGTGAGTACATGGATTGGGTCAGACATCTGTTTTTTCAACAGTGATACGTGGAACACATCATGAAGTTTGGAAAACTTGGAGGCATTTCCAAACGATAAGCTACAACTCCAACTCGTTCTAGAATTTTGAAAGGTCTGATATAATTGGGCCACAATTTAACCTTCTTACCGAAACGTATAACACCCTTCCATGGTGATACCTTAATGAAAATATGATCTCCTGCCTGAAATTACAAATCCTTCCTTCGGTTATCATCATATCCTTTTTGCCTACATTAAGATGATATGATGTGGGTTTGGATAACCATCACCTTTTCAATTGTTTCCTCAACAAGTTCTGCAACTACATGTTTTCTTTCACCAACATATTACCAATAAGTTGGTGTGCGACCTCTATTTCCATATAACTCTGTATATGGTGACATTTGAATACTTGAATGGAAGCTATTGTTATTGGAGAATTCTACCAGAGGTAAATATTGACCCCACATACCTTGAAAGTCAAGTGAGAAAGATCTAAACATGTCTTCTAAGGTTTGAATAGTCCATTCTGATTTTCCATCTATTTGAGGGTGGTAGGTAGTGCTCAAATGACATTTCGTATCAAGGTATTTCTGAATAATTTTCCATAATCTTGATGTAAAATGGGGATCATGATCAGAAAAAATCGATAGGGGTACTCCATGAAGTCTTACAACTTCATTAATATACAGTCTTCTTACACATTAATGTGTTAAATCTTCTCTTATAAAATGAAAATGTGCTGAATTGGTAAAACGATCAACAATGACCCATATTGAATCATTCCTTGTAGGAGTTTATGGTAGTCCCATGAAAATGTCCATTGTAATATTATCTCATTTCCACTCAGGTTTGGGAAGTGGTTTCATGACTCATCCAGGATGTTGCCTTCCGAATTTCACATATTGAGAAACAAATATCTTGACAAAAAATAAGCAATCTACCTCTTTATGTTGTCCCACCAAAAATGTTCATTAAAATCTCTATACATCTATGTGCTACTAGGGTGTATAGAGAAATTGGATATATGATCATCATCAAAAAATTTCCTTTTTCAGATTAGGTATATCGAGATCACAAAGTATCTTCCTGAATTTCAAAATCCCATCTTCATATATGTCATCGATCAATCTCCCATCGTTCACAGCTTTAATTTTCTTTTGAAACTCCTCATATTCATCCTGAGAACATTTTATCCTTTCTATTAATGATGTTATGGAAACAATTTGAAAATTTATAGATGGTTCACCTTCCATGATTTTTACCATATCCATTTTCACTAGATCCATGAAAATAAGTTCCCTTTAAACTCTCATCATGTCCAAAACTCCATGATACTTTCTGCTCAAAGAATTTGCCACCATATTTTCCTTCCATTGGCGGTAGTATATGGTGAAATCATAATCCACATGTTGTTCATGACATCCCCTTTCACCATGATGAGTTCTTTTTGTGAAAAATATACCTCTAACTCTTGTGATCGGTATATATCACAAAATTTTTACTGCTGAGATAATGTCTCCATATCATCAAATCAAAGATTACAACTGCTAACTCAAGATCATGAGTAGAATAATTTTTCTCATGATTGTTTAGTTGTCATGATGCATAGGCAATAACCCAATAATTCTATATAAGAACATGACAAAGTCCTTCCTTTGATGCATCATTATAAATAAAAAACCCATCATTCCCAAATGGTAGAGTCAAAATATGAGAATTGACTAATCTTATCTTCAATTATTGAAATCATTTTTCACACCCTTTTGTCCAAACAAATTTAACCCCTTTACGTGTGACCTTGGTTAATGGGTTCACTAATCAGGAAAATTTCTTGATGAAACGCCGATAATAAACTGCTAAACTAATAAAACTATGTACCTCTGTTATACTCGTTGATGCTGGAATTCTTGGATTGCTCTTGTCATAGAAGGATCAAAGAAGATCTCATCTTTATAGACAATATGGCCAAGAAAATAAATATCTTTAATCCATAACTCACACTTTCCAAATTTCCCATATAATGCATTTCTTCTAAGAGTCTGTAGGATAATCTGCTAGTAATTTTCTTAATCTTAATTTCTTTTTTATTATACCATGATATCATTAATAAATAAAACTACAAATTAATCAAGATAATACTTGAAAACATTGTCCATTATTTCCATGAAAATAGAGGGTGCATTAGTCAATCCAAAAGGCATTATTGAAAACTCGTAATGCTCGTACCTAGTTTGAAATGTTGTTTTCATATTGTCTTCCTTCTTCACACAAAACTAATGATATCCATATAAAAGGTCAATCATTGATAAATTTTTGGATATATGAAGTTGGTCAAATAAATCATCAATTCGAGGTAGGTGATACTTGTTCTTTGTTGTTATAGCATTGATCTCCCTATAGTCAATGCACAACTTCATAGATCAATTTTTCTTTTTAACAAAATCGACAGGGGATCCCCATGGAGAAAAACTAGGGATCATAAATCCGTTATTTCTCAATTACTCTAGTTTTTTCTTTAGTTCCAAAAATTAAATAGCGTCCATTATATAAGGGGTCTTTGATATGGGCCTTGAACTTGAATTAAATAAATGTAAAACTAAATTTCTCATTCTTGAGGATGTCTAGATAGGTAATTATTTCATTCTCATCCTCCACAATAATTGAATTTATTAGAGCTACTTGGGGTGGATCTAGATAAGAAATTGGTGGTGACATTTCTTCTCTATAGAAAAGGTACTCCTTATCATCATTAAAAAAATTAACCTCCTTATTCTTTCAATAAAATTTCACATCATGGTTTGAAGGATAATCCATTCTAAGGATTATATCAAATTCACACATGGGTATAATGATTAGATCAGCAAAGAAATAAAATTTATATGCTCTAATGGGAACTGATTCACAAAACATTGTTGTAGTGATACTTACCATAGGTGTTTTTACTGACAAATCCCTTGTTAAATAAAATTGAAAATATCTAAATTTCTTAGCAAACTAGGAAGTTATAAACCAAGGCCACCACATCTTTCAGAGCTTCATCCTCAGCATTAGTGATCACATGAGATTTTCCCCTCTCCCTTTTCTATTTATGAGTTATGTTCCCTACCACATAGGACATTCATTTTCATAATTCCCCTTTTCTCTATAATTTTAGCATTCAACAACATCATTCTTCCCCTTGAAATCATGAGCATGGAGGCCTTTTTCACCACACTCATAACAGACACACACACCCTTCAGGAAAGTACCATGGTGTTTCTTCCCGCATATATCAAAGGATGTATATTGAACTTTTCCCTTCTTCCCCTTATTTCCATTTCCAGAGTTTTTAGTAGACCTCTTCTTATCCAGCATTTCTTTAATGTTGTAAGACTTAGATAATTATTTTCCTATCTTAATAGCACACGAGACTATATCTAAGTATGATGAGAAGGATTGTTAGACTCATTATCAACAAACTAATGGTTTTAACACATCAAAGAATCGATCAATATTACTCCTTGTGTAATGTATATAATCTGCTCCATTCCTTGCAAACCATGTAATGTTAGACTCATATTTTGCGACATTCTCATCCACTTTTCGCCCCATACTAAGAAATTGCCTTTCCATATCCACTCTATGGTCATGAGGAAAGTATTTTTTTAATAAAATATCTTTAAACTCCCTCCATTCCATATTTTATAGTTCATCATATTCCTTTATGTTTTGAATTAATGACCACCATTGATCTGAATCTCATGTGAGGTGATAAACTTCCATGACTACTATTTCGCTTTTGCTACTCCGCAAATCGTAAAACACTTTCCCTGTAGAATTTATACATTTCTCAGATACTAATGGATTTTTACTACCACTGAATGTTGGTGGGTGTTGCCTCATAAAGAGGTCTAACATTGATCCTTTGTGTTGTGGATCATGGTGCTTCATATAGGTAAAGTTATTCTTCATAACCTGAGTGAGTTGTCCCATTATGGTGATACACTGATCATCACTAGTTGCATCACCAGCTCTACTATAAATATATTGAGTAGGATGGAAATCCATACATGAATTACATTCATTGATACGACATCCATTCCTTCCACTGAGCATAATTTATAAAAAATGGAATACACTAGATTAGTTTATGAATCACAATACATAATTCTAAACTTGTAAAACACTAAACATAAATTAAAAAGTTTATGGATAAAATCCGTAATCATAAAAAAAATTCATTGAGGAATTATATAATCATAAACCCTTCATAACAGTTTTTAATGATAATAAGAATTATCCTAAGCATATCCCACAGTAGTTTTGAAACCATGAGGGAATCAAGGCCCATTATCAAGCACCAGTTCCCATTCAATTCTAGCTTAATGCGGTGTTTTCGGGTTTTACCCCTAGGTACATCTATGCCAGATCAACCTCAACATGCTCGTATCCATAATGGGATGTATTTCTTTGAAAATACACATAATCTCTACATTACCAAAACTCATGGAAGTTCTTGTATAATAATCCCCAAAGTCTATCTTATGTTAATGTGCTCCAATCATAGTTTATCTTAATATAGTTTCCATAGTTTGGACTAAACCTCCTCTAATACCAATTGTAACACCCCGACCCGAGTTACCAAGACTCATTCCATTATTACATAACATTGTCATGATCACAAAAGATCATGTCTCGAAAAACCGATTAGTTTAGTATCCCTGAAACTAATAGATACATTCACAAGTTTTACATTACATTATAAAATAAAAATCTACAACAACATAGTCTCCATAGGACACACTCGTATCTCTTAGACTATCCCTGTAGGCCAATCATAATACACTTTTTCTCATCCTGGGAAAAATAAATCCTAGAAAGGGGTGAACTCAGATGCTCAGTAAGGATAACAATATAGTGGAAACATTCATATATAAGCATAAATATTTAAGGCAATTTATAATACTAAAGAATCCGTTTAAACTAGAAAATTAGAATAATATGGAAATGATAAAATAAAATAATACCATTTATTGTTTCACATGGATATTCTACTAGTCGAATAATCACATGCAATAACAATAGCCACATTCATAATGATGGAATGCATAATGTTAGACACCATAACCACATAGTATAGGCCTTGTACCAAAACTAAAAATAATATTTTGTCAAGGCCTTTGGCCAAGACACTAGTTTGTCTCATGAGACATACGGATTCATCGGGGAGTTATAGTGGGCTACCCCTGTCACATACTAAGTCCAATGCATTCCTCATATGAAATGTTTTAAATACAACATAAACATTTGTATTAAAAATAGCATATTAAATGTCAATAAATTACTCATTAATCATTAATGTTGTAAAACTAACACATCCACAATCAAACATATCACATAACATTCAATACAATGTGGAAGTTTTGTATCATAAGAAATCAACATCAAATAAGCATAAAATCCCTCAAATTATGTTGACATATATTAAATCAAAGCCATTTTTAAATATCTATTTAGATTTAGAAATAATTTAAAAGTCATATAATTATAAAATAATACATTTATTTTTAAAATATTCTTATAATCTATTATGGGATGCTTTAACGATGTTATAATGATTTAAGATAGCAGCGCCTGCCGTAAAAGTTAAAAAAATTCTTACCTTAATATTTTCAAAAAAGAACATAAGGTACATTGTTTGGAAAAAGACAGAAGGATTCCTTTAAGAATATATAAGGTCATATAAGGGTATAAATTACTTTAACCCATTGTCTATTAATTAGTAAAAATGGTTTTAGAAACATTTTTAGCAATCACGGATGTTGATAAAAAAGAATTACCAGTATATTTTCATGGATATGATGTGTCTTATTCTTATTTAGAATGATATTAAGTCGTTAAACAATATTTTAAAGCATCAATTTTAAATTAGTCTTGAATCGATACGATGGGGAATGAATCTCATCACCTTCGTGGAGACGGTAATCCGTACGTACGCACGAGCGACAATATAATTTTATTAATATTAAAATAGTATATAATTTGATGGTATAACATATAAAAATAAACATTATCATGATATATTTATTATTTACATAAGTTATAATCATTATTATACCCATCCAAATGATGAATTGTTTGAATAACAAACTCTACCACGACGTGGAGATGGTAATCCGTACCTATGTACGTATCGTGACATTGCATTTATTGGATGGATAGAATAATGAATATTGTATTACTATTTATATAATAAAATCATTGTATAAAAATGATACTGGAGTCATTATTTTAAAATGGAAACAACAAATAAATAAGAGGTGGATGAAGAAAACAACTGGAAGAGGTGATGAAATATTATCCACTTTTTCAGGTTCTTCTTTTTGATTTGATCAAAACGACTAATTAGGATTGATTTCTGACTAATGGAAGGCCTTTAAGATGAATGGAGGACTGTTTAGAGTTTATTTGGGATGGTTTTGGCCAGTCCAAATGGCTTTGAAGGTAGTAATTTGAGAGAAGGGGAAGTGCCCTTTTATAAGAGGGTTGTGGGGAACCTTAGGAAAAGATAACAATATTATATTATAATAAAACAATTTTTAGTTTCTAATGGCTCAAATTAAATTATTTAAAGGATAAGGTGGGAAAGGGTCTATAACCACTCAACCAATAGGTTTTAGACATATTTGGGTCAATATATTAAACCTTATCTTTTATATTTTACTCTTAGTAAAATAGTTTGACATTTACCATGTCTTTTCGAAATTTTATATTATATGGTTAATACACATACTATAAACATCAAAGTGAATCAAAAGTGGTTAATTAATTACATATATAATATTATTTAATCCCTTTTTCCGAACCTTAGATTTTTAGCAATATAATATCAATTAATAATACAATATTTGTTTTAAAAATGCGTTTATATCAATTTTGACACTATTTGGTATTTTGTTTTTGTTTAATTTATAACTACATTATTACTTCAAAAAATTTCATTTTATCAACCCTAACATGAAATATTAAACATGAAAATTATTTTAATTTATTAAAATTTTCAAATTAGATTTTTTGGATATTTATAATATCAATTATTTTAATCATTCACTTTTTAGTTAATTAATGCATTGTCATTGTATCATAAATAAATTTAAAATTTTAATGACTAAAAATTATAAATAAAATAACATTATGTAAGAAATATGTTTATATTTATAATTAATAATTATAGTCGTGTTTATTCCTTGTATATCTCTATATTTAAAATGTTTTAGTTAGAAAACATTTATTTTACCTCTTTTAACTCTTCTTTAAATAAAATAATAATAATTCCCTAATCTAATCCACATGGACTGAAAGGGATCATATTTTATTTTAATGGGTGTTTTTTATCAAATTATACTTATCCAATAGAATTATGACATGTGTTGGGGGTAATTATGATATCATGTTTTACCCTTAATTACCAAATTTACTTTTAACGGTGGTAAATAAAAGCCAAAATTTATTATTCACCAAAAAAATTAATTTCAACTTATTAAACCACATTTTACTTACTAATATTAATCATGTTTCTCAGATTTGTTGAATTCAGCTCATAGAAATGGTAAAATTATGTTTTATACAAGTTTTGAAATGCTCTTAGGAGGTGGGTAAAAGACGATAAAATGTTCGATAAAATTTTATATATCTAAACTTTTTGCAAAATGAAACCAATGAATTAGGTTGAACATATATAGGTATTATGTATATATTTTCACCTAATTTGTATTAAAATTAAATAACAAATTATTTAATTAAAAATTTAGTTTTAACAAATAATGTAGTGTTTTCACTATTCATCAAAAGTTGAATGTTTTCAAAAAAATTCAAAAAATTCACCCTAAGATAAATTCTATATTCCAAATCCAAAAATGAAATCCATTTTGAATGATAAGAGTTATAAAATTTAAAAAAGTGGGGATTACTATTCATAACTCCTAGTTTGATTGGTCATGGTGTGTTAAGACTCCAAGTAGCATACAATGCAAGCTACTGCATTATTCAGAGTGAATCGTATCGTGGAAGCTTGGGGTGTTACCAAAAGTGTGATTACCATATAAATTTTTTAATTTTTAACTTCTATGTAAAATTATAGATTTGACATGTTATAACTCATTTTTAATATATTCTCATCTTATTCTCTACCCTTTAGTGGATCACTCAAGTATCTCTTCATCGTGGTAGCAAATGGATTGTAAAATGATAAAATATTCCTTATGTATATAAATTAAAATATTTTTTTATAATCTCCACCTTATTCCATCACCATAACATACCATTACATTATTAAAAAAAATATTTATGGAGAAAAGGTGGGAAAATAATTTTCCCTTAGTGAAAGAAAAAACATATAGTTTCCTTCCTCAACCACTATCCTATTTTCTTTCCATCAAAAAAATTTAATGAACTATCCAAGATAACGTTTTTAAATTTTTTGTCATTGTCCTTAATAGAATTTTTTATCATTTACATTTAAACAATATACTTGTTTGGGTGAGAATTCTTAACATAAACCATAAATCACATGAATATTATGGTGTTTTATTCCATTTTTTAGTTATTCTACATGTGATAGAAGTGTTATCATATTGTCTTTTGAGTTATTTATTCGGTAATTTTGATCCCCATATAGCATCTCATGAGCTCCCTAGTTGTAATGTCTTTATAAAAACACTCCAATTTCATCTTAATTGTGTGAACCCTCATATTTACCATTTTCATAAGAACATTATTATGATTTCATAATCATCCCAATTATTATGAATTTAAATCAAAAAAATGGTTAGGTATCTTATTTATATTAAATAATTATTCATAACTTCAGTTGTATTTAGGGTTTTTATAAGAAGTGATGTCATTAAATATTTATAAATGTTACATAATGCCGCATATCATCAATGGATTTATTCCATACAATATTATATATTTTTAGTGGATATATTTTTTATCATTTTTTTAAAAAACGCATTATCCTATGGATTTTTCTCATCCTCACAATGTAATTTTTTATGTTTACAAATTTTTACAACAATATTAATGTCATTTCTGATATAGTTACATATTATAACTTAAATTAAAGATTTTGAAAATAATGTTTATACAAGACAAGAATTGGCCTTAATATTTTCCCTTTAGTAATATTGGTTTGTCAATCAGTGACCATTTTCTTATTTTCATTATGCATTGTAGCCTTTTTTGTATTTTGCATGGGGTACCTTCTCTTATAAACAAATATCCAACTTATCTATAAATAGTGAAGATTTATTCAAAATATTTTCCATTTTATACACATAAATTAATATTTTCACAACCTACTATTGTAGATTAAATATATTTATTATCACTAGAATAAGAAGTAAGTACATTCACTTTTTTCATTCAGATTGTATTCTCTATGGTTTTGTGTGAAACATCCTAAACATTCATATATTTTTCATGTATTTACCTATTCATCTTCAATGTATTTTTAAATTTATGGAACCTTGAAAATGACTCATTAAACCTTTATTCTTTTATAGAAATTTGTTCATCAATAACTTTCAAAATCATATATTATTCTAAAGTCAATACTTTGAGATTTTTTACTTTATCACTATTATTACACACCTTCAAATTTTCATAAATTATATATTTTTCTATTAGTTTTATTCTTTTATTGATCATGGTGTTTTTAAAGATATGATTCATGATTATATTTTAACATTTATTTTATTTTTATTTTTTCTTCATCACCATCATTGTTAAAATAGAATTCATTTTTGTTATCATGATCCTTGAAGGTCATGTGTTTTTGTGTTTATCCTATCTCTTCCTATTTACTACACTGAGATGAATCATCCCCATCTTCTTCCCACAAAATTAGTTTTTTTAATCTCTATAAAAACAATTTTTAACATATGAGATTATATTTTTTCATGATTTTTTAGATGTATTTTTATAACTCAACACTCATCATTTCATGATTCATATTCACTTTTCAATTAAAATTTGAAATAACAAATTCAACCACAATTAATATAAATTAAATGTAGAATACCATTTAATTTAACTTCTTTTATTATGGTGTTTCATGAAATAAGTTACATGATTCTTGAATTCTATTTTTTTCATTACTTCTCATATGTTTAATCAAATAATGATTTATTATTTATTTATTTGTTCTTGGGACCGTTTATTTAATTTAATATCATATCATTCATGATATTTTTCATGAGATCATGATATTTTCTAATCTCATAAGACAAAATAATAAAATGAAACTAATCAAGGGAGAAATTATTCATTTCTACATTTTAAAAAATAACATCATTCCTATTGGGGAAGATTCATAATGATTTATGGAAACTGGGTTATTCTTTAATAGTTTCTCCAAATACATTGAAATATATAAAAAGGTCATTCAAAATTATGCAGTAATATTCAATTGTATCTTCACCAATCATCTTAATATATTAAAAAAACACCCTCTATAAATATAAATTTACATATTTCCTTTTAGAGTTCCTTAAAATATATTTTATGTCATATCAAACAACTCATTAGTTTCCTTGAGTCCCATAATATTTTTATACTCTCAATCAATGAAGGATAAAATAATAAAATCTCAATATATTATCTCTATTTCAAAATTTTTTATCAAGCGTCATCGGATTATTACTTATAAGTGGTGGAAAATCCACTTTTATAACATCAATAACATATATGAATTCTATAATATGATATCAGAGAATCATATTCATACAACTATCAATTTTATTAATATAAAATAATGGAAACCTCTAGTGTTATTGTATTATTTTCCCTTATTCATCTGTAGTCAAGGCTTTAAAATTCAATGTGATATTATTTTCCTATGATGAAATTACTTGTGGATAGGTTTTTGTTTTAGAGACCTAACCCCTGTAACCCTAGAGATTGTGTGTAACATACTGGCCCAATAGCCACTGAATCTGTTCTCTGAGTTGATTTTTCACAACACCTCAGGCAGTCCTCCTCTTATGTCAAAGGACAATGACAAGTAGATAGGGTCTAAATATTTAAATTTGAGGAGACTATACACCAATATCATAGTTATTGACCATAATAAAATAACTTCAGGTCCTACATATCGCAGTATTTCAAAATGTAAATAAACTAAAACTAGATGTTGATGTAATAAAATGGAAATGTTGTAATGGACCAAACAACAATGTAATAGATACAACCATGATCTCCCACTGGGCTGATCATATGTAAAAAAATAAAAAAATTAAAATTAGATCAATAAGACCTAATTCTAACTCCAGGCTATAACACATACCTGTTCTATAGTACCTTCTCAAGCCACTCCAACCCTTCTAGTAGACTCTATATGAGCATCCCATTAAATCATGATATACAGGGCCTCCTCCCTATACATCATGCATTTGTTCTCAAAACTAAATGTTAAAAATAATGTTATTGCACACACCATGGTTCACGTACAGTGGATGATAAATAAATCTCAATATGCCAACCCCAATGGAGTACCTATAAATTTCTTCTATAAGTGTATTCTCATGAAATATTCTTAGATTAGCTGATATAAAATAAAAACAAATTATAATTAATCCATTGTCGATATATAGGTCCACAACCTTGATCGACCATACCCACTTTAGTCAATGCCAAAATATCTCTGAGCTTGTCTTAATGGCCATGCATTCCAATAAACCCGCAACTCCAAACCCATGGTAACCACAACCAAACCAAAAAATCTAGGAACCCATATTATGATAGATCCTTCAACTAGGATAATAATATATGTTATCCCGTACCAAGACCACAAAACTAGAAATTTTCGCATACATGGATACATGACACATCTGTTACCACCTCCACACAAGTGTACTACCAAACCAAGACCCTTAGCCTGACTACTATCTCATATATCATACCATTGGATACCCAACATCATTACAGCACATACACCTTGTATATATCAAATCAAACATGCCTGGATAATTAGTCTAGAATTATAACCATAATTCAAAAATGTCACTTTTCAACACAAATGGTTCATCAGTCTAGGTTCCCATTCGGGATTTGGTATGAAATGTCCTGACATGCCAACCACTAGGTCAAAAGTTAGAAAACATGGAGGATCGGTCCCTGAATCCAACTGGGACATACAATTCCATGTACGACCATACCAACCTCGATGTGGAATTAAATTTATATACCATTGGGTATAGCATAATAAATCCTTCCCTCAAAACCATAGTGCACTAGGGAGTAGCGCATTATTAAAACCTCCCAAAACCATTCATCACAGGTTGGGAAACACTATTAATCTGTTCAGAAATCCAATTATGACTCGAAACGCCATGTTTGGCCATCCAAATAATTTCATACATAACATTAGCTGTTCCAAGAGAATTAGTCCAAAACATTAACCACACATAAACTACACCTCTCTATAACCTCAATCCATCCCCAACCACATACATGTCATGTCACAACCACTATACCCACCAATATAAATTTATTTGATAGGAACGTCATTAAAAAATGTAATACATAACCCATCTAGTGGGATCGATATGGCGCATCAGTCCAACAATATCAATAAAAGATGTCTAGAACAACACTGGAGGATCATATTTCAAGGTCTATCAATGTTCACTGTCACTACAAGTAAACTAGGTTCCAAAACATGTAAACCCAACTATATCAAACCACCCATGGGCTATATCCATGTCTCAAACATGAAAACTAATTAACAAGGCATGGATAAACAACCATATCACTCATCAAAATCTCATCCCTAAAATATAATTCATCAATTCATTTCCCAAATAACTCCCATACTCAAACTACAAGGCACACACACCAAATCCCATATTTCTTATCAATCAGCATTTACATGAATTTATGGGTCTACTTACAAGATGAGGAATCGCTTCTCAGATCATTAGAACTAGTACCCAAGAGAAATAATCATCCCTAAATTCTAGTAACCATGAATCTCTCAGGCCAATCCCTGACATAGGATATATCCTCAGGTGGCCTTTAGTGTCCCACAACTAATCCTTGATCAATTACATGCCACCAAGGAATTTAAAGTCATCCCCATTCCATATGGACATTCTCAACTTCAAACTGCGACATAGAATTATCACATAGCCAAGAAACATTCCCTCATAGGTATTCATCAAGAGTACCCCAGACTCAACTCAACACCACAATGAAAATATACCATAACCACAATCCTATGGTGTCAAACTAGCTCCAATGGCACAATTCACCCATACCCTAAAATGTAGGTTCGAAACATCAACTACTCTAAACTCATTCCACAAGTCCTGATAAGAGAGGATGACCAAGTTCATCCTTATATAACAAAACATCCTATAAAACCAGTTATATTACCAATATAGGTGAGATTTATCCCAGCATTGCAATAAATGGGGAAAAAAGATCTAAATGGACTACTCACATGCCCATATATGACTCCCAGTGCTAACAATACATAAAACATCTATGTTGGAAAAGCAAATTGAATTTACATTAGAGTACATGGTGTATACTCTAATCCTTCCCCCTGATAGTTTACTATTACATGGATAGAACAACATGGGGTATGACTATATAATATTAAATGGCATGTAATTTATTGTATATAGACTTTACTTTCCAAAATATCTTTCAGGGTTCTTTTTCACACGGCTGAACACATAGACATGTACCACCATAGGGTATATACGTAGAGTTCATGGGTGTGTACGCATGAAAATCCCATCTTCCCCAAATATGAATAACACAAAAAAATGTGTCCATAGGACCACATGTCATGTTGTTGGGATTTATGAATGGGAAATCCCTACAAATCCCGTGAAACCCCCTTTTCCACCAAACAATCCCAAGATCGATACCGAACCACCTTGTGTCATAAATGTAAATGCGTTGGGATTAAATATGCTCCATCAAGCAGTGGCACCTGCAGCCAGTCCCAATCTACGATAAGGACAAAGTCTGGTGGCATCACCTCTTATCCCCCTCATAGCTCGAGTGTAGTGCGAAACAGAGAACCCTCTCCCACTATATTTTCATACATGCGAGACAAAATGGGGGGACTCTTTTAATTTAATTTAATTAATTAATTAATTAATCCCCCATTTAAAATTCACCCTGAGTCATAAAACCATTAGAGAGTTTTTAACTCACCTAAAAAATAACCCCCATTCCGAACACAACTAGGGAGTCAGAATCTATATCTAACACTACGTTTAGATGATATAGCCACCTGAAACCACCTGACTAATTTAATATTTAATTAATTAAATGTTATCTATTCAGCTAAAAATCCAACTACTCAAAAGCCTATCGAACATCTGTCACATGGTTAATAAACTATTCTAGGACCAACAGAGTGGTTTGAAAAATTTTATGGGACCATATTTTATGGTAAAATTACTATTTATCCCCTTATGATCACGAGATAATGAAAATTAACATTTATTATCAAATTTTAAAATTTAGATTACTCATATCTCTACAATCTCCCAACCATAAACCTTCTCATCCCAGGAAAGCCTCTTTGGTCTCCAAAACACACATACAAACCATCATTGGCCATTAATATACGATAATCATATTGCATTCCACCCAAATACATTAACCATGATTCCATTCAGATCTTCAAGAGAGCACTTACCACCCATAAAATGTAAACACAACACTTTACAACATTAACATACCAATAGGACAGTGCTTAACATCACCATTCCATCATGATATTTCACATAACCATTCAAATATGTTCCTCAAACTGATGGTTCTCTCCACCATTGAACTAAACCCACATTTACTGATTCTGAACCACGAAACATCCCATCATGGAAGGCTCCTTTAAAAAAATCCTCAACAGTCCAGCTACCCATTCAACATGGACCTCACTACATCCTCAACCCCACCCACACTAGAGTCACACGACCGTGCATGATCAAGTACTTCCCACCATAGGAGTATCCTTATCATTTCTTTATAAACAACTTAATTATTTCTTAGAATATACCCCAATCATGACCGACCTTAGATATATAAATGGCCACGTATCTCCCACCAATGGAACAAAACTAAAAAACAATTATTTCCTATCCCCGATATCTGAGAACAACACCCATGGTAGTCATCAATATCTAAACCCTCAAAGGGACCTAACAAATAAAAAGTTGATGGTGTACCCCCACACCATATGGTTTCAAACACACCGCTCCATGAGGAAAAACTCATCATAGGCCCCATATCAACTGAAAGAAACATTTATATTGCATAGCATGAAACTGGTTCATCTCTTAGCATACTCAAGACAATGGCAAGATATAGGGCATGATCACCTCTAAACGGTGAGCATACATAGAGGTCATTAGAGAATACCATCACAACCTCATTCATTAAAAACATAAATGTTATATCATATGGCATCATGTCACCGTGCTTACAACCCTCTTATCAACCCCATTACAATTTTCCACCTGCTCATGGATAGCATCCCAACTAAAAAAACTGATATGTACACCCCCATAACGACTGATCAACAAAACATTATTATAGTTTACCACAAGCACTCGCATCCACAATGATTCAATATAATATATCCATTACATTCCCTAGTGAAACCCACCCACCAAACCTATTATGTCTCTAGTGAGTCATTTCTCACAAATATTCGGCAGAAGAACCATAACCAATAAAACATGATCACTTTTTGTGCTCTTGATCCAAACTAATGACACTTGTATCAACTCACCTCCATTAACATTTCCTAAATAAGTTATTTAATGAACCTTCCCTCTCAAAGAAAATCACAAAAAACATCTTCTAGAACAGTCGTTCACCATCACAAACTCAAAATAATCTATCAATACTAAACTGCAAATCTGTCTTCACCCTTCATGAAAAATTCTCAAAATTCTAAAAATCCAACCCATGACTCACATAACTGAAGGCTATCATATATCTTTAGACTGATCTCATATGTCACCCTTAAATGTCAAATAGATCTTACTCCTTCGACTTTATCCACATAAAAAAGGTAACTAGGCTCTCCCCCTAGCCTTTCTGATCAAGTCTCATATCAAGACACAATGTCTAACCACCCAAGTCTAAGCCAACTCCCATGTAGTCACAACACACCAGGAAACTGAAAGAACTTGTATCCTTATCCTATGAAATAAACTAGAAAAAACACCCATCTCTAGGGTCCCAAACCATAAAGGATTCATATACAATCCAACAGCACACAACTACAGTGTTCTTCGTCTCCAAGAATCTTCACATCATACCGCTCATTGGAGGACTCAGATATTCCACTGACCTCAACCAAAACCATCTACTATGATTTAAAACCTTAAATTAATACCTTAATAACCACTTAGGGTCACTACACCAACCACATAGAAAATACCACAAGTTTTTCTAACCTTTATCCTCTCACAATATATTTACATAACCTTCCATCATAAGGAATTATGTGAAATCACACCCTTACAATCCTATAATATAGAAAACCTACATTCCTTTAATGATGAACGAGAAACCTCTTACCATAATAGTCCAAGAGTCAAAACCAACTCACAAGACACTTACGAATATGCCAAGAGCCTAAAATCCATCATAAACAATCAAATCCAAAAAATATTTTTGTCTCTTAAGGTGAAAGTCATATACAACCATATCATCCCAATTCTAGAACACCAATACAAGTCCCTAGTAACATGTACTTTCTATCGGAATAATTGTTCTCTATAAACCATCTCAGTATCCATCACACGTCCCAACACATTCCTATATCTCATGTCTACCAAAAACCAAATAGTGAAATAATATGAATATAACTCCTTTGATAAAACTTTGTAATTTCCCAACAACGTAGCCACTAAACTGGTTTCTTTGAGCCGGTTAACCAAAAGGCCTCAAGAACACCTCTTCGTATTCTACAGGCCACTGAATAGAAGAAGGCGTCTATTGGTTGAACTGGGAGGAGACAATGCCCCTCATATTAGAGCACACAACTAGAAGTATATAACCAAATATGATATGCATCAGAGTCATGCTAGAAATTAATAATCTAAATCTAGAAGGTGGTGTAAAAAAATTAAAATGCAGTAAAGGCACGAACAACCAGGTAATACATATAACCTTGATTAGCCATTGGTCTGATCATATATATTAAAAAAGTAACCAAAATATAAATACAATAGGCCCTAATTCTATCTCTGCGTGGAAACACATAACCGGTCAGTAATACACTATCATGCTGCTATATCTGGAATAGCAGAATCCACATGAGCATCACACTAAATCATGCAATCAAGGGCCTCATCCAAATCCATTGTGAATCTATGCTCAACTTGAAGGAAAATAAGAGGTCAATATGCAACTCGAGGTGAATGTACAGGGGGAGAGAAAAAAATCTCAGTAGGCAACTGCTAACAGTGAAAGTATAAACTACTTCCATAAGTGAATTCTCATCCTAGAAAAAATACAATATGGACAAAATATAAAACCATCGCTCTTTAGGTCCAAGACCTCGATCAACCATTCCAACTTCAATCAATGCTAGAATATCTCAGAGCTCATCTCAAGGTTCTAACATCCCAAACAACTTGCGACTAAAAACCCATGGCAGTTACAACTGACCCGAAAAAACATAAAATGCATCTTGCAATAGTCTTTTCAACCGGGATCCTAATCTATTTCATCCCATACCAAGTACTCATAATGAGATGTTATCCCCAACATGGATATTTGAAAAATATTTTCCCACTTCCAAACAAGTAAATTACAATACCTATACCTTTAGTATGAAAACTATCTCATGTATCATAACTCTAGTGCACCCTACATCATTCCAGAAAATAAACCATGCCTATTTAAAGTCATCCATACATGGAGCATTAGTGTGACACCCCGAGATTTTATGAAAAAATATTCTTTTTAATTTCATTAATGTCTTGGGTTGTACACTACACTAAAAGGATCTTTCACAACATGCATCCTTGACTTGCCTTGCATTACACACAATCGCGTCCTCCCTCGATAGCTTGTGTCGTACGCAATACCGAGTTTCACTAAACAATGATATAGTATTAAAATATTACTAAAACTAGCCATTATGAATAGTAATAACCACTTGTTGAAATTCTGTAAATTTTATTTTTAAAAATGGACTTCATTTTTGGATTCGGAATATCAAAATTAGGTTAGGGTGAAATTTTGGTACGTTTCAGATAACTTTCATATTCTTATGAATACTGAAAATTACTAAATTTTAATTAAAAACAACTTCTTTAATCAAAATAATTAATAGTGATAAATTATTAATTTGAGTGGTTTTAAAGTATATTTAGAATATATTTTTACAATTTAATACAATTTTTGTCATTTGATGTAATTTCACATTTAAACCAGATATAAACAAGTGTCAATCTTTTGATAGTTATTATCTCTTAAAAACAAGCTATTTGTTTTGAGGAAGAGAATTAATTTTTAAATTAGTTAATGTAACTGATATGTTTTGAATTTTATAAAATACACATCATTTTTGAATTCATAATATCAAATATATCTTAGGCCTCATTTTTTGTATTTTTCTGGAAACATTCATTTTTTCATGAATAGTGAAACCACTAAGTTGTAGTTAAAAACTGAATTATTCATAAAACTTAATTTTCCCTCTTCTGTGAGTGGAATTTCGAAAATCCGAGAGACACGGTTAATATCAAGGACTAAAATGTGGTTCAATGAGATTTAAATAATTTTTGGTGAATAGTAACTTTTTACTTTTTTTAACACAGTTAAAAGTAAATAGGGTAATTAAGGGTAAAAATGATATTATTATTACCCTAACACATGTCCCAATTCTATTGGATAAGTTTAATTAGACCAAAAACAACCTTACTAATAAAATATGACCATATAAGCCCACTTGGATTAGATTAGGACATTTATTATGAATTTATTTAAAGAAGGGTTAAAATAGTTAAAATCAAAGTTTAATAAGTAAATCATTTTTAATATGGGGTTATACATAAGATAAATTCGACTATAAATATTCATTAAAAATATAAAAACATTTCCTACATAATGTTATTTTATTTATAGTTTTTAAACATTAAATAATTTAATTTATTTATGACACAACAATGATGCAGTAATTATCTTATTAATGAAATATTGACATAATTGATGATATAAATACCCAAATAAATGTAATTATAGACTTTTTATGAATTACACTAATTTTATAGGTTAATATGACATTTTAGTATTTATTTAATTAACATGGTTTGAACTAATCATTCTGTTATGATTTTCACAAAAATCAATTACTAAATAGTGTCAAAATTGACATAAAATAGGCTTTAAAACAAATATTATATTATTAATTGTTATTTTATTCCTAAAAATCTATGATTCGTCCACATGACGTAGATAAGGTTATATATTTGAATAATAAACAACTTGGGGTTAGTTTGGATTCATTGAGTAATTTTATTAACCATATAGTGTAAGAACACAAGAAGACACGGTAAAAGTAAAATTATTTAACTTAATGTTAAATCTAAATGATAAGGTTAAAATAGGAACCTAAACTTGTATGAATTCTATTGGATGAGAGGATTTCTACCCATCCCCACCTAAGATTCTAAATAAATCAATTTTGAGCTATTTAAAACCGAATTTGGCTTTATAATAAAATAATATTTTTAGTTATTCCAAAGGTGCCCCTCTCCTCCCTTATAAAAGGGCACCTCCTCCCCCTCTTACTCACACAACTTTTAGCCTTCAAGATCGGCCAACCCCTGCCAAATTCTCTTCTCCACTTCCCTAGAAACATACTAGAGGTCCTGGTCTTCTTCAAAGACCAATTTTAGATCCCTAAGAAGAGGACTCATAGAGGGGCCTCAAAGAAGAGGTAATGTCCGTTATCGATTCTTTTAACTTTATTTAATCTTCCACTTCTTCTTCTTAGGTTGTTTCATTATGAAGTAATAACATAAGTCTCACTCATATACTGATATGTTATTATAAGTATGAAACAACCCTATTTCACCATCTATCCATCCTATGGAAAACGAAATCATCGCGCGTGCGTACGTACGGAATACCGTCTCCACGTCGTGGTGCAATCTATTTTCCACCACCACCTTACTTGGATGGGTATAATGGTGTAAATAATTACTATATATGATTATTATAAAGTGATATTGATTCTGAAATAGTATATATATATTCCAATAAAATTCCAAAATCATGGGAACGATATCATCGCTCGTGCGTACGGATGGAATACCGTCTCCACGATGTGATGCGACTCGTTCTACATGATCTTCATTGCATAATGATTATATAAATGAATTGAATGAATTAATATGATATATATTACCCTAATACCAATCTGTAAATGAGTAATCTATAACCTAAAAAGAAAAATAAGAATTTATTCGACAAAACACGCATAAGAACAAAAAGTAATAAACACACGAATAACAAGTAATAATGAAATATTACCAATAAGAAGCTAAGAATATGACCATATATGATATCATAACAATAAGTATGATTATTTAATAAGTCAATAACATTATTTAAATCATTATACAGGAGGTTCGGACACTTACGAAGCAAATCGAACCTAAGGTAAGGGAAATATCACAATCTCATTTTTATCCGAGATTGTTTATACTTTGGAATTTACTGGGGTGTATTTTAAAATCCACATCAATGTTTCCTCAAAATGTAATATTTATATCCTTCTACAATATTTTATATCCAATTTTACCCTTTGGTTAGATTTTAGTAAAATTTATGAAAGGAATCTTTTGTCGTTTTTCGTACGAGGTACTTTTTGACTTTTCTGACAAAAGTACGAGAAGAATGTTTTCTTTTAACTTATATGGCATGAATGGATTTTTAAAAAATTATTTCCATGAAGCTTACCACACAAGTTTTCAAGATTATTTTTATTCAACTTCTTTTAGTTTAGAATTGCATGACATGTTAAGAAAGGAAAAATATTTTTGAAGTAGAAAATATATTTTCCTCAAAAATGGAGATCAAGTGTTTTATCAAAATTATTTTCCATATAAGATAATATAGGGTTATGTTTCTATATATATTATTAAATTGATTTTATTATGTTTTGGTGGAATTATTTTTATGAATTCCATTATCTTATATGAATTATTTTATGATGTCATGATGTTTAAGAATCCCATTTTTATTACATGTGTTATGCAATGATGTATGATTTATGATTTTGTGGCACACATAAGAATGGTATCATTATGAGATGGGTGGGACATATATCTACCTCCAATTCATTGGGTAAAGATTTTATATCTCATGAGATAGACATGGCTGGAATGGTAGGTTATACCAGTTCAGTGAAACAGGACTGAAACGAGGAGTAAACTCGGTTCAGAAAGGGACTTTTTCCACTAAGATAGTCTTGTCAATGAGTCTTGACTAATAAGAAATGATTCTCTATGATTGTGTGTTTATGCCACAAAGTTTCATGTTTTAAGTTATGATTATTTGGATTACATTTCACTACTATGATTTATCCCATGTTATGAAATTATGATCTCTTTTGCAGGTTATGATTTACAAATATATGTTCTTATGAATATGATTTGATTGATATTTATTTTGTTTACCCTTACTGAGTATTTGAGCTCACCCTTTTATGTTTTCTTTTCCCCAGGATAAAGAAATGATTTAGGTTTTAAAAAAAGAAGATCTTTATGGGAGATGTTGAAGATCTTTCACCACGATTAGATGATTATATTCCGAGTTTCCAAAGACACTAAACTATTTCGGTCCTTGTGTGTTTTTTTTGTTATGTACTAAGTATTACGAAAAAGTAATGTAATGTCTATGTACGTTAAGCTTCGGGTCTTTATAGTTGGTATCAGAGGAATGGTTTAGTCAACCTTTGGAAACTTGGATGCGAGAACTTTAGTGAGATCCCTAGAGATATTTCTAAGGTATGTCTAGTGATGTCCCTAAGGATAAGTATACGTATAGGTTATAGTCCTAGAATTATGCTAACGATCATAGAATTAAACCTACAATGTTAGATATTGAAGGTAATCCCCCTTTATTATGTTGTTTTCCCTAGCATGATTTTTTCCTCTCACACAATTCTTTTTGGGTTTTAGACGATGGCTGGAATCCGAAGGAACCGTGTTGGTCAATGTAATGGACAATGCGATGATTGTTCTCCTGAACAAACAAATGTTATGGGGGATGGAGTGAAAAATCTTATTGCTATACTTACACAAGCTATGAGTCGTTCTGGACTTCCAAATGAGCAGAGAAAGGAACAATATTCTATTGAGTCCTTCATGAGGCAACGTCCACATTCTTTCAGTGGGTCTTATGATCCACTTGTTGCTGAACAATGGATCAGTACTACTGAAAAGATATTTTCAGGTCATCAATGTTCTGAACATGATAAAGTCATCTTAGCAGTGTATCATTTGGAAGATGATGCTGATCAATGGTGGAATCATATCCAGAATACGAGGCTAAGAGATGAAATTGAGTCCATGGAATGGGACGAGTTCAAGAACTTATTTTTCAATAAGTACTTCCCTCGTATTCATCGAACAAAGATGGAGAAGGAGTTTCTTGAACTAAAGCAAAAGGATGATGAATCTGTTGGTGTATATGAAGCGAATTTTACAAGGCTTGCAAGGTATGCATCTGGCTTTATCATCCAACCTAAAAGTAAAGTTGATCGATTCTTCAGTGGCTTAAAACCAAATCTTCGAAGGGCATTAGCTATAAGAGACTTAATTAGCTATGAAGAAATTGTTCATTGTGCTATCAATGTAGAAATGGAAGTTGGTGTTATTTATCCATCTAATAGTTTTGTCATGAAACGAAAGATGGAGTTCAAGGAGAAATCTCAGAATAATGGTGAAAAAGAAGATGAATGTTTTCTTATGCTCAAAGTGTGGAAAGAAGCATTGTGGAGATTGTCTTAAAGGGACTAGAAAATGTTTTAAGTGTGGAAAAGAAGGTCATCGAGCAGCTGAGTGTAGAAGTAATGGAAAAAGGGTTTCTAATGACGCAAATAAAGAAAAGACTACAGAGAACACACCACCAACACTTCCATGCTTCAAGTGCAAGGAAATGGGGAATTATGCTAATAAATGCCCTAATCCAAGGGTTAGTGATGATCGACATGAGCAACCACTTAAGGCAAAGGAAAAAGGGAAGTCACATGCGATCACTATTGGCGATGTTGAATATGAAAACGATGTGGTGGAATGATTAAGTGTTTATGTAATGGGATTCCAAAATAATGTTGTATATAGTATTGTGGGATATTGGAATATTTATGTATTGATCTATTGTGGTTTTCAATAATTTTATGGTACCGGTAACAATGGAATGTGATTGAGATATTTTTGGAAAAAAGATGATATGCGTATAATGAAGGGATAAGGAGAAAATGAAATGTTTGATAGTATTCATGAGCTCATATAAGGAAATAATTAAATCATGGTTTGAGGTTTTGGTATGTGAAAAGAGTTAACTTTTGGCAGCACTCATGTTTTCACTAAGATTCAATGGGTATTCATTTTTCAAGAGAAAACATGATTAAGGCCTTTTAATGTTTGGAATGTGACCAACAAGACATATCTCATGATATACGGGGATCAACGATGGTATTAACATGCTTGGTAATCGTTTTCAATAAAATATGAGATTGGGCAGCAGTATTTTGGATAAGCCTAAAGATTGGAAGTGATTATGTTGGACATAAGTTAGTATTGTTTAAGGATAAAACTTTTTTTCGTTATTATTGATTGGATGTTATAGTAATGTAGTTTTAGAAAAAGGACAACCCGCAGGACGGGCAACAGCCCATCGCGTCGGACAAGGCTGTGGGAATCGAACCCACAACCGATGTGCGACTGACCTTTATCACCTACCACTGGCCTAAAGGAAGTCCCTGGTTAGGAGAAACTAGTTTTATTTTATTACACAGTATGATATATGAAGTATAAGTTCATTTTTGGAATCGTATACGATTAACCTCAACATAGATGGTCTTATGTATTTTTGATAACTTTTGTAACCTTTTATTTGAGACAGATGGAATGACGCATCATTCTATCACATGATCTGCTAACACTTTAAAAATGACAAATCCAACTTAATTTCTTTAAGAGATGAATTGGTGATTGTCAAAAGAATGACCAATGGTGACACTGTACCAAAATCACGAAAGTATTTCTTCTAATTCCAATTTAATCAACATTAGGGAAATGATCTTGAAAACCAAAAATGATGTCCTAGTACTCTTATATCTGAGATATCAGATGGTACCTTAGATCGTAAAAAATTTATGTATTTGTGATTGCTGGCTTTTCCATAGCCATGTTCTCTACCACTCTCAATCAGAACAAGGGGGTTAGATTTCTCTTCAATATCCATATTTTCACCTATGTGGAAACCCAGTGATTAGTTTATTTGGGT
Source organism: Viscum album (assembly GCA_963277665.1). Taxonomy (NCBI): domain Eukaryota; kingdom Viridiplantae; phylum Streptophyta; class Magnoliopsida; order Santalales; family Viscaceae; genus Viscum; species Viscum album. Next base: position 218,504,935 of record OY728155.1, read on the forward strand.
AACCGTTACGTTTCATACTTTTCTTTTTAAAGATTGGTTTTGGTATTACTATTTATGATGTGGGTTTCTATTAAAGAACCTTTCGAGTAGTAAACCACTTATAACCCCAAAGAATTTCGAGGGCGAAATTCATTTTAAGGGGGGTAGAATGTGACACCACGAGATTTTATGAAAAATATTCTTTTTAATTTCATTAATGTCTTGTTTTGTATGCTACACCAAAAGGAACTTGAACAACACACAGCCTTGACTTTCCTTGCATTACACGCAATCACGACCTTCCTTGATATCTTGCGTCGTACGCAATACCGAGTTTCACTAAACAATGATATGCTATTAAAATATTATTAAAACTAGCCGTTATGAATAGTAATAACCACTTTTTGAAATTTTTTAAATTTTATTTTTTAAAATGGACTTCATTTTTGGATTCGGAATATCGAAAATAGCTTAGGGTGAAATTTTGGTACATTTCGAATAACTTTCATATTCTGATGAGTAGTGAAAATTACTAAATTTTAATTAAAAACAACTTTGTTAATAAAAATAATCAATAGTGATAAATTATTAATTTGAGTGGTTTTAAAATATATTTAGAATATATTTTTACAATTTAATACAATTTTGGTCATTGGATGTAATTTCACACTTAAACCATATATAAACAAGTGTCAATCTTTTGATAGTTATTATCTCTTAAAAACACGCTATTTGTTTTGACGACAGGAATTAATTTTTAATATAGTAAATGTAACTCATATGTTTTGAATTTGATAAAATAGACATAATTTTTGAGATCATATTATCAAATATAGCTTCGGCCTAATTTTTATTATTTTTATGGAAACATTCATTTTTTCATGAATAGTGAAACCACTAAGTGGTAGTTAAAAAACTGAATTTTTCATAAAATTTAATTTTCCTGCTTCTGTGAGTGGAATTTCGAAAATCCGAGAGACATGGTTAATATCAAGGACTAAAATGTGGTTCAATGAGATGAAAATAATTTTTGATGAATAGTACCTTTTTACTTTTTTTACCAAGGTTAAAAGTAAATAGGGTAATTAAGGGTAAAAATGATATTATTATTACCCTAACACATGTCCTAATTCTATTGTATAAGTGTAATTCGACCAAAAACAACCTTAGGAATAACATATGACCATTTAAGACCACTTGGATTAGATTAGGACATTTATTATTAATTTATTTAAAGAAGGGTTAAAATAGATAAAATCAATGTTTAATAAGTAAATCATTTTTAATATGAGGTTATACATAAGATAAATTCGACTATAAATATTCATTAAAAATCTAATAACATTTCCAACATAATGGTATTTTATTTATAATTTTTAGACATTAAATAATTTAACTGATTTATGACACAACAATGATGCAATAATTATCTTATTAATGAAATATTGACATAATTGATGTTATAAATACTCAAATAAATGTAATTCGAGGGTTTTTATGAATTACACTAATTTTATAGGTTAATATGAAATTTTGGTATTGATTTAATGAAGTTGGTTCTAATTAATAATACTGTTATGATTTTCACAAAAATCAATTACTAAATAGTGTCAAAATTACATAAAATAGTATTTAAAACAAATATTATATTATTAATTGTTATTTTATTCCTAAAAATCTAAGGATCGGCCACATGACTTAGATACGGTTATATATATTAATAATAAACAACTTGGGGTTATTTTGGCTCGATATAGTATGTTTATTAACCTTATAGTGTAAGAACACAAGAAGACGCGGTAAAAGTAAAATTATTTAACTTAATGTTAAATCAAAATTATAAGGTTAAAATAGGAACCTAAACTTGTATAAATTATATTGGATGAGATGATTTCGACCCATACCCACCTTAGCTTATAAATAAATCAATTTGGAGATATTTAAAACCGAATTTGGCTTTTAATAAAATAATAGTTTTTGTTATTCCAAAGGTGCCCCTCTCCTCCCTTATAAAAGGGCACCTTGTCCTCCTCTTCCTCACACCACATTGAACCTTAAAGCTCGGCCAACCCCTGACAAATTCTCTTATCCACTTCCCTAGAAGCATCATAGAGGTCATGTTCTTCTTCAAAGACCAATTTTAGTGCCCTAAGAAGAGGACTCAAAAAGGCGCTTCAAAGAAGAGGTAATGTCTGTTACCGATTCTTTTAACATTATTTCTTCTTCCAATTATTCTTCTTAGGTTGTTTAATTATGAAGTAATAACATCAGTATCACTCATATACTTATATTTTATTATATGTATGAAAGAACCCTATTTCACCATCTATCCATCCTACGGAAAAAGAAATCACCGCGCGTGCGTACGTACGGAATACCGTCCCCACGCCTTGGTGTAATCTATTTTCCACCACCACCTTACTTGGATGGGTATAATGGTGTACATAATGACTATATATGATTATTATAAAGTTATATTGATTCTGAAATAGTATATATATACTCCAATACAATTCCACAATCATGGGAACGATATCATCGCTCGTGCGTACGTACGGAATACCGTCTCCACGATGTGATGCGACCCGTTCTACATGATATTCATTAGATAATGGTTATATAAATTAATTGAATGAATTAATATGATATATATTACCCTAATACCATTCTGGAAATGAGGTATCTATAACCAAAAAAGAAAAATAAGAATTTATTCAAAAAAACACGCATAAGAACAAAAAGTAATAAACACCCGAATAACAAGTAATAATGAAATATTACCAATAAAAATCTAAGAATATGACCATATATGATATCATAACAATAAGTATGATTTTGGAATATGTCAATAACATTATTTAAATCCTTATACAAGAGGTTTAGACTCTTACGAATCAAATCAGACCTAAGGTAAGGGAAATATCACAATCTCATTTTTATCCAAGATTGTTTATACTTTCGAATTTACTAGGGTTTATTTTATCATCCACATCAAAGATTCATAAAAATGTAATATTTATATCCTTATACAATAGTTTGTATCCAATTTTACCCTTTTGTGAGTTTTTAGTAAAATATATGAAAGAAATCTTTTGTCGTTTTTCGTACGAGGTACTTTTTGACTTTTCCGACAAAAGTATGACAAGAATGTTTTCTTTTAACTTATATGGAATGATTTGATTTTTAAAACATTATTTCCATTAATCTTACCTCACAAGTTTTCAAGATTATTTTTAATCAACTTCTTTTAGTTTAGAACTGTATGACATGTTAAGAAAGGAAAAGTGTTTTTAAAGTAGAAATGATATTTTTCTCATGAATGGACTTCAAGTGTTTTATCAAAATTATTTTCCATCTATAATAATATAGGGTTCTGTTTCTATCCCTATTATTACAATGATTTGATTATGTTGTGTTGGAATTATATTTATTAATTCATTTATCTTATATGAATTCTTTTATGATGTCATGATGTATAAGAATCCCATTTTTATTACATGGGTTATGCAATGATGTATGATTTATGATTTTGTGGCACACATAAGAATGGTAGAATTATGGGATGGGCGGGACCTATATCTCCCTCCAATGCATTGGGTAATGATTTTATATCTCATGAGATAGACATTGCTGGAACGATAGGTTATACTGGTTCAATGAAACCAGACTGAAACGAGGAGTGAACTCAGTTCAGAAAGGGACTTTGTCCACTAAGATAGTCTTTTCAATGAGTCTTGAATAATTAGAAATGATTCTCTATGATTGTGTGTGTATTCCACAAAGTTTCATGTTTGAAGTTATGATTATTGGGATTACATTTCACTACTATGATTTATCCCATGTTATGAAATTATGATCTCTTTTGCAGGTTAAGATTTCCAAAAGATATGTTCTTATGAATATGATGTGATTGATATTTCTTTTCTTTACCCTTACTGAGCATTTGAGCTCACCCATTTATGTTTTCTTTCCCCCAGGATATAAAGAAAGGATTTAGGTTTAAAAAAAGATGATCATTAAGGGAGATGATGAAGATCTTTCACCATGATTAGAAGATTATATTTCGAGTTTCCAAAGAAACTAAACTATTACGGTCCTTGTGTGTGTTTTTTATATACAATGTATTACAAAAATGAAATGTAATGTCTATGTATGTTAATCATCGGGTCTTTACAGTTAGTCTGGAAACTCAACCATAAATCACAAAGGATATTGGTTGAAAAATAAGGAGACTCAGTCCAAGTGTCAATCCTGGATCTGGTATTCCATTTTTTTCATCCCAACAACTAGGTCACAAGTTAAAAAGCATGGAGCATCGGTCCATGAAACCAACTTGGATTCCAAAAGCCATGTTTGACAAAACCAAACTCGACGGGGAATGCCATGTCCATACCATTGTGTTCAAGAACACCATTCATACCCCTAAAACCACAGTGCACCAACGAGTGGAGCATCAATCCAACCTTCCAAAACCATTCATCATAGGTCATAAAACATGGACCATATTTCCAAAAATCCAACCGATACTCAAAATGATATGACTAACCCACCCCAATCATTTAATACATAACATTAATAGTTTCTAGTGTATTATCCCAGAACCTAAAACCAACTATAAACTACTAATTTCCATAGACTTAGTCCATCACCAACCACATATGTTTGAGGTCTCATCCACTATACTATACAATATTAATCGATGTTCATAAATCCTCAGTACAGTACAGAAACCATAAACTATCTATTGGGATCGATATAGAGCCTCCTTCCAACAATCATAGTCATGGATATCTAGAACAATACCCTATGATCATCTTTCAAGACTATCAATTGTCACTACCACTACTAGTAAAACAATTTCCAAAACATGTCAACCCAAATCTATCAAACCATCATGAGGGATTAATACATTTCTCAACCTCAACAAATAAGTTACAAGGTGTGGATAAATATCCATCCAGCTCATCAACATCTCAACCTCATCAGATCATACCTCAATCAAGGTCCCAAGGAAATACCACTACCAAACTACAAGGCACACACACTAATTGAAGATTATCATATCAGTCGTCCCATACATAACCCTCTTGGTGCACACACAAAATGATGTATCCCTTCTTCGGTCCTCAGAACGGGTAATAAATAAAAGTCTGCATCCCAAAATCATGATAACTTAATAATCTCGGGCCATGACCTAATACATCAAACATATTCAAGTAGCATTGAATGGTATAAAACTAAACATTGATCAAATACATTCCACTGTGGAATCTAATGTAAATCCCATTCCACACAGGCATTCTGAACTATAAACTGTGACATTAAATCATCACATATCCAGAAAATTGAACTCAGAGGGAATCATCAAGAGTACCTCAAACACAACTCAACAACATAATAACATTATTCAATAACCACAATCCTATAGTGTAAACGTAGCTCCAAAGTTACCACTCACCAAGATCCTCAGAAGTATATTCTATACCTTAACTACTCTAACGTCTTGCCAGTAGTCCCGATATAAAAATATGATAAATACAATCCTTATATAAAACGTTTTCACATTACACCCTTAAATTATCCACCATTCATCATAATTATCCCGCCATTTTAATCTACGTGAAAAACAATCAGAATGGACTACTCACATGCCCAATTCTGACTTTAAGGGCACAAAATATCCAAAACTTATAAGCTGGAAAAGTTAATGGAATGTATATTTGAGTAGAAAACATGTACTCTAATACCTTCCCTTGTTTGTGTACAGTTACATGGATAGAACAACATGGGTTCTAGCTATATAATATTACACGACATGTACTTTAATCTACAGAACAAGTTGTTTCCAAAAACCAACTTTCCGTGTTCTTCTTTATGTGGCCAAACACAATAACATGTACCACCATACTTCTTGTTCTCAGAGTATACGAAATGTACTCATGAAAATCCCTTATTCTATTAATAGGGTGAAAGAACGTCCTGTTTTTATATTAAAACACATCATGTTGTCATGATTTCTGAATAAGAAATCCCTACCAATCCCCCAAAACACATATTTTTCATAAAAAAATAGTGATCGACCCCCATGGGGTCCTTATCCGATATAATAACATACTAATATTTAGAATCAACTAATCAATGGGAATTTGGGCCATGAACACAAAACTATCCTACCTTGTGGAATAAATATTATTGCTTTAGGTTCAAATATTCTCATGAATTATCCTCAACATCGATCATGTACCAATCAACGCTTAGGATTATGTTCGGTGGCTTCCCCCCCCCCCCCCCCCCGTGGTTGTGGTTTAATGCACAAGGTAGAAACCTATACCCCTATTTTATTCAGGGTGGGATCCATAATGGGGGAGGGGACTTTTTATTTAATTTAATATAATTAATTAATACCCTATTTAACACTCTTCCTGATTCCCAGAACCCGGAGAGAGTTTATACATCACATAGGAAATACCCAACATTTCAGATGCAACTGTAGAGTCAGAATATCAATATGATGCTCTGTTTAAATGATAGGGCCACCCAAAACCTCCTAGATAATTTAATATTAACTATTTTTCCAAAACTCCAACTGCTTTTAATTCCACCAAACATATATCCTAGGGTAAACACCCTATTTATAGACCAATGGTGTAGATGGAAAACATTATCTGAGACCATATACTATGATACAATTACCATTTTACCCCTTCTGAGATCCCGTTAACAAAAATTCTAATTTTTCTTGAATTTCAAAATATAGAAATCTCAGGTCACTACACGGTGTCTACTACCATTACATTTTCATTATTACAAAGAATCAAATCTCAAAGTAAATATCATTTATGTCATCATAGAAAGTAAAATACATAAATAATTCTTGTATTAAAAATGAATACACTAATTAAAATAATATTTTGAGGACTTCTCTTTTCCATAATGTATATCCTTGAATAACATTAATATTACATTTCTGGGACTCTTTGGGAAAGGAAACAAAATAAGGATGATCTCAAATGATTAGTAAGGGTAAATTTTATTAGAAGAAATAATTATTCAATGAAATTAATAATTATGGAATGGTAAATAACTAAACAGACGTCCCATGTGATCAATAACATAGAAGGAAGTGCATATACAATATGGTATGGTAAATAACTAAAAACAAATACCCTTGAATCAATAAAAAATAATGAAATTGAACCCTATATTTTTTTATTTAAAAATAATGGATAAATAATATATAAATATAAATGAGGAAATTCATAATTATTGGATTCCTTGTTTCCTATGTACATGGAACAATTACCACCAAGACATAATCCCAAGATATGTTAAACTATTCGGTGGGAAGAAACTCAAATATTCTTGTTTGAAAGAAACTCAAATATTTTCACACTAACTAATATAATATCAATAGACTATAGATTCATTGAGGGTATTACATTAACAAATCCCCAAAACATTAGTAATTCTTTAAATTCTCCCTAACCCATGTCTTCAATTTCCTAATAATTCCTCATAAAAAATTTTCTTAATCAAATAACCATATTAAATAACGGATATAGATTTAAATATATTTCCCCAAATTATCAAATAGAGTTAAAAGTAAATATTATATTAGAAAATGGTATATAGTTTTGGAACTAATCATATCCATAAAAAATTATAAAGACATTCAGGGGAAATTCAATTTCAAATGATCATAAGAAAATGAATATTTCATGGGTAATCAATTCAATCAAGGAACTGAATTTCAATACAATCCTTTGAAAAATAAATAATTAACCATAAAATATAATATTAAGAATTTTATCAATACAACATATCGCAATTGGGTTAAAAACTAAAGTGTTTTTAATGTTGATGAATATAAATACCAATAAAATATATTTAAAAAAACCATGGTGAAAATATCATTGTGTTTTGAAAAACCTTTTGAAAAAAATACATCGATGATAAATTTTCAAAAACAATTCACTAAAAATTATATTTTTAAACATGAAATGGATTTTTAAATGAAATGAATATAGCTACATCAATACATTCCGTATATGGAAAAAAAACATTCATTTTCACATTAAAAAGGATAGAGAAAAAACATTTTTAGAAAGTGACAAGAGGTTTCATTTGAAAACATTTGTAAAAGAAAAAAGGTCAAAATTTCTTGAATTAATCATTTTTAAATGGAAAATAAAATTTTTAATACATTTTAATAAAACTACGTTTTTTAAAATATCAAGATCTCTAACTAAAAAGAGAAATGATGATGTGTTTTCATAAGAACACTTTCTAAACCATTTTTAGTACCAAAGTGGGAGAAAATGTTACTAATACATGAATAATTTTCATTAATAAACAGATTATAGAAACTAAAAGTTATTATGGGAAATTGGTTATATAACTTCCTCAAATGGAAATGAAATTTCATTAAGAGTATTCTTAAAAAAATAATCATTAATCATTTCGATGTGTCTCATATAAATTTGAAACATTTTAAATCATAAGCCTAATGAAGTAATAACATTGAATGAAATTTTTAGATACCAATTATATAAAAATATTATTGATATAATATAGCAAAATTTCAAGTATATACACCAAAAAAATAAGTATGTGTTGAATATGACAATTATCTCACAGATGAAATAAGTTAGGTGAAAATACCTTACCTTGCATCTGACTTGTCTAATGTGTATTTACATTAATGATTAAATATATTATGTTATTTATTTATTCTACTAAGAATCTTTTGGATGATTATAAAAACTTTTATTTCACTTATTATCATTTTTATAAAATTACGTAATCAATTATGTTTACATTTTTTGTTTTGAAGAAATTCAATTTATGTGTCAAAAACTACTTTTGTAGGTCATCTCTAGTGAAAGGGGTCTTTATATAACATATTAAGAATAATAATAACTACATATTAATTATATATGTGTATAAATTATAATTTTAAAATGAATAATTATTTATTTTTATAATAAATGAACCAACGTTTCAATCATGGAGATGATAGGTCAAACAAATGTACGAGTAACATTCTCAATTTTTAATGATCATTATAGAATGAAGGTAAGTAACGAAATATATTTCCAAAATGATCATTATTTAATAAATATAATTTCTATTAATATTATATACATATATAATGAATTTTATGATGTAAAAGTAATCACATCGTGTCGAGTTAGGCGGTAGTCAACATATCCACGACCAATGTTATCACTTTTTGTGTGTGAAAGGGTAATAATGAAAAATGTTTCTGTAGTATATTTCCATAAAGGAAATATGTAGATAATATTATATTTATTTCTTTATGTCACATATGTTTAATTTAAACCAACCTTTATAAATACCATGTATCATATGATCGAATCACATCATGTTTAGGATGCAGTAGACAACACCCACACAAAAAATGTTATCAGATATACACAGAAAGAAAATTATTTGGTTATGTGTTATAATAGAATTACAGAATTATAAGTACAACATAAACATAATATATTAAATATATAAAAATAGTTTCTATTCAAATTCACAACCATGAGAGGTGGTAAATACAAAAATAAAAACATTATTACATGATGAGGTAGTTCAGTATACAAATAAACGATATATTTGGTTCCTATTAAATAGAAGTGTATGTACGTTTAGGTCTATCCCAAAACATAAAAACATACTATTATAATAAGGATACTGGTTTTTTATTTTATAATGTATTAATAACAATTTATGGGGTGAAGAAAGAAATAAAACTAAAGGGCTTGAGGAAATATGTAACCTCTTCTTTGGGTAACTCATTTCGGTTTCCACAAAATGGATTACACGGAAGGATTTATTTCCATGTTAAGGATTCTTAGATGATGTTAGGGATGTTGAGGATCTATTTGGGAAGAGTGCAGTCATTAAAATGTGTCTTGAGAGGTGTCATTAAGTGAGAGGATTGTGGGCCTTTTTATTGTGGATGAGGAGTGCCACTATTGTATATTTTCGAAATTGAAATTCCAACCACCTTTTTTACATTGAATTCGGATCCAATAACAGTAATAATTCGATAATATTGTTTATAGGGTATAAATATTTCAATATATTGGCCTTTGGACAATATTATATGTCATTTGGCCCCAAAATTGAACGGATTACTCGTTTAGGAATCTTAATTTCACCTTAATCTATGTAATTGATTTTTATTTCATTGACTGATATTTTTGCTAAAAAACTAAGTTAGACTTATTATAAATTATAAATAATTTTGATTCCAACTTTTGAACCCATTTCTCAAAATTCAGGTCACTTATTTGGCAGGAATTAATTTAAATTTAATCTTATAGATGGGATGATAATTTGGGTTTTTTAATGTTAAAATGTTCAAATGTTTTCTAAATTTATATATTCAATTTCAAAGTCAAATTGATTATCAAGAAAATATGTATGAATTCAAAAAGATTTATCTAATTAAACTATAAAAGAAATTTAAAATATATTATATCCTTATGAATAAATTACATTAAATTATAGTTTTTTGGTAAAATTAAGTATTAACACTATTCCATAATCAAATGAAACATCATAGAAAATGACAAATATATTACCATAAACTAATTTTTATGTTTTGATTTCAAATATTAAGTTTATATTGACGTATTCGATTTTTAAAATTTCCAAAATTTTAATTTAATAAAAGTTCTCCTTTAAAAGGTTTTAAAAGTTCCTTCAAAAAAATATATTTTTATATATGTTAAATTGGGCTTGTTATTACCCTATGACTATGAAATATATTATATTATTATCCAAAATAAGTTTTTTGAATATATAATATATATTACATTAATATCACTAAAAAATTTTCTAAATATATTTTATTAGCATAAAATATCTTTACTAGCATAAAAATTCTTTTCTATAAAAATACTCTTTTTTAATCAATTTTTTATTATATGGACTTCTAAATAAATTGAAATTAATGATTTTATTATATACTTTTTATAAAACAGATTTTTTTATTTGTTTAATAATATTAATAAATATTAATTTAATGAAAGGGTTATAAATTATTTTATTATAATATAATATTTTATTAATAAACTATTGTTTTCTAAAACTGTATCTATAATGTATCAGAGGCCATCCAAGAAACTCGTTGTTGCATGAGACATATGGTAAATTAGTGGCACATTCATTGAAAGCTATAAAATATATTGAATTTATATATAATAGTAAATATATTATAAATTATCAGGATATTTTAGTCCCTTACATGATTGGTGTTGCGTGTTATACAGGTCGTTGAATACAATTTTCCTACATTAAATTTTTGGGGCATTACATATGATTGTATTAATGAGAGGGTTGTTGAATAAGTGATTTCACATTTATTTCTTTAATTTTGTAGATCATTGTGACTAGTGAATTTCAGGATTCCAACTTTCATTAAACAATCATGCATTCCTATATAAATCCTAAAAAAATAAAGAAACCTGTAATTTTATATTTTTAGTCCAAATGTGGGTGTGAAACAATCAAATTTCATCCATATTTATAACACAATTTAAAGTGTTTAATGATTTTAATTAATAATTCCCATTTCTTTTAGTTATTTATTAAAATTTTTGAATTTATAGAAAATGTATTAAAAATTAATTAAAGGGATCTATATTGAAAAAAAATAATTAAATTTGAAATTTGGATTTTTATTAATTTATATATTTGAAATTATATATATATATTTCCATGTTTATTAGATAAAAAACAGTTCCATGCTTAGAAATCCCACAAATGAAGACCCACATATACATATTCAGCCCCATAATGGGGCCAACAAGTAAATAAGGAATCCATAAGATCCCTCATGTGCTATATAGTGAGTGTGGAATTTAGGATGTTCCACATGAATAGTTGAGGAAATGAACTATTGGGATGTATGGTGTGGCATGGAAAATGTTTGAGTTTGCCTATGTATTTTGAGGCCCACCCTGGTGTAGGATTCTTCCACCCCCCCCCCCCCAGAATCAATTATTTAACCCTCCATTTATGTATTTTAATTATATAAACTTGTTGAGTAATTTTATGTGGTTTTGAAAAAAAATTATAATGTTTTGGGGGATTTACTAAAGGTTCATGTTTAGTTTATGGATACTGTAAATTATAAAACTCCAATAAGAATCTGTGAACATTGAAAGAGAATATAATGTGTTGGTGAATGGGTAGGAACACTGGTTTCCCAAATCGTACGACCTCCTACGAGAAGCAATTAATTATGTGATAGTGGTAATTTTCGTTGTTGGTGAAAAAAAATTCTAACAGTGTGATCCAATTTTGTGAGGATTACATTAGGAAAATCCTGGTGCATGGTTAAATATTTGTTTGAATAACTCTGTTACTAATCATGCATGGTTTAAAAAAAGATCCAAAAAGGCAGATCTTAGTTAGGATCAACCTTTAACACATAATTTTTTCTAAACTAACCATAAATCAATATTTATCCCTATCTAAGGCTAGAGAAACCTTCTCTTTCAATTTTTAAGTGATCCATAGGTGTTTGTTGATTCATTGAATCCTGACAGTCAAAATAACTAATCATTTATAGTGGGTTTTCTTCATTTTTCTTTTATCTTCATCTCCTAATATCACTTTTTCTTATATATAGACACTTTTTTGGATATATATTTGGTTTTTTCTCTAATATATGATTAGTTTTAGCCTTGTTGATGATATTTGAATTGATATATGGTGGGTTATTGTATATTCCACCTTTTTTGTGGGAATTTAAGTGTCATTATTAATTTTTCCCATAAATCCAAAGGTATGTGGAATCACTTTAAACTACTAAATTTAGAAAATGATGTATTGAATTCAAATTGGATATTTTTTGTTAAATTAATTGTGATATTATTGTGCAGTGTAATTTGTAAAAGTTATTTGGTCATATTTTATGGAATTGTGATAAATTAGGTTCTTTAGAAAATATTTATTGTTGTAACATGATTAAAAATGATGATATTAAAATTAGTTATTTGGAATTGATGCATAGAAAATGGATTTCAACAAAATGTTTGTTTAATTCAATTGGTTTGCTGGAATAATGTATTTTCATAAACTGTTTGTTTTTTGAAATGGGATGTTGTTATTGTTTTGAAAAAAAAGTGAAGTTTATTTAAATGATTAAATTGGTTTCAAAATTATGGTTTTGGTGTATGGTTAGATTAAATGGAAAATATTATGTGGAATTAGATGTATAATTATCTTGAAGTTCCCCCATCAAAGGGGCATATCGTAGATGTGATAGCAACAATGGTAACACCCATCTTTTGAGGTTATGTGGATAAGGGTGTGTGTGGGAAATGGAATAGGATATGAAAACATGGATAATTAGAAAATTGTTTAATGAAATATTTGGTTGATTTCCTTGGAAGTTTATTTATTTAAGAAAACTACTTTTTTATGGATTTTTTTGGTACTTTGATAAATTGTTCAACTATTTCAAATGGTTTTATATAAATTGTTTTATATAAATCTATTTAATTGTTCTATCATAGTGTCGTGAGTAGGGATGTCATTTGTAGATAGCCTACTGTGATTCATTACACACCCCTTCTTTTTATCATTGGTTATTTTTCAGATATTTTTAGCAATAAATTAGTGAAGGTAAACTAGCACACTTATCTAGTGGTGATTAATGATACTTGGGTTGTTTTCTGGAGTTGTAGAATGAAGCATGTTAGATCATTAGAGTTTGGTCTAGAGCCTTTGGGTTTTTTTAGATTGTCTTTTTGTATTTGCTTTATTGTTTTTATTCATCCATTATAGTACTCTTGTTGAGAATAGATTTGAAATAAATGGTATTAAATTGTGTTGTTTTACTATTATTATCATGCTTCATTTAGTGTTATTGGTTCAATGAATTTTTGTTCGGTGGTTTTACTTTAAATGTTGAAATCACCCCCCCCCCCCCATTATAATGAATCCCTTGGTATTTATTTATGTCCTACGGTTCTTTGGGGATGTTTATTAGCTCCAAATAATATTATACCACCTTCTCATGAAAAAGTGGAGGGAAATGATTTTACAGGTTGTCCAAGTCATGGTACGTCAAAATATATTTGTGAAACAAGTGGTATCATCTTATATGGTCCATTCCTAACACATAGTAATTAGTTATCTCAATTTGTTTGTTGAAATTCATTCTGGTATATTCCAATTATTTGGTTGGTAGAATGGAATGGGTTCATTGGGACTCAACCATTAGAGCATAAAAGGACACATATAACCTTTTTTATGCTTAACTTCATGTTACGAAGGAGTTGAGAATATAAGTGTTATAAAGACACTTATATGATTTGATAAGAATGACATGAATTGTAGAAATGACTTCCCACGTGGAGTGAATAGTTCATTTTGAGTTATGAATTGGTGTAGTTTTATGATTTTTCTAAAAATGATGAAATTGTTTTAAATTCAATGATTTTGAAAAAAAATAGAATTGTTTTAGTATTTGAAAAAATGTTTGATTTTCAAAGAAAGTGGAATTTTTTTAGAAATATATGAATATTTAATTTTTATGGTTTGGAAATATTTTTTTTGATAGTACAATGTGGTATAATTTAAAATATTTTTTCTTTTAGTGGATAAATAGTGTGACTAATGGTGTTTGTTGTTAGTTTAGATAATAGAACCCAATTGGTGTCCTAAAAACCAAAATAAATAAGATGTTATGAATCTGGCTACGCCTGATCCATAGCTAAATAACAGTTAGTTCATAGTATTGTCCATTATTTTGAAGTTGTGAATACAAGGAACAATAGGGACGAACCTAGGAATGTGGATCACTCCATCGAGTTCCAGACATAGATTCCACCCATAATTTGGGGTGATTTAGATCCATAGAAGGTAGAGGTGTAGCTGAATAAGATGAATCATATATTTGATTTCATTTTAAACCCTAAAAATTTAAATTTAAATATCGTGACATATATCCTGGAAGATCTTTCATGCCTATGGCGGGATTGAGTAGTTTAATCTAAATTGGACAAAGCCTTACATGGGAGGAAATTGAGGAATTATTTAACAAATAATTCAATCGGGATGGGTTCAAAATTGAAATAATAAACTAATTATTCATCTAAATGAAAGGAAGTATTTCATTCGTGGAGTATGTGGATAAATTCATGAATTTAGTGTACTTTGCACCCAAAGTTTATTCTTGTGAATGCTTGAATGTATGCATCTTTGAATTAGTGTAGATGAAATAGACTCACTCTAATATTATTGTGCTCTATATTATGGATTATAAAAATATTTTTAATCGAGTGAAGGTGGAACAAAGGGACATATTTGGAGCTAAGGGAAGAGGAATCATGTTGATTCCCATGTGAAATGGTGGGAACTGAAATGTTGGGCATAAGTAGAAGACATCCCTCAATTTACAATGTGTGAGTATGAAGTAAAATCATGCGCCTTAATTAAAAAACATCCACCAAGAAAAAATATAAAAACATAATGTTTATATTTTAGTTCCTTGGACCACATGAAGCGAGATATTATAGAACCACCTATAGTATGACATAATTGCAATAAGATGGGGAATCAAAAATTTTACTATCACAGTGATCCAAGTTCAGGTATTCAGGGAATATCTCAATTATCACATGAATCGTATGGTTTTAATATCAATGGGTAGGAAAATGATTATCATCCAAAAAATAGATCTATCCATGGTGATTCTAGAAACTCCATGACTCTTCTGGTAGTGAAATATCACCATGGTAGTAGATAACAAAATGTTGTGATTAAGAAATTATATGGTGATGAATAGGTTATTTTCTATGATTACTATGGAATACCAATCATGATAGGTACAATTTGTTAGAATTATAATATTATTCATGAATTTTTTTATACAGGTTCATCCCACTCCATTTTTTCTTCTCATGCTATTGATTTGGTGGGTTTAAAAATTAAGATGATGCCTTCTCGGTTAAAACATAAAACTCATCTTAGTCAAATAGAATGTTGAGCCTTTATTAATAGAGAATTATCTATAGCCATTTATGGATACAAGATTATATATGTTTTTTATTTTCATAATATGGATATATATAGATGATATAATCCAAGGTACAGATTGGATGAGAACATTCAAGGCATACATTGACTGTTAATGTTGTAATGTTTGTTTTATAATAGAAGATTGAGTCCAGAATATCCTTAGAGTAGAAATAAGTTTAATTCTAGGGGAAATACACTTATTGGAACCTATATTTGGAATTATATCATTCATGGACTTATATATGACTTAGGAATCGATGGGAGAGATTGAGAATAGCAGTTTTTTAGCAGGTTTGGATAATTGTCTAGATGTTTTCCCCACGATTTTTTTAGGGTTACCACCTAAAAGGTATGTAGAGTTAAATATTGATCATCTCTCAATGACCATTCCTACTTTATTTCATTATTATCAGATGGAACCCCAAAAAATTAATGGAATTTAATGTTTATTTGGAAGAGATGAAATGAAAAGTGTTCATTCGGCAAAGAACGTCTTAGTGGGAAGAAGTAGTTTTGTTTATCAAAAATAAGGATTGAAGGCTTCAACTAGATGTTTATTATCATATATTTAACCATGATACAATAATAAATTGGTATTTAATTCCACGAATTTATGAACTATTTGATCAATTGATGGTTTTTCAATGGTTTTTCAAAAATCACATGCGAATAGGATATCTCCAATTACATGTTATAAGGATTGTATTCAAAAACTATCATTCAAGAATATATATAGCCATTAAAAATATGTGGTAAAGCATTTCGGTATTAATAAATAATCACTGGTCTTCATGTAATTTATGAATTAGATATTTCATATGTATCTTGATTTTTTATTGGGGTATAATGGATGGAAAATTGGTGTATTGATGGAAAGGAGATGAACATTGGAAAAACATTGTGGGAATGATGGGAATCAGGATGGATCACCATTTTTATGAAAAACTATCAATGTGTGACATTTTATTATAATATGTATGCTTCCATGTTCATGTAATCTTGGAAATAGTAGTTTTTGTTATTCAAGAAAAGATAGAATCTGTTATCTCTTAGAAACCACTAAATAATGTTTTCATGATACTGTGTTTCCATAGTCTAGATGGTTATTAACAATATTTTTCTCACGATATCTCATAACTAGATTCACCTATCAAAACTCTATGAAGGAAAAATGTTCCATTCCAATGGACCGAAAAAATGTCATGAGTGAACATGGTGTATTTTTATGCATGTGGATTAGGGATGGGATTGTTTCCCATGCATGGAAATCATGTTGTTACTTATGCCTAAAGGGAGTTATATGTACATGATAGGAATTAATGAACACATGATTTGGATTTAGCGCATGTATTCCATGATTGGAAGACTATACAATTACCAATCTAGTGATAAATTTACTATGTTTATGGATCATAAGAGCTTGAAATACATTTTTTCAAAAAGGGACATGATCTTTAGAAAAAGAATATAGATGGAGTGTCTCTAAATTTTTGACATTGACTTGATATATACATCCAGAAGGGGAAATTTATTTTCTGGTTAATTAAAGAAGAAATTCATATTCTCTGTTGGAAAAAAATATTCAGATGAGGTGAAGTTTATGTTCGTTCTAGCTGACATACACTTGGACTGTAATGAACTATGTGAATTTTAAGCCTTCTTTCTAGTTTCTTTCATTAAGAATTTGGTTGCAAAAGTTAAAGACGTATATGTATCTAATTAAGAATGTCTTCCAATGAGGTCAAAACACAATGGTGGGGGGACCATTGAGGGTTAGAGACTAGAT
This sequence comes from Viscum album, assembly GCA_963277665.1. Lineage (NCBI taxonomy): Eukaryota > Viridiplantae > Streptophyta > Magnoliopsida > Santalales > Viscaceae > Viscum > Viscum album. The sequence goes on from OY728155.1 coordinate 218,522,750, forward strand.
GTTATTTCTGTTTTCTGGTTCAGAAATCATATGGTCATAAATATGTATTATCAGAAAAAACTAAATTATACTTACCTAAATCATAGAAGGGATGTTCACCATTAAATACAGACATTGTAAAAGGCATTGAAATTGCAGTTTTCATTTTTCAGAGTGAAGTTGATGGTGGATGAGGCTGTATATAGTCGCATAATACGCAAGCATGTTAAGGAAGAGAATTAGAAACTTTTAGGTATGTTTCAGCCCTTACGTATCCCTATTTGGAAATTAGATTAGATAACTATGGATTTTGTAACAGATCAACCAAGAAGGGTTTAGAAACATGATTCCATGTGGGTGATAGTGGAGCACCTCAAAAAGGTATCTTATTTTAGTACTATTCACGAATTTCATATTGTGGATGACTTTTACTAAATCAACATTAGAGAATTTTTAAAGAGTCATAAAGTAATAGTTTCAATAGATTCATAAAAAGATCCTTGGTTTATGTAATGTTTTTGAAAATTCCTTACAGAAATTCCATGGGGCATTGTTGACTATGAGTATGGCGTATGATCCATAAAAGAGTAGAGATTCGCAACACATGATACAAACATTAGAATACATGTTGTGTGATTCTGTAATTTATTTTGGTGGCTCATGGGAGGATCAATTACCGTGAGTGGAGTTCTCATAAAAAATTAGATATTAATCTTCAATAAATATCAGTTATTTTGAATAATTGTATGGATTCCTTGTTCTCCTCCACTTTTTTGTGTGAAATTATGTGTGAATTCTTTGGCAGAGCAAAGCCTTGGCTATGAAATAATGAAGATGATTTAGTTGATTATGAAATGGTTGGAGGTGACACAAAGTCATTAGAAATTGAATGATAATTATAGCCAATGGCCATTGTGATTTTAGGTGAGTGATATTGTGTTCTTGAGGATTTTTCCACATCTTTGACGTCATCATTTTGGGAAGAAGGTTAAGTTATCTCCTCGATACATGGTCTTTTTATAAATACTAGATTAGGAAGGTGAGGTGTCATATCAGTTTGAATAATGACCATGGTTCATTGTGGTGCATAATATGTTATATGTATCTCCATTGAAAAATTATCAACATAGTCTTGACCATTTGTACAGATTGTATCAAATAGACCTAGAGCTGAATAATTCATTTTTTCACATTTTAGTGCAAGATTGTGGATAAGAAATAGAACCCCTTATGTAGTAAAATCATTACAATACAATGGGTTTTGTAATATCATGGTTAAATTTAGGAAAATACATGGTAACATGAGAATAAATGGAATGAGAAATGGATAGAAATCTTTCAATGAAATGATGGTTTTCTATATTTAGATGATGGATAGTCAAATGCTAGGGAGAATGTAACACCCTCGGTTTCATTTAAGTGACCCTTAATTTAATTATTTATGGTATATAATGTATATATGTAATTTTTGGGAGGTTTTGGAAACCTTTTTCATGTTTTGGGGATTTATAAAGGTTCACGGTTAGTGCACGATTAGTGAATACTGAAAAAATCCTAGGGGAAATCATGCATAGTGAGACAGATGATATGGGGTTTGTGAATGGGAAGGCATATAATTTTCCAAAACAATACATTTTCTTAAGAGAACTGTACTTTAGGGGATAGTGGTATTTTTCGAGGTTTGCGCACAGTTATTCTAATTGTATCGGCCAACCTTGTGAGGAGTTCTTTGAGGTAGATCTTGGTGCATGGTTAGCCCACAGTTATCCTTACCATGCGACTAATCATGAATGATTTAAAAACAGGTTCCAAAAAAGGTGGATATAGGCTTTGATGAAACACTTACCCATCATGTTTTCCCCAAATATATCCAAACTAAATATTTCTCCCTTTATATGACCATATAACCCTTCTCCATCATTTTGGAAGTAATCTAGAGTGATATCTTTGTGAGTTGATGATCGAATATCATTGTAAGTCATTTTTTATGGTGTGTTTTTAGGGTTTTTATATATAAATCTCCTCCTCTCTCAGTTTCATAGATCTAAATTCCAACATGACATATCAATGGTTTTTTTTATTCCATATATTATTAGTTTTGGTCTTGTTAACGATGTGGGAATAGATTCAAGGTGGGTGTTGGAGATTCAACCCATTTTCATGGGTGATTCACTATTGTTTCATGGATTTCTACATAAATCCCATGGTAGGTAGATTTGTAATCAACTCCTCCATTTATAACATAAATGATTGACTTCAAATTTGGTTTTATGTGAAATTTATTTTTATATTGTTGTGCAATGTTTTATGGAAGCCTTTATTGGCAATGGATTATGGAATTTTGTAAAATTAGTTGATTTGGGAAAATGGAATTTTTACTAATATGATTTTAAAATTGTGATATTGTTTTGATGCTTGGAAAATGGGTTTCAATAAATGGTTGGTTTAATTGACCTGTTTTGTTGGAAAATTTGTTTTCAATAAAAGGTTGGGTATGCTTAAATGGCTCATTGTTTTGTTATACCAAAAATGTGTTGTTTATTGAAATTATTAAATTGTTTTGGATAATATGGTGTTGGCATATTGTTGGATTAAATGGTAATGCGTTTTTGGAATTGAATTAATAATGGTCATGACGTACCACCATTAAAGGTATAAATCATGGAGGTCATGATCCATAATCAATAGTAACTCCACGAAAGTGTGGTTGTGTGGATAGGGGTGTGTGTGTGAAATAGAATGTGTTATACCAACATAAAAAATTTAGATTAGGGTAAAATGGCTTGTTTTGTTTCATTTCATTGAAATTGTATAATTTTAGAAAACATATTATTTATGGTTGTTTTTTCCATTGTGTTAAATTGTTGAATTTCTTTAAATGGTTTTTTATAAATTTACTTATAAAAATGTACTGTCTTGTTAAATCCTAGTGTTGTGAGTAGGGAATTTAATTGTGAAAGGACTACATACATTCATTAATCACCATTGCGTTGTATATTTTTTCTTATATATATATTTCTTATTAGGACACATGAAATTTTAAAAGTATCACACTTCTCTAGTGGCTCTTATTGATTCATTGATTGTTTTTTAGTGTTTGATCATGAGGTATGTTGGAGCCTGGGAGTTTTGATAGAGTGATTTCGGTTTATTATCTTGTCTTCCAAATTTTACATTTATCTTTTTTAGTATTTTGGTGTACTACTCTATTGGAGATTATTTTTAATATAAGTAGTATTTCATTGAGTTATTTTACATTTATTTTCATTCATCGTGTAATGGTCTTTTATCAGGGCAAGTGTGGTTGGTTTTTTTAATTTAAATATGAAACTCATCAAACACTTTTTAATTAATCCCTTAGAATTTCATTCATTCCTTTAGCACCTTGTGGATGTCTCTTATAGATTTGAAATGTTCCCCCACATTCTCAGTCCAATAATTATTGGTGGGGTATTATAAGTGGTATCTATATTGGTTCATCCAAATTTTTGTTCAATAAGTGGTATCAACTTGTTAGGTCCTTGACTAACATGCAGTCCACAATTATCATAGAAATGGATTTGAAATTCATTCTGGTTAATATCTTGTGTCAGTTTGGATTAAAATATTATGATAGATAGGAATTGAAATGATGATCATAAAAATAAGTTACTTTATGTTACCAGGTAGTTGAGTACATACTTGTTTTGGAGATAATAATAGGATTTTAAATATCATTGGTATGGTTTTATCCATTGATATTACTATAACATGTAATGTAGAAATTAATTCCCACAAGGTCTTCATATGTAATTTTTAGTAATTTTATTGCACACTTTACGGATTTTTGAAAAATGATTAATTTATTTTCAAATTATTGATTTTGAAAAAAAACATTGTTTTGTTATTTTGAAAATGGGTTAATTTTCAAAGAATGTGGAAATTTTTTAAAAATGGATGATTATGGAAGAAAATTAGTTTTGAACGATTTTTTATAGTATGATGTGGTATAATTTCAAAATATTCAAACATCAGTTGATATAGAGTGATAGTTATGGTGTTTTTTGTTTGTTTTGAAAATGGATCCCAGTAGGATTCACAGTAACCAATCAGAAGAAGCTTCTAAGAATGCTGTTTCACCTAAGCCCCATGGGAACTAATAGAAAGTTTATAGTATTTTAAAATCCTTTCATGCTATGGATACCAGGAAAATGAGGGATGACCATAGGCTAGTGAATAACTATGTATATTTCTAGATGAAGAATCCACAAATCCTTTGGGGTTATTGATAACTATAGATGTTAGATGTGTTTCTGAAAATGATGAACTATATATTTGATTTCTGTGGAATTCCATAAAATATGAATGTTATGATGGAAACATAAATTGTCAAGGATCATTCACTATAGTGATGAGACATAGAATTTTATCATTAATTGGACTATGTCCTTACATGTGATGACTTTGATAAATTGTTCAAAAATGAATTATATTCTCACACGTTCATAATTAAATGATTGATATACTTATTCATCTTCAATTACAGAAATATTTATATCCTTGAGTTTGTGGTTAAATTCATGAATTTTGTTGTACTCTCATCCTAATTTTCCTCAAGTGTGTACTTGGAGGAACACATCATTGAACATGGGTTGGGGTTGAAAATTCACACAATGATCATTGTTCAATGTGTTACTGATTATTTGTATATGGATAATAAAGATATTTCCTCCAAAAGGAACATTTTCCAAGATATGGGAGGAGGAAGCATGCTGATACCCATGAGAAATAGTGGTGACTCTAATGATGGGAACAATCATAAGAGGTAAACCTACTTACAAGGTGAGAGTATGACACAAAATCAGATAGCTAGAAGAGTAATCCTTCCTCAAAGACCCAAGGGAAAACCAGGATGATTCCAATGTGGTTCTTTGGAACACATGAAGCGAGAGTGTATGAAACCACCATGAGCATTTCATAATTGCAATCAGATGAGTAATCTTCAGTTCTATTTTCATAGTTATCCAAATTTGGGTGTTTAGGAAACTTCCCATGTGTCATAGGCATTGTATGATTTAATTGGAAAAGTAATGTAGAAAAATTATCATATGCATAACATTTCTATCCATGGTTATTCTAGGAATACCCTAACTCCTAATGTAGTGCAATATCATTATAAAAAAATGGAAAAATGTTCAATGAGAAAGAAATGATATGGAGCTAAACATGTTATTATGGATGATCAGTCAGAACTACGAACCATAAGATGTATGATTATTTTTAATTATACCCTTATTAAATCGTTATTTGATAGAAAACCATCCAACTCCGTTGTTATTTCTCTTTTTGTTTATTTTTGTGGTTTAAAAGTTAATATTATTCCTTCTATGTTAAATATTAATACTCATCTTGGTCAAATATAATATCTCTTTTTTTACATAGTGACAAGTCAATAACTTTTGATTGTGTTGAGATGATATGGTATTTATCCATTCATAAGATGTATATCAATGATGTAATCCTTGGTATGGATTGGTTGACAATGTTAATGTCTCACATCAACTCTTATACCAAGAAGGTCAGTTTTATAACTGAAGATATACTCAGAAACTCTATAGTGGAGACAGATGTTTAAAGGTATAGACAGCATGAATGTTGGGACCAATATTTAGAAGGATATCATACCATATCGTAGATTTTCACTAGGTAATCGATGTAATATATCAAGAATATCGCTTTTCCAGTTGTTTTGGGTCATTTTCTATATGGTTTCCCTGATAAGTTTTTATTGTTAACACTTATAATGGATGTGGATATTATGATTGATCTATTAAATAAGACCATTCCAATTTTTCTTTCATCATATTGGATAGAACCAACAGAATTAATCAACTTGAATGTTTAGTTAAAAGAGCTATAAATAAAATGGTTCATTAATCTGATAACGTAACTATGGGAAGTAATATTATTTTTTAAAAAAGTCATATGGAACTCTTTTAAAATGTGTGTATAATCGTAATTATAAATAATTTATAGTAAATAACTTGTATTCACATCCACACATTTATGATCTATTCAATATATTTATTGGAGCAAAGTGGTTCTCCAAAATTGACATGTGATCAAGATATCACCAATTTTATGTTTGGAAGGTGGATATTCCAAAAATTGATTTCAACAGTAGATATGACCATTATGAATATCTGGTAATTCCTTTAGATCTTATGAATAAACTAGATTTCATTATTTTATTACTGAATTGGATATCTTAAAGGTATACCAATTATTTTTTGGTGGTTTTCATTGATGAAATATTTTTTTATTGAAGGACTTGTTCTGAGTATGAGAAACACTTGGGGACACTGTTGGGAATATAATGGGTCCTTGGTTGTATTACAAACTGTCAAAGTGTTATTTTTTTGTTACAAGTGGTACATTTCCCATGAATTTATTTTCCAAAAAATTTCTTTCTATGGATCAATAAATGTTAGAAGCTATTATCTATTTGCAACCAATAAAAATTTCTTTGAGAAACTGTGTTTCCATGGACATGTTATTTATTACTGACATTGTTTTCTTTATTTCTCATGACTATCTTCACATGTGACATCTCTAAAAAGGAAAAATGTTCCATTCCAATGAAATAGGTAATGTTATAATTCTTTTTTAGATCTAAATGTTCACCTTACATCAATACCAATCATGATTTTTCTAGAATCAGGATAAGTATATATTATGTCTTATGATCTTTTTGGATTTGGGTAGGGTTGTTTTCACATATAGGGAGATCATGTTATTGCTTATGACTCATTGAATTTATGAGTATAAGAGATGAATTATACAAAACACTTTATTGAGATAAAAATATCATAGTCTTTTCATTGATGACATGAAACAATTACCTCTTTGGTGAAAATATATCTGTGTTTACAGATCAAATTATCTTGAAACACATTTTCTCACAAAGGGACCAAAACCAAAAACAAAGAAGATGGATGAGGTATCTAGAAATGTTTAACTTTGACTTTATGTATATATTGGGAAAGGGAAATTCAGTTTCCAATTCATTTATTATGAATTCATATTCCTAGTTGTAAAAAGAAGCATTAGATGAGTGGTAGTTGATGTTAGTTCATCCGATATGAACATAGAATTTGAAGATCGAGGTGAAGTTCTGACCATTATTATAGTTTCGTTTGATCCTAATTTGGTTGAAAGAGTTAAATAGGAATATTTATCCAATTCAAAATTCATTTCTATCTGTTCAAAACTAAATAGTAGCGACACGAGTGAGGGATGGATACTGAATGTGAGTTCCGGGTTTTGGTTCCAAAATCAGATTGTCGTACCTATGTCTTGTTAGGAATAACTTTTCCAGGCATAACATAATTTGATATTAGATATTCATCCTAGAATATAGATGTTGTGTAATGTGTTGAATGTATTTTCTTGGTGGGTTAGAAGGATGTGAATGGTGGTTTGGTTTGTTTTGTGATGATTAACATGTCTTCAAGTTCACAAAGAGAATCAGCAACCATAAGGTATGTTGGAGTCCTTACATATCCCTGTTTGGAAATTGTAGAAGATAATTATGGATATATGAATAGGTCTCGCATGAATATTTTGAAAAAGTATTCCTTATAGAAGATAGTGTATTGAATGCTAAGGGATGATCATTTCATACCTATTCATGAATCTCATACGGTAGAGGACCTATCCCAAATCTATATCTAAGAAGTGGAAAAGAGGCATGGAGTAATAGTTTCAATAATGATTAATATAGATCCTAGGATTAAATATTATTTCGAGAAATACATTTAGAAATAATTTGGGAATTAGTGGACTATTATTATGATGTGACATCCAAAGATATATGTCCAATACGAATAGATGATACAAATGAAAGGAGAAATTTTTCTCACATGTGTAATGGATTTTGGTGGCTCATGAGAGGAACTTATTCCATTGGTGGAGTTATTGAATAACAAAATTTATTAATTATCAATACATATGGATGTTTTTAATGCATTGTTAGGGTGTCCCTGTCATTCTATACTTGTTTGGGTGGAAATAGGTGAGACATCACTGCTTTTGTTAAGCCTTGTCCAAGAAACAACAAAAAAATATTCCGTTTATCAGTAGAGGGATAGAGACTGCATAGTGTAATCATAATTCTTATATGGAACAAATCGATGACTAATAGTATTTGAGACTGGGGATCATGATTTCATGAGGATATATCCAAGGCATGTAAATCATCATTTTGGGAAGAAGGTCATGTTATCTCCTCAATAAATTGTCCATTTTGAAAAGCATGAATGGGTTAGTGAGGTGGAATATTGGTTTCTATTACCACTATGGTTCAGTTTAATGTATAATGTGTTCTATATATCATTGTTAAAATGTATTAGAATGTTCATGACCATGTAATCATATGGGATCACACCAACCTCGATCTGGATTCTTTGTTGGTAAACACATGTAGATTAGTAAGAGATATTCATGTATGGGAAAATTGTCAATCTAGTATAGGTTTTTTTGTAAAATTGGCCAGATTTAGGAAGATTCCTTGTAATGGGAGAATTAAATTAAAGGTAAATTGATGGAATTATTTTAGTTAATTGATTGATTTTAAAATTTTTCATATGGAAAGGCTATTGGGGGGGGGAATGTTTCACCACTAGTTTCAATTAAGTGACCCTTAAATTATGTATTATGTGAATATAAAGTGTTTGAGAGATGCTTTGGAGGGTTTGGAATCATTTTGGAATGTTTTTTGGGATTTTATAAAGGTAAATGGTTAAGGCACAGATAGTGTAAACTATGAAACTCATATAGAAAACTATTTGTAGTGAGAAAAAAGCTAATGGGTTGGTGCATGGGTTAGTGCATGGTTTTCCCAAACCATGTGGATGATTAAAATAAATGGTTCTTTATGAGATAGTAGGATTTGACATGGTTTGAACAATATTTTTATAAATGTGTGGGACAAACATAAAAGGTGTACCTTAAGGTAGTGTGTGGATCACAGTTTCCTTAATTGTGCATGGTTTAAAACTGTATCCACAAAAAGTGGATCTAGGTCAGGATCAACATCTAACCCTTCATTTTACCATAAACTAATTCTATCATGATATATATCCATCTCTAATACTAAGGAACCCTTCTCCATCTATTTTGAAGCAATCAAGAGTTGTTTCTTGTTGTGTTAAGGTCCAGCTCTCACATTAACCCATCATTTATAGTGGTTTTGCTTAGTTTTCATTAAATATTATTCTACCTATCTCTTGGGTTTTTATATCCACACCCATTGTGGATATATATTTGTTTTCATTCCATATTTTATTATCTTTGGATTTTTTTATTCTATGGTAAGAAATATAAGGTGAGTTATTGGTGATGCGACCCATTTTCATGGGTGTTTATGTATCATTAATTATTTTCTCGATAAATATTATGTTAGGTGGAATCCCTCAAAACACCTCAATTTATAACATAATGATTGATTTAAAATTAGTTTATTGTGTAAAAAATAATTCTTTTATTTTGGTAAATGATTTATTGAAACCTTGTTTGGTGAACATTAATGGAATTGTATAAGATTGGGTGCTCTTGTCAAGGTATATTTTGGTAACATGATTTTAAAATTATGATATTAAAATTTTGAATTGGTTTTCATGTATGTAAGATGGTTCTCAATAAAATTATCATTTTGTTGAAATTGTTTGTTGGAAAAATGGTTTTCATTAAAAGGGTGGGCTTACTCAAATGGAATGTTTCTCCAGTTTCAAATTAATGTGATGTTTATTGATATAATATAATTGTTTTTTCAATTATGGTTTTGGTATATAGTTGTATTAAATGGTTAAGAGAGTGTGAAATGGGATGGATAATGTTCATTAAATACAACCATAAAACGTAAGGTTCATAAACGTGAGGTTCTAATGACGATGTAAACACCAAGCATGGGTGGTTATGCGTATAATGGTGTTTGTGTGTGTGTGTAAAACGGAGTGGGATATTACAACATGAAATATTGGGAAATGATTAAATGACTTACTTGGTTGCATTCCTTGGAAAAAAATTATTTGATAAAATTCACTTGGTTTCAATTTTTTTTCTTTCTGATAATATTTTTAACTATTTAAAATGTTTTTATATAAATGTATTTTATGTAAATGTGATAAACAATTTTATCATAGAGGTGTGAGTTGGAATTTCATTTGGGGAAATACTAATGATTTTTATTACTTACCCGTACTTTGGAAGTGTTGTGATTTTGGTGATATTGTTTATCTAGACACGGGTAAAGTTAATGTATCACACTCCTCTAGGGGAACATCATGATATGTGGGCTATTTCGTAGATTTGGGTAATTGAACATGATGGATATTGGGAGTTTTTAAAGAATTTATTGGGGATTTTTTGGATTCTCCTCCTCTGTTTACTTTGATGTTTGGTATTCTTCTAGTATAGTACTCTTCTAGAGTTTGGTTTAGATATTAATGATATTACACTGAGTTTTATTACATTTATTATCATGCATTGTGTAGTGGTATTTTTAATGGAATGTTCATTTTATTATTTCACTTTCTCACAAAAAATAATCCACCACTTGTTAATGAGGCTCCTTTAATTTACTTCTAGCCTTTAGTTCCTTGCATATGTCACTCAATACACCACTTTCTCAAGACAATTAGGAGGGTGGGATGTTATAGATCTGATTTGAGTTGGACATGAAATTCATTTTAGACAACCATGGAGTACACTCCCCTTTATAATGTAGGATGTATAGTTTTAATTCCCTACTAATATTTAATGGAACGACATCATCACCATTTCAGTAACCTCTCATTGTGTATGAACAATTAGGGGCCAACACCTTCACTGCTACAACATTTGTCATCATCACCAAACACCGCTATTACTCGAAGAAAACTTCCATTTCCACCACTAGATATATCATTCCCAAGTATCACTTCTACAATCAATTCCCTTTATCACCTTTTATTGTATCTATAATCTATGATGAGCTCCTTGAATACAATTTTTAGGATTCATCTGACCACTATGAAGGCCAAATTATTTGAGGAAACTCTATAGCCTTCATTTCCCTCTCCACTACTGATATCATCGCTCTCACATCTATAGGCCTCCATGAAATGGATATGCATGTTCCATTCATGAGATGGAGGGATGTGATGAATAATTACATACAGCATCATTTGTATGCAATATTTCACCGTCCACAATATATTCAGTGACCCAATTCCTTTGGTTGTTTTGAATTCTACACCCAAAGTCTTAGGGATGAGATATTCAAACATTAGAAGGAAACATCGCCTAGATATAGAATATTTTAATGAAATATAGGGTGTAATAGAATTCTACGGTAGTACAACACCTATTGAAGGGGGGTCTCTCCACGATATAGGGAGTTTTACTACCATGGAGGAGAACTTTCCTAGGAACTCAGATGCTGTATTTTTTTAGCCTTTTATTTTTTACAGTTATATAATTTTGTTTCATTTTAGAGATAAATATTTTATTTTTTCTGAAATTATCAAACACTATATTCATATTATTATTATTCATCTGTTTCTTCTTCCACTTATTATTTAATTTTTTAATCTATCCATGTTCTTTTTGTTATTATTTTATGTTATATTTTTTTTATGTGTTTTTATTTTCTATTTTATTTCTCATTTGATCTATTTCCTCAATGTATCTCTCTCTTTGTTATTCATTTTACTTCATTTTTATACTCTTCATCACTTTATATATTATTATGAGAACTATGATATATTTCCCTCAGTAATGAGGGGCTAAACCGATGATTGGACTAGGGGAGGTTATGTATTGTTGAATATTTCATAAAATTTATTTTTTGTTTATGGTAGATGAGAGTGACATCCACTGGAGTGGTGGTTTTCCAACACAACATGAAACTCAATTCTATTTTAATTCTTTTATGTTTAATATTTTTCCCTCCCTTCCACTGACCATAATATCTTTTCATGATGTATATTAATTAATCAACGAATTAAATGGAATACGACGGATCCGGGACATAGAAGATCTCACACTCTCTATTGAGTTGTGTCATAAACCATGATTAAAGATGTAGGTGAAATTTAGATATCTTATGATTTTGACATTAAACAACTTTGAAATAATGGTATAAGAATTTTAAAGTGATATTTCATAATGAATTATCAAATAGAATTTGAGAAAATAAACAAGAATAATTAAAGAACTCAAAAGTTATCTTATGACTAATTACCTTATTTATAAGATCATATTTTTATAATTTTAGGATAAGGTAGAATTAGTTGTTTTTTCATTATTTTAGAAAATAAAAAACCCAAAAATATAATTTTTCTCGTAAAAAAAGTAGTTCTTATGGGAAATTAATTTAGTAAGTAGGAAAAATTGATGATCCTAATGTGAGATGACTATGGTTAGCCATAATGATAAAGTATAAAAAATATTTTTTTTCCACCCCCTATGATAGGTGTTCATCAAAAATAATGTCATTTATGGGGAGAAAGGTAGTTTTTTTATTTATAAATTTTCATTGCATATATAGTTATTCATTTTTAATTTAATAAAAACCCATAAAAATTATTAATCTATGTTGTTTTAAAATTAATATCTCCTTAATTCATCAAAAAATTACCTAGGGTTACAGGAATAAGGGAAAATGCTTCATGAAGTTGTGGAGGCCCTCTATCAATGAGAGGGAAAATAACATGCAAGAAAAAAATGATTCTTTTTTAAAAGTAGAATATATTTTCAATTAATGAGTTGACAGACATAGACAATTAAGTACAATCTTATTATAAAACATCAATGGAAATGAGGGAAGTACCACTGGAACTCCCCATGTATTCTGATGAAATATCAGAATTTGAGGCCATTCTTGAGGAGTATTCACCACCCAACCATCTCAGTAATAAAATAAAGACATTCCGTTATGGGTTAGTGAGTGATGATGAAGAAACATGTGATGATAGGAATATGGGAAAAGATTGTGATCAATTTTGGTTTGAATTAAAAGAAAATTGAGTGAAATTAGTTCTTCCAATCTATATTTTAGATGGTTGTGTGGCATTTCATATAACTCTATCCATGGAATTGGTTAAATCTATCATATTGGTGGAATTTTAATTATAGAAGGACGATCCCATCAATCTACCTATATCCTATGAGAATCACATTCAAGAGTCCATTACCACTATTAAAGATATTGATGTAGACCCAAGATAGGAAGAAGACCTTAATTTGAACAATTTATTTTCTAACACTATTTAATATGACATATGTATTATTCTTAATTTTCTTGTTTAAAAAACACATGTTATTCCATATAATAAGTTAAATAAAAAATACATCAACTAGTTAATAGACACATGGAGCTCCTTTATTTGGAGGGACATCCATTTTAGGAATTCTATGAAGAAGTAGAGTTCGGTAATCCTGAGGAAAGTAAGTCATAGTTTGATCATATTTAATGGGATCATTATAATTACTATTAAAAATATTTAAATTATTTCAAATTTAAAATACATTCTAATATCCCCTTTGAAAATTAAATGCATGCAACCCAAGATGAGAAAGCATGGTACAAGGAGGATGATGGACAATAAGCAACCAAGAAATGGTATGTTCCATACATAATAATACCCACTTTATAAAATGTACACATAATTTTTAAGGGGATTGATATGTTATAATATATATATATATATATATATATTATTCCTTACCAAAAAGAATAAGCGCATTCTGGTAAAAGACACATGTAGGGCTTCTAATCCAATAAGATCTACCCACCATCAGAATATGGATAACATCTGGTTTATACCATCGGAACTTGAAAAAATACATGTCCTAATATATTGATCAAGATAATATTTTTCTTAATAATATTTCTAAAAATAGAAAACTTTTTCAAGGAATTAGTTTTTCATACATCCCACTCCCTTTATCATTTATTAGCTTTAATGAAATTTCCCTTTAGGTTTAATGATTGGTTATCTTCTATTGTTCCATAATGGAATAAAGAATCCTCAAAAAAGGTAAGGGGGTGTATGAATAAATATTAATTATATTTGGGTGTTCAATTTTACTGCTTCTCTCTTAAACTCCCTATGTTTTTTCCAAAAAAACTCATTCGACCATTAATGTTAAAATTCCATGTCAATGCTTAAATCATATTTTTAAAGACTTATCTATGTCATAGGATTTTTTTTAGGAATCTAATGACTAGATATTTTAGATTTAAATTATATTGATATTAAATGATTAAGATTGAGGATTTAATGAATAATGTTAATCGTGGATATTAAAATGATGTCACATTCCTTGAGTGAATTGATTAATACTTATAAATTAAATATCCCTAAAATTATTTATTGTTTAAATTTCTAAAATTAATGTGACATGATTTTTTATTATTAATCATTCCATGATGGACTTTACCAAATCCAATTTTCCATTCGTGAGTGGATTTCAAGACTAAATATTTTTTATTTAAACTTAATCATATTTTTTAGTCATCGTGGGGCATTCCACGGAAAAAAACATGCATTAAATATTTTCAATGCTATAATTATGAAAAACATATTATTAAAGCATCTATTAATAATAACTTATCCTTGAGACTAGATTTATATTAATAATTATTTATCCCATAAAGTACAAGAATGAACTAAATTCTGATGATCAACATTTCAATCTAATTTTATCTGTTCCTACCTTCCTGTTAGTATTTTTAGATAATTTAAAAATTAATTTTTGGGAGAGGGTGTTCATTGTGAAAAGGATGATATAAACTATAAGGAAATTATTTTCTGGTGATTAATTGTAGGAACTGATAATTATTTTTCATTCATAAATTATACTCTATATTTCTCTCAACCCTCAAAAAAAATGAAAAAAATGGGATTTGACTTTTGAAAATAAAAAAAAACTTTTTCTATGTGGATTATTTTGATCATAGGTTATTAGGAAATGGATGTGAGGTTTATTCCATGCATTGATTTATAAAAAAATTGAATTTAAATTAATAAAAAAAATAAAAAAAAAGGTCAATGGAAATTTTTTGAGGGTGAACCAATCATTAATTTTTATTTTATCAATCATTATTTTACATTTAACATTGGAAGTGGCTGTTGAAATAATTTTAAGTGGATAATATCATTGATAATTTTTTATGATATCATTATATGATCATGAAGGGATAATCATCTTATATGATCCTTAATGATTTATATCAATTCATAAAAACATTAATCCTCATAATTATACAAACCATGAATAAATTCCCTCATGATTTTATGTGCCTTTGGTAATTACAAATTGTAGAAAGTAGTTCCTTTATGAGATTATCCATAAGGGTCATATTCTCATGATATGACCATAACTATACTAGAATACGATCATGGGTGGTGAGATAAATAATTCAAATGATAGATAAATAAATATTTGGCATATTTAGAAAATATTAACAGAGGAACATGAATGAATGAAAGGATAGGTTCCATGATTTTCAAAATGGGGAAATCAGAATAATATAATTTTTTGTTTTTATTGATAACATAGAAATTAAAATTATATTTTATGTAGAATTTTATAATTTGGTTTACCATTGATAATTGTTTTATTTAATTTTTATAAAATTTAGATATTGGGAATATTTGTGTCCTCTCCAATACATTGTTGACATAATATGTTTGATGATATAATAGTTTATGTGTGGGAGTATTCATAACACTCATATTTAATTAATTTTAAACATAATTGATGTCATTTTAAATAATTTTGAAGGAAAATAAAAATGATGTTCAATAAATGTTTTTTAAATTAGGTATTTACAATGTATAAAAATTTATTTAAATGGATCTAAAATGTACATAAAAATTAATTTCGAGTTTTCGAATTAAATTATGAAATTGTTTAAAAATATACATAATATTTTGAATTATTTAATTTAATTTTATTTTCAAAATATATTAATCCGTCAAACAAAGACCTGCATCCATATAGCCATCCCCATAAAAGGGTCATACTACCAAGAAGTTTACCTAGAGATCCCTCATGATCTTGAGAGGGAGCACAAAATGTTGAATATATAGTGAGAATAGTTTACCATAATCTCACTCGGGCCACACTATGCATCATGAATCGTGTGTATGTGAATGTGTATCCGGGAGATCAACCAAGTGTAGAAATCATAGCCATGACACATAATATATTCATTTTAAACAATCACAACATCGACTATTCATTGTAGTATTAGATTAAATGTTTTAGGTTATTATTCATATTCAATGTAATGAAAAACATCCCACTCACCCATGAATATCACAACGTTTTGACATTTCCTTGGTGTCACCTCCATTGATACTGTAAAATTCTTTATTTCCATTCGTTTTTCATACCTAGAAAACCCAATTTTAGAACACTTGGGATCTCAGGCGTGAGTGTCACATCCACCACCAATTCCCCAACCCACTATAGATCATCTATGGAACCTCAAATGATCTATATGAAGGCCATTTCAAGGCTTCAATTATACACAGTGAATGTAATATTATTTGAGAAAAAATTGCTTCCTTCACTTCACCCACAATTCCAAGGATCACCACTCCCACATCTCTTTGTATCCATACAACACCCAGGAATGATCCATGTATGATACTGAGGGATGAACTAAAAACATCCACACAATATCATGTGACCACATTCTTTAATTTTCCACACACTATTTAAACACCTGATTGTTTTGTTGTTGGGTGTCTACATCCTTGTCTCTGGGATGGAATAATTGAAAAGGAAGAAGAAATAACCCCTAGATATGGAAAATTAAAAAAAATTATGAAGGAATATACGGCTGATGAATTCCATATTCTCTAAAATTATGAGATCATCATTGAAAATTTATTTCAACCACCACATTGTAAAACCTATAGATTATTTCAGTTGTGGCATTTTTTTCTCTTATTATTTCCCATTATCTAAAATTTTATTTTTTTATAATGAAACACATCAATTTTGAAATTATTTAATAAACTCCCACTTCAATCATAATCATCATCATAATCATCCTCTTCTTCTTCTTCATCTTTTTCATCTACTTTAATTTTATATTCTGTTCATATTATATTTTAATTTATGTTCCATATAATAATTTTATTTATTAATTTCTTATTCTCCTATCTATTTTATTTCTATTTACCTCTTTTTTTCATTCACCCCATATTTTAATTTTTATTTTATTATAATTCACATCTTTTATTCATCTATTCTCATCATTTTCATATCTTTGCCACAATAATGAGGGTATTCCCTAAGTCTTAGAGTAGGGGGAGTTAAGTGTTCTTGAATTCATTCACAAATTTAATATAATGTTTATGGTAGTTATGAGTTAAATGAACAGGTGTAGTGGTCTTTCACCATTAAATGAAACTAAATATTTTTTTATTTATATCTATTCTATCTCTTACAATGAGAATTCCTCCTCACAATATAGTTATGCTGATCAATAGATGACATGGAATTTGATTGAGTTGGGTCCTAGAATTTTTTATACTCTCAATTGATATGTGTCATAGACCTTGTTTATTGAAGTATATAGTAAATAAATCTCACAAGAATTCGATATTACACAACACCTGAACAATGGAATAGTAATTCAAATGTGATATTTCTTAATTAATTATAAAATTAATTTCAATCAAATATTGAAGAAAAATCATAGATCTCCAAAATGAAGATTGGACCAATTTATTTCATTCTAATATAATTGTTATTATAATTGTATGGAAATGTATAATTACATATCTTTTAATTATATAAGAAAATAAAAAAACCCAAAGTATCAATTTTTTCATAAATTAATATAAAAATAAAAACATGTAGTTCTTTTGTGAAATTGAATTATTATGTAAAAAACTATGAAGCACCAAAAGTTATATAATCATAGTCAACCACTATGTGCACTAGATAAAATAAAAAATATATATTTCATGTACCCACGATAAATTTCTGTCTTAGTTCCAACACTTTATTAAATTATGGTCAAGTAAAAGACACATATTTGCATTGGTACACATATTTATGTAAATATAATAAATATCAAAGATATCCAAACCACCAATTAATATTGTGGTGGGATATCTATAAAAAATCTATTAAAGTCTCTTTTTGGGTAGATTATACTATCTCTAATGATAGATTAAGCTTAAAACAAAAGGTGACTGATGGTGGAATGCGGAGGTGAGATGAGTGAAATCCCTAATGTGGGTGATGTGAAGATTCCAGGAAGGCAGCCTGATTGGGGCTTAGCGGTTGATGATGGAATCAGGCACAAGGATTTGTTTTCTCTCTATGCATAGAAAACTTCTGGTGCTGCTAGAGAAATCGATGGATGTAAGAAGATCTTTACGGAAGCTGTTAAGAACATAGGATCCACATTTTTCCTTGATTATGAAGCTACATCTTCAAGAAGGATCATATGGAAATGGCGCACTGCGCATGTTTCTGCAAATCAAAATGCGATCGAGGAGAGAACTAAACTTTGAAAATTCTCGATCATTGCATGAGTGGTGGTTCTTAAGTGGGTGAAGCCATGGAAATTCAGTGACCTCACCGCAAAGATTGTGGAAATTTAGGGATTTTCATATTGGAAAATGATTGCAATGGGTTGTGGATTTTATCATATTATATTCACGTCGGATGAAATCAAGGGATGATCATGGAGATTTGGCTTGGTCCTTTTACATCATGTATTTCTTCTCATCCATGAATGGGATCAAAACAATGATCCCAATGCTGTCAAAAATACCTTTTCACAGGTCTCGATTCAGGTATGTAATCTGAACTGGTTTTATTGGCATCTGTAAATTTGTTGGGACATCACTTCATCTGTTGGAAATCTGATTAGGCTTGATCGGTAGATAGAGAATCCTCATTTTGGTCATTATTCTTGAATTCTTGTTGAAGTGGACATGCCTGCAACTGTTATTGAAGAGGTAGTGTTAACTACTCATGATGATACAATCACTTATGGCGTTCTGTGTGAGGGGAAACCTATGTTCTACCTCTACTGTCACTTTTTTGGGCATATGATCTCGGAATGTAATAGGAATAAAACATGTATTTTCTGTAACATTCGAGGAAATAATGAGGAAATTTGTAGGCAATGGAAGAGTAAAGACAATGCTACCAAAGATTCTAGTCCCAAGGAATCCAGGGAGGAACTCCCTGCTGAGCATGATTCGGTTGGAGGATCTGGTGAGGCAGTTATAGCACCAATTGATCAAGTGGGAAATGTTTAGCAGCATAACAAGATGACCACATTGCCTTCTGCTAATGCCTCTGTGGCCAAGGATGCAGTGTTGGAGTAGGCTTTGATATATTTTTTCACTAATCAGAATATTGTTAATACTTCTGCCTCAATTACCACCCCTCCTGAACTTGTTGTTATTTCTAGTGCTATAGAGGAGGCATTGCATCCTGATATAGATGGTGATACAGATGATATCACCCCCTCTGACCCTCCTGAACTTGTTGTTATTTCTAGTGCTACGGAGGAGGTAGTGCTTCTGGATAAAGATGGCGATACGGATGATATCACCCCCTCTGACCCCCCTGGGGACTTTTTGTAGGTTCAAAAAATCAAGATGGCCAAAATGATTTTTCCTTCTAGTGTGTTTTATGATACTGTTGATTCAGTTAATAGATTATCTCTTCTTGATACTGAGGAGGGATTTATAGATGATGAATATTCTGATTCTGTTGACAACAAATCATGTTCTCTTGCTGATTCTAAGACCACTATCCCTGATAAGGAATTGACTAAAAAATATGATCGGCCTAACACTAGTGTCACGACCCATCGTCGGGGCCCGTGCCATGACTACCCCAAGACCGCCTTCCATAGTCTAGGGGCTGGTGACTAGCACCAAAGGCATAAATCCCAATAAAAAGGGAGTAATGTCCTTATATAAGAAAACAAACACAATAGAGTACGCAAGCTGAAGTAAACACTAAGTAAACTAAGTACAAAAAGTTAGTGCTGAAAAGTAAATGGGCCAGAATACAAACCCAACTGAAAGTACAGTACAACTAAAAATAGAGTACATTAGTAGTAAAGTAAATTATCAACCACTGAGTCATCCTCCTGTATTCCACCTAAAGGGTGGGTACAGATGGTCTCCTCAGCTCCTCGGGTCCGGCCGTCCGCTCCGTGTACGTCCCGCCTGATTGACCAACTCCGGGTTTCGTCACTCTCCGCAAGCCTTAGCCACGATCAGCGTTGTCCATCATCTACAACCCAAACAACGTATTGCGGGAATAACCCGTGTAGTGGTGAGTATACGATACTCAGTAGGGACCCCGAGACCCCCGAAGGTCTCCCATAATCCACAAAGGATAAACCAAAAAGGAAGGATACAAACACAAAGTATCAACCAACTCTAGTTAGGTATATGCCCATACATATACCTAAGTCATCATTTCCAGTTTGGCTCCAACTCACGAGCCAAAGTACAACATAGTCCACAAAGGAAAGCAGAACCCAATCCACACAGCAAAGCAAGTCAATCATATCGATGATAATTATTGAAAGTCAAGACTCATCTCACACAGTCATACATCATTCGTAAAGCAAAAGAGATTATCATATGCAGTTACTGATTCATCTAAGCTGGGACCCACATGGGATACTAGACCAGCAAAGTTGTCGGACCCACGTAGGATACACGTCCATCTACTCTGTCAGACCTATGTAGGAAACTAAAACAGTGTTAATATTTTTAGACCCACCTAGGATTCAAGTAGAGTAGTTATCTCCGCCAAACCCACAGAGGATTCCAGTACAGTTGTCGTCGTCATCGAACCCACGGAGGATTCTAGTATGTTAGTCTTGACCGTCGAACCCACAGAATATTCCAGTACGATAGTCGTTGTAGTCGCACCCAGATCTAGGGTTCCCACACACAACATACTCGATTCCAGGAGGGTCTGCTCCCCGAGTCAAAGGAATGGATACATCAACCGTATTGAAGACCAGGGATGATGTATCCCAACGTTTAATCCCATGTCCTAGGGGAAAACCATGAAAACCGTGCCCAATTCATAGAGAACAAGAAGACCAAGTCATTTTATAAATGTACACGGCATCTAGATAAGTGATAAATGTTGTGTCATCAGACACTGGGTACAGCCTGTGTGATACGGCCCATGTCGCAGGGCTGGTCGTGTAAAAAGTAAATACACTACATGTGGTATGGTTACATGCAATGTCTTCATTCCACGGGTACGGTCCGTGTACCACAACCTGTGTCAATGGGATGTTCTTGTAAAAAGTAAATACACGACATGTGGTATAGTTACATGTCGTGTCAAAACTTCTGGGGTCGGATCCGTGTACACTGGCCATGCCTGGCCGTGTGGTGGTGTACAAGCTCATGTACCCCACCTCGTCGCCATGTATTCCCCGAATACACGTCGAGTCATACCGAAGACTCTTCTTCCATGGTGAAGGAACTACACGTCGTGGCTCTTGGTCGTGTAGTTCATCTCATGTCCGTGTATCTCCCAGATTTCACGCCATGTTCATCGAAGACTCCTCTTTAAACTGACTGGACAGTACACGCCGTGTGACCGGTGTCACATGTCGTGTGTCACTTCTTCTGATGTCTGTTACTTCTACCACTGAATGTTTGTACTACACGGCGTGTGCATTGGAAGGACACGTCGTGTAGTCTGCATTTTTTGAGAAATGACGCATCTGGCCAGCACGCGTCCTGAGGCGTCCATCCTTTGATTCAATGATCTGTTTGCTACAAAATTCACATTCCTAGGTCGTCCCAATGTTCTGAGGCCATTTCCGATGTTTTCGGGGCCCCTGATCGGCTCCGAAAAATTTTCCTTGTTTCACCGATGAAGAACATTTCGAGGACACCATACAAGAAGAATGACGGAGGAATCAGACCTTGTTAGTTTTGTCTGGTTCCTTCCGCATTAGATTTATAGAAAAAGGTTTAGATAGAAACATCATCATGGAAGGAAAACCAATAATTCTCAATTCAAAACACACTGCTACCTCTAAATAAGTTTGCATGTGTCAAGCACCACGAAGGATGGCGTCGATTCTATCATCATCGGTGTCTCCTTCCTTGTCGCATAGGAAGAAAAGCATGGAGAAACCGAGCATCCGATTCGACGTTCTTCGTCGGAGAGTTGGCGTTCATCATTGAAGGGTGTCGTTCTTCGCGATAGGATTATGTCCTTCCAATGGATCTTGAGCTCTCTCCTCCAATTGTTAACACAACGATCCAACCCCCAAATAAAATAAGGATCCTCCTTATTTTATTAATTCATGCCATGCATTTCAATTTTTAAAATTCAAACACATCACCCTCTTTATTGATTATGTGAGTTGGTATGATTTATTGTCGAAGAGGAGAAGTCACTTAATTGAAGAATGAGAGAGGAGAGTTACTAAATTTAAGGGGGAGTAACTGAATTTGAAGAGACGGGGCTCAAGTGGGCCCAACCTCACCATTATCCTCTCAATTATAGTTAGTGACTAGTGGGTCCCACCCCAACTCCTTACTTAGGATATAACCACTTAGAATAGGAATAAAATTTTTACCACAAATTTTATTCAATTCTTTATTAATCCCCAAAATTAAACTCTTTCTCCCATTCAAACGCATCTATGGTCAAAGTCCTCTTAAGCAGTAACGGGCACTGCGGTTCCATCGATGCCCTATGATTTCAATTCTGAGCACCAGTTCAAAAGATAGAAAAACCCGCTCATTCGTTCACTGAACGTACCTGATCTAAACATCGGAAATTGATTCCGGGCATACCGGGCCTCGGAATCAGGTGTCATCAAAAACTATGTACTCGTAAAATCCCAAATAATTTATGAAAAAAAATTCCTTGAAATTTATGGGTCGTTACATTACTCCCACCTCAGGGCCTTATGTCCCCGTAAAGATACAACGTAAACTAGGGAAACAAATGAGGGTACTGAGCATGCATCTGAGCCTCCTTCTCCCTTGTGCCCTCTGGGAGGTTCCCATGCTGCCACTTGATGCGCACTAGAGGAATCGACCGTCCACGTAGGACCCGCTCCTGTCAATCCTCAATCTATACCGGGACCTCTGTAAAATTTTCCCCGTCATCGATGTCCATCTCCCCATGGTCGATGATATGCATCAATTCATGCACGTATCTCCTCAGCTGAGATAAGTGAATGACGTCATGCACCCGGTGCAACTGAGGTGGAAGAGCTAGGCGATAAGCCAACTCGCCTATCCTAATGAGAACCCGGAATGGTCCGATTAAGCATGGAGATAACTTTCTGTCATGGCCAAATCTCCGTAATCCATGCCGAGGTGAGACCCATAAGAAATTTTGGTCACCATACTCGACTCTATTGGTCTCCGCCTCCTGTCAGCATAGGACTTCTGTTAGCTCTGAGCAGTCCTCATCCGCTTCTAGATGATCTGTACCTTCTCTGTCGTGGCCTGGACCATCTCGGGTCCTACAATTGCTAACTCCCTAGGGTCTTTCCAGCATAGAGGTGATCTGCATGGTCAGCCGTAAAATGCCTCGTATGGTGCCATCCTGATGGATGAGTGGTAGTATTTGTTGTACGCAAACTCCACCAAAGGTAGGTGATACTCCCAGCTATGACCAAAGTCGAGGACACATTCACGGAGCATGTCCTCGAGCGTCTGAATGGTCCTCTCTGTCTGACCATCCATCTGTTGGTGAAATGTGGTGCTTAGGCGTAGCTGCATCCCAAATGCATCCTACAACCCCTTCCAAAGCCGGGAATTAAAGCGATCATCTCGATCAGAGACGATACACGATGGCACACCATGAAGCCATACGATCTCATGAATGTAGAGGCATCCCATGCTCTCCACTAAGCCCGGCTCTCTGATAGGTAGGAAGTGGGCCGACTTGGGCAGTCGTTCGACAATCACCCAGATGGTTTTGGGACCACAGGATGTACGTGGAAGTCCCATCACGACATCCATAGATATCATGTCCCACATCCACTCTGGGACCTCTAAGGGATGTACCAATCCTGCTGGTACCTGGTGCTCCTGCGTCACCTGGTGGCAGGTGAGGCATCGTGAAATGAACTCTACCAAAACCTTCTTCATACCCGTCCACCAGTGCTGTCGCCTAAGGTCCTGATACATCTTCGCTACTCCAGGATGTACCTCTAGAGGGTATGTGTGAAACACTCTCATCACCTCCTCCCGTAATGCAACTAGTACCATGGTACGTCCCCTGACGGGGATGACGTGCTCTTCGCCTTCATAAAATCCTTCGGGTGCCAGCCCTGAGGATATCTGAGCACGTCGTGCCTCACAGTCAACGTTATCCTGTTGTGCCTCTCTGACATGCTGAAGTAGTAGAGGAGTGACTATGAGTGACTGTAGAAAGGCTGCTCTATCTCTATCCACGAAGGATGTCTGCAACATGGATAGCTGCTCTATTGCCTCTCCATGTAGCTGAATGCCCAACCTCTTGCTGAGAGCATCAGCTACTACGTTCCCCTTCCCCGGAGTATAGACTATCTCAAAGTCATAGTCCTAGAGGAACTCGATCCATCGATGATGTCTCAGGATCAGGTCCCTCTATGATAAGATGTACCTGAGACCTTGGTGGTCATAATAGACTGTAAGGTGCTCGCCCATCAGATAGTGCCACCACATCTTTAGAGTGAAGACCACTGCAGCTAACTCACTGTCATTGGTAGC
This sequence comes from Viscum album, assembly GCA_963277665.1. NCBI lineage: Eukaryota > Viridiplantae > Streptophyta > Magnoliopsida > Santalales > Viscaceae > Viscum > Viscum album. The sequence goes on from OY728155.1 coordinate 218,547,508, forward strand.
ATAGTTCTCCTCATGCTTCCTCAACTATCATGATCCATAGGCGATCACTGCCCGCTCCTGCATCAGGAAACACATGAGTCTGGTCCCTGATGCATCGCAGTAAACTACGTACCCCACTCCCTCCTTCGATAGCCTCAAGATGGGTGCACTATTCAATCTCTTTCTCAGCTCTAGGAAACTCTGCTGACATATATCTAGCCACATGAAGGTTTTCCCCTTCTTCATCAAAGATAAAAGTGGTGTTGCATCTCTGGAGAAATCTGGCACAAATCCCGGATAGTACCCAGCCAGACCTAGGAAACTCCGCACCTCCGTCACCCTCATGGGTGGCTCCCAAGCTAGGACTATCTCCACCTTCGTAGGATCCCCCGTAACTCCGCCTCAGAGATGACGTGCCCTAGGAAGTGGAACTCATGTATTCGGAACTAAATCTTCGAGATCTTACCATAAAGTTGGAGCTCTCGGAGTGTGTCCAGTATAACCCACAAGTGGTAGGAGTGCTTCTCCTCAGTGGTTGAGTAAATCAATATGTCTTTGATGAAGACTACAACAAATAGATCGACGTAAGGCTAGAAGATCCTATTCATGAGACTCATGAACATTGCTGGAGCATTGGTTACACGAAAAGGCCTAACGAAGTACTCACAGTGGCCATACCGACATCTAAAGGTCTTCTTCTTCACATCCCTGTCTTGAACACTGAGCCGATGATAACCTAACCTGAAGTATATCTTTGAGAACCACCGTGATCCCTTGAGCTGATCGAAGAGGTCATCAATCCTCAAAAGTGGGTACTTGTTCTTCACGGTCACCTGGTTCAGGCGACGGTAATTGACACACAGTCGGAAGCTCCAGTCCACCATCTGGGTGAACAAAATCGGGGAAGCCCAGGGTGAAACACTGGGTCGAATGAATCCCTTGCCCTGCAAGTCCTCCAGCTATACCCATATCTCTCGAAGCTCAGCAGGAGCCATCCGATATGGTGGAGTACATATCAGGGTTGTACCAGGGTACATGTAAATTTAAAATCTACCTCTCTATGAGGAGTAGTACTAGAACATCGTCAGAAAAACATTCGCAACTGATCCACCACAACAGGAAAACTTGACTCTGCACGTCAACTGCTCATAGGATAAGGCTAGACAACTGAAGAGTGATCGGCTTGTCCTCCCCTCTGCATGAGTCTGTCCTGTGCGACAAAGTCTCCCTTCTCTCCGGTGAAGGTAAACCTACTCCCATCGGTGCGGAAAACACTTCCCCATGTTCCTAATACAGTCTATATGAGCATGGACTGTAGATAACCAATACATGCCCAAGATGACGTCGTAAGGCCTCGACCGCTGCTACAAGAAGATCCCAGCCGAAGCTCTTGCCTCCTAGAGTATTCTCACACAGCCGGCACCAGTGTGTAATCATCGAGTCTTCTCTCGTAGGAGTCTCTATCCATAAGGATTGAGCCAACCGATTTTCGGAATCTCCGAGCTCCAAACAAGGGTAGTGGCAATAAAATAATGACTCGCTCTTGTGTCTATAAGAACTGTAGCAAGGTGGAGTAGACACAGATAGTACCTAGACTCATCTCTGGTGAGCCATGGTCATAGGCCTCCACTTTTTGAACTGAGCATGCCTCTATCTTCCAGCTCCCTGTGGTCGGGGTGGACCTCTTAGTGGTGGTGGTGGTCGAGTCTCAAAACATCATCCACCACCTACCACTCAGCAAGCTCCTCTGCCCCATCTACCTAATCCCTGCAGACTGCCACAGTTGAACCTCTTCCTCTGCCTGGGTAGTCTTTCATCCATCTGATTCTCCTCTGCATGGCGGGTTGGGCAGTGACGAGTCATGTGGCCCTTCCACCGCATGCATAATACTGCCTGCTCCTCGTATAGCTGGGCTATGTTCTGAGTTCCTCGCACAATAGAACATGTATCCTAGGGTCGTCCAACTGATGGTCTGGTCCACTTAGGCCCCTGTGACATTCGTCGACAGCCATCTGCAGAAGACTCCGCTATGTGCTACCCTGCGGTAGGTCTCGCTACTGGTGTAGGCTTAGCAACAATGCTCTCTACTAGAAAGGCTCGATCTAGTACTCCTACCTATGTTGGAATACTGAGGGAGATCATTGATGACCTTATCTCATGCATCAATCCCAGCTCGAAGGTCCAGCCTGGAAGAATGGGTCTCTGACCATGTCTGTGGAGTAGCGCGGAGAGATCGGTGAATCTCATTGAGTACTGTGCTACTGTAATGATGCCCTGCCGCAGTTGTAGTAACATTTGAATGTGCACCACATAGAGGGTGATGGGTATGAACTCTGAGTGGAAGAGGCTCTTGAAGTCCGACCAAAGAAGAGATGCCTCATCGTGCACCTAGAGCATTAGCTCCACCATCTACCTGCTGCTCCATGCAGGAGACTCGCCGCATGAATCACCATGAGATTCCATGGTCTCCCTACCAATCTAAAGACTCGAACAACTGCCTCCTGCCAATCTTCGACTGTCTGAGGGTCCGTCTCCCTGCAGAACCTGGGCGATCTCTGACATTGAAACTCATGTAGTGCACTCAGGCGACGTACACTCTCAACTGCTGGGGCTGGTGGCATCGGTGGCTCGGCGGGTAGAGGTACCGCCAGTGCCTCTGCTGTAATAAGGCCCTACACCGAGGCCTCATTGCTTTGTGGGCTGCCGTCTCGCTCAAATCTCGGAACCCTAGCTGGCTACCATCGTGGGACCATCCTGAAAGAAATAGGTGTTCCATGGTAATACAATATTTCTGGTGAGATGACACAATGTAATCACAATAAAAACTTTTGAAACACACATGCAATCATGGTTACGTGCACTAAGTCAGAAATCAGATGTCAGGGTCCCACTGTATGGATACATTAGCCGCCGCACTAACACTGGACTCTCTGGACTGATAACTACACTCAAAACCTTATCATCGTTGCTTCACATAGTAGAAATTATCAGAGTCCTGAGTTCTGCAGTAGAACCGACTCCTCTTATACAATTTGTCACGACCCGTCCTCAGGGCCCATGTTGTGAATACCCCAAGAACGCATTCCATAGGCTAGGGGTTGAGACTAGCAGCAAAGGCATAAATACCAATAAATAGTAATGCATTTTCTTTTATATAAGAAACAAACACCACAGAGTATGCAAGCTGAAGTAAGCACTAAGTAAACTGAGTACAAAAGTGTGTTCTGAAAAATAAATGGGCCAAATACAAACCCAACAGAAAGTACAGTACAACTAAAAAGATAGTATAGTAGCAGTAAAGTAAATCAGCAACCACCAAGTCTTCTCTAGCTATCCCACCTAAAGGGTTGGTATAAATGGTCTCCTCAGCTCCTCGGGTCATGCCGTCCGCTACGTGTACATCCCACCTGATAGACCACCTCCGGGTACCATCACAATCCACAAGCCTCAACCATGACAACGTTGTCCATCATCTGCAACCAACACAACGTAGTAAAAGCATATCTCGTGTAGGGGTGAGTATACGATACTCAATAGGGACCCCGAGACCCCTGAAGGTCTCCCAGAATCAACAAATGAAAACCCACAATGGAAGGATACACACATGAAGTATCAACCAACTCTACTTATGTATATGCCCATACATATAGCTAAGTCATAATTTCCAGTTCGGCTCCAACTCATGATCCTATGTACACCCAGTATACAAAGGAAAGCACAACTCAATACACACAAGAAAGCACAACAAATCCACACAGGAAAGAAATTAATCATATCAAAGACAATGATTGAAAGTCAAGTCTCAGCTCACACATGTATACATCATCCATAAAGTAAAAGAGATGATCAGGTTTAGTTTCCGATTCACCTAAGCTGGGACCCACGTAGGATACTAGACCAGTTAAGCTGTCAGACCCACGTAGGATACCAGTCCCACTACTCTATCGTACCCACGTAGGATACTACAACAGAGGTAAATACTGTCGGACCCACGTAGGATTCTAGTATAGTAGTCGTCTCCGCCAAACCCACAGAGTATTCCAGTATGGGTTTCATCGTCGTCGAACCCACAGAGGATTCTAGTATGTTAGTATTCAATGTCAAACCCACAGAGGATTCGATTACGATAGTCGTGATGTTGCAGCCAGCTCAAGGGTTCCTGCACACATCACACTCGATTCCTGGAGGGTCCGCTCCTCGAGTCAAAGGAATGGATACATCAACCATCATGATGAAAATGGATGATGTATCCCAACGTTCTGTCCCACGTTCTTGTGTACAACCAAAAAAAATGTGCCCAAGTCATAGAGAACAAGACGAAAAAATCATTTCCAAATGTACACGGCGTGTAGATAAGTGATACATGTCGTGTCATCAGACAGCGGGTACTGCCCGTGTGATACGGCCCGTGTCGCAGGGCATGTCATGTAAAAGTAAATGCACGGTGTGTGGTATGGTTACATGTTGTGTCATCAGTCCAAGGGTACTGTACATGTACCACAGCCCATGTTGACGGGTTGTTCATGTAAAAGTAAATACACAACATGTGGTATAGTTACACGCCGTGTCCAAAATTCTGGGGTCGACTCTGTGTACACTGGCCATGCCTGGCCGTGTGGTGGAGTACAAGCACGTGTACCCCACCCCGTGTCTGTGTATTCCTAGAATACATGTCGAGTCATACCGAAGACGCTTCTGTCATGGTGAAGGAAGTACACGTCGTGCCTCTTGGCCGTGTAGTTCTGCATGTTTCCGTGTATCTCTCGGATTACACGCCATGTCCATTAAAGTCTCCTCTATCAAACTGACTGGACAGTACACGCCGTGTGACCGGTGTCACACGTTGTGTGTCACTTCTTCGAATGTTCGTTACTTATACCACTGAATGTTTGTACTACACAGCATGTGCATTGGAAGGACACGCCGTGTATTCTGAATTTTCCAGAAACGATGCATCAGGCCAATACGCCTCGAAGGCGTCCATCCATTGTTCTGATGATATGTTTTCTACAAAACTCTCATTCCTAGTTCGTCCTGATGTTCAGAGGCCATTTCCAATGTTTCGGGCCCCCGATCGGCTATGAAAACTTGCCTTGATTCATTACTCAAGAACGGTTGGAGGACACCATACATCAAGAATGGCAGAGGAATCGGACCATCTTAGTTTAGTCCGGTTCTTCCGCATTAGTTTGATAGAAAAAATTTAGATAGAAACATCAACATGCAAGGAAAACCAATAATACTCAATTCAAAACACACCCCTACCTGGAAGGAAGTTCACAGGTGTCAAGCGTCGTGAATGATGGTGTCAATTCTGTCATCATCGGTGTCTCCTTCTTTGTCACATAAGATGAGAGGATAGAGTAAACGAGTTTCCGAGTCGACATTATTCTTCGGAGAGTTGGATTTCTTCGTTGAAGGTGTCGTCTTCGTGGGAGGATGAAGTCCTTCCAAAGGAACTTGAGCTCTCTCCTCCAATTCGTAACACAAAGAGACAACCCCCAAATAAAATAAGGCTCCTCCTTATTTTATTAATAAGGCTCCTCCTTATTTTATTAAATCATGCCATGCATTTAAATTTTTAAAATTCAAACACATCACCCTCTAAATTGATTATGTGATTTGGAATGATTTAATGTGGAAGAGGATAAGTCACATAATTAAAGAAGGATAGAGGAGAGTTACTCAAATTAAGGGGGATTTAGGGAAGGTGAAGAGAATGGGCTTGTGTGGGACCCACCTCACCTTTATCCTCTAAAAGTTAGTTAGTGACTTGTGGGTCCCACCCCAACTCCCTACTAAGGATATAACCACTTAGAATATGAATAAAATTTGTACCACAAATTTTATTCATTCCTTTATTAATACCCAAAATTAAACTCCTTCTCTCATTCAAACGCATCTATAGTAAAAGTCCTTTTAAGAAATTATCAGTGTTGTAGTTCCATCGGTGCCCTCAGATTTCAATTTCGAGCATTGGTTCAAAAGATATAAAAATCCACTTGTTCGTTCCCTGAACGTACGTGAGCTAAATATCGGAAATTGATTCCGGGCATACCGGGCCTCGGAATCAGGTTCCGTCAGAGCTCGCGTACTCATAAAATCCCAAAGGAATTTAAGAAAAATAATCCCATGACATTTATGGGCCTTTAAAACTAGGCTCTAATCACAAAAATGAAGATTCTCTATTGGAATTGTCATGGGATTGGGAACAATCCCACAGTCAGATCTCTTAGGCATTTTATAATGACCAATAGACCTTTGCTAATTGGAATTGATGAACCAAGAATGAAATTCTAAAGATGGAGCTCCTTTAATTGAGATTCGATGGGGTAATCTTTTGCTGCAAACAATCATTTTGAATTGAACACTGGATCTCTATGGGTTAAAAAGCATGACAACATTAATGTTAGCTCTTTCAAAGTTGACTTACAGTCGGTCAATGTCACTTGTTGTCTTGGTAATGACTCTATTTATATGACTTTTGATTATGAATCCAACTTGTACATAAGATTAAGGGAACGATGGTAGAATCATTTTAATATCTCTAAATGTATGGCCACCAATTGGGTTATCCTTGGCGACTTCAACACTTTCCTGAGGCCTAAGGAGAATATGGGTGAACATTTCTGTCATATTGCAGCCTCTAACCTATTATATTGTATTGATAGGTGTGGTCTCACTGAGGTGTCCTTTACTGGAGCTGATTTCACCTGGAGTAGACAAACTATTCATGGGAAGCAGGAAAGTAAGTTGGACATATGTTTCGTGCATGTGGATTGGAGGAATAGGATGATTGATGTTTCTGGGAGAACACTCCTGAGGTAGCACTCTAATAATAATCCCATTCTCATGGATGTTTTCATCATAAAATTAAGGTCATCCCCTCTTCCTTTTAAATTTAACAATATCTGGGTGGTGATACCAGGCTGTAGAGAAATTTTTATTAATGCCTGGGATGTTGTCTTCCCGGGTATCCCTTCTCATGTCCTTTGTTGTAAGATAAAGGATTTTAAGGCAAGGTTGGGGCAATTGAGTAAGGAGTCATTTTACTCACTAGATAATGAAATTATAGAGATTGAGGATGCTCTATTACTTTTCCAACAATGTAATCTGTACCAGGATATACCCCCCCCCCCCCCCCCCCGCGAGAAGAAATTCAGGCTGCTGGAAATCTAGACAGGATTTTGACCCTCAAAGGAAAGCTAGTTCAGAATCAATTCAATATTAGATGGTTGAATTAAGGGGACATGAATTCAAATATGTTTCTTGTCATGAATAGGGAAACGTGAGCCAGGAGAGGCCTAAATGAGGTCACCAATGATGGAAACCTTTTCTGTTCTGAGAATGAGATATCAAATGTTGTGACACTCTATTTTGAGAATTTATATTCAGATAATGGAAATGAAAACTCTGATAATATTCTTATGTGCTTTTATCCTTCTATTGGAGAAGAACAAAACAAGAAACATGTTGATATCCCTAGTGTAAAAGAAATACATGATGCATTATTTTCCCTGAACATTGATAGTGTGGCAGAACCTGATGGATTTATTAATAAATTATTCTTGTGTTATTGGGATATAATTAGTGTGGATGTTTTAAATGCTATGAGGGAATTTTTTAGGTTGTCTTATTTTCCCTTTGGAATGAATTCTAACATTGAGGCTTTAATTCCAAAGAAGGAGAATTCTCTTGACATAAGGGATTTTATGTAACATCCCAAGTAACTAATGAATAATATATATTCTTATCTATGTCTTCTTATGAATTATATATTGTTTTAGAGGCTTAAAATGAGAATAAATCTAATCTTAAGCATAGAATACACTAATATTTTCAAAAGGTTGTTTTACTGCCTTTCGATGGAAAATAATTTTTAAATCAACCTTTTGACAATTTTATAAGATCAATTTGTCAAAAATAAACTTATTCTTTATGATTATGACATTGAAATTTAATTTGGATGAATTTTTGGTATTTTTCTGACAATTTTCATTTTTTAATAAATAGTGAAAAATACTGCATTTTACATCCAAACTACTTTTTCATCTAATTTAATTATATGGTTAGATTATCTTTTTAATTGGTTTTAATGTGTAATTAGAATATATGTTTACAATTTAATCCAATGGTGTTCATTATAAATAATTTCACTTTGTAATCGGGTAGTTGAGGATAATAAAATAATATCATAATAATAATAAATGACCCCAAAATGATTTCTAATACTTATTTTTTTGTCATGGCCGAACATGTTATGCCTTGCGCCAAACTTAGGGACCTCATGGAATCACTTTTGGGTGAAAGTGACAATTTATAATTTTATTTTTAATGAAAGGAGAATATCACTGAAGAATGTATCACCAGAGTAAAAACAATTTAGATTTGTATTTGTAAATGATATATTAGACTATAATTATTCATATTAAATATAAAAATATTTTCTACATCATAGTAGTTTTTGTATAATTTTTAGACATTAAATGAATTAACTAATTTATCACATCATAGTGATGCTGCGATTATCTCATTAATGACCGATTTAAATAAAATGAAACTATAATGTAACATCTAAGGCTTAAACATGTAACAAAACCTATTGGATGAGTATATTTCGAACCCTTATCACCTTATCCTAGAAATATATCAATTTTGTACCTTTTAAATCCAAAAACCATTTTAAAATAAAGTAACATTTCTTGGATTTCCAAGAGTGCCCCTCCTCCCTCTTATAAAATGCCCCCACCTCTACCTCCTTACCAACAACTATCAAGCCACTGGCTCGGCCAAACTCTGCTTATTTTATCTCTCTACATCCCTCTCTTCATCCTAGAAGCCTTTCCGTATACAGAAAGCTCTTCAAGATACCATTTTGTTACAAACCAAGAGGAGTTACCCGATTCAAAGGTAATGTCTTTTCTAGTGTTCTTTTTTTATCTGTCTTCTCCAACCCCCTAATATCTTTTTATTCATTTATTTTGTAACAATAACATTATCTTCAACATACTAGGATGTTGTTATAATAATTATTCTAGATACACTTACTCACCTCCTACATCTAATGGTTAAAGAGCATACTGTATCCATGGATGGCGAATTTTTCCCTCACGAAATGATGATTCTTCAATATTCTTATAACACCATAAAATGTGGCCATTAAGATGACACTATGTTAATATATGATATATAATATGTTTATGTTTTCCTTATGCTTATGTATTCTTCATTTATGGCATAACTTTATGATTTCCTTTTGGGTAAACGCGATAAGTTCATTTTAGGAACTGCGAACTACCACCCCCTCAAAGTGATTTGATTAGTTAATGCCATAAGTGGGAAATATAATGGATGTATTTATTTATATTATATATGATATTATACTGGAATTATAATATACCATTATATAATTATGATTCTATTCCATAAAATACAAAATAGAAATGAATGTAGCCTTTATGCGTACGTACGACTTACTGTCTCAATGAACGATGCATTTCATTTCTTACCAATAAATGTTTTGTAATATTAAAAATTCATGTATATACTGGATATATATTAGATATATGATATATACATAATGAATATAATTATGTATATAATGGATATTTTACCACATGAAAAACTTGTAATTATAAAGAGTTTATTTTTTACTCAAGTACCATTGATCGAAAAAACGACAGTTATTAACTTAATTATTTACATTGTGTTTATAACATGGTAATAAGAGATATAAAAGGAATAATGAACTTGAAAAAGGTTCTTATGAAAGTAGAAATTAACTCACATTTATTATTTAGGAGATTAACGAACAATCGAGTCAAGTCGGATACGAGGTAAGGGACTTCGTCTCAATCTCCTTTCATTGATGCATATTTTGTGTTATACACACCTTTATTTTATATGGTGTATAAACCCCTTTGACTTTTATTTTTATTCAAATGGAATCTTTTTTATACGAACTATTTTACTAAATGAAAAAAGGGAATGTTTTTTCATATATATGCAGCGAAAACAACTTCTCTGCCACTGTTACCATTATTTCAGTTTCAGCTTCCTCTACAAGCCATAACAATTTTTAAATGAAAAATAAATACCATGTTCTACTTTTCTTTTATTTTTGTACTGAAAATGTATTTGATAATTTTTTTATATTAATGTGTTATTGATATCTTGAGATTAAAATGTGGAAATGTTATGTTTCCTTTATGCATGTTTTATGTGATACGATTATGTTATGGTTCTTGGGAATTGTTTATGAAGACGGGTGGCTACGTGATAAACTAATGGCGGGTGATCCCGATATAGCTCTCCATTGAATTGGATAATGCAAATGAGTTAAATGCTAAGGTTTCTCTGAAGAGATTTTGGGAATATACTGTGATGGGTATTCCAAACGTAACCACGAGGGTTACTCCATACGTAAGAATGTTATGAATGCCTCAAGTTACCTTTATGTCTTATGTTTCTAGGATTTATTCATGATTTGATGAGGTATGTTAAAGTGCTTATGTTTTATGAGTAAATTATGATTTCATACATGTACTAATGTCTTCATTTCGTACTTTTATATCCCTTACAGAGATTTTTATGCTCATCAAATGTTTTTGAAATGTTTTTCACAGGTCAAGGGAATGGTAATGATGTGAGGATAGTGTCAAGGATGTGTCAATAAAGAATACATGTTTTATTTTAAATATGTTTCCGTTGATGGGATAAATTATTACTGTCTTTTATGTAACCAATTTGTTTTAAATTTGTAATGTAATTCATGTTTTATGATCCAATTCGCTAAAACTCTAAACCTGAAATGATCCTTAATGTTTAATCTTGTAATAACTCAAGATTATGTAATGTTTAAGGCTTGGGCCTTATAGTTTGTATTAGAGGGAGGTTTAGATAAATTTAGGAGTTATAATTCTATTAAATGATTATCCAAATTTTTTTTTTCATAGTCAAATTGAAATGATATAGCATTTGAAGATTACCACGATGCTTCATCTAAGACATGTTTGTTCAGAATGGTTTTACATAGAGGAAACAGGGAAGCCGTGCTAGGAAGGCATACAGAAGGAAATGACCTTCCAAATCAGCATCTTGAGATAGTCAGAATTGGAACTGAACAGTTTTTTGCTGTAATGGTGCAGTTGACTCAAGCAATAAATGGTGGCGTTATCCATGCAGGAGGTCAGCCAGATCAACCACAAAGGAACATGTCACTGGTGGAACATTTCATGAGGAAACATCCCCCATCATTCAGAGGATCATCTGACCATGTGCTAGCTGAAGGGTGGATTAAAGCACTGGAGAAGATTTTTGATGTCATGGGGTGTTTAGACAATCAAAAGGTTTTTCTTTCTATTTACCATATGGTGGGTGAAGCAGATCAGTGGTGGTCGATGGTTAAAAATATCAGGGACACTGATGAGATTGATGCTCTCGACTGGGATGAATTCAAAGGTATGTTTCTTGAGATGTATTTTCCTAAGGCTGGTCGACTTTGGATGGAAAAAAAATTCTTGAAATTGAGGCAAGAGGACTACTCAGTGGCTGCTTAGAAAGAAATTTTCACTCGATTGGCAAGGTATGCTCCAAATTTTATCCATGACCTTGATAGTAAAATCAATCATTTTTAAACAAGATTAAAGGCAAACTATCGAAGAGATTTCGCTTCATGAGAGTTCAAGAGTTATGAAAAGCTTGTTCGATATGATGAGATGGTGGAAATAGAGTTTGCTGATGATCAAGTGTTCTATAACAACCAACATAAGAAGAGACTGAGGTGGTAGGATAAAGGGAAGAATTATTCAAAAAGTTCTGATGGTAAGAAAACTAAGTTTACTGTTTGTGATAAATGTGGTAAAAGGCATGCTGGGGAATGTCTTCTGAATTCTGGAAAGTGCTACCGATGTGGTAAGATAGTATATAAGGCTCGTGATTGCACTGAAAAAGATCGGGGTGATGGTAAGACAAAATTTGATTTACAGTTAGTGTAATGTTTCTAGTGCAATGAGATGGGTCATTATGCAAACGAGTGTTCGAAAAAGAGCTCAAATGATGGGAAGCAGTCAGACTACAAGAAAAAAGGAGTGGTGAAATCCTTTGAAACTACTTCAATAGATGTTGGGCCAGCAAATGAAGTGGTATGATGTACTTTGTTTGTTTTCTCAGATTATTCCAATGTTTCGTTTTATTTGGGGTCTACACATTCCTTCATCTTTGAAAACTTTCCTAGTAAAATGGGAATACCATCTCAAGAAATCACTCCTGAACTTGTGGTAAAAACACCTGGGGAAAATTTTGAAGAAAAAAGAATTTATAATAATCATCATATCACTATCCATGCAAAGAACCTACTTGAAAACCTTATTCTTTTACCTCTAGTAGAGTTTGATGTTATCCTGGGTATGGAATTGCTCTCTATTTACCATGCTAAGATTGATTGCAGAGCTAAAAAAGTTTTTTTCAGAAAGGCTTTCAGTTTGTGTACAAGAATGAACCCTTACTGTTGATAATATATCAAGAGGATGAGAAACTTGTAAAATATGGAAATGAATGTTACCTTGCACATATTGTTGAAAAAAATGAACTTTTCAGATTAATGATGTTCTAGTGGAAAATGAGTGTCCTGATGTTTTTCCTGATGAGTTGCCTAGAATAATACCAGACTGGGAAGTTGAATTTACTGTTCACATAGTTTTTGATGCTATTCCAATTTCAAAACCCCCTTATCGAATGACTCAAATTGAACATTTAGAGTTTAAGGAGCAATTACAAGATTTATTTAAGAAAGGTTTCATTCAACCTAGCACATCACCATGGGGTGATCCTGTTTTATTTGTTAAAAAGAAAGATGGTTCAATGAGACTTTGCATTGATTATAGATCCTAAAATAACATCACTATTAAGAACAAATATCCTTTGCCTCATATCGATTATTTATTTGATCAGCTCCCAGGAGCTCAGTATTTTTCAAAGATAGACCTGAGATCTGGGTGCCATCAGTTGATGTTAAAGGAAGACGATATTCTAAAGACCGTGTTTCATACAAGATATCGCCATTATGAATTTGTAGTTATGCCTTTTGGGCTAACCAATGAACCTGCTATATTCATGGACCTTATGAATAGAATTTTCCATGAGTTCTTGGATATGTTTTTGGTTGTTTTCATTGATGATATTTTGGTGTTTTCAAAAATTAAATAGGATCATGAAAGACATTTAAGGGTTATTTTGCACACCTAAAAAAAGAAATTGTATGGTAAATTCGGCAAGTGTGATTTTTGGTTACAACAAATTTCCTTCCATGGTCACATTATTTATAAAGATGGGATAACTGTTGATCCTGCAAAAACAATTGTTGTTGAAGAATGGACAAGACCCTCAAATGTAAATGAGATTCATTGTTTTCATGGATTCGCAGGCTTTTACCGAAGGTTTGTTAGAAGTTTTTCACAGTTTTCTAGTCCAATGACTAAGCTTACTCGGAAGGGTGTTATGTTTATCTGGACAAAAAAATTGTGATGATTGTTTTCAAGAATTGAAAAGAATATTGGTGAATGCTCCAGTTGTGGCACTACCTTCCCGGAATGGTGAGTTTGTTATCTAAAGTGATTTTTCATTGAAAGGACATGGATGTGTCCTAATGTAGAATGATCAGGTCATTGCTTATGCTTCACGTCATTTGAAAACTCATGAGGTAAATTACCCTACACATGATTTGGAATTAGCTGCTGTTGTTTTTTCTTTAAAAATTTGGAGGCATCATTTGTATGGTGTAAAGTGTGAAATATATACTCATCACAAAATATTAAAGTATATATTCACTTAGAAATAATTGAACATGAGATAGAGGAGATGGATGAAATTAATCAAAGATTATAATTTTACAATTCATTACCATCTGGAAAAAACAAATAATGTGGATGAAGCTTTCAGTCGAAAAAGTAATGCTTAATTAACACTATTGTGTTTGGAACGTGATCCTTTGGTAAAGGATTTTAGGAACATTGGCATAGAAGTTGTTGGTGTATGATGTTGTTTTGTTTTGTTTCAGGTATCAGCGAAATATTCTCTATCAGATACAATTACGAAAACACAGAAGCAAGACAGTGAGTTGTAGAAAAAGGTAGAGCTGGTTCATAAGGGTATGTTTCCTGAATTCAACATTGATAATGATTGTGTTTTGAGATTTGGGAAGATATTGTGTGTGTATTGTGAGTCACAGTTAAAGAGAGAGTTGTTATGTGAAGCTCATATTTCTCCGTTTTCAGTTCATCCAGACAGTACTAAGATATATAGAGATCTTCAGGAGTATTACTGGTGGGACGGAATGTAAAGATATATTACTGATTTTACTATGAAGTGTTTGACTTGTCAATAGGTTAAAGAAGAGCGGTAGTTATTGAATGGGATGCTTCATCCTTTACCAATGCCAGAGTGGAAATAAGAAAATATATTCATGGACTTCATTGTGGGACTGTCGAAGACACCTCGAGGTAATAATTCAATCTGGGTTATTGTTGACCGCATGACTAAATATGCTCATTTCTTTGCTATACGAGATACTTTTTCCCTAGATAAACTTTCTCGTTTGTATCTTAAATAGATTTTCAGGTTACATGGAGTTCCCCTCTCCATTGTATCTGATCGTGATCCCAGGATTACTTCTATCTTTTCGAAAGGCCTTCAGAAGACATTGGGTACTAAATTAAATTTTATTATATCATTTCATCATCAATCAGATGGGCAGTCAGAATGAACACTTCATACTTTGGAGGATATGCTACATGATTTTTGGATGGATTATTAGGGAAGATGGGTCCAACATCTTTCTTTTTCTGAGTTTTCTTATAAAAAAAGTTTTCATTCCAGTATACAGATGGCCCCTTTTGAGGCATTATATGGGAAGCGGTGTCGAACACTAGCTTTCTGGGATGAAGTGGGTGAAAGGAAGTTGATGGGACCGGAATTGGTAGAAGAGTTGGTAGAAAAAGTTCAGGTGATACAGAGACACATGTGAAGATCTCAGAGCAGGCAGAGAAGTTATGCGGACAACAGGAGGAAGGATCTCTCTTTTAAGATAGGCGATCATGTTTTTCTCAATGTATCACCATTGAAAAGTGTGATGCGATTTGGTAAGATTGTAAAGTTGAGTCCAAGGTTCATTGTACCATTCAAAATTTTGGAGAGATTTGGATTAGTTTCATAACAAGTGGATTTACCTCCGATTTTATCTCAGGTACACAATGTTTTACAAGTTTCAATGTTAAGGAAGTACATGACAGATCTATCTCATGTTTTGAGTCCAGAGGTAGTTCTGTTGGAAGAGAATCTATCTTATGAGGAACAACCGGTCCAGATTCTTGACCATAGGGAGAAAGTGTTGTGAAATAAGGTGATTCCTCAAGTAAAGGTTTTGTGGGAAAACAACATGAGTGAAGAGGCAACATGGGAATCTGAATATGCAATGAGGGATAAATACCCCCACTTATTTGATAAGTATATAAATTGCGGGAATGCAATTTTCTAAAGGGGGGAAGGATGTAACATCCCAACTAAGTAATTAATAATATATATTCTTATCTATGTCTATTTATGAATTATATAGTGTTTTAGAGGCTTAAAATGAGAATAAATCCAATCTTAATCATGGAATACACTAATATTTTTAAAATATTGTTTTACTGCATTTTGATGAAAACCCATTTTTAAATCAAAATTCTTAAAATTTCATAAGATCTATTTTTCAAAATAAACTTATTATTTATTATTTGTATATTTAAATTTACTTCGGATAAATATTTGGTATTTTTCTTACAATGTTTAATTTTTAATGAATAGTGAAAAATACTGCATTTTACATCAAAACTGCATTTTCATCTAATTTAATTATATGGGTAGATTATCTTTTTAATTGGCTTTAAAGTGTAATTAGACTATATTTTTACCATTTAATCCAATGGTGTTCATTAAAATTAATTTCACTTTGGAATTGGGCATAAACAAGTGCCAAACGTTTCAAAAATATTGTCTAAAAAACACGCTTTTTGTTTGACAACGAGAATTATTTTTTAAATTAATTATTTCAATTTATATGTTTGGAATTTGGTAAATGGATTTAATATTTGGAATAAGAAGGTCCAAATTATGTAATTAAGACTCTTTTTTTGGACATTATGAATAGTAACGATGGTAATTATCTTTAATTGTCTTGATTAATTAGTAATCGTGTAGTGATGGATACTAAATTAATATCGTAATAATAAAAAATGACCCCAAAATGTATCCTAATTGTACTGGTTGTATCATGGCCGACCATGGGATGCATTGTGCCAAACATAGTGACCCCATGGAATCACTTTTGTGTGAAAGTGACACTTTATCATTTTATTTTTAAAGAAAGAAGAATATCACTAATGAATTTATCACCTGAGTAAAACATTCTTTGTTTTTTCTGTGTAAATTATCTCTTAGACTATAAATATTCATTGGAAGTATAAGAAGTTTTCCTACATCATAGTAATTGTTTTATAATTTTTAGACATTAAATAAATTAATTTATTTATGAAATCATAATGATGCTATGATTATCTCATTAATGAATGATTTAAATAAAATGGAAAGATAATGTAAAACATAAGACATAAACTTGTCAAAATCTTATTGGATGAGTATATATTTAGAACCCTTATCACCTTATTCTCAAAATATATCAATGTGGGACCTTTTAAATCTGAAACTCGTTTTAAAATAAAGTAACATTTCTTGGCTTTCCAAGAGTGCCCCTCCTCCCTCTTATAAAAGGCCCCCACCTCTACCTCCGTACCCACACATCTCAAGCCATTGGCTCTGCCAAAAACTACACATTATATCTCTCCACATCCATCTATTAATCCTAGAGGCCTTTCCATAGGCATAAATCTCTTCAAGATACCCTTTTGTTACAAACCAAGAGGAGTTATCCGATTTAAAGGTAAAGTCTTCTCTAATGTTCTTTTGTTTTATTTTGATTATCCAACCCCCTTAAAAATTTTTATTCATTTAGTTTGTAACAACACCCGTATATTCAATATATTATAATTTTTTTATAAGAATTATTCGGGCTACACTTACACACACCAACATCTAATGGTTAAAGAGCATACTGTTTCTGTAGATGGCGAATTTCTGCCTCACGAAATGATGATTGTTCAATATTCTTCTAACACCATCAAAGGTGGACATTAAGATGACACTATATTTATATATGATATATAATATGTTAATGTTTTCCTTATGATTCTGTATTTTTCATTTATAGCATACCTTTCTGGTTTCCATTATGGGTAAATGCAATATCTTAATTTTAAGAAGTGCGGACTACCGCCCCCTCAAAGTGATTTGATTAGTTAATGCCATATGTGGGAAGTATAAAGGATGGAGTTAATGATATTATATATTATATTATACTGGAATTATAATATACCCTTATATCATTATGATTCCATTACATAAAATATTAAATAGAAATGAATGTAGCGTTCATGCGTATGTACGTCTTACCGTCTCCATGAACGGTGCATTTCATTTCTTACCTCTAAATGATAGTTAATATTACAAATGCATGTATATACTGGATATATATGATATATATGATATATACATCATGAATATAATTCTGGATATAATGGATATTTTACCACATGAACAACATGTAATTATAAGGAGTTTATTTTTGACTCAAGTACCAATGATTGACAAAACGACCATTATTAACGTAAATAATTAAATAGTGTTCATAACATGGTTTTAAGTGAAATAAAAGGTATAATGAACTTGAAAAATGTTCTCAATCAAGTCGAAATTTTCCCAAGTTTATTATTCTAGGGATTAAATAATGGTCGAGTCAAGTCAGATACGAGGTAAGAGACTTCGTCTAAATCTCATTTCATTAAGGCATATTTTGTTTTATACACAAATTTCTTTTATACGGTGTATAAAACCCTTTGAATTTTAATTTTCTTATAAAGGAATCTTTTTTATACGAATCATTTTACTAAATGGAAAAAGGGAATGATTTGTCATATGTATGCGTTGAAAACGACTTCTCAACCGTCGTGACCATTATTTGAGTTTCGGATTCCTCTACAAGCCATAATTTTTTTTAAAATGAAAAATAAATACCATGTCTTACTTATCTTTTATTTTGGAATTGAAAATGGTTTTGATAATTTTTTTATTATATCAATGTGTTATTGATATCTTCTGATTTAAATGTGGAAATGTTATGTTTCCTTTATGCATGTTTCATGTGATATGATTATGTTATGGTTCTTGGGCATTGTTTATGAAGACGGGTGGTTCCGTGATAAAATAAGGGCAGGTGAGCCTGACATAGCTCTCCAATGCATTGGGTAACATGAAGGGGTTAAATTCTAAGGTTTCTCCGAAGATATTTAGGGAATATATTGTAATGGGTATTCCAAACGTAACCATTAGGGTTACTCCCTAAGTAAGAATGTTATCAATGCATTAAGTTACCTTTATGCCTTATGATTTCTATGATTTATTCATAATTTTATGAGGTCTGTTAAACTGATTATGTTTTATGAGTAAATTATGATTTCGTACAAGGACTAATGTTTTCATGTCGTACTTTTATATACCTTATTGAGCCTTTTATGCTCATCCCATGTTTTTCAAATGTTTTTCACAGGTCAAGGGTAAGGTACATGATGTGATTATAGTGTCAAGGAAGTGTCAAGAAAGAATCCATGTTTTATTTTAAATATGATTCCAGTGACGGGAAAAATTAGTACTATATTTTCTGTAACCACTTTGTTTAAATGTGCAATGTAATAAATGTTTTATTATCTAATTCTCTAAAATTCTAAACCTGAAATGATCCTCAATGTGTAATCTTGTAATAACTCAAGATTAAGTAATATTTAAGGCTGGGGCCTTATATTTTATACCCGTTTCTATTGGAAATACAATGAAAAAATTAATCTGTAAGATCATGTCTAAAAGGCATGGTGATATTTCCAAGTACCTTATCTCGTGTAACCAGTTGGGATTTGTTCCAGGGAGGAATATACAAATATGTCTTTAAAATACCTATGAATTTGTTAATGTTATGAAGAGAAAGGTAAACGATGGAAATATAGCAGTGAATATTGACATATCTAATGCCTTTGACACCATTAGATGGATTTTTTTATTTACTATTATCAAAATGCATGGTTTCCCCGAGAAATTCATTGTGTTGAGTAGTTCCATACGTGAGAGTGCTTGGATTTCAATTATGGTTAATGGGTCTCCTATGGGTTTATTCCAATTCTCTAGAGGAGTAAGACAAGGTGAACCTCTTTCTAGTCTACTATTTTCCATTGCTGAAGATTATTTAAGGTGGCGTCTCACTGATTTGGCTAATTTTGGATGGTATTAGTGGATGTGAGTGGGGAGAGAGTTATGTGCCTCGTTCTACATATTCTATGCTAATGGAAACATAATTTTTGGGAGAGAAGATAAAGGTACAATATATTGTATTAGGGGAATCTTTTCACACTATAAAGAGGTCGTGGGTCATGTCATTATTTGTGGAAAATCATCTGTCATCTTTGATGGAGTAATTTCAACATCAAGGTAGATCAGAATTTCTTGTGAAATTGGGGTGAAAAGAGGATATTTTCATTTTAATTATCGTGGGGTACCACATTTTTGGGGCAGGGTAATGATATGTTACCTTGATAGTATTGCATTGAGGATTACTAGCCTGCTTGCAAGATGGAAGGGGACGAGTCTATCCCAGGCTGGGGGAGTATGTCTGGTCAATTCAGGGATAACGTCACTATTTTTGTACTCTTTCTCTTGATATAGATGTCCCAGGGCTCTTATCAAGGATCTAAATGGAAAAATCAGAAACTTCATATGGACATGATCAATTCATGAAAGGAAACTTGTTACTATAACCTGGAAGGACTGCATCAAACCTATAAGTATGGGTGGTTTGGGAATCAAAGATATCAGAATCTTCAATGATACTCTGATTACAAAATTCATATAGAAGATCCTTTCCATAACAGATAATTCTCCAGATTTTCTTGTCAGCAGGTTTGTGGAGAAACTTTATCTAGGGTACCCCAATTATATCAGTTCATTTGTATGGCCTGCTCTTAAAAAAGATTATACTGATCTAATGGATTATTCTAAATGGATGGTTTGAATATAGTCAAATCTGAACTATTGGACTACACCTTGGCTTTCTCAGCCCATTATTGATGATTCTCTTATTCCGTATTCTATAAAAAACATAACCATTTATGCCTTTAATGAGAATCCAGATCTCACTGGAATTCTACCCAGTAGTGTTCACCATGAAATTTCAAGGTAATGTTTCAATTATTATGATATTTTTGTTATGATTCCCAACCTTCATGTCTGGTTCACCATAAGGGAGTTCTATAGAATCCTTTATGGTGTTTCATTGAACCCTCCTTGCTGGGTCAGTATTTCTTACGAGGAAATTATTTCTAATATGAAATATATTTTAATCTAGAAAATCTGTAAGTAGAGGCTTCCATTACAGGACCACTTGCAGTGTCCTGGGATACATCTGGCCTCAGCCTACTTGTTATGTTTAGAGGCGGATGAGTCTATTGCACATGTCATTATTTCGTGTAAATTTTCATGCAGATTTTGGACATATGTACAGAAGGTTTTCGGCTGCTCTCTCAATTGTAATTATGTTGATGGACTTTTGCAGTCCATATGCGGGACTAAGTGCAGTGAGAAGGTTTGGTCTTTGCTACTTGCTTCTTCTACCGGTGTGATTTCTTTCATCTGGAAGGCACTAAATGAACTTCTATTTAATAATGTTGACCCATAATATCATGCTGGGGTTTTATTATTGCACTGGGCAATTCTGAATGCTTTTAAAGTGCTGACTGGTTCCATGAAAAATGATGTCTCTAATTTGATTTTGCTAAGATCACTTGGTGTCAATGGAAGGATGAAAAATCCAATGATGATGAAGTATGTAAGATGGATAACAACCATCTTCTGATGGAT
The DNA here is from genome assembly GCA_963277665.1 of Viscum album. Taxonomy (NCBI): domain Eukaryota; kingdom Viridiplantae; phylum Streptophyta; class Magnoliopsida; order Santalales; family Viscaceae; genus Viscum; species Viscum album. Next base: position 218,568,538 of record OY728155.1, read on the forward strand.
AAAGTTTAACATAGATGGAGCAACATCTGGAGCACTGGGACCTTATGGATGTGGTGGAGTTTTTCATACGTACTGTGGTTTTGTGAAATGATGCTTTTTCCATTATATTGGAAATGGTTATGCCATAAAAGCGGAGCTGTGGGCAGCGATAAAAACAGTCAGTTATGTTGTGTGATATGATAGGAATGAGTTGTGGATTGAGTCAAACTCATCTGTTGCAGTCCATATTATCAAATATCGATCACGAAACGTTCCATGGAAGATGTTATCGGACTAGGGTGATTGTCTTCAGATTATGGAACAGTTATCTCTGGAAGTCAGTCATGTTTATCGGGAGACTAATCAAGTTGTGGATGCCCTCTCAAAGAGAGCCATCTTGGATGTTAGTTCGAGTTGGACTTTTGTTTTTCCTGATTACTGTAATTGCATTTCCCCAGCTGATCATGATGGGGTGTTTTATACTCACCACTGTATATTTTCCTTGTGATCTTCCTTTGTGTAATTTACTTTTTTATTGTAATTTAATGGGAGTAAGCACACCTCACTCCTGATTTTTTGAGTATACTATCTCTAACCATTATATTATATCTCTTGAAGATCTAGAGTTATTCCCTGGATTTTTATTTATAATGGATCCCATTAGGCTATAATGATCTCCGCTAATAACTCATGAATTAGACTTTGGATGATTCTATCTTCATGCAAAATGTGTATGTTAGCCTTATTCTTCAACAACACTCCTACATATATTTGGATATCATAGGGAAGGACCCTTATTGTTAATTTCATGTTCATAATTAAACATGAGACTACAAAAACAACATTATCTTCCCTCTCAACTCTTAATAATTATGAATGAGAAGGATATACTATAGAACCCAATATTATTCATTAAGGAGTATTTTTTCTATTCACGAATACTATTTGATCATCTTATCCACACTTTATACTCTTGGATATTTGATATATGTAATAATATCATGTTCTACTTAATTGATAGTAGAAACTACATGACTTTTTATATTTATTCTCATATATAAACAACATGGCATATTTTCCATTTCCAAATTATGAAGTTCCCTATTATTTTAGACACATTAATATGGTAATTTTATAACTAATTAATAAAATACTCTAGTTTATCTTCTCATTCGAAAACAAGTTATCTTTTTATAATATACATATGAATTAATTATCAAATTGATATTGAATAATAGAATATTTTTACTCCCAAAACGATATTTATTTACACATTTTCAAAAGAATATTCAATATTGGAGCATGGATTGACCTCAAAATCGTAATACAATTTTCTGTTCTTCACTAATTAATTTATGGTATCTTTTTATTCGAAAAAATATGAATTCATATCATTCTAAATAATAATATTTAATCTCAATCTTATTTGTGATCATTATTTTCATGAATTATAGATCTAACATCTCATCATTTAATTTTCTATGATTATTTATAATATATAACATTTTTTAAATGTAATGAGATATATATGTGATATATAGAAAATAACTTATCTTTTTGAATGTTTCTATTATAATATCCATGTCTATAAATTTTTTACACACTTTCATATGTTTTATACACTGAAAATTAACTGAAAATCTATAAAATGAATCTTACAAAAGGGAAAATAAATAATTAATTCCACACTCTAAAACATCACATTTATTTAATTCACACAACCATAGGACTCAGATTTAGGGTTTTTTACAATATAATAAACTGAATACGATTCTTTACATAACCAAAATTTGGTATGTGTCTCGAAAAATATTTTATTTATGTTCAATAAATTTTATACATAACTACCATATATAATAATGAAATTATATTTATAATAAAAAACCTTCCACATCATAGGGTAGCATTGAAAATTTTATAAATATATACATGTAATAAATATATTACACATATTATGTCCTTTCTGTATTTTGAATCCCCTGTATAAAAAATGATTCATATATAGAAAGAATCCACTAAATTTCCATTTGATTTATTTTAAGGATGACCAAATATATTATGTAAAGAATGTATATTTTGGGGTCAGCTAATTGTTCCCCCATATTATATAAAATATATTATATATTACTAGGTCCTCATTACTAAATCAGATTAAAAAATTAACTATAAATTCTGAAACATTTATAAATGTGCTTCAAACCATAAAAATTCCTCTCAAGGATTTCTAATGTATTTCTAAATCATAAAAATTTAAATTATTTGAATTGAAAATATAATTGATTATTTCCAATGATATTTTTCAAAAATAAAAAGTACTTTTTATCTTATGAGTACTCAATTTTGACGGCACATATAATTTTTTTGAATTTTAAATTATATCCTCCAATAATCATTTCCAAAACATCATCCAAGTGATTTTCTTTAGTCATAATGGTAAATATAATACTCCTTATACGTGGATTGATTATTAAATACTTCATCTATATTTTCACTTCTTCACTCAGATAAATTCAACAAATTCATTTTTTAATAGCTCTAATGTGATTTGAGAATTTTTTTGAAAAACTAGAATCCTTCCATCATTTATTTTCTTTTTTTTGTTACAATCTGTTTTTCCATTAATTAATTGCAAATTTTCCTAACATATATATTTCTAAATTATAATTTCAATTTGAATAAAGATACTATATTCCTTTTCCATTCATCCATTATGTCAAAAACAATTCTCATCTTTATTGGGAACTTCCTCCCCATAAAAGATATTATATATCATCATTATTTCTCATAAATATGTTGACAACAAATACCACCCAATAAATTTCATCATAATAATCTAGTTGGGAATTTAAATGTCAACTATAGTGTGAACTCAATATGAAATATAATAAAAATCTTATTAATATTGTTTATATTTAATATTTATTTTCTAAAATAGAAATTATAAAACCAATATAAAATATTAAGAAAGGATATAATTATTCCACAACAAGGAAAGTTGATTCCAGAATATCTATTTTTATATCTCATTTACATTTATTTTCTACAGAACATGTTATATTTGATATCAATGCAGAAAAGATTATGAATATGTAATTATTAAATAATATTTAATATGCACATGGCCTTAAATTATCACTATAAATATTTAATTTTTCAATTAATTTAAAAATCTATTTTGGTAGGGAAGAATTTATTGTACATTAAATTTACAAATTATGATTTTAACATATTCATTAGTTTGAAATAAGAAATTTTGATTACTAATTCACAAACTATTTATATACTAAAACGATAATTTCACAGTAAACACATTAAAATGGGTTTTTCGAAGGAAGAAATATTACACTTTAAAGGAATACATGTTCCATGAACCATGAGTTTTAATTACTAATTTAAGTCATATATAAGTTTAATAATATACCTTCTTATGTTATTATATGAATTTTTATGCGTTCTCTTCATAATTGATCCCTTATTAAATATGAAATGATGGAAGGACTAAAGAAAATTACATCACTTTTCGGGTTAAAAATATTTTAATCTCAGAATCAATGTGAATTTTTATATTCTTTCACTAAAATCATATAAAATGGTTTATCTTATTTATTAAACCTCATTTAAATCATCGATACATTTAAATAAATAAAATAAAATGATAGAAATTTATTTATCGACATACTATATGAGAAAAATTAATATGATAGGGAACACTAAGTTTAAAATATTTTGGATGGTATATCAAATTTTAAAACTGATAAATACTCTAGAAAAAATGATAATAATTTTATATTAATATAATCATAACAATATATTGAAAAAATAAGAAACAATTGATATAATTATATCATAAAAACCTAATCACATCATGACCCATAACTATAATAACTCTCAAATTTTTCATCTAGATATAAATATAAGTGACCTTGGGAAATGAATCGAACAAGATATTATTGTAAAAACCTTATTTATATCCAATATCACATTTCTTAAATTATATACAAAATCATTAAAAATGTTCTTAGTTATAATACATTGATGTTATATTTTAATGAGTAATACAATTTTCTCTAAAAAATAAATTATTAGATATTGTTTGAATACCATTAAGTACCAAAATATTATAACTAAGTAAGTGTTTAGAATTATGCTTGATGATTATGGTGTTGTAAATGAAATTAGTATAAATTACCTTCTAATTATTCCAATTCCATTTTGGATTATTATTTTTCTCAAATATTTTAATAATGATTTAAAGAATAGTTTAGATTATATGTTAAGTGGTTTATATATTCAATGTTTGTGGGTGATGTGTTACGGAGGAAAGGTACTCATCTGGTGAATTCAAGAAATGATGTGTTGGAATTAGAAAATGGATTATTCCTAAAGTCATCATAAGGTGCATTTCTAGTTTTCATAATGTTAATGATGGCATCATTACGATGACCAATATATAAATAAAATAATATAAAATCATTGTACAATTAATTTTTCAATTTATTGAAGTTATCTTTGAAATCATAAATGATGATACATCACTTCATATGGTTTTCCATATATTAGAGGATAAGAGATCCCCATAAAGTTAACATTTTTTTATTAAGCATTATATATTACTTCATAAGGTAAATATTAATCTTTGTAACGTTTGGATCAATCATCATAGGGTTGATATAACATTTTATAAGGTTATGATTCATCATTATAATTTTCATTTTTAACAACTCTAAAAAAATAATAAATATATAAACCACATAATATTTATGTAACAATTAATAAGCTATGTATATAACATTATAATGTTCACCCGTAGGATTTGATGGTTCATATACACTGTGAAATACTGATGATCATGGTGTTAGATATTAAAATAGATGATGTTTATCTAGTTTAATAGTTTTAAATATCATATACTATTTAAAATAATCATGAATCCAACCATGATAAATGAATAATTAATTGGTTATTAAGTGATATGGTCATGGGGAAATATTTTGTTGAATTTAAAATTGAAATTTTTGAAATTTTTATTCATGGTCAAAGCAGATATTTTTTAGGAATCACTTAACCAAACATATATTATAGTAGAGAATAATGTGAAATTTCTATAAATAATATTATAAATAATATTTTAATAATTCTATAAATATAGAATTATTGAAAATAATAAATAAATGATGATAGAGAATTGAAAATTGAGTAATCAATACCATTTTGAGTTAAATAACTATTATATTAAAAGGAAATGAATATTAAGAAATCTACTAGATCTCAAAATATCATTATTCATTTATGTTGAGGAAATACAGTTTTAGTTTTAATCATCTACTATATTTATTTTTAGGAGGAAATGGACTATTGGGTATGCTCATTATCTTATACACACTTCAATCATTATGAACGAATTTGAAGGATAGAGGGTGTGTGTTAAACACTTTTGACATTAATATAGTAGTTGTGGACCTAGAACTAATAAATAATATTTTAGAATTAATGATGAAAAATTCCATAGAATGTTGGATATCGTTTTCAAATTTGAGTCAATTGTCATTCACATAACGACTTGTGAATTCTGTATTAAGAAAATCCTCATTATTATTATCTCTCTATATGTATTATATGATGTATTATACTTTTGTCCTTGTACAAGAATATGAATTATTATAATATAAATTAAATATTTTTTCCTATATATTATAATCAATTGATCATTTATAGTTACAATATAGGGCTTGGAACATGACTTGAACTTATACTAGAGTAGGCACCCATACTAAGAATCAACCATGTAATTAATTTATGTGTGTTGTTTGTATTCATGATTATGTTGTATACAAGTGAGGGAGTGGTTGATAAAGATATTAAAAACACATAAAAAAGTGTATAACATTTATAGATGATATTAGAAAAACTACACCCTTGATTCAACCCCACATCATAGTAATACTTTTACTGACCTCATCACTTCAAGTGGTATTAGAGCTATCATGGTTCCCTATGAAATCCAAATCTATTAAAGCTAAATCATAGAGAGTATAAATTCTATATATTGTAATGGATTATCCATTTTTTCATAGATAACAGTCATGTAAAGAATATTTGGATACATTATTATATTTAAACATGAGGTATTGTGGTGGGTGGTACTTTAATAGTTGGATTTTCATTACGTGGACAAGATTATATGATGATATTCACTAAAAATAATTTTGATATAAACAAGAAGTATATAAATGACATAATATCATTATAGTTTGATAATTTATACACTGAATTTATGGGACATAGGAAAACACAAATAAATGTGTGATAATCTCAAGAACATTAACAACTTGTATTCCTATAGAATCAAAATTGAAAAATGAGAGAAAAATGATTGAATACATCATAATTGAATAATATGAGATAATTGATATTTACATCACCATAGTTAATGATACATTTTTCAATTTTAGGGTATTTTTTGGAAATGTAGAATATTTTACTATTATAAAGAAGTTATTATGAAATTTTCATGACATGTTTGGTCAAATTATTTATAATATTATTAAAAACAAATACATATCATTAAAGGTTTTGTAAAATACTATTATAATCTATGAGATATGAAAGGATCATTTTTTAAGAATAGGGATAAACATGATATAACATTAAATTCAATTAAAAATATCATGTTCATAGAGGAATATTATGAGTCATCCAATGAATTAGAAGTGGGTGTGGAGAGTGGTGAAGAACAAAAATGGGTAATTGTTATTGTCTCTAAAATCATTAAAAAGATGAAGAATATTGGTATATTATAAATTATTTTATATGAAATAATATTTTTGAGTTTCATGATGATGAATATTGGTATATCCCTTAGAAAATGTAGTTGGAATAATGTTCAATGTATATAAAAAATTGGATATATTAATGAATCACATCAAATGAGGAGAATAATAATCATTTTAACAAAGGAATATAATGATTACTCATCTTCAAGTAGTATATATTATAATGGAACATGAGAAATGATCAGTAAAATCATATATTATGATGAAAAATAGAATATATTTTCTTGTAGGTAAGATTAATGAGAATAAATAAATTAAAATTATTTATTTATTTATTTTTACGATAAAACATGGGCTTAAACTCTATTATATGGGGAACATACAACACAAGAAGAAAATTAAATCATTGAATAATGATTATGTATATATAAAGAATGATAAATGATAGCTCCATAATAAGGAAATTTATTATGTTGATGACATAATGCATCTTTATGTGAGGCTTTCAGAAAATGACGAAAAGTTTGTATAGTTTTAGAAAGAAATAACTAAAAAAATTAAGAAGTGATAATAATAGTATAGTTAAGCTATCCCAAGGCTGAAAATACAATGGAAATATGAGAGAATGTTCTCATAAATATGAGGAGATAAAGGATAAAAAATATTATGCTGCTCAGAATTGATACACACAAATTCATATAAAAATATCATCAGGGACACACAAAAATGTAATATGTACATCAACACACATTCAATGTTAAAAGAAAAACTCTAAATGGACACTATTTGAGATGAACCTAAATAATATTACCGATATATAAAAAGATAATTGAGAAAAGTATCATAAAAGAAAACATATAACATCTTATTACTGTATTTCAGGTAATTTATACCCGTATTTTGATATACCTTAAGTGAATTCTTGTTTGGGGGCCATTCTAGGAGAATTTAGATATTTTATTAATCCCATTTGGTCTGGGCATAGTTGGTTCATGAGTAGTAAAAACTATGTAGTTTGGCCTAAAGAAACGGTCTCCCTATTGATAGCCACTAGAAGGGGGTATATTATTATTCCAGTCTATGCCACCCCCTTCAAACCATACACCCAAAGGATATTGTATAAATCATGGCTAGAACATGGTTAGTTTAAATATGCTTCCAATATATGCATCCCAAATAGAATACTATTTCGTTTTCATATCTATGCTTCCTAGTTTTTAAAAACATGTAGACGACATTACAAACCATTAACGTGGTTTTTAAATAATCAAAAATTTATTTTAAAAATCATGACCCCCACGTTAAGATTATTGTCACCCACATTTAACCATTAATTTTTTTTTGGATTTTTATGCTCTTAATAGGTTAAAATCGCTCCTCTAAACCCATTCCTTTGTTTATGGATAAGGTGATGACCTATATCAATCTCCTTCGGTTTTTATTCCTAAATCGTTTGTGGCTTCATTCATTAGTGGAAACATTTTTAATGAGTGAAAATTTATAGATATTTGATTAATGGTTTGGCATTCCATAATTAATTTCCCTATTATTGAAACATTTAATTTATTTATTTATTGGAAATCATTTTTTAATTGATTTAAAAACATGGATTTGTGATGATTTTATTATTAATTTGACATGGTCATTAAATTTGAGAAACACTACAATTTTATTGGGGTTGAAATTATTATGTGAATTCATGATGAATGATGTCTTGGTTTAAAAATATTATTGGTAATGTTATTTTATGTTGAACTCGATAAAATAGGTTAAATTTATTTTTTAAAATGGAATGAAATGATGAAAACCTATCACTTTGTTTTGAAATGCAAAGGCATGTTCAAAATTGAAATTGAGAAATTTTTTAATTTTTTTTAAAATGATTGATTTATAAAATTATTGTTTTATTGATTAGTTGATGCACATGATAGCCTGGGTATATATTATGTGGTATGGAAAATCATTCTAGGATCTTGATCCCAAATAACTATATTTATGATGAAAACATGAACTATACACAGTCAGCTTATGATGCTCGTAATGAGTTCTCATATTAGGGTGTAGATTCATTTACTAGAATAGGTTCCCGTTTTGGGATGATGATTATGTATAAATATTATTTATGAGTTGTGATCACTACTAACATGTGTGTGGATCCTATATCTTGTAGCTAATGTAACACATGTTTCTTTAAAATGGTTTTATGTTTAATTTTATTTAAAATTCATGTCACTAATTATGGAATGTTATATTAATTCAAACTAATTTTTATAAACTATTTTATAACAAAAATTATTTATGTTTGTTTTAAATTTATTTTTAAATATCTTCCATACATGTAAATGGAATCATGTTTATGAATAACATTTTAAAATATAATTTTATTTCTTTTTTATTTGAAATTTATATCTTAAATGGTCAATTGTTACTTTAATGATTATAGAACACATGTTGATACCCTACTATGATTTATAACTAAAAAGATGCCTTTTCTTTTAAGTATTTGTATATTATCTTTTTATAAGTCCATGAAAATAGAACGATGTTCATATATGTGGAGAATGTTCTAGATCCTTCTTATGTGGGTTCTTGAAGGTAATCAGTGGAGATGTAATCCACTGATTGTGTGAGATCTTTGAATTTTTTCCTTTATAGATGTTCAGTAATTTGATGATGTAATTATTTTTTATTTTATAACATCTTATTTGTAATTGTTTCTCATTTTGGAGTGTTGACAATACTAACTTGTAATATTTTTCTTCGGTTGTTTTGTGGATTATTTATTCCCACATTGATATTATTTGATTTTTGGGGCTACTCTCCATCCCATGGTGATCTCAAATTCCCATCGGGATATCTCAGTGTGGTCTTAGTTGTTATTTTAATTTGGTATCCAAGGTAGTTCATGACAATCTGGTATCAGAGGTTTGGGATAAGCATCTTTGATTGATGTCAGTATGAAATTTGGGTTGTCTTGGTAGATATGAGAAGTGATTTTTGAGATATAGTTTGTATTTACATGAAATTTAATATTCATATATCATCACAATGGTCCTTAAGTCATCGTGGTTTATTGGTGAATGGAATCTTAAAGAATAATATGATCTGATTCTAGATATTTACCCATTTTTTATTTTGGTGTGTTGACATAAAAATAATTAAATGTAATCTGAATGGATTGATATTCTCTTTTAACATTATTGATTTATTTATTTGAGCAGTCTTATGATTCCTATAGTGTTTTCAGTTGATGTTGTGGAGAATTATTCAACTGAAAATACATGTGAATAGGCCTCATAAATAAGAAGTTGCTGAAACACATTGAGTGTATCACCACAGGGATAAAAATCTTGTTGAAATTTTTATGTGTTTTGTCCATACTCTTGGATAGGCACCTTCACCCGTTCTGGTCCGGGCTCTAGTTGTACAACAATAAATGGATGAATATAGTAATCATGATCAATATATTCTTCACTATAATCCCCCTTGATTACAATTTAATAAAGATACTATATAGGATGAGGTTTGTTTAAGAAATTAATTGTGCCTTGTTTTATTTCATAGGGGTTCCTACTCCAACTAAGATGAAATGTGTTACAATTAAGCTATAACTGCCAATTTGGATATGGTTATATTAAAGTTATTCAAAAGTAAGGAATATTTTATGGAGTGGATAGAATTTATAGTTATATTCAATGATCATTTCCCTCTATAATGTATAGTATTTTCAAAGGTGATTTAGTTTTCTAACATCTAGTAGGCTGATTTGAACAAGAAGAAGTCTTCAAAACGTTTTTTTTCCAATATATGTATTTTTTTCCTGAGATTATGTCGAATAAAAAAAATTAGGATTTATGTTTTTTTGTTGGTGTCTATCATGATATTCATTAACAATATTTCATAATGAATGTCACTTGACATGAATATGAACTATATGGGGTGTTGATAGCTGAGCTTTATCTGGATATTATGTAAGGCTTGACGGGAGTTCCTTTTTTTCCAGGTATATGATCAATGAGTTTTTTAAAGGAATAATTAAGTGTGAATATTTACATGTTGTATATAGATATCATGTGTCTTCTAGACCTCCTATTGTACCTGGAAGAGGACCATTTAGTTTCTTCGAGTGTGTTAGGGTTGGGAATTCAAGACATGTATATACTGAGGCACCAATTAACCACTTTAATTGAGGTATATCTAACAACTATCGATGTTATGCAATTTCAATTCTACTCCTTGATGTGTTACCAAATCATTATAAACCATAATTATTGCAGTGTAATTAGATACATTATGTTTTAATGGGTTCCAGCCACAGATATCCATAATAATGATACTTCATGTAGTGGAAGAGTCTCTACAGGATGCTGATATACGTCTAGTGACTGTGATAGCTACCATCACAATAGTGTCCTCAATATTGAATACATTATTTAATACGTGTTCATAAAAATAATTTATATCAGCACGTATTGGGAACCTACCACACACAATATAATAAAGAGAGATTGGGGTCCTTTTTATCATAGTTTTGTTTTCTTTTTATTAGAAATAAATTTTACTTATAATTATCTTATTCTAAAAATGAAACATTTAAACATCCTTCTCAGGATGGATTGTCTAATCACTAACAAGGCATGAATTGACTATTATCTTCAATATGTATCTTTTACTATGCCTAATGGGGGTGCCACGTTTTTCATGGAGAATGGGACCTAAGGTCAAGTAGATCCAAAAATTCTTATTTAGTGTTGGTTATGTAACACCATTTTTCCTTTTGATATAGAAATGTAATCATTTAGTGATGGTCTCCCACTAGTTTTTCTTTTCCTGGTTTCCAAATGTCCCTCCTTATGATTTCTTTAGTTTTCTACCACTAATAGAGGTCGGTAATTATATTGATTTAGTCCCTATTACTCAACAATCATGTATTATTTCATACCATATGACCCTAATTGAACAATAATAGTTTAATAATTTGTATGATGATCTCTTGAGGAAAGAATTAATTTTCATGAGTGGGTTATCTTTAGTAGTACCAATTTTCATATCGAAGAAAAATGATGTAACACATCACCTATGTGTTGATTACAGCAAAATCAATCAAGTTATGTTGAATAAATATTATTTATTACCATTTATTGATGTCCTGTATGACCATTTTAAATTTTAAAAGTGGTTTTATGATATTGATCTTTCATCTAGTCATCACTAGTTGAGAATAAAAAAATATAACATTTAAAAATCTGCCTTCCCGAGAATGTATGACCATCTTGAGTATATTTTCATAAAATATAGACTGATCATTTCTCATATAGTGTCTATGGTATTAACGAACATAATAATCCATGATTATTTTGATACTTTAATGGTGGCCTTTTTGAATGGCATAATTGATTGCTCCTAGTCTACGTATGATAATGTGTGTCTTCTAAGAGATGTTCTATAAATACTGAGAAATCGATTACTCTATTGCAAGCTATTTAAATGTGTTTTTTAGATTTGGGAAGTGTTTTCATTGGGACACATGGTATCAAAAAAAATTTATCTCAATTTATCTTAATACATTGAAATCATTTTTGTCATGGAACAAACCAGGAATTGTTTTCGAGATTCAAAACATATTGGCTTTACCAGGGTGTTACTATCAATTTGAAAAGGATTTATCATTGCTTTCTTCTCAGATTATCACAGTCTCATAGATGGGGTTGTTTATTGTCTGGGATAAAAAAAATGTATTATTTATTGTTTTAATCTATTTTTAATTCTTCACAAGTGTTGAATATTACAAAGTTAGGGTAGGTTTATGTGGTATTTTGTGGTGCATTACATTCATGTTTGGGATGCATTCTTATGTTGGGTGATAATTTGGTAGAATATGGGTTTTGATAGATTAGAACACATATGAAGAATCATCTTAACCATGACCTTCAACTCCTATCCATGAAACATTTTCATAAGATTTGGCGGAATTACCATTTTAGAGAGGGGTTAATTGTGATTTCGGAGCACAACATCTTTAGTAATATCTTCTCCCAAAAAAAATTTGATCCTCTACCAAAGAAATTGGTGGAGTACATAAAGTATTTTGACAAAAAAAATTCCTACACCACAAGGAATGGAAATTTCATTGTCGATGATTTTAGTATGAAACTCCTAATCCATGTTGTTAATGAATCATCAGAATATTAGAGCTTATTGGATCCTCTAAAATAGTTACATTTTGGAATCTAAGAAGAATGGTATGAGGTTTTCATTTCAAGTATTATGTTTACATCCACTCTTCCTGAGATTATTCATATAGAATAAAATTTTGATGATAAGTTCCATAACAGAAATATTCCTTTTGTAGAGGGGATGCCATTTATGAGATTTTATTCTTTTCTTGGGAAATACTATATTCTAGGGAAAAAAATTGTTCCTTTTTTGATATGAAATTTCTAATGGGTGTTTCCATAAGTCTTTATGTGTGGTTCACATCAGAACCAAATATATGTTTTATGTTATGAAATGATCATTCTGGTGGCTATGTACGATACGACACATCACTGACTTTTCACCATTTTTATAGCTTGGTAAATGTTGAGAACCATATTCCATTAGATTTTCATTAACCGATTATTACTCCAACTTGGATGTGGGATGAAATTTCCATATAATATTTGTTTTATTTCCCATATAACCCTATAAAAAAGAATTTTACATTTGTATTCATTAACAGGCTGAGAAAATAGGTTCACTTTATTCTCATCTACGATACAACCAATGTTATGGTTTGGGACAGATATATGTTTATAATATTTTTATATTTAATGGTGTCCCTTTTACTATATTCTCTAGTAAAGATCACCTTTTTATCTCTTTTATTTGAGTCCATTCAGAGGTGATGGGATCTTTAGTATGTTTATGCATGGAATATCATACAAATCTGTATATCTTGATAGAAGTTTCTACTTGTATTCTTGAAAACATGTTATGTATTTACAATAAAATATTTTTTGGTTCTTTGGATGTTCATTTGGGACTAGTTTTGTTGCATTATAATAACAACTAGCAGTAAATAATTTTGATGGATCGTTTTTTTGTCCTCATATTTTCAGCCTTGTAAATCACCATTCTATTAGTCAGATATTTTTGAGATTTGTTTGCATTTAAAATTGTCCAAGATATAACAAAAAATATTTAGATGGTTAAACATACAATTTTGATAGTACATAGCTGGTAAAAATACTATACTAACATCCACAGGATACCTGTACTTTTTCAAGATTGTGGCTTGATATTTTTTAATGTTTAACCCCATTTTGGATGTCATTATCTTGGAAAATATGAAAAACATGAAGAAGAGTTTGTTGGCCCTTTAGAGTCTGTAGAGATGGTGAGGAATGTGGCTTTCAATTAATCACCCCATATTCGGTTTTAGTAGACACATAATGTATTCCATTTATCATTGATTTGTATGTATCACTATAACGACCCATACTTTACATTCATTGTTAATACTTCAAAATTAAAGAATACTTAATACAACATATAACAAAACCACGAAAGGGCCGTATAGGTATATTGTCTTTAGAAACTCTGAAACATAAACAACTGCTTCATAAAGCGTCTACACTATCTCCCATTTATTTCATCATATCTATAGTCCCTTTTGGCATATCTTACTTAATAACCTTCTTCCTGACCTAGGGAATGAAAACATACAAAAGGGTGAGATCAAATGCTCAGTAAGGGTAAACAAAAGAAATACCAATCACATCATATTCATAAGAACATAACTTTTGGAAATCTTAACCTGCAAAAGAGAGCATAATTTCATAACATAGGATAAATCATAGTAGTGAAATGTAATCCCAATAACCATAACATAAAACATGAAACTTTTTGTCATACACACATAATCATAGAGAATCATTTCTTATTAGTAAAGACTCATTGCCAAGACTATCTTAGTGGACAAATTGCCTTTCTGAACCGAGTTCACTCCTCGTTTCAGTCCTGTTTCACTGAACCTGTATAACCTACCATTCCAGCCATGTCTATATCATGAGATATAAAATCATTACCTAATGCATTGGAGGGATATATAGGTCCCACCCATCTCATAATGATAGCATTCTTATGTGTGCCACAAAATCATAAACCATACATCATAGCATAACCCATGTAATAAAAATGGGAATCTTAAACATCGTGACATCATAAAACAATTCATATAAGATAAAGGAATTTATTAAAATAATTCCATCAGAACATAATCAAGTAAATGTAATAATAGGGATGAAAACAGAACCCTTTATTATCTTAGATGGAAAATAATTTTGACAAAACACTTGAACTCCATTCTTGAGGAAAATATCTTTTCTACTTCAAAAAACACTTTTCCCTTCTTTACATGTCAAAAAATTATAAACTAAAAGAAGTTGATTTAAAATAAACTTGATAACTTGTAAAGGAAGCTTCTTGGAAATAATGTTTTAAAAATCCATTCATGCTGTATAAGTTAAAAAAACATTCTTCTCGTACTTTTGTCGGAAAAGTCAAAAAGTACCTCGTGCGAAAAATGACAAAATATTCCTTTCATATCTTTTACTAAAAACTCACCGAAGGGTAAAATTGGATATAAACTATTGTAGAAGGATATAAATATTACATATTGAGGAAACATGGATGTGGATGATAAAATACATCCCAGTGAATTTCAAAGTATAAACAATCTCGGATAAAAATGAGATTGTGATATTTTCCCTTACCTTAGGTCTGATTTGCTTCATAAGTGTCCAAACATCCTGTATAATGATTTAAATAATGTTATTGAATTATTGAAGAATCATACTTATTGTTATTATATCATATATGGTCATATTCATAGCTTCTTACTAGTAATATTTCGTTACTACTTGTTATTCGGGTGTTTATTACTTTTGTTCTTATGTGTGTTTTGTCGAATAAATTATTATTATTCACTTTAGGTTATAGATACCTAATTTAGAGAATGTTATTAGTGTAATATATATCATATTCATTCATTTAATTCATTTATATAATCATTATGAAATAAATATCATGTAGAACGAGTGGAATCACATCGTGGAGACGGTATTCCGTACGTACGCACGAGTGATGATATCATTCCTATGATCGTGAAATTGTATTAGAGTGTTTGTATACTATTTCAGAATCAATATCACATTATAATAGTCATATATATTCATTATTTACACCATTATACCCATCCAAATAAGGTGGTTGTGGAAAATAGATTACACAACGGCGTGGAGACGGTATTCCGTACGTACGCACGCGTGGTGATTTCTTTTTCCGTAGGATGGATAGATGGTGAAATATGGTTGTTTTATACTTATAATAACATATCAGTATGTTAGTGATACTGATGTTATTAATTCATAGTGAAACAACTAAAGAAGAATAAGTGGAAGAAGAAATAAAGATGAAAGAATCGGTAACGGACATTACCTCTTCTTTGAAGTGCTTCTTTGAGATCTCCTTTTAGGGAACTAAAATAGGTCTTTGAAGAAGACCAGAACCTCTAGGATGTTTCTAGGGAAGTGGAGAGAAGAAATTGGCAGGGGTTGGCCGAGCTTTAAGGCTCAATGTGGTGTGAGGAAGAGGGGGAGGAGGTGCCCTTTTATAAGGGAGGAGAGGGGCACCTTTGGAATAACTAAAAATATTATTTTATTATAAAGTCAAATTCGGTTTTTTATAGCTCCAAATTGATATATTTCTATTATTAGGTGGTTAGGGGTCGAAAGAATCTCATCTAATAGAATTTAGACAAGTTTAGGTATCAATTTTAACCTTATCATTTAGATTTAACTTTAAGTTAGATAATTTAACTTTTACCATATCTTCTTGTTTTCTTACACTATATGGTTAATAAACTTACCATATCAAGTCAAAATAACCCCAAGTTGTTTATTATTAATCTTATAGCCTTATCTAATTCCTTTGGCCGATCCTTAGATTTTTAGGAATAAAATAACAATTAATAATATAATATTTGTTTTAAAAACTTTTTTTTTCAATTTTGACACTATTTAGTAATTGATTTTTGTGAAAATCATAACAAAATGATTAGTTCAAAACAAGTTACATAAATCCATACTAACAAGTCATATTAACCTATAAAATTAGTTTAATTCATAAAAAGTGTCAAATTACATTTATTTGGGTATTTATAACATCAATTATGTCAATATTTCATTAATAAGATAATTACTGCATCATCATTGTGTCATAAATAAATTATATTATTTAATGTATAAAAATTACAAATAAAATACCATTAATTTGGAAATATACTTAGCTTTATAATGAATATTTATAGTCTAATTTATCTTATGTATAACCCCATGTTAAAAATAAAATACTTATTAAACTTTGATTTTAACTATTCAACCCTTCTTTAAATAAATTAAAAATAAATGTCCTAATCTAATCCAAGTGGGCCTAAATGGTCATATTTTATTCTTAAGGTTGTTTTTGGTCGAATTAAACTTGTCCAATAGAATTATGACATGTGTTAGGGTAATAATAATATCATTTTTACCCTTAATTACCCTATTTACTTTTAACCGTGGTAAATAAAAGTAAAAAGTTACTATTCACCAAAAATTATTTTCATCCCATTGAACCACATTTTAGTCCTTGATATCAACTGTGTCTCTCAGATTTTCGAAATTCTACTCACAGAAGTGCTTAAATTATGTTTTATGAAAAATTTAGTTTTTTTAACTACCACTTAGTGGTTTCACTATTCATCAAAAATTGAATGTTTTAAGAAAAATACCAAAATTTTACCCTAGGTTAATTTCGATATTCCGAATCCAAAAATGAAGTCCATTTAGAAAAATAAAATTTATAAAATTTCAAAAAGTGGTATTACTATTTATAACGGCTAGTTTTAATAATATTTTAATAGCATATCTTTGTTTAGTGAAACACGGTATTGCGTACGACGCAAGCTATCGAGGAAGGCCGCAGTTGCGTGTAAAGCAAGCCAAGCTAGTGTTGTGTGTAGTTAAATATTCCTTTGATGATTTATATAACATAAAAACAAAAAATTCCACATAAAAGTCTCGGGTGTTACATTCTACCCCCATTAAAATGAATTTCGCCCTCGAAATTCGTCACTTTGTAACAAACAGATGAGGATACCTCTCCCTCATCATATCCTCAAGCTCCCATGTAGCTTCTTCTAATTGGTCGTTCCTCCATAGAACTCTCACCAATTGAGTGATCTTGATTTGTAGGACATTTTCACTACGATCCAGAATCTCTATCGGCTGCTCTTCATAAGAAAGATCTTGCTCTAGCGGTACAACTTCTGAGCTAAGTACATGTGAGGGATCAGGTATGTAATTTCTCAGGAGGGATACATGGAACACATCGTGAACTTGAGAGAGATTTGGTGGAAGCTCCAATCGGTAAGCTACCTTCCCAACACGATCCAGAATTTCGAAAGGACCGATATATCAGCGCTCAACTTCCCCTTCTTTCCAAATCCCATGACCCTCTTCCAGGGAGATATTCGTAAGAATACATTATCAACCACTTCAAACTCTTGGTATTTTCTTCAGTTGTCAGCATAACTTTTCTGTCGACTCTGAGCTGCTCTTATGTGTTGTTGAATAGATCGGACCTTTTTTTTCCATTTCATCAACGAGATCAGGTCCTAATAGCTTTCATTCCCCAAATTCATCCTAGAAAGTTGGAGTCCTGCATTTCTTTATATAGAGAGCTTCATAAGGATCCATCTGAATACAGGAGTGAAAGCTATTATTTTAAGAAAATTCCACCAAAGGTAGGTGTTGATCCCAACCTCCTTTGAAATCCATAGATCAAGCTCTCAACATATCTTCTAGGGTTTGAATTGTTCTCTCAGACTGACCATCTATCTGAGGATGATAAGCAGTGCTGAAACTCAACTCTGTATCCAGAGTATGCTGAAGACTTCGCCAGAACTTTGAGGTAAATCTCGGATCCCGATCAGATATAATAGAAAGTGGTACTCCATGAAATCATACCACTTCCTTTACATATATCCTGGAAAGCTGATCCAGAGATAAATCCTCTCTAATAGCAATGAAGTGTGCAGACTAGGTAAGACGACAAACTATGACCCAGATTGCATTATTTCCTTTGGATGTTTTAGGAAGTCCTGTGACAAATTCCATAGTGATGTTTTCCCATTTCCATTCGGGTATGGGTAATGGTTGTAACATCCCCTTAGACTTCTGTCTCTCAGCTTTAACTTGCTGACAAACCAAGCATCGAGAGACATATTCAGCAACATCTCTTTTCATGACATCCCACCAAAAGTACTCTTTCAGGTCCCTATACATCTTCGTGCTTCCAGGATGAATAAAGAATGATTAACTATGAGCCTCATCCAGCAGCTCCTTCATTAATTCCGAGTTGGGAGGAACACAAACCCGATTCGTGAACTTTTTTATCCCATCACAATCAAGGTTGAATTCAGGAACATTTCTCACCTTCTTTGGTAACTCGACATCTTATTTTTGCGCCTCTTTAATATTCACATGTATAGATGGTTGAACATTCATTTGAGAAAGATAATATTTTCCCCTTCCATTATAATTCCAAGATCCATTCTTTGTTAATCCATAAATATTGGATCTTTTGTGATAATCATCATGGATAAACTGGCATGGTCTTTTTGACTTAATGCATCTACCACCTTGTTTGCTTTCCCAGGGTGGTAATGGATTGAGCAGTCATAATCCTTAATCATCTCCAACCAGCTTCTTTGATGCATATTCAGCTCCTTTTGTGTGAAAATATACTTTAAACTTTTATGATCAGTATAAATGTCACACCTTTCTCCATAAAGATAATGCCTCCAAATATTTAATGCAATGATTACCACAGCTAACTCCAAATCCTGAGTTGGGTAATTTTTCTCATGGATTTTCAACTGTCGTGAGGCATAAACTATCACCATATCATTTTGCATAAGAACACACCCCAATCCCTTCTTGGATGAATCACTATAGATCACAAACCTTTCTCCACTACAAGGCAGTGTGAGCACAGGTGCACTGGATGACCTTCTTTTCAACTCCTTGAAATTCTCTTCACATTCTTCCGTCCAAACAAACTTAACTCGTTTCCAAGTCAACTTGGTGAGTGGATTTGATAATCATGAAAAATATTTCACAAAACGTCGATAATATCCAGCCAAACCATGAAAACATCGGATCTTAGTCACTATTGTAGGTCTCGACCATCATTCGATAACCTCTGTTTTTGCTGGATCCACAGATATCCCCGCTTTTGAGATTATCTGACCCAAAAATGAAACTCTTTGAAGCCAAAATTCGCACTTGGTAAATTTGGAATAAAGCTTCTCCTTTCTAAGGGTCTTCAATATAATTCTCAGGTGATCTTCATGTTCTTCCTTCCTCTTTGAATAGACAAGAATATCGTCTATAAAGACTACCACAAATTGATCAAGATAGTCTCTAAAGACTTTATTCATCAGATCCATGAAGATAGCAGGGGCATTAGTAAGACTAAATGGCATCAATATAAATTCATAGTGTCCATACCTTGTACGGAAAGCCGTATTTGGTATATCCCCCCTTTTGACCCTTAATTTAAGATACCCTGAATGAAGATCAATCTTGGAAGAGTATTTAGCTCCGCGTAGTTGGTCAAATAAGTCGTCAATGCATGGGAGAGGATATTTGTTCTTGATAGTGATCTTGTTACGTTCTCGATAATCAATGCAGAGTCTCATTAATCCATCTTTCTTTTTAACAAATAGAACAGGAGCTCCCCAAGGTGATGAACTAGGGTGTATGAATCCCTTATCAAGATTCTCTTGGAGTTGCTTCTTCAATTCCTGCAACTCAATTGGGGCCATTCTATAAGGTGTATTTGAAATAGGAAAAGCACCTGGTACGTGTTCTATTGAAAACTCAACTTCACAATTTGGTGGAAGACCCCGTAATTCCTCTGGAAAGACATCATCAAACTCCCGTACAATGGGAATATTATTAATCGTGAGTTTCTCACCAACCATTTGAGATAAATAACCTTCATTTAGTGGAATCAAGACCCATAAGATGGAAGAAATTTCCATTGGAAGGTTATGTTCATCCTTGCATTGATAGACAATCATAGATTGATCTGGAATATGAAATGTGACTTCCCTTCTTTGGAAATTGATATGAGCTCCATATAATGAAATCCAATCCATGCCAAGAATCACATCAAATTCCACTATAGGAAGGATCACAAGATTTGCATGAATCACATTCCCACAAACTTCGATCAGAGGAGAATTATAAACGTTTGATGCGTCTGTTGTGCCATTAGGTGTTGTCATAGATAACTCAACATCTAATTGTGGAGTTAATACAGTGATACCCTTAAGAAATTTCTTCAGAAATAAAAGAGTTGGTGGATCCAGAATCAAATAAAACATTTGCTACATTAGAGTGGATGGTAAGTGTACCTTTCACCACATCGTTATCGTACTCCACATCGCTGATAGAAATTGCATGTGACTTTTCTTTGTCTTTAGCCTTAAGAGTCTGTTGAAGTCGACCATCATCATCAACCCTTGGATTAGGGCATTTATTGGCATAATGCCCCATCTCCTTGCACTTGAAACATTGAAGTGCAGTAGGTTCATTCTGTGTATCCCTTCCTTTGTTTGCATCATTAGACATCTTCTTCCCATAATCGCGGCATTCAAATGCCCGATGACCTTCCTTTCCACATTTGAAACATTTACTTGTCCCTTTAAGACAACTCCCTCCATGTTTCTTTCCACAATTTGAGCATAAGTGAAAGCTTATCTTCTTTTCAGTGTGCTCCTTACATTTTCCTTTGAATTCCATTTTCTTCTTCTTATCAAACCCATATGACTGATGGGTTACTCCAATATCCATCTCAACTTTGAGAGCACATCGAACGATTTCCTCATATCTATTAAAGTCCCTTATGGCTAAGGCCCTTTGAATACTTGGTTTTAAGCCACTAAAGAATTGATCGATCTTACTCTCAGGTTGGATAATAATACTAGAAGCGTACCTTGAAAGTCTTTTAAAATTTGCTTCATATGTACCAACAGATTCATCATCCTTTTTCTTCAGTTCAAGAAACTCTTTCTCCATCTTTGTTCGGAGAATACGAGGGAAGTACTTATTGAAAAATAAGTTCTTGAACTCATCCCATTCCATGGACTCAATTTCATCCCTTTGCCTCTTATTCTTAATAAGATTCAACCATTGATCATCATCACCTTCCAAACGATACACTGCTAAGATGACTTTATCATGCCCAGATCATTGAAGAACTAAAAATATCTTTTCAGTAGTACTAATCCATTGTTCAGCAACTAATGGATCAGTAGACCCACTGAATGAAGGAGGACACTATCTCATGAAGGATTCAAAAGAATGTTGCTCCTTCCTTTGCTCATTTGGAAGTCCTGCATGACTCATATCTTGAGAAAGGTGTGTGAGCATGGCTACAAGATTTTTCATTCCAGCTTCCATAATGTTTGGTTGCTCAGGGGGCCAATCATTACATTGCCTGTCGTATTCCTCATTAACACGGTTCCTTCGGGTTCTAGCCATTGACTAAAACCAAGAATAATAGTGTGAGCAACACTACATATAATAGGAAAACTACATAATCAAGAATAAAATTTCATACTTAAGGTATTATCCTAGGTTATTCATGGCCATTTCTAAAACACTAATATTGTGTTCTATGCTTAGAATTATCATTAGGGTTCTTACTAAGGCTTTCACATCCTAGTTTCCAAAGGTTGACTATACGTTTCCTATGATACCAACTATAACGACCCATACTTTACATACATTGTTAATACTTCAAAATTGAAGCATACTTATTACAACATATAAAAAAACCACGAAAGGAACGTATAGGTATAGTGTCTTTAGAAACTGGGAAACATAAACAACTGGTTCATAAAGTGTCTACACTGTCTCCCATTTATTTCTTCATATCTATAGTCCCTTTTGGAATATCTTACTTAATAACCTTCTTCCTGACCGGGGAAAAGAAAACATACAAAAGGGTGAGCTCAAATGCTAAGTAAGGGTAAACAAATGAAATATCAATCACATCATATTCATAAGAACACAACTTTTGGAAATCTTAACCTGCAAAAGAGAGCATAATTTCATAACATGGGATAAATCATAGTAGTGAAATGTAATCCCAATAATCATAACATAAAACATGAAACCATGTGGAATACAGACATTATCATAGAGAATAATTTCTTATTAGTCAAGGCTTATTTCCAAGACTATCTTAGTCGACAAAGTCCCTTTCTGAACCGAGTTCACTCCTCGTTTCAGTCCTATTTCACTGAACCGGTATAACCTACCATTCCAGCCATGTCTATCTCATGAGATATAAAATCTTTACCCAATGCATTGGAGGGAGATATAGGTCCCACCCATATCATAATTATACCATTCTTATGTGTGCCACAAAATCATAAACCATACATCATAGCATAACCCATGTAATAAAAATGGGAATCTTAAATATAGTGACATAATAAAACAATTCATATAAGATAAAGTAATTCACAAAAAAAATTCCATCAGAAAATAATCAAATAAATGTAATAATAGTGATGAAAATAGAACCCTTTATTATCTTATATGGAAAATAATTTAGATAAAACACTTGAACTCCATTCTTGAGGAAAATATCTTTTCTACTTGAAAAAACACTTTTCCCTTCTTAACATGTCAAACAATTATAAACTAAAATAAGTTGATTAAAAATAAACATGATAACTTGTAATGGAAGATTCTTGAAAAAAAAGTTTTAAAAATCCATTCATGTCGTATAAGTTAAAATAACATTCTTCTCGTACTTTTGTCGGAAAAGTCAAAAAGTACCTCGTACGAAAAAATGACAAAAGATTCCTTTCATATCTTTTACTAAAAACTCACCGAAGGGTAAAATTGGATATAAAATATTGTAAGAGGATATAAATATTACATATTGAGGATACATGTATGTGGATGATAAAATACACCCCAGTGAATTTCAAAGTATAAACAATCTCGGATAAAAATGAGATTGTGATATTTTCCATTACCTTAACTCTGATTTGCTTCGTAAGTGTCCGAACCTCCTGTATAATGATTTAAATAATGTTATTGAATTATTCCAGAAACATATTTGTTGTTATGATATCATATATGGTCATATTCTTAGCTTCTTACTAGTAATATTTCATTACTACTTGTTATTCGGGTGTTTGTTACTTTTTGTTCTTATGAGTGTTTTGTCGAATAATTTATTATTATTCTCTTTAGGTTATAGATACCTCATTTCCTGAATTTTATTAGTGTAATATATATCATATTCATTCATTCAATTCATTTATATAATCATTAAGAAATGAATATCATGTAGAACGAGTCGCATCACATCATGGAGACGGTATTCCGTACGTACACACGAGTGATGATATCGTTTCTATGATCATGGAATTGTATTGGAGTGTATGTATACTATTTCATAATCAATAACACATTATAATAGTCATATATAGTCATTATTTACACCATTATACCCATCCATGTAAGGTGGTGGAGGAAAATAGATTACACCGCGGCGTGGAGACGGTATTCCATACGTACGCACACGCGGTGATTTCTTTTTCTGTAGGATGGATAGATGGTGAAATAGGGTTGTTTCGTACTTATAATAACATATCAGTATATTATTGACACTGATGTTATTACTTCATAATGAAACAACTAAATAAGAAGAAGTGGAAGAAGAAATAAAGATGAATGAATCGGTAACTGACATTACCTCTTCTTTGAAGTGCTTCTTTGAGACCTCCTTTTAGGGCACCAAAATAGGTCTTTGAATAAGAAAAGAACCTCTAGGATGTTTCTAGGGAAGTGGAGAGAAGAAATTTTCAGGGGTTGGCTGAGCGTGAAGGCTCAATGTGGTGTGGGTAATAGGGGGAGGAGGTTCCCCTTTATAAGGGAGGGGAGGGGCACCTTTGGAATAACTACAAATATTATTTTATTATAAAGTTAAATTCGGTTTTTTATAGCTCCAAATTGATATATTTTGAAGATAAGGTGGGTAGGGGTCAAAATACGCTCATACAATAGAATTTAGAAAATTTTAGGTATCAATTTTAACCTTATCATTTATATTTAACTTTAAGTTAGATAATTTAACTTTTACCGTGGCTTCTTGTTTTCTTACGCTATAAGGTTAATAAACTTACCATATCAAGCCAAACGAACCCAAAGTTGTTTATTATTAATATATATAGCCTTATCTAAGTCATTTAGCCGAACCTTAGATTTTTAGGAATAAAATAACAATTAATAATATAATATTTGTTTTAAAAACTATTTTATGTCAATTTTGACACTATTTAGTAATTGATTTTTGTAATGATCATAACAGAACGATTAGTTCGAACAAAGTTACTTAAATCAATAATAACATGTCATAGTAACCTATTAAATTAATGTAATTCATAAAAAGTCTCAAATTACATTTATTTGGGTATTTATAACATCAATTATGTCATTATTTCATTAATAAGATAATTACTACTTCATCGTTGTGTCATAAATAAATTAAATTATTTAATGTCTAAAAATTACAAATAAAATAACATTATGTAGAAAAGATTTTTATATTTATAATGAATATTTATAGTCGAATTTATCTTATGTATAACCCCATATTAAAAATTATTTACTTATTAAACTTTGATTTTAACTATTTAACCCTTCTTTAAATAAATTAATAACAAATGTCCTAATCTAATCCAAGTGGGCCTAAATGGTAATATGTTATTCTTAAGGTTGGTTTTGGTCGAATTAAACTTGTCCAATAGAATTAGGACATGTGTTAGGGTAATAATAATATCATTTTTACCCTTAATTTCCTTATTTACTTTTAACCGTTGTAAATAAAAGTAAAAAGTTACTATTTACCAAAAATTATTTTCATCCCATTGAACCACATTTTAGTCCTTGATATCAACCGTGTCTCTCAGATTTTCGAAATTCCACTCACAGAAGCGGTAAAATTATGTTTTATGAAAAATTCAGTTTTTTAACTACCACTTAGTGGTTTCACTATCCATCAATAATTGAAAGTTTTCAGAAAAATACGAAAATTTCACCCTAGGCTAATTTCGATATTCCAAATCCAAAAATGAAGTCCATTTTGAAAAATAAAATTTATAAAATTTCAAAAAGTGATTATTACTATTCATAACAGCCAGTTTTAATAATATTTTAATAGCATATCATTGTTTAGTGAAACTCGGTATTGCGTATGACGCAAGCTATCGAGGAAGGCCGCGATTGTGTGTAAAGCAAGCCGAGCTAGTGTTGTGTGTAGTGAAAGATTCCTTTTATGATTTATATAACATAAAAACAAAATATTTCACATAAAAGTCTCGGGTGTTACAATCACTCTACAATTTATCAGGCATTGATGTAGGTGGACCTTGGTTTGAATCCTATGTTATATGTGACCAAACATCCAGTAAGGATTGTTGATTCTGAGACAAAGATAATTAATGAGAGTAATATTCTATTATTCTGTGTGTTATGATAGCATGCTTCACATTTTCATGAGATGTGTGTGAATAAGGGACTAATGAGATATTAATGGAATCAACAAATTGATATGGATATTTGTTAATAGGTTTTATAGGGACATAATATTTTAATGGTGTGGTGGTCATAACATCATTTAACCTTATTTATGTATTCTTATACACTTGATATTATCTCATATAATTTGGATATTATTTTAGGGCCATTCTAGTAAAATGGAGATAATTTTTGAATCCCCTGGTATTGTTCAAGTTTTTCACTCATTTTGGGGAAATCATGAGGGTTTTCTTAGAAATCCATGAACTATGTTGATAGAAACTAGAAGGGGTGCACAAAAGTTTTCCAAACCATATGGACACTAATTCTATACATGAAAAATATAAAATATGAGAAATGTATTGTTAGTTCCGAATAAGTTTATCCATGCAACCAAACTATACCCTACCACCCAAACTGAAGGCTAGTAGGGGTGCCCTATCAGTGCACATAGTTTTTTTAACCATGCGACACACACTAGAAAACTAGGCACATGGTATTTAGTTCATTAAAAAATTAATTTTAAAATATTAAACACCCCAATTGAATATATTAATCACCCCTATATGACAATAACACATTTTTTCTATTGAGGATCTCAATATGTGATGTTCAATCCTCAAAACTATTTTTTTGGTTGAATAAAATTATTGTTGATCTCGATCGATCTCCTCATGTTTGTGTTCCTAGATATTTTGTTCCTTCACTCATCAAATTTTGAGTCTTGTGTTGGGTTTATATTTGGGGATGAGCGATTAAAGTTATTTGGTTCAATACTTGTTTTCCCTATGATTGAAACAATTAAGTACATAATTAAATATAAATTATTTTTTAATTGATTTAAAAAAATGTATTTGTGTTGATTTCTTCTTTGATTTTAAATGGGAATGAAATTTGAGAAAACCCCCAATTTCAATGTGATTTACATTTTAGGAAGAATTGTCGAAAAATTAGAGATTGATTTGTTAATGATTTTAATGAAATAATTTGATTTGGATCTTGATGAGATGGTTTAAATTTAAATGTTATTTCCAATGGAATGAAATGAATAAAACATATGTGTTGGTTTTGAAATGAGAAGGCATGATTGAAACTGAAATTTGATATTTTTATTTTAAAATGTTTTAAAATGATTGATTGAAAATTTTATTTATTTATTTATGGGTTGAATCACAAGGGAGCTGGTGTATTTATTATGTTGTTTGAAAAATCACTCTAGGATCTTGATACCCTTACACTGGATTTAAAATAAAAAAAATATAACAAATCTTAGTCATTTCAGGATGGTTGTGTCGAGTTCCCTCAATAGGGTATAAAATAATCTCCCATAATAGGTTCCAATATCAGGGTGTTGATAATGTATACACAGTATTTTGAATTGTGATCACTAATGAAATATGTGATGATCTTATAACAAGTTTCTCATATACTATAATGTGATTGATTATGGAGCTATGAGTTTTTTCGTTTGATTTTAATGTTGTGGAATATGGAAAATTTTATTCATGCCAACTGATTTACATAATTATTTTAATATAAAAGGTTCATTTAAGACTATTTGATTATTTTTTTGATATATATTCCATCTGTTTTAATGAATTCATTTTTTTATTTTAAATATAAAAATGTAATGGAACAATTTGTTTTCTATATAAATTGATAACCTAAATGGTTAATAGATATATTATTGATTATGGATAAAATGATGAGACCCTAATTTTCATTAAATATATGAACCTACATTTTCAATAATGAATTTTCAGATTATATTTTTCTAGGTTCATTAAAATGGAATTTAATACTGGGATGTGGTTAATGGCCTTAAATCGTTGGACTCAATGTCTTATAGGTGGTCGATAGAGATTTCATAAATATATTTTAGTTGATTTTTGAGTTTTTATCTTGTTAGATAATCAGTAGTATTATGATATAGTATTTTATATTTTTGTTCCACCTATATGTTTCTATAGGTTTCTACATTTGGAGTGTTGATCATACTAACATATAATATTTTATCTTCTCTATTTTTATTAAAACCATTCCTTATGTGATCCAGTATGATTGTAGTTCCTAGTGGACAATCCTTAGGGATCGGGAACACCAATCTTCTTGTGTGGGTTCTAGATTATGTATTTGGGTACCTATGCATCAGCGTGACAAAATATTACCCAAATACCCTGAAATATGAGGCAATATACAAGAAAATAAATCATTTAAGAAATCATTAGATGGATCAACTATTTAATTTATGAATATGTTTTTATATTTTGTTATGTGTTTTAGAGTAATTGTGAGTAAATATTGCTATGGAATAATAGTTTACCTCCATTTATTTCTAGAAGTTATAAATTTTTGGGGTTCTATCCCTTGAAACAATGAAACAATTATAATAAATACAACCAAATAACCATAAAAAGGGTTTCAAATGGTGTATGTGCATCAAATATTATAGGGGACCTCAAAATTTATAAAATAATTTACGAACATGAATTTGATATTTTTAACTTTGGTAATGAGAGCTCATCGATGATAAAGTGAGTTATAAAAGATATTAATGAAATCCCAAATTTGAATTCAAATTAAATTATGTTTGTTGGTAATATTAATCATAATATGATGATTTATTAAATGTTGTGTGGATTGAGATGGGGTTATATTTAAAATTGAAACATTATTATTAAAATGATAAAAGAATGAAATGATATCATATAAGGCACATCAACCTGTGGTAATTATTTCCAAATTATATTCCCAAGTAATTATTTCTATTTGATCTCTAAGGACAATAATATGTCCCAATATAAAAAATTTGGAATCTTATGTTAATGAATTTTTATAAATATTTAAATGGAATATTTTGGAAGAGATATGACTCAACTAAAGAGAAAAAGAAAAAAATTATAGTGAAACATACCAAAAAGGGATGTTGAAATAAGTAAAGTATATAAGGGTGGAAATCTAGTCTGATTGGATTATTAAGTCAAGGAATCAAGAATATTTTGGTCGAATGAGGCACAATTTCACTCAAAGTGATATTTACAACATTAAATTCATATATTATTATACAATAATTAATAATGTGATGTTCGTAATATAAAAATTAGAGTCATTAAATGTGTTAATTATTTTCTGGATATGACTTTAGAAGAATCTATATATGTGTATCCAGAAACTATAATCTGATAATGGTGAAGAGTTTAAAAGTATGCCATTTGAATCTGATCATGAATTACTTGTAATAAAAAAATATTATTATAATGAACCAAAAATTTCAAACATATTTACTACATAATTTAAGATGAATATTTATTACATTACACCAATGGAAGCTTGAGGACCATAATGTTTTTGATCATTTAGAAACTAAGAAACATAAACCGCTTATTCATAAAATATCTATATCAACACACACTTATTTTATCATAATTAAACCCTTATTGTTTATATCATAATTAATTACTTTTTTCATATATTGGGGAAATTAATGATAAGAAAAGGGTGATATTGGATTCATAGTGTTGGTATACATGAGGGATATTAATTGAAGATCACATATAAGAATGAAATAATTATAAGAAAATGTGATTTTGACCATAACTGACAATGTTCTTTCCCACTATAAAAAATATCATAATCATTAGTTATCTAATAAAACAATGAAATTTGAAAATACATGAGTTAAAACAATGATAATTCATCACAACTCAATCATGAACCATAATTTCATGTCATAAATGTATGTTTCATCATCTTAATTATAGAAAAACTTTCTTAATTCAAGGTTAAATACAAAGACTATTGCATCAAGAAATATTCTTTTCCCATAATAGATCAATCACATCAATTATTTTACTATTAATTATCACGAACATTGACTCTTTTCTAATAACAGATCATGTACATCAACTTGTTTCCCATAACATATCAACAAAATGGAATTTGTTTTCATAACAAATGAACAAAATCAACTTCTTTACCTTAAATATATCATGAAATATATTTTATTACCCAATGTATTTGAGGGTAAAATATGCCCACCCATCAAATTAGGAAATTAATAAATATGTGTTATATTAGATCATAAATCATTAATTATATCAGAACCCATAAAAACAAATGGGTTTTATAAACATTACATCATAACATAATTGATTGAAACGAAACTGACTTTATAAACTTCATGAAATCATATAAATAAACCATTCCGTGATAGAATAAGGATGTTTTACTTATATAATATCACTAATAAATAATAATTAACAAAAAATAACGTTATCTTAAATAAAAAATTAATTTTTAAGCTCATACGATTTGATTCGTGATGATAATATGCTTTCCATTGTGAAATTAGTTTTTATGGACCACAATTATAATGGAAAACAATTTTAAAAAAATAGTGGTTTCTAATATTTTAAAAATATTATCAAATAATTATTTTGTCATGGAGGTTGGAAAATATAGTCACATAAGAAAAACTAAAAAATATCTTTACATATTTCTTTTCCTCAGAATAGTCACAAATAACCTCATTTAGGAAATGATAAATGTACAATTTTGTAACAATTTTGTAAAAAGTAAATCATGGGTAAAAATTATTTAAAACATTTTTGGAGAATCATAAAAAAAATGAAAACATGTTTATTAAACATTGCCATGGATTAAAAATATTTCCCAATAGGGACTATAACATATGTAATCCCGAATTTTGATGAAATTGTGTAATATACCCTTACCTCAAGGCTCACAATTCTTTTTTAACTCTAAATACTCATTTCTAATAAATATTGGATTAGATTAAAATTACTAAATATAACCACACACACACACACATATATATATATATATATATCATACAATGTATGATGTATTTATAATATATTTTGACGTTTTTATTAATAATTTGTGTTTAAAATCATTTTTCATGGTGATAACTGCTTCTTTTTCTAAGCATGTTTGTGTTTAGAAGTCATAATACTTTTAATTTTATCATTGAACTATAATTTAGATAATAATAATCATTTTATAAACATAAAATTTAATCATTTTATTCATATTTAAACTGATTCATAATAATTAGTGGTAAAAACTGAATTACACTTTCATGGAGA
The DNA here is from genome assembly GCA_963277665.1 of Viscum album. Lineage (NCBI taxonomy): Eukaryota > Viridiplantae > Streptophyta > Magnoliopsida > Santalales > Viscaceae > Viscum > Viscum album. Next base: position 218,600,092 of record OY728155.1, read on the forward strand.
TGGTATGCCATATGTATTCCAGAATGCAATTTTAATTTTTTAGAAGACTAATCAACAAGATGGTAAATGATAAATCACCTTTTATGAATCACTATTATATAATATATATAATATATATTCCTAAAACAAATCATAATTTAAATCTATGTGAAATATAATTGAAAAACAAATCACGTCACATCGTGGAGTTGTTAGTACATACGTACGCATAAGCATTATAACTGTTTCCAAAAAAATATGATTATGTTGTAGTAATGATATTATAATTATAAAATATAATTGTGTCATAAATTTAATATTAAAATATTAAACCCATAATTATAATTTGGTGATGAAAGAGGAATTGTATCTATACAGGGAGATGATGAGCCGTATATATGCATGAGTGATACATTCACTCATTCATTGATGGGGAAGAGGGTGTACAAGGGTTTTTTCATATTAAAAAAAAATTAAAAAAGTTTAGGACAATAAAATTTTTATGTTATTATAGATATCATAGATTTATAGGAATTAAAGAATTGTATATAAATAATGTTTTTGGTTAGAGTGATTACTTTTTTTTCGATTTGACTGAGTTATATCTTCCCTAATATGAAATAGGGTGGGAATTTTTAGAAAATAGGTTCCTCTAGAATGTGTCTATGGAGGTTTAGAATGAAATTAGCCATATTATAGTCTAGTTACAAGGATAAATGTGGTAAAATGAGGTTAGGGATGAGGTGTCATTTAATAATTTACTTGAGGGGAACATTTGGAATTTCTCAGAAAACTGATTTAAAAAAAATTAAATTTCAATGAAAATACCTCAAAACGTAAAGGTATTAGATTATAAGCTGATATATGGTTTATTAAAATTATCCAATATATTTTTTTGATTTTTGGTTTAATTTTAATCCTTTCCATTCTGATTAACCATAGTTAACATATTTTAATATAATCTTTGCTAAAAAATGTTTTCCATATTACTAAGATGTAATTTTCACATATAAGGTTTATATTGCACCATAAATTTCCAATTTAGCATATTTGAGAACATTAATTATCAAATTTATCCCTCTTTAAGATTTATATTAATTTTAAATAATTTAATAAAATATTATTTTCATAAAATAGCATTATTCTCAATTTTTAACTATTCATTAATTTGATAATAATAACATTAATATAACACTAATAATTAAAACTAGTAATTATAAAACATTATAAGGCCATAGACATAATAATTACATAAATTTGAGATAATTTGAGAGTTCACATTGAGGTTCATTTTAGGTTTGGTGTTTAATAACATTAGGCCATTAGGATTACAAAACATCTCAAATATTACAAAGTATACAAGTATACATGCTATCCATTTTTTTAATAATATAAAAACATTTAAAATAAAAAATTAATTTGTTTTCATGATTAAAATTATCATAAAATTCATTTTTAATTCTTCCTTTCCATAACCCATCTTTATTCATTTTGGAAAATATTCTGAAATCATGGCATGATTGAAATAAAATTATTAAGGGACATAAAATGATAGAAATCCATTAGTCTAGATAAAACATGGAAACACATTTAATGTTCATTGATTTAATGAAACAAAACATCTTCACATGAATAACACTCATTCTTTTTTCTCAATTAAAATAATTAAAACCAATTTCAATTAAATTAAAACTCATTTAGGCGAAATAGAGCATCATTTGAAATAAAGCATTTCAAACCCCTTCCAATTTGAATAACCAGATAACCGACTTCAAAATTATAGATTAATAATGGGGATAACCCTTAGTATAAGCTATATTGAGCCCACTTGTGATCTATAATGGGTGTTATTAACTCCTTTAAGCTATAACAAGCTCACTCGTGAGCTATAGTGGGGATCAACACATTGTACAAGCTCTATCGATCTCACTCATTTCATATATGCTTGAGTAATATTTCACGAATAAAATAATATCATCACAAAACCCATTTTAAAAATTCTTCAAATCACATATGAAAAACATTTTCATATAAAAATACCATTTTCATTTAAAACCCAATTTCAAAACCAAGATAACTGAAAATGAAGAGGGGGTTTCGATTCTTTTTATAATTCATTATGTCTTATAGAGGAATCCAAATATCAAATAATAGTTACAGTAGTGGGGAAGTCATTGTCTTTGTTGATATAAAATAAAATATTATTTATTCATTTTTGAAAATAAATAAAAAAAATTCAGATAAAAAGATTACTTTTTAAAACATTGAATGAAATTCCTAATACACATAAAATGTCTTTTATATTCCTTTAATAAACATATAAATAAATATGTAAATTAATATCATGATGAAAATGATTTGTTAATTAAATCATTAAATGATCATAGTCTCATACCTCATTTAACATTTAAATATTAATATTCAAGAATTAATACAATAATCAACAAAACAAGTGAAATTAATATAGATGCAATATGGATATAAATTATCATAGTGGCTGTATATACACTTAATAAAAGAACAAAGGTGTATATTATCATGAAATGCCTCAATGAATAGAGATGGAGGTGAAATCCCTTACCTTGATTCTAACTTGTCTCTTAAGTTTTTTATAATCCCAAATAAAAAACATAGGTCAATTTATACATTCAGTAGAACCATTTTAATGATTGTTATTCCTTTTATATAACTTATTGTCATGTTATAACAATTACATAATTATTTTTCTTTACATCATATGTTTTGTCAATATTCGGTACTTGAGTCAAAAAAGAACTTAGTATGATATCAATAGTCTCTTTGGTCATAAGTTCATATCCAAAATGAAATTAATGACATAAAAATAACTTTTATACATCAATTATACTTTAAATCAAACCATTTATTTATAGTATGAAAAATGAACAACATAATTATCATGGTATCCGTATTCTATATGCATGTATGGGTAAGATTTTCATTTTTCAATTATTATCCAGCAAATAAGGTAATTATTATATTAACTTTCTAGAATTATCATTATATTATTAAAATCATTATAGCAATTATATATATATATATATTATACATGTGATCTGGTGAATAAAAATGATCATCATCGCTTTGTGGATGTGAAAGTTCACACATACTCATGAATATCAATATCATATTTATGTGAATGAAATATAATAGAATAGTTAATATATTAATATCCTATAATGATAAAATATTTCATTAAAAACATATATAATAATTAATTCCATTATCATGACTAATCTTGAGAGATGGTCATGAAAAATGAACTATATCTGTTCACGAGGTGGCGGTAAGTCTTACACACGAACAAAATATTCAATTCCAATTTCATGAAATTGGAGATGATTTTAATTGATTATATTAACATAACATCATCTAATTATTTTTATGATACTATAGTTATTATTTCATATTTGATTAATGATATTTAATGGAAGTGAAAGAAGAAATAAAATTGAAATACTTAAATGAATACACTACCTCTTCTTCATTTGATCACATTTGAAAAAACCTTAACACCACCAAAGAGGGTGTTATACATAAAATACGGCCTCAATAATGTGAGGAGGTATTAGAGGAATTTTTTTGGGTTATTATTGGAAAACAATATTGGTTTTTATGTCTATGGAATAGAGAATAGGAGTGCATTTTCTATAAGGGAGGGACACTCTTTGAATTATTAAAATTATTACATTAATATAAATTAGGTCTCTGATTAAATATATTCAAAATATGATCTATTTATAAGATAATATGATATTGGGTCTAATATGAATCACTTAATTATAATTTTATAGGTTTTAAATATTTTTTAAGCCTTATCATTTTGTTTTAAAATATATTAACTTTTATCGATTTATCAAGTAATTTATAATTTGATGGTTAAAATAATTACCAAATGAGGACAAACAACTATTGAATGAGTCCTTAATGACATATATAGACATAACATAACGTTTTTTCTGAATCATTGATTTTTATAATTATTATATCATTTAATTAAATATTTTATATTTTAAGATATGAATTATGAAAATTTTAACACTATTGATACATGTCATTTTTGAAAAATCATAACAATATGATTAAATCAGAAAAACTACATTAAATGAATCCTAACATGTCATTGGTAACCTTTAATTTCATGTGTAGAATGAAATATTTCAAATTATATTTATTTTTATATATTTAGTATCTTTTATTTGATTCCTCCATTAATAACTATATCAGTGCATCACCTTTGTATAATAATTAAATTTTATTATATAAATAATAAAAATTAAAAATAAATTACCATGATGTATCTACATTTTATAAAATTTTATATACCAATTTTTGTCGAATATATCACTTACATAAACACATAATAAAATTGTTTTAGTAATAAGATTCATAATTATGACATATTTTTATTTACATTAAATTAAATGTTATAAATGTCAAAATTACACCCAAGTCGAATATGAAGGTCAAAATTCCAAAAACAAATATTTTCATGGGCGATAATAACTAATAAAATAAAAAAATTTAAACTTTTAGTGTAATTTTATAATATTATAATATGAAGTTTAACCTTATTTACCAGATTTACCCTGTTTACTATTGGAATATAAAATTCTAAAATTACTATTCACCTAAAATTATTTTGACCCTATTGGACCAATTTTTTCATAAATTTTACCACCATGTTTTTATTTTTTAAAATAATTCTATTCATAGAAGTGGTAAAATTATGTTTGATGCTAATCAAGCAGATGTGGCTTCAGAGTGGTTAAAAGAGACGTTTAAAATTGTCAGTATATTTTCATATCTAATTTCAATCTAAAAATTATTCAAAAAAACTACATTAGGTTAGTAAATTTAATATATATCCATTATGATAAAAAATTAGTTTAATTTAAAATCTACATTGAAATGAAGAATCCGTATTTAACATTAATGAAGTATTTTTCACCAGTCATTAAAAATTGAATAATTTCAAACAAAAAAAATAAAACAATGTAAATATTGATGTCCCACTTCCAAATGAGATTTTTATTATTTCAAATAGGACATATAAAAGTGTAAAAAAAGTTCTAAAAAGGGTTCCCCATTTAAAAGGTGTAAAACTACCTTTTAAAAATAGTAGACTATTTTATGGTTAATATTTGATTTATTCTTATTTTATGACTCTAAAATTTATTGGATGTATGTAAAATGATTAAATAAACATAATACTTTTAGCTCTTTACATTTCCTTCTGTAAAACGGCTATGTGATAACTATAACTAAAAATATATTCATTAATAATATATTTTTTCAGTATAACATAGTCATTTGTGCATGATATGATTTTTGAGGAACACATTATTTCATGTCAGGTACGCTATCAGAAATAGAGTCTTATTTAAACAAAAATTAATATCCAATTCATAAATATTAATTAATATGAAAAATTATTATTATACAATTAGTTGGGATGCTACATTCTCCCCCCCTGAGAAATTTCCTCCACACAAATTTAAATTTAGGATCAGTAACTAAGTTTTCACATTTCAAAATTACACCATTGAATTACCTCATAAGAAAAGAGTTATTAGATCATACACACTAAAACAAATAATGTGATGTACAATTTTCACATGAGATAATAAATTCTTGGGATTCATGTTGGAAAAATGGATATGGAAGTAAAACTAAACACCATGTCAAGATATATAGTGATAAAAACCCGACCAAGAGAATGTGAACAATCACAAATGCATAAATTTGTTATTGGTTAAATGATATTTGATTTCATAGTAGTAGAAGTAATATTATAATGTTTTTAGATCGTTTTTAATTGAGTTTTGGAATTATTTTAATATATGGACTAGGAACATAAGGAAATTTACATACATGTGAAGTAGAATTTCATCCATTATTAAATTTCCACCAAAAACTCATCATTTTTTCTCCAAAAAATGATTATTTATGATGATTTTTTCATCGTTGGATCAACTTATATAGAATCACATAATACAAAAATTATTAATGATCTATTTCCCTTATTTCAAAACATTAACAAAAATGAAAATGGTTAGGATAAGATAAGATAATTATCTAAAATTAATAATCCTTTATAAAAGTAAAGGCTACTTTTAATCTCCAAAATTCAATAGTAATACCCAATTTTCATCAAAGACCATTCAACAAATAAATGCCGTTAAAATTCATCAAAATAATACAAACAATGTTTAAAAAAATAAACTCAGAAAAGTTTGATTGTATAAACTTCGAAGACAAATTCATCATTTATCTCTAAATAACATCAACCACTCTTAATGTTTCATATCAAAATGAAATTACCATAATCACAAGTTCTCTAATATAGGTTAATTATTTACATAAAAAACATGAATTAACATAAGTCCACAATAAAATCATAGATTATTGAATTCTATAATTAAACCCTTACACATTATTTAAAAGTCGATATTATTCTATTCATCTTAATCATATAAAGTTCCCAAAATAGTAAACTTCCTCCAAAATAAAATTTATCACTAATTCACTAAACCATTTCTTATTCTCATTGTTGTTTATTTGATAAAAAATGGTTCTCAAATAAACATATTATTAATACATCAAATTGTTTAACTAAAATTAATAAAGGCAAAATATTCAGGGACTTCATGTAGGCTAGTGGTAGGTGATGCCCACATGTTGCCTATCAGTTGTGGATTCGATTCCTGAATCCTTGCCGGAAATGACATTTTGTCCCCCATCATGTGGTTTTACCTTTTTATAAAACTATATAATTATTATAGGATCATTCAAATTTGAGAGAAAATCTCAAAAAATAATGATAACATGTTTTATCCGTAATGATTATTTCTAGCCTCTCAATTTAAATAACTAAAAGTAATAACCCATAATTACCTCAAGAGATAATGTCTTCGAAAATTGATTTTTTCACCTGAAAAGTTCATTACATATATCCTAAAAATGTATTGTAAGACATTAAACTTATAATCCACCATAATATAATAAACTCATCATGATATACCTATCTCAATAGAAAACAACATAATCTCCAGAGTAAACTAAACCAACCTCTAATACCAACTATTTTTCCCCATCATTAAACATTACATAATCTTTATTAAATTCAAGATTTCACACTGAGAATCTTTTTTAGGAATTTTTTTTAGAAATTTAGGCCATATCTATTACATAAAATCATAAATATTACAATGTATACCAGTCAACATGCTATATATTTTTTATAATATTAATAATATTAAAAAAAAATAATATTTATTTCTCATGATATAAATCATCATAATATTCATCATGATTCCTTCCTTTATCTTACCCATCCCTACACCATCTAGAAAACATTAAAAAAACATATCATGAGCATAAAATTCTCAGTAAGCGACATAAAATGTAATAAATACATTAGTCATGTTAAAACATGGAAACCCATTTAAGGAAGTTGGAGTAAATGAATCAAAAAAATTTCACAAGAATAACACTCATAATTATTTCTCAATGAAAAACATTAAAACCATTTACAAATAAATTATAAATAATTTATGTGACTTAGAGAATCATAAAAATAAAACCCTTTGAAACCCCTTCCAATTGTAATATCCATATTTTTTACCACAAAATTAGATGTCTATAATGGGTGTCACCCATTTTATAAGATATATCAAGCTCACCTGTGAGCTATAATGGAGCACATCCCTTCATATAATCTAATAAGGGCTCACCCGTGATCAACAATGGGGCACAAACCATCATATAATTTGTGTTGTTCTCACCTATGAGCTATAACGTGTCTCACCCTTCGTACATGTTCTGTCGGGATCACCATTTTTCATATAATTCTTAGTTACCATTACATTATTATAACACTTTCATCACAAAACCCTTTTGAAAAACTCTTCTAATCCCATATAAAAAAAATCATATAAACGTGCCATTTTAATTTAACAAACCATTTTCAAAACAAATATACCCAATAAAGATTATGGAATTTAATTTACTTTTAAATAAAATTAAGTCTTATAGTGGATGCCAAAAATCTATTAACAGTTCTGGCAGTGAAGTCATTTTAACCATATACAAAAAAGAAAACTTTCCTTTTTTCATTTAGTAACGAAATTAAAACACTTTGTATAAAAATATTCCTTTTGAAAACACAGATTTAAATTAAAAATAGATATAAATGACATGTATATAACTTTTATGTCCATATAAATAAATATGATGGTTAATATCAAGAAGAAGAAGATTTTATAATTAAATCATAAATTGTTTAAGGTGTAACTAACAACTTTGATCATTTGATTCTTAATCTAAATGAATTAATACATTTAGAAATAGAATAAATAACATTATTATAGATAAAAAATGGATATGAAATGTAACAGTGGTTGTATATACACTTTATAAAATAATAAAGGTGCATATTATCTAGAAATTCCTTAAAAAGGATATTGAGATAAAATCCATTACCTTGAGTCTAACATGTCTCATAAATTATTTATCATCCTAAATAATAAACATAAGTTTCTAATTTCTTTATAAACTTTTTCAACTTTATTATTCCTTTTATATCACCTATTGTCATGTTATAACAACTATATAATTATTGAATTTCATATTGGATGTTTTTTCGATAGTCGATACTTGACTTGAAAATGAACTTGGTAAGATGTAAATATTCCATGTGGTCATAAGTACATCATCTACAAAATAACATTACTGAAATAACAATATCTTTTATATATAAATTATAATTTTAAATATATACATTTATTTATGGTGCGAAATATGATCAATAAAATAATCATGGAGACGGCATGTCATACATACGCATGAGCAACATTTTAACTTTTCATTCATCATGGTGGATATAATGAAATTTTAAATCTGTATTTAAATAAATATTGATTTATTATTAAAATAATATTAATTATTATATATATATCATACGAGTGTTGTGATGAATAAAAACAATTCAGATCATTTTGGGGAGGTGATAGTTCATATGTACACACGGATGATGTTTTAAGGTTTATGTGCATGGAATGTAGGAACATAGTTGATATATTATTCTCTTATAATGATATAAATTTTAATAAACAAAATATATTGACATTAATTACATTATTATGACCAGAATTCAAAGATAGTAATGAAAAAAAAACTATATAGTTTCCTGAGGTGGTAGTCTACCATATAAGTGAATGAAGTATTCTTTTCTGATTTGATATATTTAGAGAAACATTTAGGAGGTGATATTAATGTAATAAAATATAATTATGTTGAGGATATTATTTTTATTATTTCATCATGGATAATTTAGATTTAATGTATGTTGAAGAAGAAATAAAATAGAAACACTTAAATAAAAACATTACATCTTCTTCGGTTGATCACCATTGAAGAACACCATAAAACCACTAATGGGGGTGTTATACCTAAACTAATTCCACAATAATTTGTTTAGGGATTCAAGGATGAGTTTTGGGTATGTATTTTCCTAACAAAATGTTCTTTAATGTGCATGTAATTGAAAAAAAATAGTCCATTTTTTTATGAGGAGGGAGTGCCACTCTTAGAATTATAAAAACTATTAAATTAATATAAATTAATTTTAAAATACAAATGATCCCCACCTTATTTATTTATAATATCTGATTTTATTAGGTATAATATCAATCATTCAATTAGAAATAGATTTGTTTTTAATATATTTTAATCATTATCTTTTTGTTTTAATAACTTTTTTCATTTACTGATTTATCAAATAATTTAAACATCCAGGGTTAAAGTAATTAAAAAATCACTCCAAATGAACAATTAAATATTCATTAGTGAAATAATTATATATAAATCATATATTTGGCCAAATATTTTTGATTTATATGTTTTATATCATTTGATATATATTTTTTATTTTATGTTATGAATTAGGTTAATTTCGACGCTATTCAGACTTGATTTTTTAAAACATCATAACAACTTGATTCCATAAGAATAACTAACTCAATAATAAATTGTATTAGTAATATATAAAATAATTATAGGGAATAAAATACTTCAAATTATATTTATTTTAACATTATTAGTATCATTTATTTGATTCTTTCTTTAATAAATCCAATATTTTATCATCATTGTAAAATTATTAAATTTAATAATTTAATTCCTAAAAATTATAAATAAACTAACATTATATAGTTAATATTATTATATTTTTAAGTACTATTAGTTGCCTTATATATCACTTACATAACCCAATATTAATGTTCTTTTATTAAGAAGATACATATTTATGACAAATTTTACATTACATTAAATTAAATGTTGTTAATGTCATAGTAACACCCAAGTGGCATCCAAAAGTCACACATTCTAAAAAAGAATGGTCATTGTAGATAATAACTCATTAAATAATAATAATACATGTTTTAGGGTAATTTTATAATTTTATTATATTAATTTTATCCTTAAATACGTAATTTACCCTTTTTATCGTGGTAAATCTAATATCAAAGTCACTTTACAAAAGATTTATTTTTATCCTATCGAACCAAATTTTTACTATATATTAATATTATTTTTTCCCATTTTTCAAAAATAAATTCATATAAGAAGTAAAATTACCTTTAATGAAAATCCTAAAGATGTGGCTAGAAGGCGTGTAAAAGAGATGTTCAAAAATGTCATTAAATTTTCATATCTAATTTAAATAATATAATTTTTAAAATGGCCAATATTTTATTAATAATAGTAATATTGAACTAGTATGACGTTAAAAATTAGTTTAGATTATAATCATTACTTAAATGAAGTGTTAGTTATTAACTATAATGCAGTATTTTTCAATATTCATTAGAAAAACGAAACTTTTTAAAAAAATACAAAAAATTCAAACAAAGTAAAATTAGATGGCGTGATTAAAAATAAGAAGTTTATTATTTTAATTATAACACATAAAAGTGTAAAAAATGTGATTTAAAATAGTTTTTCCATCTAAAGGCTGTAAAACTAGATTTTAAAAATATTTTAGTATATTATGCTTAAAATTGGATTTCTTCTCATTTTAAGCCTCTAAGGATTCTTTTATGAATTTAAAAACAACTCATAAACATGATACAGTTAGTTTAATTCATTTCCACTGATACAACTACAATGAGATTACTAAAAGATAAATTAATATTATTATTAATATACTATTTTTTTGGTATAACTCAATCTTGTGTGCTATATAAGATTTCAAAGAAACCCATTATTTCTTATTGGGTAGGCTCTCAGACATAGTGTCCCCATTAAACTATAATTAAAACCCAATTCATAAATATTAATTCCAATTAAAGAGTCTTATTCATTAATTACATGGTATGTTACATTCTCCCCCCTTGAAATTGTGTCCTCATAAATTTATATTTGGGCTCGATTACTAAGGTTTCACATTTCAAAATTAATTCATTGCAATCCCACATCAAAAACAGATTCAATAGATCCTCCACATTAAAATATTGAATGTGAAGTAAAAAACTCACATGAGAGAAAAAATCATAGGGTTCTATATAGGAAAACATATATGAATAAAAAACTAACCATCCCGTTATGAGGGAGAGTGATAGAAAACACGATTAGGGAAAAGTGAAATATCAAAACCCCATAAAATAATTATTGGTTAGATAACATTTAATATAATAGTAGTGAAAGAAAACTATTAGTGTTTGTGTATTAAGATCATTTACAACAAGATTTGAAATTATTTACGTACTTGTACAAAGAACATAAGGAAGTATTCTTACTTTATATGTAGAGTTTCATCCTTATGTTTATTTCCAACACAAATTACTTTTTTCTCCAAACGATGAGTATTTTATAGAAATTTTACATGGCTAAATCAACATCTAGGTAATAAAATAATGCATAAATTTTTAACAATATATTTATTCTTTTGGGACAATTTATCCAAAACCAAAATGGTTAGGATATGATAAGATAATTCCCCTAAATATTAATCCTTTATAAAAATAATGACACTTTTTATCTAAAAATTATAAAGTAATACCCAAATTTAAACATATACCATTCAAAAAATAATTGTCATTCAAATCATTCAAAATTATCCAAAATAACATTTAAAACAAAAAAAATAGAAGAATTTGATCACGTAATCTTCAATGATAATTTCAACATTTGTCTCCCAATAACATCAACCACTCTTAATATCTCATTACAATATGTAATTACCCTAATGACATATTCTCCAACATAAGAAAATCATTTCCATAAAATCAATGAATTACCAAAATTCCATGATAAAATCATAAGTTGTTATAAAATATAATACATCCATTACTAATTAATTAAACATCCTTATAATTCTATTTATCATAATCCCATAATGTTCCCAAAAATAGTTAATGACTCCAAAAATAACATTAATCACCTAATTACTGAATAATTTAAAAATCCAATGTTTATTTATTTGATAAAACAAGTTTTCTAAAAATGAACTTCTTCTTAATAATTCAAATTGTCTATATAAGAATATGTATTCCCTAATGGCCTAGGACTTCACATAAGACAATGGTATACGATGAAACCATGTTGTCATTCGGTTGTGGGTTCGATCCCCAGGGCCATTCTGAATGTGATGGGTTATCAACCATTATGTAAGTTTTCTTATTCTAAAACTATATCGTTCTTATAAAATTCTCCAAATATTAGATAAATGATCAATAATAACAATAATTTTTTTTATCCTTAATGGTTATTTCACACGTCTAATTTTACATCCAAAAATGTAATAAAACATAATTACCCCAAAGTTTAATATTTCCCAAAATACTGTTAGTCACATTAATAATCAATAAGTGAAAGCCTAAAGAGGATTATAAGACATTAAACATACAATCAACCATAAAAATGTAAACTCTTGATGATATCTTTAACTTAATGGAATATATCTTAATATATAAATATTTCTAAACCGTACTCTAATACCAACTATAAGGCCCTATCTTTATGCATTATATAATATTGAGTTAAGTCTCGTGTTCATATTTGTTTTCTTTTTAGGCTGATAGTTTTAGAGAAGTAGTCCATAACAATTACAAAATATATAAAATATTAAAAAATATATAATTTTACATGCTATCCATTTTTACATAATCTAAAACATTTTAAAATAAAAGTTGAATTATTATTTTTTGATAAAAATACTCATAACATTCATCTGAATATATTTCATTATCTTACCCATACATTTACCCTATTGAAAACATTCAAAATACATGGTATGAGAAAAAAATATAAATAGGGGATATAAAAATTAAATCATTAGTCTCGTTAAAAAATATTAACCCATTTAATGTTCTTTGTGCTAATCGGATAAAAAAATTTCACATGAATAACACTCATAGATTTTTCCCAACGAAAAACATTAAAAAATTTAACAAACAAATTAAAACTCATATTTGTAAATTAGATTATCATATAATTCAAACCGTTTCAAGCCTATTACAATTGGAATAACCATCTGGTCTACATCCAAATTGGAGATCTATAATATGGATCACTCTTCGTATAAGTTATATCGGTAACACCCATGAACTATAATGGGGTTTATCCCTTCACATAAGCTATCACATGCTCACCCATAGGCTATAATGGGGATCAACCATTCATATATTCTATATTGACCTCACCCATGAGATATAATTGGGTTCACCACTTCATATAAGATATTTCGGGCTCCCCTGTTTCATATAATTCTCATGTACAATTTCATGAATAAAAAACGTACATCACAAAACGATTTTTTGAAAAAATCTTCCAATCCCAAATGTAAAACATTTTCATATAAAAATACCATTTTCATTTCCAAACCGTTTTCAAAACTAAGATGCCCAAAAAAGGAATATATGATTTCATTTCCTTTTAAAAGTTATTATGGCTTATATAGGTATCCAAATATCTCATAACATTTAAAGTGGAGGAGAGGTCATTGTCATAGTATAGGTAAAAGAAAACATTTCTTTTTGTCATTTTGTAATGAATGAAAAATTATTCATATAAAATTGTTACTTTAGAAAACATTGTATGAAATTAACAATACACATAAAATATCCTTTATAATCCTTTTATATAAATATAAATAAATATTTAAATTAATATCATGAAGAAAAATATTTGATAATTAAATCTTTAAATGTTTAAGGTGCGTCATACTACATTGAACATATAAATATTAATATCCAAGAATTAATAAATTTAACAGTAAAAATAAATAACATTAGTATAGATATAATATGTATATAAAATGTCATATTATATGTAAATACACTTTATAAAATATTAAATTTTCATATTGTCATGAAATTCCACAATGAATGGTGATTGAATCTAAATCCCTTACATTGAGTCTGACTTGTATCCTACGAAATTCATCTTCTCGAATAATAACAATATATTTATTTCTATATTATTTAGAACCTTTTTCATGTTTATCATTCCTTTTATATCACTTAATATATATCAATTACTATCTTGCTATAACAGTTACATAATTATTTATGTTCACATCAGACGTTTTGTGGATATTCGATACTTGAGTCGAAAATGAACACGGTTGGATGTCAATAGTCCTTGTGGTCATCATTACATCATCTAAATAATAAAAATAATTAAATAATAATAAATTTTATTCCAAAATTATACTTTTAAATCAAACCATTTATTTATTGTATAAACAATGAACTGTGTTATATTCATGGATACGATAAGCCACACATATACATTAGTAACGTTTCATTTTTCATTTATCATGATGGAAATAAATTATTTTGTTTATTATTTCCAGAATTATAGTTAAAATATTGGAATCATAATAATTATGTATATATATATATCATATAAGTGATGTGGTGAATAAAATGATTCACATCACTTCATGGTGGTGGTAGTTCACACGTACGCGCGAATGACGTTATCATCTTTATATGCACAGAAATTAAGAACATTGTTGATATATTATAATATTGTAATGATAAAATATGTCATAAATATAATATATAAATATTAATTTAATTATTATGACCATTATTTAGATACATTAATGAAAATGATATATATTCATTCATGAGGGGGTAGTCTACTATACACACGAACAAAATATTCATTTATATTTGATGAAATTAGACACAGATTGTGTTGATCGTATTAGAACAATAAAATCTATGTATATTTAGGATACTATAGTTATTATTTCATTATGAATGAAGGAGATATCTTGGAAGTGTTAGAATAAATAAAATATAAACAATTAAATAAAAAAATTACCTCTTCTTCGGTTGATCACTATTGAAGAAGTCATTAACACCTCAAAGGAGGGTGTTATGCCTAAAATATGGCCTCAATAATGTTTGGAGAGATTCTAGTAAATGTTATTGGTAGGTCTTGGTTGGAAAAATGATCTTTTAATTTTAATTAATTGAGATTTAGAGTTCCTTTTACATGAATGGGGAGGGGAGCTCTTGGAATTACAAAACATTATTAAATTTATATAAATTAATTTTCATATCCAAATGGTCCCAATATGATTTATTTCAAAGATATGGTTATATTGGGCTGATTAATCATCATACAATTATAATTATACTAGTTTTATAATTATTTAATATTATCCTTTTATTTTAACCTCATTTAACTATTACCGATTTATCAAGTAATTTATACATTGGGGGTC
The DNA here is from genome assembly GCA_963277665.1 of Viscum album. Classification (NCBI taxonomy): domain Eukaryota; kingdom Viridiplantae; phylum Streptophyta; class Magnoliopsida; order Santalales; family Viscaceae; genus Viscum; species Viscum album. Next base: position 218,615,834 of record OY728155.1, read on the forward strand.
AAAATAAATACCCAATTATTCCTAATGACCAATGAATGTGTAATTAATGGAATTTTTAGACTTACCAATAATATATGGAGGAATGATACTTTTTTGAAAATTTTAAACCATTTAATTAAATATTTTATATTTTATGTTATGAATTATGTCAATTTTTACATTATTCATTCTTGACTTTTTAAAAAATTTATAACAACTCTATTCCTTCCAAAAAAATTAAATCAATACTAAAATTACATATACACTGATAAAATACATATATGGCCTAAAATATTTCAAATTATATTTATGTTAATAATATTATTATCATTTATTTGATTCTTTATTTAATAACTCTATTACTGCACCATCTTAGTATCATAATTAAATATCATTATTTAATTCCTCAAATTTTAAATAAATAATAACGATATAGGTAATATTTTTATATTTATATGTACTATCCATAGTTTAATGTATAACTTACATAACCCCATATTATATTTTTATTATTATTAAGTGTATAGTTATGACATATTTTCCATTACATTAAATTAAATGTTATAAATTCCATAATCCCACCCTAGTGGCTTCCAATGGTCAAAAATATGGCACAAAGATCATCATGGTCAATAATAACTCATCCAATAAAATTAGGACAACTATTATGGTAATTTTATATTATTATAATAATAATTTTACCCTTATTTACCTTATTTATCCGTTTTACCGTGGGAAATAATATACTAAAGTTACTATTCAACAATAATTATTTTGATCATATTAGAACGCATTTTTCATAATGATTACAACCATGTATGTTATATATTATAAATTGAATTCACAGAAATGTTAAAATTATGTTTAATTCTAATCCTGCATATGTGGCTAGAAGGTGGGTAAAAGAGACATTCAAAATGTCAATAAATATTAACATGTAATTTTAATATTATAATTATTCCAATAAACTAAATAGGATTAAAAGATGTAATATTGATCCATTATGACATTAAAAAACTGTTTAATGTATAAAAATTATTTAAATGAATAATTTTGTTTTAACTATAATGGAGTATTCTTCAATATTCATTAAAAATGATACTTTTAGAAAAACACCAAATATTTAACCAAAGTAAATTTTCATGATCCGCTTTAATAGAAAAAGATTATTTCTACAAATAGAACCTATAAAAGTGTCAGAATAATAACTAAAACGTTTTCATCATCTAAATGTTGAAAAACTACCATTTAAAAAATATTAGAGTATTTAATTCTCATAATTTGAATTATTCTCATTTTAGGCCCTTAATTTTTTTTGGATGATTGTAAAAACATTTAATAAACATAATACAGTTACATCTATAAATTTATTATGATACCAAAACTATGAAATAACTACAACTTAAAAAAATATTATTTATAATATTTTATTTATTTGGTATAACTCAGTATTGTGTGCAATATAAGATTTCAAAGAAATACATTTTTCATGCTGGGAACGCAATCAAACATAGTTCCCCAATAAACTGAAATTAATTTCTAATTCATTAATATTAATTGATGAGAAATTTTCATATTCTATAATTACCTTGGATGTTACACACATTAAAAAACATTCACGGTAATATGTAAAATTTCTGGATCTCCTTCATTATAAAAAATTATAATACTTTTAATATTTTAATTAAAATTCAATTAATTTTCCCATTAATTCAATTGTTACTGCATCATACTTGTTTGATTATTTAACATGATTTTTTAATTCTGAAAAATTATAAATAAATGATGATTATGGATATAATTTTATTTGGAACGAAATTACAATTAATATTTATTCATAACTAGTTTTTTTCATTATGGTAAAACATAAATGTTATTTAAAACAATTAGAGTGACATATTGGAACGTCTATTAATTTAAAAAAATATATATGTCATTTTCATGGTTAGGTTTGCATTAAGTGAATAGATTAAATTTTTTAAGCGTTAATGGTAGAATATCATTCATCCAATAAGGATTAGGAAAAACAATTATGGTCATATCACATATTTGAAATCCAAATTAACCCGATTTACCCTTTATAGATTTGATAAATTTTTCAATGAAAAATATTCAGTGTGACTAAAAATAAAAGGGGGCCTAATTAGGAAATTTTAAACACTTAATCCTAAAAAATTCATTTTATGCACTTCAATACATATAAATGAAGGAAATTAAAATTAACAAATGTGTTCAAAATCTAAAAAAACGCATTTTAGGAAAATACATGTTTATGATTAAAAATGTATTAATTATTATCCTATAACTAAGAAATTATTTTTTCAAAATTTTAAAATATTTTAAAATGTAATATATAAATTAACATAAATAAATCACCAATAAATATAACTTGATTTAACAAATAAATTATAAACCTAAAAATATATTTCTCTAAAAACTCATATTTTATTTTAAAATAATTTTTGTTTTTAATTCAAGTCATTTCATAACCACTGAATATGTTTTATAAATGTATAGAACAAATATTTTTAATCATTTAGTAATTTATATTCATAGAATAATATAATTTCTTTGAGATAATTGACTCATTATATTTTAATTATGTTACATGGTTTGTTTACACAAATTGATTCCTGCAATAAAAACTATCAAAGATATTAAATTATTTAAACTTTTACATGATTGAAAACTCAGAATATAACATTATACCCCCATTAACAAAATTACCACTTAAAATTCAATAATATGATACATAAATATATGGATACATCTCCCTCATCCCATCCTTAGGTTCCCACGTAGCATCCTCAAATAGGTGGTTTTTCCAAAAAAACCAATTCGGCTTGTGGTAATTTTTTGTAGAACATTCCTTGTACGATACATAATATATATGGGTTTTTCATGACAAGGTGTATCATTATAGAATGGAAAAAACTCAATGTTTAGTACATTTTAAGGATTAAGTAAAAATATATGATAGTTTTTTAATAATACATTAAGATAGACTATCTATCTAAATATGATAATTAGTGATGAAACATAACTCTATATCAAGATCTGAATGAAGAAATCACTATAACATTTAAGAAATCCTTGGACCCCAATCTTATATAACGCGAAGTGGTACTCTATTTAATTTTAACACTTCTGTAATATATATTCTAGAATGATGATCAAGAGAGAAATATTATCTAATATAAATGAAGTGTGTTGGCTTTGTATGGAGATCAAATATAACCCATATATCCTTATGGACTTTAGACGTTCGGGGGAGCCCGATCATCAAATCCATCATCATGTTTTTCCATTAACGTTTTTTTGTAGATAATTCTTCTAGTATCCACATAGATTAATTTCTCTCAATATTAACTCGATGAAAAGTTAAGTAATAAGAAATATACTCTATAATATCTCACTTAGTGCCATCCAGCCAAAAATACTTTTTCATGTCTCGATTTATATTTTTAATTTTATGATGAATAGAGAATGATGAAATATGAGACTCAACCTATAGCCGCTTCTTCAAAAATATTATGGGAGGAACAAATCCATGGTTTATGAACCTTATTATTCCATCACAATGAAGGTTGAACTGAGGAAAATTTATCAACTTCTTTTATAGATCTACATTATCATTTCATACCTATTTAATCATCTCTAGAATATATGGTTGCTCATTAATTTTAGATATATTAGTGTTATTCCCTTCCTTTTTGATTTTTAGTCATATCCTTTGAAAATTCAAAAATATTGTATCTTTTTTGATCCTCATCACATATAATCTAGGATGATTGTTATGGATCAATAAATCTTCCACCTTATACTATTTTCCATGGTTATAATGCCTTGAGAAGTCAAAATCAATAATAATATCAAACAAAATAATTTGGGGGCACATTTTTTCTTAATTGAGTGAAAATATAGTTTCAACATGTGTAATCATTGTATATGTACCACCTTTCTCTATATAGACAATTCAACAATATCTTTACTAAAAATTTACATTATATAACTCTAAATCATGAGTTAAGTATGTTTTATCATGTCTATATTATTTTTATGTGGCATAAGAAATCCCCATATTATTTTTTTAATAGAACACATCCCATTCCTCACTTTTATGAATCACTATCGATCATAATCCATTCTATACTACATGGTAGTGTGAGAAATGGTGCACTAACTGGAATTATTTTTAGTTCCTTGAAATTATATTCACATTCCTCCATCCATATGAACATAACTCATTTCTGATCAAACATGGTGACTAGATTTTAATATCTTGATAAATCATTCGCAAAATGTAAATAACATCCATCCATAAAAAACTACTTATTTCAATCAATGTGGTTGGTATAAACCATTTATCAATAAAATCTATCATTAAATAATCCACTAATATCCAAAAGTATTCTTCATGTTCTTCCTTTTTCATTGAATATACAATTAAATAATCTATAAATACCACCCCAAACTGATAAATACAATCTTGAAGGACACTATTCATCATGTCCATGATGATAGAAGGATAATTAGTAAAACCATAAGGATTCAAAATAAATTCATAGTGTTTATACATTTCTTGAAATTCCATCTGTGGTATATCATCCTTATTGTCCCATAATTAATAATATCACAAATGAAGATCAATCTTGGAAAAGTATTGAGATCAATTTTGTCGATAAAATATTTCATCTATACGAGGAAGGGGATACATTTCCTTGATTCTAATCATATTTAGTTCTTGATTATCATTGTAGAGTACCATTGATCCATCATAATTCATAAAAAATAGAATAGATTTTCCCTATTTTGATGAAATATGGTATATGAATCCCTTCTCAATATTATCATAGAGTTTATTATTCAATTAATATAACTCAATTAGGTACACTATATACTGATTATATTAAATATCCATATAACTAAGTATCAGCTTTATTGAAAACACAATTTCTCAATTTGGTGGAAGGCATGGAAATTAATTGTGATATAAATCAAAAAAATCATGTACATTATATGTATCATTCATTTCGAGTTTCTCCCTTACCATCTATTATAAATAACATCCATGTAAAAGAATTGAGACCCAAAATATAAAACTATTGTCCAATAGATTTTTGTTTTACAACTAGAAAATGAGGTTATCTCCATTCATATATACCCATGTTTTATAGAAAGCGTGGGTATAGAGTTCATAGAAATAGTTATACCCAAAATTTTAAAAAATCATTGGTATAGGTAAAGAGAAAAATATTTCATTCCAAAAATATGGGTATAGAGGCTTAAAATATCAGTATACCCCTCTCTTCCTCATCAATTATCGCTAATCTCAACAACCTTTCAATGACAATTATCTCCACCCACCACATCCTTAAGTGATGCTTCCCACACCAACATTCCCTTCTTTCTCCATTTAAGGAATTTTTTGTTTCAATATTTATGTTGATTGATTTTTATCCCTCTTCTTATTTTTTTTCCCGCACCAAAGCAAAAAACAATTTTCTTCTCCAGTTTTCTTCTATAATTTACATATTTTTTTTATTTTTATCATCTTGGTCATTAGATTAGTTAGTATTGAATCTTTCTTATCATCAACTACCTATTATTTTCCTTTTTATCTATTCATGTGATTCTATTAGAGCATATTGGCATCACTTCCATCATCATTTTTTAAATTTATAGTCTAATAGTTAAAAAATATTGTGTATTAAATTCTTATGTGTAGTTTTTTAATTATAATTTATTTTATTGAATACTACCCTAGAGATTCTTAATAATTTAACATAAATTTGATATTCTTCTAGTGTATTATTTTAGGATTATAGAAAATTTAAGTGTAAGGGATCATATTTAATTTAACTACATTGGATAATGTTGTGTTTTTATCATTGAGTTATGGGAATTAATTATATAAATATAACTTTATGTCTCATGAACCATGATTAATCTATTTATTGGATTGTTTTATCCCACAAATAAATAATTGTATGATGATGTACATGATTATACTATTACACATAAATATGGAATATTTCTTCATCTATGAAGCATTGTTATTTAAGAATTCATTATAGTATTTTTTGTACTTTTCAAGAAAGTTTATTTGAATTCATTATTATTATTTAGACATATATGAATGATAAAAGTTTTGAAAAAATAAAACAGATATTTTTATTTCAAATGATTATGAATTCAAAAACCATTATTATGTACAAATATTTATAGAAGGGTTTCATAAATGATAAGAAATTATTATATAGGTTAGAACATGAATATATTTTGGTCATATTCATTTTATAAAACATGTTTTCCATTTATAATATTTTAAATATTAATGTTGTTATTTTCGAAAACTATTATGGTATTATCCATCGTTTCACCAATTTTTATTAATTATTAAATATGGCATAGTTATTTGTTAAGAATGGTTCATTAGTTAATTTACCATGTATTAAGTAGTAATCCATTTATTTCAAATTTATGTTAAATTAATTAAAACCCTTCTAAAAACACTTTAGATAAATATAGATATTCCATAAATGGTGAGGTAATGTATGAGTTTCATAATGTGGGGTGGAGTGGATTAATTATTCAATATTCAAGAATATTCCCCAAATTTAATACATCTGAAACTAAAACAAAACATAATGTAAAAAACATTTTCCTTTTGTGTGAGTAATTTTACTGTGGTTAACATTAAATAATGGTAACATGAATTATATATTAAATTCAATTTGGTTTCATATTAGTGTTTTTTAATTTTAAATACCCATTAACTTCAATTTTTCTTTATTTTTCAATATAATTATAGCATTATAGTCAGGGTAGAATATATTTTCATCTTTATTTATCTATTATTGAGCAAACAGAATGTGGTATCTTTTAATTATAGATCCCCTAATATGGTATCATTGACAGTGATAAATATGTTTCAAATGTAAGGATTGGTTTTTGGATATGTTGACTCTATATGGGATAGGCTCATAGTGCACTGACTCTACCCAATTTCACCTTTCGTAATATGATGGGATTAAAGGTCTCTTAAATCCATATACTCTTTCCAATTTCAATTATCCTAAAATTTCTATCTTTTCATTTAAAATTGTAATATATTTTTTATTTTATAAATTATAGTATATATAATATTAGTGTTAGATGATTATTTATATTTATATCAATTATGGTTTAATTTCCATAATATTATTATATTATGTTTTTCAGTTTTCATATTTTTTGACCCATTATTTTATTCCTGAGAAAATTTTTCCACCATAATGACAATGTTATTTAATTCGATTAATGTCATGTTAAAAACATGGAAGTTTTAAAAATAATTTCTTCATTAATATATAAGTATTTAATAGTATTTTTTAATAGTTATTTCTCATTAAAATTCATAATCATTGTTTGGTTGGTTATTTTTTGGCATCAATTATTCCATATGCTATTTCTATTATTCTTTTTTTGGTAAGATACTAGCATACATTGATGAATTTCATATTTAACATTGCTGTAATGAATTTTTTAATTATGGATTACATTGTTTTTTTAAGAAAATAACCTCTTACCCTAAAATAGAATGGATAAAAGAACTATGTGTTATTCCTATCAAATTTCCATCGTGTTTCAGAAGAATTGGATTTTCTTTATAATTTTCACATATAAATTATTCCAATGGAGGTTGTAAACAAATTCTGGGTTATAATTGTTTTGAGATTACATGGTTATACTGGGATGATGTTATCTACCATTTAAAAAAATATAAATTGCAAACAATAATTTTTTTTTGGTAAAATAATGGTGAGATGATATAATATTCTATTGTTTATGAATGTAATGAAAAATAAAGTATAGAAAATTATATATTTGAACTATATCCATTTTTTCATAATCACGAGAGAGATACTATTCCAATGAATGAATTAAATAATATCAATACACATGATGAAATTAAATAATATGGTGATATTGAGAGATTAAATAATTGAATGGACGATTCAAGAACTCCGGTATATCCAAAATGTACTAAAATAAAGATGTTTGAATTTCTAATGAGAATATATCATGGAAAACCCATGTATAGAATTTATAATACCACCAATAATTATATTGTTTCCTTTTATAAGTAAAATCTTCCTGATGAAGACGATATATTATCAAATAATTATAATACATGGATGTAAATTAATCAGCTCATATTTTCTACTCATCGAATTCATGCTTGTTCGAAATATTAAAGATTAATTTTGGAGGTAATCGTAGCCCACAATGACTATAAGTAATGTGGGACATCTTGATGGAAGGAAAATATAGATGTAGAACCATCTACTGTTCCACAAAAGGTAATTTGTCACATTTCATTAAATCCCTTGCTCTAAAATCTATTCATGCCTATAAAGATATAAACCAATATATGATGGAATGATACATAGATAATTAAATATAATGATATGTTTTTTATTCCTAAAAAATTATTATCATAGAGGTTATTCAATTAAAAATATCATGATATTTTAGATTTGGGTTTTAATGTCATGTTGGGTCTATCATGTGATGGTTTTAATACCTTTGGTCAGATGAATTAGTCTAAAAACATGTGGTTGGTTGTTATTCATATTTATAATCTTCCACATTATATGTTTATGATAAAACCTTTCACTTTATTTAGTATATAAATATCATTACCTCCTTATTCTGACAATTATTTTGATGTCTACTTGCATACATGAGTAATAATGTTCAAGAAGTTTTGGGATGTGGGTGATAACACATTCGATGCTTCTTGAAAATATTTATTTAAAATTTTTACTACCCTTCTATGTAGTGTAAATTATTTCCCTACTTATAAAATGATATATGGTTGGATAAAAAATGGTAAAACTGTTATGTTATATTTAAATGAATAATATATGATAAAAAGGTATTAAATATCATCATAGTTTTTGTTTCATGTGGAATCAACCATTCTTTCCAATGGATAATAAAAAGAGTAAGTATCTTAGGAGGTTTGATAATATTGTTGACAATGAAGAACCACCTCAAAATAAGACAGGAAATGATATCCATAATGAAATGAAAGATATGAATTTTCATTATGGAATTCTTATATAATATCGAAAAATAATATGAATGTTTACACTAATATCACGTACGAATGAAAAAATAAAACCATTTTTTTGGATATTCTATATTGGTCTATAAATTTTTTTAATAATTATTTAAAATAAATGCACCTTGAAAAAAATGTGAATTAATTATTTAAATTATTCTAAATGTCATGGGGAGGATAAAATATGACTTATAATCTCATCAGGACATGATGGATTGGGGAATTCGACCAATGATGCATCATTTTATTATTGATGAAAAAATATTTAAGGTACATTATGTTTATTATGTGATGACACCTTTAAAGGAAAATCAATTTTTATATGTATTGGAGAATATCATGATTTATGATGGATATTTCAACAAAATATCTAAATGAGTAAATATAATGGTGTTGAAACAAAAATCCCAAAAATCATAGTATTACCAAATCATTCTTCATGAATTGACTCCAATAGAAATCTAGAATTTACTATCGAATAATTTCAGGATGATGGTGATTAACATGTTCCAATTTCATGGATTTCATTTATCTAAAAGACTACCCTTGTTTTTATTGATAAAAATATAATAATATAGGCCTTTAATTTATTTTGTCAAGGAAAACAATCCCCTCCATCATTTTTCACATTCTTTATTTATTTAATAGTTCATCTTCAAACTGGAAAACGTTTTGAGGGACATACTTATAGTTTTTGGAAGCATCCTAGAAATCTAAATATGTGCACAATAAATTCGTAAATTTGGAAGAAGTATCAACCGGAAGGTCCCATTGTGAATAGTTATATGGTTCAAGAATATTTATATTTTTATTCAATATGTTTTTATAATGTGATAACAAAAATAGCTGTATAATTAGAAAGTAGTATGAGTAGTATGGAGAAATTTATCCCCCTTTTCCATCTCTTATCCAAATAGTAGGAGTTTCTAGGTCATATAAATTGGCTATATTGAACCGTGAAGAGAGAGAGAGAGATATGTCACATTTTATACTCATGTTTATCTATGGTTTGTTCAATGGATATATCCATTATGTGATTTTAATATTTATATGTTATCTAGTAATATTTAATTTCACGTATTTCTTAAAACACTATTATTATTTCATGTTTGGAACATAAAAAAATTATAAGATGAGTTCATTGATCTTTTTCATTGATAAGAATAGAGTATTTTGATAGAAAATATATTCCTACGTGGTTTCAATCAAAGGTATGACCATAAATTTATTTAACTTAAAATATAGATATTCATTTACTTTTATTATTTATATATATTTCAGGTATCGAGTTTACCTATTAACTACATCTCTCGGGAATTAAGATAATTGGATTTTCATCCAAATTCATTTGTTCATTAATGTAAATCACTATTAATCAATATGTATAAAGTTGAAAAAATTGAATCTGTAATGAAAATAAGAACACAACATACCAGAGTTATGTTAAATTAAACAAAAAATTATTATTCAAGTGCATAAAATAGTAGGAATCAATACGAAAATGAGTCATATTATGGAATTAATTCGAAAAACATTTTAATGGATTACTACTATCATGGTTGATTCACTGTGAAAAAATTTAAATGGTTGGATTATGTGATGTGACATGGTACATTTATTGATAAATAATGATTCAGAGTTGTTAAAATATCTCAATTATTGGTACCAATAAATCTTAATTTTTTTATCAATGGAATAATATTGTTTTATGTAAAATATAATAAGATACTTGATTATGGTGTCATTATGGAATTATTCCAAATACACATTATTCATGATGATGGGGATGAAATAGACATCATTGACATCCCCATTAGTGTTGAACAAATTAGTATTATTATGACTAAAATTGTCCCATTATGATATTTTATATTTCACATAAAGTAATGGTGGTTAATATAAAGAAGTATCCATATATGTTCACATGTCATTTAGTTTACCTTGAAGGGGATTTATCATGATGGTACGACTTTAATTACTTTAATTTAATGTTAGTTTTCAATGACTTGTTTTTTTTACTATTTTTTGTTTTGATTACATTTAATTCGATTTATTTCCATTCATAAGTGTAGATTTAAAATGAGTTTTTAAAAAATTTATAACATGGTTTTAAATTTTTGTTTCTAAAATATGGTATGACATTGTTTAAGACTTCATTGGCTTATATGTAGTATGAATTATTTTTCAAAATAGTTTCAAAAAAATTGCATTTAATTTTTATGTAGATTATGAATGATATTGAAGAAGTTCAAAGAAATTGTTTGGTTCATAATTATTGAGAAATGCACGAGCTAGTGATTCTTCCACTGGTAACCTATGAGAGTGTAATAACTATTATATTTTTATTCTACATCACATTTAATGTCATGTTCTTATTCTTTATAAAAGTTTCATAGGGGAATACAGTTGATTCAATGTTTAATTATTTCCATCCTAATATTCTTGGTCCAAATAGTGGTGATCTTAGATATTACGAGAGAACAGGTTGTACCTGTTCAAACCATGACCCACCAACACACAAAAAATCTACCACACCTTTTCATCCTCAAATTGTTCCTTCAGGGATGATCCCACAAATTCCTCCATAATCATAATATATATCCACTTATTTTAGTACTATGTCTACACAGTGTCTTGGGAAGTTCACATGTCTTCCATATCCATGTCATATGATGTATCTCAAACTCATATATCCTTATCCTACCATGTCTATGGTGCCTCCATTTAATATTATCCATCTATGATATGAATATTTTGTTCCATCAGCGTCCACTCCAGTGCATGTAGATGACTCGGTGCATGCATTAGAACATGCACATCCTTCAGAGAATAGTAATCTAATATGTCTAATTGATATAATATAGCATAATGAGCCGCGTGCATTAGTTTTTTTATTACATGTTTATAAAACTATATAACATCAATTTTTTCCTATTATATTGTGAATTAATTATTTTTCTTCCTTTAATCTTAATCATTAGTATCTTATAATAGGAAATGTGGGTGAACCCATATTCATGAAGACTAGAATTGTTAGTCACAAAAAATGTTGGCTTGTAATGAATAAAATAAAATGATTAGTAAAAACCCCATGTAGTGTCGAAGTGTTATATGACCATTATCCATGTATAATGATATTATTCTAGTGACAAATGAATCATGGCTGCATATCTGTAATGAAATAAAGAAGAAATCGTTGTTGGTGATGTTGGTCATATGTTTTTTTTAAAATGATATCTAAATTATTTTTGTATTTATTTAAATTAACTTTTTCAATGAAGAATTTCATTACCTATATGAAAGATAATGATACTAAGGTCACACGGTTGATGGATCATGGGGAGTTTGGAAGATCATATAAGAATGATCAAGTGTATATTTTGTTCTAATTAATATGGTGTAATAACATTCCCTAATTTTCCAACAACACGATATAAAATAATGTTCACATATTGGAAGAGTAATGTGTTTAAGGTATTTTTATTCATTAATTGTTTTCATTTAAAATTAAATTATTAATATTTTTATTTAATGTTTGTTTTTCGTGTGAATCAAAAAAATCCAACAAAAAATAATTCTGTGATATATTTTCACACATTAAGGAAAACTACAATTTTGGAGATTGAGAAGCACTTTGTACATTAATATGAATTGAAATTATTTCATTATTTATATATCTAATAAATGACCAAATTGATAATTCCAAAACATCATAATTTCCCAATTTCCCAATTTCCCAATTTCCCAATTCTCAAATTCCCTAATGAAAAAATGGGAAAATTTCCATTTTTTCATTTAAATTGACCATGGGGAAAAGTTTTAATGTGTATAAGTGGCCATGTTTCCAAGTGTCCAAGTTGAAAAACTGACCAAATTCCAAAATAGAAAAATGTTTAATTTCTTAATTTCCTAATTTCCCAACTTCTAAATTTCCATAATGTCCAAATATATATTTGGCCATTAGATGTTGTTAAGATGCCAACTGGCTAATTACACAATTGAAAATTGGCTACTTTTCCAAATTTCAATTTTTCTAATTTCCAAAATGAAAAAATTCCCAAAAGCTAAAATTCTCAAATGCCCTAATGAAAAAATGGCCAATTGGCCAACTGTTTAAATGGGAAAATAGGAAAATACCCAACTGTCCAAATTTCTAATTTTCATAATTGAAAAATGGCTAAATAAATAAGTTACCAAATTGACAATTAGATAACTATAGAAATTCCAAAATGCCCAAATGGAAAAATAAAAATATTTCTAAATGTCCAAATGGAAAAATGAAACATTGTAGATTTAGAGAATTGGTGAATTGACCAATTGGGTGAATACCAAATTGGGAAAATGTGAAACTATGCAAATAACAAAAATGATCAATGGACCGAATTCCAAAATTCCAAAATTCCCAAATAGTCAAATGATCAACTGGATAAAAAATTCCAAATTTCCAAATGGAACACTTTTCAAATGGCCAATTGGCTAATTGGCCAAGTGAACAAATTATCAAATGACCAAATGATAAAATACCCAAATAATCTAACAATAAACGAACATTGTCATAAAATGAAAAAAATTACCAAGTGAATGAATAACCATGAAATGAAACACAAATAGATTTTTCAAAATAGATGAATAGAATTGGAAAAATTACTATATTCGTAAATGAAAAAAATAGAAAAATAACCAAATAACTAAATTTCTAAACAACTTAACAAAAAATGAACCTAAATATCAAATGAAAAAAATTACCAATTGATCGAATAACATCATTAAGTAACACAAATATAATTGAAAAAATTATCAAACTACTAGAATCTATATCATACCCATGTTTATAATACAATTAAATATATATTAATTATTTTAGACCACTATTAATAAAATCATAATTGAATTTATATTTATATACTTATATATTTTATAGATTTTTTTAACTGGTAAAATTTAAAATCATGGTAAGTTTATCATTTTTATAAAATTAAATAATGAACAATTATAATAATAAATAAAATTTATATCAATCATAATGGGGCATTGAAAGTTGTATTCCTTGAGATTTTTCTTCCTGAGTGGGAAGAAAAGGGATGGAAGCGTTGTAAATGCACAGACATAAGAAAATGATATAATTATTTTTATTGAGATTTAAAATTTTCATACATAATTAATAATTAAAAATCTTGTTTATATTTTCAATATTGTTACATGGATGCCCTGAAATAAAAAGAATATGATAAATTCATGAAAAAAGATCATTCGAGATAGGTATTAGGTTAGGACCACCAGGTGAGAGTCTCATTTCCACTTATGAAAAAAATAAATCCCACTAGGTATTAGCCCTCATCAGGCATATCTGAATCATATCACAACACCATGATCCAAAACACTCATCCAAAAGCAGATAATGGAAAATTCCTAAATAAGAGTAGTAATGGGGTTAAATGGTCATGCATAACTTCTTGAATGATATTTCATATATATGTATGTCACTTTCATCAGAGGCTACTTCTAATTTTGATTAATGTATAGAATAAACTCTATCATTATATTATTTTGTGAGTGGTTTCAATGAGGTTCCTAGTGATGGTAAAGTAGATTGTACTAACAATGGTGGGGTTGTGGTGGTGATGATGATGATGGTGGTGGTGGTCTTGGTGCTGGTGCTCCAGGAACTGATGTTGGTGATGGTTTTGATGAATCTTGTTTTTAAGAAGTAGATATTGATCACCTCTATTTTTGAGTTTTGGAAATGATAGATTTGTAGATTGCCAAATCTAATTGACAATATTGATTGAATATGTATGTTAGAGTATGGTAAATGGATTGAAAACTATTTATAAAATTATTTTTGATTTCTAAATATATAATAAGTATACGGTATTAAATATGTACCATGGTATGAAATTTATTTTAGGTTCCTTTGAGAGGTTATGGATGATGCTACTACTTTCCAATGGGGGTATATATCTATTACCAATGTTCATAAAACCATTGGAATAGATGAATTATGGAAAACCATTGAAAATCACGGTTCTAGGAACTGTTGGTATAGACATATACCCATGATTTTAAATTTACCATGGTTATTAAGAAATCCTCATTGGTTATACCCTCATTTTATAAAGAAACTAGCGATATTGACCTTTAACAATGGATTAATCACCCACAGTTCTATGAACCCTGTGTATATCCAATCCCGGTGATATTCTGTTATATACCCACGGTTTTGAACCATAGGTATAGGGTAATATTATTTTAGTTTGCTTTCCCTTTCATGATAAATGATTATATGTTCATTCAGAAGATAAAATTTGATAACCCTTCCTCGGTGACTAATATATTCTCTATATAGATAAATTCAATCCATGACAAAAAATAACAGTGAATTCAACTAAAGAGAGAATCTCTTGATTTTTACAATGACTTTTCTAACAACCTTTAATCGAAGATGAACTATAAACATGAGATTAAATTATGGTCACATTAGGATTTTTTCAATGTTAAATCAACATCTAATTATTGTGGTTATATGATTGTACCATTAGAAATTTTATTATAAAAAAGGAGCGAGATGATTAAGAATCAAATAATACATTATCTATTCTAGATATTATGATAGGTGTACATTTCAGCACTTCATTCTGATATCCCACGTCAGCAGTCATGTTCTCCTGAGATTTCCCTTTTCCTTTGTCTTCTGAGGATAGTGATTCCGATCATAAAAAACCATTTGATTTATGTAATGGTTGATATTATTACAATACACATTAAATTTGAAGCACTAGATCATGCGTGGTGAATTTGTTAGCATTTCCCTTTCATTCATTTAATTAACCTACCAATTAGTCAAATTTTAACATTCCTAGGATTTATTACCCACATTTCCACAATTAAATCACCTCACAAGCCCATTTAAACATAACCCATGATTTTTCTCCCACATTTATAGCACGAATATTGCTGAAATTGTTTTAGACCAATTGATTTATTTGAATTTTGAAGACGCTAGATCATTCATTTCTTATAAAATCCATGGGAATGATGTAAACCTATAATTTTGTTTCTAAATTTACTACACATAGAACTATTTCTATATTAATATTGAATTTTCATATAGACAATTCCTTTTGGATACCTGGTTTTTGGCCACCAATGAGTTGATAAAATTAATTTTAGGTATGATAATTATACAATATGTTTACCTTGCAATATTTGTAAAATTTTCCTTATTTGTACCAATGGATTCATCATCCTTTTTCATCCCCTTATAAAATTACATCCCCATATTTGTTAGTAGAATATAGAAAATTTACATAATAATGATTATCCACTTAAAATCATCCCATTACATGGTTTAAATTTATTACACTTTCCTTCTATTCTTAATAATATTATACCATTGATATTATTTTCCATCCAAATTATAGAATGATAAGATAACATTTTCATGTCCTGATCATTGATGAATAGAAAATATTTTCTCAATTTTTTTGAAATATCTCCCAGCCACATGTGGATCATAAGACCCACTAAATTAAGGTGGATGTTTCCTCATGAAAGATTTTAATGTATATTGTTCACTCCATTGATAATTTGTATTCTCAACATGATTTATATCCTAATAAAGTTGTGCGATCATGGAAGTATGATTATAAATTCCATATCTCATAACATTTGGTTTCTAAAGTGGAAACTAATTTCATCATCCATGAGAATTATCATTAACTTGATTTATTCTGGTTGCATCCCTTTACTAAAACCAAAAAACATAGTGTGTCAAACAACAATCATAGTATAAAATCACATAATTTTTACAACTCATTTATAGAAGTTCTAAATCATGACACAAGTTAATCTAAACATTAGGTTTACCCTAGTCCATTTATCATTATTATCATGAATTATGGGATTTTATAATATTTTTTGACTAATCCATAATGTTTTATCATCCTTGTTTCCAATGATTAACTAATCACATATTTTGATACAATCTAAAATTACTATTTCTTTTCAAAGAGTCATTACATCTTTTTTGATGAATATTTATTACATTACACAGTCATATTCTTGTGGAATAAAAGGTATCATTCCATTATAAACATGGAAAAATAAACAAATACTTCATAAAATATCAATATAATCTTCCACATATTTCATAATAATTTGAACCATTTTTTCATTTATAAATTGATTACTTTGTTCATATTAATGGGGACGAAAACATGAAAAAAGGATGAACTAAGATGACTAGTAAGATTGTACATTGGAGATATTGATTTATTGTCTTATAAAATCACAGGTCAAGAATATGTAAAAAAGATATTGACCATAACATACAATGTTTATTCCCAATATGAAAGAGTTCATAATCATGAGTAACTGAATAAAACATTAAAATTTCAACTGACATGAATCATAACAATGATAATTCATTATAACACAATTTTTAACCATAGGTTCACGTCATAAATGTGTGTAGAATATTCATATGTATAGAAGCCATATCATATGACATGATTAACGATCAGGACAATCATATCAAGAATAAATACATGTTTCCCATAATTGATCATTTATATCAACTTCATTCTCATAATGTATCAAGAAAACCGACTTTTTTCCAATAACAGATAAATCCATCAACTTGTTTCCCATAACGGATTAATCATGTCGAGTAATTTCCCACAAGGTATAAATCTAATTGACTTATTTACCATAACTATATAGTGAGATATAATTTATAACCCAATCCATTGGTGAGAGATCTAGGGACCAACTATTACATAAAAGAAACTATGTATATTTTCTCCACAAGATCATAAATCATTCATCATATCATAACACATAAAAATAAATTATTTTCATAAATATTTGATCATCACATAACTCAAGGAAAATAAATTAAATTCCTAAACATTAAGCGCTTATAAAACTACTTCATTTAGAGAAAGAATAAGGACGTAATCTTTGAAATATATACCAAGTAAAAATATTTTTAAGGAAATAATTCTTTCAATTTTGCAATAATATATTTACAATACCACATAATTATAAAGAGAAAATTTTTATATTAAAATAGCCCTATAAATATTAAAGGATGGTTGAAATAATTATTGTATCATGAAGATGGGAAATATTTTTATTTAATTTATGTTAAAAAATTATTCCTTACAAATTTTTATCATAATTTTCACAAAGACGCTTGTTTAGAAAATGAAAAAATGATTGTCTTCAAACCATTTTGTAAAAATTTCAAAGATGTGTATAAATTATTTTAGGAAATTTTTATAGAATATTAAAAGGAATTAAATCATTTTTATTAGAAATAGAAATGGAAAATAAATATTCTCTAGCAGAGACTTTAACAAAAGAAATCCATAATATTAATGTGATTTTGAAATAGACGGTTACATCAAGTGTTACTATATGGTCTCAAATTCAATCATTAATATAGATATTTGTAAATTCTTCATTTATCTTACCCTTCCTTATACCTTGTGAAAAACATTTCAAAAACATGCGATGAGCATAAAAATCTCAATAACGGTTATAATATAAAGAAAGAAAAAACTAGTCCATCAATAAATAAAAAACATAATATCTTTAACATACCTCATGAAATCATATGATTTATGAATAACACATAGAAATCCTAAATCATAAATATAACTTCTAGCATATATATCATACTTACATTTAGGCTTTCATAGCTACGTAGGGAGTTACATATGAATTCTCATCACATCATATTCCCTAAGTCGATTAGGATAAATATTATCTTTTACCTATGTCACATTACCCAATTAATTAGAGAGCTATCTCAGGCTCACCTGTACTAGTTTTATCACTGAAACACCAATATACGAAAACAATTCCAAAGAACCATAACATAATCATAACACATGAAAACTCAAAAAGGAAATATAACATTTTCCATATTACATTCACAGGATATAATTTCAAATATATTGACATAATGAATCCCTTACTAAAAGAATTTTGAATACCAAAATACATTGACAAGTATATGGTATTTATTTTTACTTTAAAAACATTATGGCTTGTTATGGAATCCAAATATCAAATAATGCTCGTGGTGGCAGAATGGTCGTTGTCACTGTGTATGTTAAAAAGAAACATTCCCTTTATTTTTTATAAAAATTATATATAGAAAAATAATTCATATTGAATGAAATTAAAAGGAAAAGGGGTTTATACACAGTATAAAATAATGTCATGTATAAATCAATTTATGCCTCAACGAAAAAAGATTGAGACGAAGTCCCTTACCTCATCTTCGACTTGAATCGTTCGTTCATTAATATCCTGAATAATAAACTAATGTTAATTTATACATGCTACATAACATTTTTCATGTTTATTTTCCCTTATATATCAATTATTACCTCATTATAAACATTACATTCTTATATAAGTCAATATTTTCCGTTTTTCGATATTTGGTACTTGAGTCAAAAATGAACATCTTCTAGTTACAAATTGTTCATGTGGTAAAAGTACAGTATCTCATGAATGAAATTCATGATTTAGATATCATATATATCATATATATATATTATATATAAACATATTTATAATAGTACATAATATTTCGAGATAAGAAATTAAATGCACATTTCATGGAGATGGTAAGCTGTATGTACGCATGAACGCTACTTTAATTTATTTTTAATAAATAATGGAATGAAAACATAATGATAACTAGAAATATTATAATTCCATTATAATTATATTATAATATCATATATAATTTCATTAAATCCATCATTTATACGTTCCAAATATGGAATGAATGAGTTATATCACCTCGAGGGATGGTAGTCCACACTTCCTCAAATGAAATTATCGTATTTACCCATTATAAAATCATAGAGGTATGTTATAAATAAAAAATACATAACAATATAGACAATATAAATAAAATATATATCAATTATAAATATAGTTCCACCATAATGGCCACCATAAGAGGTTGTTGGAGAAAATTAAACAATCATCATTTTTTGAGATAGTAGTTTGTCGTCCATAGAAATAGTATGTTCATATCCATTATATTGATGTGTGGGGAAGTTTAGTTCGAATCCATATCATAAAAAACAATATGTTCATATATTTTTTGGTTCAATCAAACGGTTTTCATGAATTTCCTTCTACCTAGGGTAAGTCTTCTAGGAATAATAGAGTAATGTTGGGAGCTTATTGCAGTATAGGTTGTATGAGCCAAGAGTTTTGAGAGGTGTGAGTAATGGGATAGAGGTGATGGTCCTTTATAAGGGGGAGGATGGGCTCTTTAGGAATGTTTGAAAATATTATTTTATAATAAAATGATTTTAAGTTTCAAAAGGTCCAATACTCATTACATTAGATTTTTAGGTGCCTATTGTTCAAAATAAGTTCACTCAATAGGTTTTAGACAATTATTGGTTTCATATTTTACCTTATCATTTAGATTTAACACTTAGTTATCTAATTAAACTCTTACCATGTCTTCTTGTGTATTCAAAGTCTATGGTTAATATAGTTACCGTAATATTCCAAACGACCCCAAATGGATCAGTAAAGACATTGGTAGTATCATATATGTCATTTGTAGCATATTATATTTTAGGGCTATTTTATCATTTAATAAAATATTAATTGATTTAAAAATGTATTTATGTCAATTTTTATACTTTACATATCATGACTTTTAAAAAAATCAAAATCAACATGTTTCTTTCAAAAACCCTTCATTAATTAAAAGATGACATGTTATCCTCCTCTCTAAAATTCGTTTATGGCATAAAAAGTTTCAAATTAAATTTATTTTATTATTTATAATCTCATTTATTTAAAACATTCATTAATGAGGTAATCATTACATCATCATTGTGTCATAAATAAATTTATGTATTTGATGTTTAAACATTATAAATAAAAATATATTATTTAATAAATATTTTTATAATCCTAATGACAACTTATAGTCAAATATATCAATTATATAACCCAACAATAAAATTTTTTTACTAAAAAGATTCATGTTTATGATATTTTTGTTTTTTACTTTAAATAAAGATTTATTAATGTCATTATCTTAACCAAGTGGCATTGAAAGGCCAAAGGTCTCACCCTAGGACATTTATGGTTGGCCATGACTCAGCCAATAAGGTTAGGACAAGTGTTAAGATAATTTAATTTTATTATAATAGTATTTTTTACCTTAAATTACACTATTTAACTTTAACTGCGATCAATAAAAATCAAAAATTACTATTCACCAAAAATTATTTTCATCCAATTGAACTACATTTTTTCTTCATGGTGACAAACCTATATCTCAGATTTTTAAAATTCAATTCTAATAAGTGGTAAAATGTAATTTTATTGAAATTTGTTTTTGACTACTATGTTGTGTTTTTCACTATTCATCAAAAAATTGAATGTTTTCAGAAAAATACCAAAATTTCACCCTAAGATAATTTTAATATTATGAATTAAATATTGATGTTTATTCTACCAATTTAATAAAACATTAAATTACATGAATTAATTTAAAATTAATTATTATTGTCAAAACCAGAAAGCGTGTTCTTAAGAAATAATAACTATTAAAAGATTGACATGTGTTTTTATCCAATTTCAAAGTGAAATTACTTCCAATGACCATCACTGGATTAAATGATGACAATATAATCTAATTAAACTTTATAACCATTAAAAATTATAATCTAACCATATAAATAAATCAGATGAAAATACAGTTTTGACTAAAAAGGAAGTATTTTTCACTATTTATTAAAAAATGACCTTTATCAGAAAAACACTAAAAATTTACCCAAAGTAAATTTTGATATCCCAATTATAAATAAGAAGATTATTTTGTCAAATTAGATATCTAAAAGTGAAAAAAAACTTGATTTACAAGGGTTTCTTCATCAAAAGGCGGTGAAACAACCTTTTAAAAATATTAGAGTATTTATGCTTTAAATAGTATTCATTCTTATTTTAAGCCTATAAATATTATTTGATAAATGTAAAATCATTTAAAAACATTTTTAATCATAATATGGTTAGTTCTGTTCATTCACACCAATAAAACAGCTATGTGTTAACTACCATATAAAATAATATTATATTATTATTTTTATGTATGACTCATCATTGTGTGCAACATGTGATTTTAGATAAACACATTTTTGTCTGATGGGTACTCCATCAAAAATAGCATCCCCTTTAATGTAAAATTAATATATAATTCAAAAATATTAATAAATATGGAAATGTTATATTCTTTATTCACTGGGTATGTTGAATCCTTCCCCCCTTTTGGGAATTGCATCCCTGCAATTCTATTCACTTATCAAATAAGTGGTGGTATTTATACTTCATATAATTTTCATATTCCAATTATTCCTCTACAAACAAATGGGTTTTCCACAAAAAAAATTACCTGATGAATTACCTTAGTCTGAAAAAACATAATCTCTTCAGTCAAGAATTTGGAATGGTTATTCCTCATAAGAAAGAATGTCTTACAATGGAACTACTTCTGGACTTAGAATATGACATGGATCTGGTATATTATTTCTCATCATTGAATCGTGAAAAACATTGTGTACCTATGCTAAAAGTATAGGTAAACTTATTTTGAATGAAACTGACCCATCTTTCTCTAGGATTCTATATTTTTTAATGAACCTTGGACTCAACATTCCCTTATAACAAAAATGAATCACACATTTCCATGAAAAAACTTTGAGAAAGAAATTATCACATACCTAAAAAGAATGATCCTTCCTCCAGTTATCTGGATAACGTTTCTTCCTTCTCTGAGATGTTCTCATGTGCTTCTGAATCAAATAAACTTTTTCATCCATCACGTCTACCAATTCTGGTCCCATTAACTTCCTTTCACCTACTTCATCCTAGAATGATGGTGTTCAACCCCACATTCCATATAATGCCTAAAATGTTGCTAGCTGTATAGTGGAATGAAAACTGTTATTATACAAAAATTCATCCATATAAAATCATGTAACATACCCTTATAAACGAATTCTATTAATATTAAAATCATGTAACATACCCTTCTAAACCAATTCTACCTTTTTCTAAAACTGACAATCCTCCTTCTGTGCTTTATTAACTCTCTAAGATAGAGATGATTAAACTTTCACCAAAAACAAAATATAGGAATTACCTACCCCAAAAATCTATATTCCAATGTTCATCAAATCATTAATAAAAGGATCTTGTTCCATACATAACATGTTTAATGTAGCATTAACGTTTTGAATAAAATCATCATCAACTTTATTTTCATTTCCTAGATGGTAATAAATTATGAAATCATAATCCTAGATTAATTCCAGCCATAATTTCTCTCTCGTTTTCAATTATTAATTAATGAATATATACTTCAAACTTTTGTGGTCAGTATATATTTCACATTTTCCCCCAAACTCATGATACCTCCAAATTATTAAGGAAGAAAACAGAAAAAAAAATCTAATTCCAAATCACGTGTAGGGTAATTTAACTCATGAGGCTTCAACTAATGTAAAGAAAAAGTAATTACCAAATCATTATGTGTTAGGAAACATCCAATTCCTTTCAATGAAGCATCATTGCAGACGAAAAATTCACCATCACTAGAAGTTAAATCCAAAACTAGAGCATTCACCAATATTCTTTTCAATTCCTGTAAATATTCATCACATTATTTTGTCTAGATGAACATAACGCATTTTCAAGTTAACATAGTCATTGGGATAGATAAACATGGAATCTTCTCAACAAACCTTCTATAATTTCCTTCCAAATCAAGAAAACTATGGATCTCAGTTATATTTGTGGGTCATTCCCATTCATCAACAATATTTATTTTAGTGGGAGCAATATTAACACCATATTTTGAAACAATGTGACCAAGGAATGAAATTTGTGGTATCCCAAATCAAACTTGTTGAATTTCCCATACAATTTTTTTAAATTTTGAATGAAAACCCTTAAATGACTTTCAAGTTCCTCTTTACTTTTAGAATAATCCAAAAATATCTTCAACAAACACAACCAAAATCGTATACATGAACTCATGAATTATTCTATTCATAAGATCCATGAATATAGAATTTCCATTTTTTATCCCAAAAGGCATAACTACAAATTCATAATGGCCATATATTGTACAAAACACAGTATTCAGAATGTCTACTTCTGTTACATTCAACTAATGGTACACTAACTGCAATTCAATCATCGAAAAATATAGATCTCCCTAGAGATGATCAAACAACTCATTGTTATATGGAAAAGGATACTTGTTCATAGCTGTGATGTTTTTCAATGCTCTATAATCAACACAAAGTCTAATTGAATCATCATTCATTTAAAAAAACAAGAATGTATCACCTCATGGTGATGTGCTAGGATGAATGAAACTTTTATCTAATAACTCTTGTAAATTGCTTCTTTATCTATAAAAATTTAATGTGATACATTTGATAAAGTGGTTTTGAAATCATCTTAGCAACGGTAACTATGTCAACAGTAAATTCAACATCTCGATCAGGTATAATACCAGGAAACCCATTAAAAAACATCAAGAAACTCATTTATAACTAGAACCTCATTAATCTAAATAGTTACATTGTTTTCAACAATATGTGCAAGGTGACATTCATTTACATATTTTACTAGTTTCTCAGCTTCTTGATATGTTTTCAAAAGTAAGGGTTAATGCTTGTACACAAACTCAAATTCATTCTAAAATGAAACCACTCTAGCTCAACAATCAATCATAGCTTGATAAATGAAAATCCAATCCAAACCCCAAACAATATCAAACTATTCTGGTGGAAAAATAATAATTTTTGTAGGTAGATTTTTTCCGCACACAAGGATATGAACGTTCTTATAATTTTTTTTGTCTCAACATTTCCTCATTGTGTATTTACCATAAGTTCGGGATTTATATCATGATATGGAACTACTAATATACTAGAAAATTTCTCAAAACCTAAAGAATGTGTATACCCTAAATCAAACAACACATTTGAATAATCTGAATAAATAAATGATGTACCTAATATTACTATATTTTATGGCCAATCATCTACTAAAGTAGTTGGAAAGGATTTCACCACCCCCTTCTTCTATTATTCATTCTGATTTCCCTCAGTTGAGTTCTTCGTTGAAAAATCATTTGAATAATGACCCATTTCATTGCACTTAAGCATTTTACAGAATGAAAATCATACATTGTCTTACTATTACCCTGATCATTTTTAGTGGAATTACAAGACTTATGTCCCATTTTACCCCATCGATAGCTCATGCCATAATTCAGAAGACATTCTCCAGTGTACTTTTTAACAAAATTATAATAATATATAAACATAAGTTTCTTACCATCAAACTTTTTGAAGAGTTCTTACTATTCATATGTCACCTCGACCTCTTCTTCTATTGTTTTTCAAAGAAAATTTGTTCATCAGCGAACTCAATATCCACCTTCTCAACACATCGGAAAAGTTTTCATAATGTTAAACTCATGAGATTCTAAAGCTCTTCAATACATTGGTTTTAATCCTGAGTAAACACGATTGATTTTAATGTAAAGATCTTGTATAAAATTTAGAGAATATTTTTTCAGTCGTGTGAATTTTTCATCAAAAGCATCCATTGATTCATCCTCCTGCATCGATTCCTATAATTATTTCTCCATCGTAAGTTGAACAACCCAAGGAAAATATTTCTATAGAAACATATCTTTGAAATTTTCCCAAACAAGAAAATCAATATCCTCACTAATCCTAATATTTTTGACCATAGACCACCACTGATTATCTTTACCTTCAAAACGGTAAATAACCAAACTATCATTTTGATGTTCTAAACACCCCATGACATCAAAAAACTTCTATAATTCTTTAATACACCCTTCAACATGCATAGGTTCAGATGATCCCTTGATTGATGGGGGATGTTTCCTTATGAAATTCTCCACAATAGACATGTTCCTTAAAGGTTGATCTGGCTGATCTCATGCATAGATTCCACAACAATTTATAGCCTGAATCGATTGTTCCATCAATGCAACAACCCATTCCGTTCTGATTTGAACCATCTCAAGTTGCGGATTTGGAATGTTTTTTCCTCATGCTATTATCCAATCATAGGTACCATGGTTCCTTTGTGGAAAACCATTCCGAACACAAAAAAATACTTATTCAAAGAAACATGGTAATCTATAAATGCTATACCATTTCATTCATAACATAAATTAATTTATGGATATTAATTTAACAATATCATAACTCCTAATGTTGACTAAACTTACCTATGATACCAACTATTCGGCACCAGCCTTAAAATTTACATTATCATAAATGAATATAATAATTCTCATTGAGTATCATTTCAGTTTTAGAGTTTTAGACAATTAGGTTGTAACTATTATATTACATCAAAAAATTACAATGTATATACTCCTACTCAATATCATTTTTTTCATAGAATAAAAACCCTAAAAAGAAAACAAGAATTTATTGCTTGAAATAAATATTATGGAATTCTTTCTTTCTATTACCCTTCCTTATACCCTATGAAAATCATTTCCAAAACATGGGATGATCATAAAAATCATAGTAAGGGTTATAAGATAAAGAAATAAAACATTAGTCCATCAATTTATATAAAACATAATCTCTTTAACATACCTCATGAAATCTTAATATTTATGTGTAACACATCGAAATCATAAATCATAATGGTAAATTGTGGTATCCATTTCATACTAACATTGTAGCTTTCATAGATACGAAGGGAGTACATTGGAATACCAATCACAATATATTCCCTAAATCCATTAGGATAAACATTAACATTTACCTCTGTCACTTTACCCAATGCATTGGAGTATTATCTCGGTCTCACACACCCTAGGTTTACCACATAACCACCTGTATATAAAAACAATGGCCATGAACCATAACCTAATCATAACACATTAACAATCATAAATTAAAAATAAAATTTCCACATTTAAATCCCATGATAAAATTTATAATATATTGACATAATAAATCCACTATCAAAACCATTTTTAATACAAAAATACATAATAGAGTATATGGTATTTATTTTCATTTTTTAATCATTATGGCTTGTTAAGGAATCCACATATCAAATAATGCACATGGTGGTGGAAATTCTTTGTCACTACATACAATAAAAATAAACATTACCTTAATCATTTGGTAAAATGAAATATAGAAAAAGGATTACATATTAATGAAATTAAAAGTAAAAGGGGTATATACACCGATTAACAGAAATTCATGTATAAATCAATGTTTACCTTAATGAAAACCTATTGAGATTGTAACACCCCCACCCCAAAATTCAGGAGTCGGTGCATTATTATGTATCATTGGCATGATCACAAAATATCGAGTCTCAAAATACCAATTATTTTAGTAGGCTTGGAAGTACTAGATACATTCATAAGGTTTATATTATATTATAAAATGGAAAACTATAACAACATTGTTTCCATAGACAACACTGAGATAACATAGACAATCCCTACTGGTCAGTCATAATATACTTCTTCGCATCCTGGGAAAAATAAAACATAGAATGGGGTGAGCCCAGATTCTCAGTAAGGATAACAATATATCAGAAGCTTTCATAAATAAGCATAAACATTTAAGGAAATGTATAAAACCAAAATAAAATTATTTTCAACATAATTTTCATCATAACATGGTAAATATAAATCAAAATAATTCCATTTACATACTCACAAGGATATTCTACTAGTCAAATAATCATATGCGATATCAACAGACACTTTCATAATGATGGAATGCATACTGCTAGACATTCATAACTACTAAGTCATGCCCTTGTGCCAAGACTACAAATAAGATTTTTCCAATGCCTTATGCGAAGAAATTTGTTTTCTCATGAGACCTACCGATGCATTGAGGAGCTATAGTGGGCTCCACCCATCACTTACTAAGTCCAATACATTCCTCATATGATAAGGTTTAAACATAACATAAAAATTCGTATTAAATCTACCATACGAAATGTCAATACATTATCCATACACCATGAATGGTATGAAATAAAACATCGACAGTCAGACATATCAAAAAACCTTCAATGCAATATGGAAGTTCTGTATCATAAAAAATCAACTTCAAACAAACTAAAAATCTATCAAAGGATGTTGACATAGATGAAACAAAAACCTTTTTAGAGAAATACCTCTTTCTATTTTGAAATAATTTAAAAGTCAGGTAATTATAAAAGAAAACACTCATATTTTAAAATATTCTTATTTACATGTAAGAGAAGCTTCGACGCTGTTATAATGGAAGAAAATATCTACAACCTCCGTATAATTTAAAAAATACATTCTTACCTTAATTTTGTCAAAAATTTAATAAATGACCGTTTTTGGAAAACGACAAAAATATTCCTTTATAAACATTCTATAAAAGTCAAACAAGGGTATAAATGACTTTAACCCATAGTCTATAAAATTGTAATATTGTTTATAAATACATTTTTAAGAAACATGGATTTGGATGATAAAGAGGTCCTAGTAGATAATTACATTTAAACAACCTCGGATAATGAAGAGATTGTAGAATTAACCCTTACCTTGTACTTTTCCTTGGTAGAGGTTAGGTAAACCTCATGTATAATGGTGAAATAATTTTTATTAAATTATACACGAATCGTATACATTTATATGATATCATATATTATCTTTTAATATCTCTTTGTTAATAATATCTAAGTATTATCGTCATTTTGGGTGTTAATGGATTCATTTTCCTTTATATTCATTTTTATGTGAGTCATATTTGTTAGGGATGTGATTTATCTGATTCAGATCCATAAATATATCAACTCATTAAACATTATTTTTAATAATCAAATGAAAATTATTCTTGGATGGATATGATGGGGAATGAATCTCATCACCTTCGTGGAGATAGTAATCCGTGTGTACGCACGTGTGACAATATCATTTGTTTGATTTTAAAATAATATATAATTGAATGGTATATCATATATACATAATCTTTATCATGTAATATTTTCATTTACATCAATTATAGATAATTATTATACCCATCCAAATAATAATGTATTAAATAACAATTACACCACGATGTGGAGACAGTAAGGTGTATGTATGCACGTACAGTGACATGTCATTAAAAGGATGAATGGAATAATGAATATGGTTGTACCATATTTATAATAACATCACAGTATATAGAATATAATGGAGTTATTATTTTATAATGGAAACAACAAAGAAAGAGGAAGTGGATGAAGAAAGAAACTCGAAAGAGGTGATTAAATATTTACCTCTTCTTCGGGTGCTTCCTTATGATTTGTTCCAAAGGGATCCGTAGGTAGGATTTCTGACTAAAGTAATCCCTCTAAGATGAAGGTAGGACTGTTGATAGGGTATTTGGGTAGGGGTTGGTAGAGCCAAATGGCTTTTATGGTGTGAATTATAGAAAAGGGGGAGTGCCCCTTTATAAGAGTAGTGAGGGGCACCTTAGGAAAACCTAGAAATATTATTTTATAATAATTCATTTGAGGTTTCTAATGGCACAAAAATGGATTATTTAAAGGATAAGGTGGGTTTGGGTTGAAATCCACTCATCTAATAAGTTTTAGATGGGTTTGGGTCCCTATATTAACCATATATTTTATATTTAAATCTTAGTTAAATAGTATGACATTTTACCATGTCTCTTTGTATTTTTATATTATATGGTTAATAAAATTACTATATACATCCAACCAAACTCCAATTAGTTCATTAGTGATACAAATATCATTATATTAGTCGTTTTTCTGATCCTTATATATTTAGGAATAGAATATCAATTAATAATATAATATTTTTTTAAAAAACTCTTTTATGTAAAATTAGACTGTATTTTGTATTTTGTTTTTTCTAAATTCATTACAACATTATCACTTCAAATGAAATTCATCTAAAAACCCTAAAATTTCATATTAACCTATAAAATTAGTGTGATTCTTAAATTTCTCAAATTAAATTTATTTGGATATTTATAATATGAATTATTTTAATATTTCATTAATTGGGTAGTTACTGCATCATCATTGGGTCATAAATAAATTAAATTTCATAATGTCCAAAAAATTTAAATAAAACACCATAATGTAGGAAATATTTTTATCATTATAATAAAAATTTATATCCTAATTAATCTTATGTGTAACCCTATATTAAAAATGGTTTAGTTATTAAACATTGAATTTAACACTTTTAACACTTATTTGAATTAAATAATAATAAATGTCCTAATCTAATCCAAGTGGAACAATTGGGTTCATATTTTATTCATAAGGTTGTATTTGGTCGAATTACACTTATCCAACAGAATTAGGACATGTGTTAGGGTAATAATAATATCAATATTACCCTTAATTACCATATTTAATTTTAACCACGGTAAATAAAAGTGAAAAGTTACAATTCATCAAAAATTATTTTCATCTTATTGAACCACATTTTTCTTACTGATATCAACCATGTCTCTCAAATTTTTGAAATTCTACTCACGAAAGTGGAAAAATTGTGTTTTATGTGAATTTATAAAATCTTTTAGGAGGTGGGAAAAAGACGGAGAAAGGTTCGATAAAATTTTTATATATCTAAAATTATTATAAACTGACTCTAATGAATACATTGAACTTATATAGGTAATAGGTTTCTATTTTGAGGAAAAATATATTTAAATAAAATAAATTATTATTTAAATAAAAATCCTGTTTTAAACTATAACTCAGTGTTTTTCACTATTCATCAAAAATTGAATGTTTTCCGAAAAATACCAAACAATTCACCCAAAGATAATTTTGATTTTCCAAATCCAAAAATGAAGTCCATTTTGAATGATAAAATTTATACAATTTCAAAAAATGTGTTTTATTATTCATAACAGCTAGTTTGATTGGTGTTGGTGTGTTATAACAAGAAGTCGCATACAATGCAAGCTATTGCATTATTCAATAGAAAATGTACCGTGGAAGCATGGGGTGTTAAATTCTACCCTCCTTCAAATAATTTCATCCTCAAAATTTCAATAATACTACTGAATAAAATTATTTGGGTGGTTCTTCCCCAAAAGTTCATCGGGTTCCCACATTTCCTCTTCCATCTTAAGGTTTCTCTATAGAACGTTTACCAGATGAGTCATCCTGTTTTTCAAAACTTGTTATATGGTATCAAAAATAATTATAGGCTCTTTGTAATAAGACAGATCGGGTTACAGCTCTAATTCTTCATAGGTGAGTACACGTGTGGGGTTAGGCATGTATAATCTCAACATTGATACGTGGGACACATCATGAACATGGAGAGACTTAGTGGCATTGCCAAACGGTAAGCATCAGCCCCAATTCGTTCCAGAATTTGGAAAGGTACAGTTTATCAGGGACTCAATTTACCATTCTTACCAATACGTACCCTTCAATGGAGATACCTTCAAGAAAACATGATCTCCTATCTGAAATTCTAAATAATTCCTTCGGTTATTGGCATAGCTCTTCTACTAACATTCAGCTGCATTGATGTGGTTTTGGATTACCTTCACATTTTCTATCGTTTTCTCCACATGTTCTGGGCCTACAAGTTTTCTTTCACCAACATCATCCCAATAGGTGGGAGTATAACATCTCTTTCTGTATAACGCTTCATATGGTGCCATCTAAATAGTTGAATGGAAGCTATTGTTATTGGAAAATTATACCAGATGTAAATATTTATCCCACATAACTTTATAGTCATGTGAGAATGATCTCAACATTTATTCTAAGGTTTGAATATCCTGTACTCATTGTCCATTATTTTGGGAGTGTTAGGCAGTGCTCAAACGAAGTTTAATATCCGGGGCTTTCTGAAAAGGTTTATAGAATCTTGATTTAAAATGGGGATCATGATTATAAACAATCGATAGAGTTACTCCATGATGTCTTACAACTTCATTAATATATAGACTTTCTAAAAATTCAAGTGGTAAACCTTCTCTTATATCAGGAAAATGTGTTTACTTTATCAAATGATCAACAATGGCCCATATTTCATCATTCTTTCTAATAGTCTTGGTAAACCCATGACAATGTCCATCGTGTTATCATCCCATTTTCACTCAGGTATGGGAAGAGGTTGCATGACTCCTCCAGGATGTTTCCTTCCAGATTTAACTTGTTGACAAACCATACATCTTGACACAAAATCATCAATTTCCCACTTCATGTTGTGCAACCAAAAATGTTCCTTAAAATCTCTATACATTTTGGTGCTACCAGGGTGTATAGAGAAATTGGAACTATGAGCATCAACCAACAATTCTATTTTTTGATCAGCTATATCAGGAACATGAAGTCTCTTCCCAAATTCCAAAATTCAATCTTCATATAAGAAGTCACTAAATATCCCATCATTCACAGCTTTAAACTTATTTGGAAACTCCTCATCATCAGCCTTAGAACTCTTTATCTTTTCTAGTAAGGATTTTTTGGAAACCATTTCAAAAAGTATTGACGTTTCACCTTCCATGATTATTCCCATATCCATTTTGACTAGATCCATGAAAACAGGATCCCTTAAATTTCTCAACTTGTTCAAAACTCCATGACCTTTTCTACTTAAAGCATCTGCCATCTTATTTTCCTTCCCTGGGTGGTAGTGTATCGTGCAATAATAATCCTTGAGTAGTTAGATCCATCTTCTTTTCCTCATGTTGAGTTCTTTCTATGAGAAAATATACTTTAAAATCTTGTGATCAATATAAATATCACATTTTTCACCATAGAGATAGTGTCTCCTAGTCTTCAAAGCATATATTAATGTTACTATCTCAATATCATGATTAGGATAGTTTGTCTTATGAATTTTTAGTAGTTGTGATGCATAGGCAATAAATCTATCATTCTGCATAAGGAAACCCATCATTCTCCGATAGTAGAGTAAAGATAAGTGCATTGACTAATCTTCTCATCAATTTTTCAAAACGTTATTCACACTCTTTTGACCTACAAAATTTAAGCCCTTTTCATGTGAGATTTGATAGTGGGTTAACCAACATAGGAAAATTCTAGACGAAACAACGATAATGACATGATAAAACAATAAAATTACATACCTCAGTTGTTCTCGCCGGTGCTGGACATTCTTGGATTACCTTTGCCTTAGAAGGATCAACAGAGATTCCATCCATGGAGAAAATATGTCCAAGAAAATATATCTCATTAAGCCAAAATTCAGACTAGCTAAACTTCACATATAATTCATGTCTTCTAAGAGTCTTTAGAATAATGCGGAAGTGATTTTAATGATCTACCTAGGTTTTAGAGAACACTAAAATATCATAAATAAATACCACTACAAAGTCATTATGATATTCCTTGAAGAATAAATTCACTTGATCCATGAAGATATATGGTGCATTATTCAATCAAAAAGGCATTGTTGTAAACTCATAATGCATGTACCTGGTTCGAAATGCTATTTTCAAAATGTTTTTCTTCTTCACACACAACTGATGATATCAATAACAATGTTCAATCTTTGAAAAGTATTGATCTCCATGCAGTTGGTCAAATAAATCATCAATGAGAGGTAGGGGATAATAGTTCATTATTGTTATAGAATTGATCTCCCAATAATCAATGCACAACCTCATAGATACATCTTTCTTATTAAAAAATAGTACAGGGGATCCCCATGGAGAAGCACTTGGGGGAATAAATCCCTTATTACTCAATTCATCCAGTTGTTTCTTTAGTTCCGCTAATTCCATAGTGGCCATTCTATAAGGGTTCTTGGATATGGGCCTTGAACCCAGAATTATGTCAATGGAAAACTCAATTTCTCGTTCCGGAGGATGTCCCGATAAATATTCTGGAAACACATCAACATAGTCTTTCACAATAGGTACATCATCTATTTGAACATTATTTTCCACACCCATAGGTATTCCATTCTCTTCCTCCCCAGTAATTGAATTTAGTTGAGCTACTGGGTGTGGATCTAGATAAGAATTAGGTGGTGATGATTATTCTACAAAGATAAGGTGTTATTTTTCATCATCATCAAAAATAGTAACCTAATTATTCTTACAATAAAATTTGGCATCATGGTCTGAAAGCCAATCCATACTGATGATTATATCAAATTCAATCATGGTTTTGATGATGAGATTAGCAGATAAAAAACATTTATATTCCTTAATGGGGACTGATTCACAAATCATTGTTGCAATGATACTTCCCTTAAGAGTTTTGACTTACAACTCCCTTGTTAAATCAAATTTTAAATATCTAATTATCATAGCAAGCTAGTAAGATATGAAACAATGCGATGATACAAAATTATATAAAGCATTTTCTAAACTTGAGAAAACCATTAAATTACCTGCCACTACGTCTTTAGGATCTTCAACCTCAGCAGTTGTGATAGAATAATCTTGGCATTGACCCCTTC
The DNA here is from genome assembly GCA_963277665.1 of Viscum album. NCBI lineage: Eukaryota > Viridiplantae > Streptophyta > Magnoliopsida > Santalales > Viscaceae > Viscum > Viscum album. The sequence continues at coordinate 218,650,480 of OY728155.1, forward strand.
TCCTTTTCTGAGGTAAGATTCCATAACGCATAGGACATTCGTTAACATAATTCCCCATTTGTCTATAATTTTAGCATTAAACATTGACAACTTCTTTCTTCCCCTTGAAATCACGGGCTATGTGGGTTTTTTCACCACACTTGTAAAAGACTCACATTCACTTCATAAAATTACCAGGATGTTTAATCCAACATTTACTATAGGATGGATATTCAACTTTTCCCTTCATCCTTTTATTTCCATTTCCCGAGTGTTCAATAGATCTCTTCTTCTCTTACTTTTCATTAAATTTGTCAGACATAGACAATTATTTTTCTGTTTTGATAGCACATGATACAATATCTTCGTATGGCATGAAGGATTATGAGAATAATGCTCAATGGAGAAATGATTTTAAACCATCAATGAAATAATAAATTATACTTCTTTGGCTATGCATATAATCTGCATTATGCCTCGCTAACCTTGTAAAGTTATCTTCATACATGGAAACATTCTCATCCTACTTTTGCCTCAGACTCAGAAATTGTCTTTCCATATCTGCTTGATGGTCACAAGGAAAGTATTTTTCTATGATAATATGTTTAAACTCCCTCCATTCCATATTTGATAATTCATCATCTTCTTTTGTGTTTTGAATCAACAACCACCATTGATCAGCATCTCAAGTGAGGTGGAAAACTTCCATGACAACCTTTTCCCTTTAACTTCCCCCCATGGAATAGAATATTTTCTCTATAGAATTAATCCATTATTGAGATACAAATAGATTTGTACCCCCATTTAATGTTGGTGGTTGTTTCCTCGTGAAGCGATCTAACATTGATCCTCCATGCTGTGGATCAGGGTTCTCCATACATGTACGGTTATTTTTCATAACCTTAGTCTGTTTTCCCAGTATGGTGATTTGCTGATCAGCACCAGTTGCATCACCAGATCCACTATAATTATCTTGAGTAAGAGGGAAATACATACAAGGAGTGTGTTCATTGATATGGTTTCCATTCCTTCCACTAGGTTCCATTTATAAACAATGAAATAACCTAGATTAGTTTATGAATCAAAATACATAATTCCAAACTTCTAAAACACATAACATAAGTTGAAATGATTATGGATATAATCCAAAATCATAAAAAATGTTTTCATTAAGGAAGTATATACTAATAATCCCTTAATAATGGATTGTAAAGAAAATGAGAATTATCCTAAGCATATCCCCCAGGAGTGTTGTAACCAACAGTGCAGTAAGGCCCGTTGTCATGCACTAGTTCTCATTCAAGTCTAGCTCAAAGCAGTGTTTTCGAGTATTACCCCTAGGTACATCTGTGCCAGAACCACCTCTACCTTCTCACATCCAGACATAAATGTATTGCTTAGAAAACTCACAAAATCTCTACAGTACCAAGATTCTAAGAAGTTATTCTATACTAATCCTCAAAGTATATCTTAGGGTTATGTTCTCTAATCAGAGGATTTCTAAATCTAGATTCCAAAGTTTGTACTAAACGTCCACAAATACCAACTATAACGCCCCTACCCCAGATGCCCAGAGTTAGTGCATTATTACATATCATTGGCATGATCACAAAAGATCATGTCTCAAAAGACTGATTAGTTTAGTAGAATTGCAAGTACTAGATACATTAATAAGGTTTTCATAACATCATAAAATGGAAAACTACAACAACATTATTTCCATAGACAACACTGAGATCCCATATACTTCTTCACATCCTGGAAAAATAAAACATAGAACGGTGTGAGCTCAGATGATCAGTAAGGATAAAAATATAGGGGACTCTTTCATAAATACGAATAAAACATTATGGAAATGTATAAAACTAAAACAAAAGCCTTTTCAACCTAAAAATCACCATAATATGGAAAATATAAATCAAAATAATTTCATTTACTTACTCACATGGATATTATACTAGTCGAATAATCACATGTAATTTCAATAGCCATTATCATAATGATGAAATACATAATGCCAGACTTTCATAACCGCAAATTCAAGGCTTTGTGCTAAGACTACAAATACGATCTTGACATGGCCATTTGCCAAGACACTAGTTTGTCTCATGAAACCTACCGATGCATCGAGGATCTATATCGGGCTCCACCCGTCACTTACTATGTCCAATGCATTACTCGTATAAAAGGGTTTAAATATAACATAAACATCTTTATTAAAGCTGGCATATGAAATGTCAATACATTATCCATATACAATGAATGTTATGAAATAATACATCCATAGTCAAACATATCACAAAACCTTCAATACAATATGGAATTTTTGTATCATAATAAATCAACTTCAAACAAACTAAAAATCAATCAAAGGATATTGAAACAGATGAAATCAAAACCTTTTTAGAGAAATAACTCTTTCTATTTTGAAATAATATAAAAGTCATGTAATAATAAAAGAAAAATTCATTATGAAAATATTCTAATAATCTTTCAAGAAAGCTTTGATGATGTTATAACGGCGGAAAACAGCCGCATCCTCCGTATAATTTAAAGAAAATACATTCTTACCTTAATTTTGTTGAAAAGGTTATAAAGGACCTTGTATGGAAAACGACGGAAGGATTCCGTTATAAACATATTATAAAAGACAAACAAGGGTATAAATTACACTAACCCATAATCTACAAAATATTAATAATTCTTAGATATACATTTTTATGAAACATGGATGTGAATGATAAAGTGGTCCCAGTAGATAATTACATATAAACAACCTTGGATAATGAAAAGATTGTAGAATTAACCCTTACCTTGTAATTTTCCTTGGTCGAGGGTAGGCTAACCTCCTGTATAATGGTGAAATAATGGTTATTAAATTATTCAAAAAACATATACATTAATATGATATCATATATGATCTTTTAATATTTCATTGTTAATAATATCATAATATTATCGTTGTTTCGGGTGTTAACAGATTCATTTTCCTTTATATTCATTGTTGTGTGAGTCATATTTGTCATGTATGGGATGTATATTATTCATATCCAAAATGATATCATGTATTTAAACATTATTTTTAATCATCAAAGAAAAATTAGTCTTGAATGGAGAGGATGGGGAATCAATCTCATCACGTTCGTGGAGACAGTAATCCGTACGTACGCATGAGCGACAATATCATTTTTTTGATATTAAAATAATAGATAATTGGATGGAATATCATATATTTAGAATAATTATGATGTTATATTTATTATTTACATCAATTAAACATCATTATTATACCCTTCCAAATAATAATGTATTGAATAACAATTAAACCACGACGTGGAGACGGTAAGTCGTACGTACGCACGTATGGTGACATGTCATTCAATGGATGGATAGAATAACGATTATGGTTGTAAAATATTTATAATAACATCACATTATATATAAGATATTGTATTTATGATTTTATAATGGAAACAACAAAGAAATAGGTTGTGGAAGAAGAAAGGAACTTGAAATAGGTGATGAAATATTTACATCTTCATCGGGTTCTTCCTACTGATTTGATCAAAAGGGCTTCTGAGGTTGGATTTATGACTAATTTAAGGCCTATAAAATGAAGGTAGGACATTTGATAGGGTATTTGGTCAGGGTTTGGCCTATCCAAATATCTTTGATGGTCTGAATTAGAGAGAAGGTGGAGTGCCCCTTTATAAGACGGGTGAGGGGCACCATAGGAAAAGCTAGAAATATTATTTTATAATAAAATCATTTTCGGTTTCTAATGGCTAAAAATAGATTATTTAAAGGATAAGGTGGGGTGGGTCGAAAATGACTCATCCAATATATCACGACCTGTCCTTGGGCCCAAGTCGTTACAAAACCAAGCCCACCTTGCATAGTCCAGGGGCTGGCGACTAGAACCAGGGCATAATTCCTGGCAAAAAGGGAAGGCATTACCTTTGTAAAGTAAACAAACACCACAGAGCAAGCATGAAGAAGAATTAAGCACTCAGTAAAAACTGGGTACAATAGTAAGTGCGGAAAATTATGTGGGACAGAATACAAACCCAAACTGAAAGTAAAGTACATCAGAAAAAGGGGGTACAACAACTGAATAGTAAATTTGCAGCGTCGAGCCGTCCACTGGAAGTCCCACCTAATGGGTGGCTACAGATAGCCTCCACATCTCCTCGGGTCCAGCCGTCCGCTCCGAGTGGGGCTAGTGGTCCACCTCCAGGTACATACCTTTTCAGCAAGCCTCAACCACGATCAGCGCAGTCAGTCATCTACAACCAACACAATGTAGTGCGGGCATATCCCATGTAGGGGTGAGAATAAGCTACTCAGTAGGGACCCCGAGACCCCTGAAGGTCTCCCATAATCCACAAAGGATAATCCACAAAGGAAAGATACAATCATGAAGTAACATCCGACACTACTTAGGTATATTCCCATACATATACCTAAGTCATCAATTCCAGTACGGCTCCAACATCCGAGCCCAAGTTCGATCACGTCCACACAGGATAGCATAACACAACCCACACAGGAATGAAATTCAATCATATCGAAGATAATGATTGAAACTCAAGATTCATCTCACACGGGCCCGGTTGGTTTTCTTGTCAAAAACAACATGACTGTACTCCAACTGTGTCCAAACCTCGATTTAAGTAAGACAAAAGGTCCTACTCACTTATAGAAATCCATCAAAGTCGACATCATGTCAATCGGACGTCCGGAGCTCAAGTTATAAGTGTTTCTGCTACGAGGGGCCGGTTGGTTTCGTGTACGAACCAACCCGTCCAAACAAAAAGTTCTCTGAAACCTTGAGTGAAATATACAGAAACGACTGTCTCGATCCAAGGATCGCATCGCAGCTGACGGTGCGTCGATCGGAGGTCCGCATCTCAAGTTATAAGTGTTTTCGTTCTGACGGCCCAGTTGGTTTCGTGTACAAACCAACCCGGCAGAACCCAAAGTTCTATGAAACCTTGCATGAAATATACTGAAACGACCGTATCGATCCAAATATTGCATCGCAGCTAATGGTGCGTCGATCGGAGGTCCGCATCTCAAGTTATAAGTGTTTCCGCTCCTAGGGCCCGGTTGGTTTCGTGTACGAACCAACCCGGCCAAACCCAATGTTCTCCAAATCCTTGAGTGAAAAATACTGAAACAACCGTCTCGATCCAAGGATAGCATCACAGCAGACGGTGCATTGATCGGAGGTCCACAACCCAAGTTATGGTCAAAAGACAAGAAGATGTCCGGTATTAGGGGGTTCGGGCCCGGTCCGACCAGGCCCGGTACCCCCTGGGTCGGCCCGAACCGGGTTGACCCGACCCGGGTCCGGGTCCGGCCAACATGGGCGCGGCCCGGCCCGGCCCGGCCCGGCCCGGCTTGGGCAGCCCGACCTGTGCGCGCTCGGCCTGGCAAGGTGGCCAGGCAGCCGGGTGGCTCGGCCGTAACGGCCGAGCGGTGAAGGGGGGAACGCTACCCCCCGCGTAGTGAAGTCGCGGTCCCCATGTGGGGGCGGCACCTGCTGGCCAAACGGGTGTTATGAACCCCCGGTTTTTCCCTAACCGGCCGGCCCGCTCTGGCCAGCCGGCTACTGCCGCCACGGGACAAACATGGGCCGGTCCCCCAGCTCCAACGCCGGTGGCCCAGAACCGGCTGCCGGTCCCTGCTCTGCCACGGCGCGACGGCGTCGCGCCCCTCTGCCGCGGCCCCGCTCCGGCCACGTTGTGTTCGATGATCCTTCAAGGTTCTCTGGCACCGCGCAACGGCACCTCGCACCCTTGTCATGTGATCCTGCATGGTGCCGTTTCACAGCGCCGCTTTCTTTCGAACCGCATCAACACAACATACAAGGGAGGAGGTTCGACCGTGTTTGTGCGGTCCGGACCCCTCTCATTAAACGATAGCAAGCAACATTGTTTCATGAAGAACGAAAATGGATGTAATCAGGAACAAATAATTAAAAGAAACCCCTACCTCGAGCGTAGTCGTCAAACGAGGTTGTCGTGGAAAGGGGCGTCGCAGAATTGATCGCCACGGAAGAAGGCAGATCGTCACGTCGTGGAGGAATGATGTATCCCTTCCTTTGATGCGGAAAGAAAGAATGAGGTGATGCACGTCAGGTCGTCGATCTCCGAGGAAGGCGTTCTTCGTGTTCTTCGCGTTCTTCATCATGGAGGAAGAACTTCAAGACTTCTAGAAAATTCTCACAAGCCTCTCGCATCCCAAAAACATTAATAAAATAAGATTTGTCTTATTTTATTACTCATGCCATGCATTTTAAAAATCAAAAACGAAACAATCAATTAAGTGAATTAACTGCAACGTTTAAACAACCAAATTAATGAAGCATTTATTAACCAGATTAAATACAAGGGTTGACTTCATTAAAAAGGGGGGGTGCGGGTGCGTTACTTAATTAACGGATGGGGTTTGAAAAAGGTGGGGCTCTTGTGGGTCCCACCTCACAATTATACTATCTAGTGGGTAGAATTTTGTGGGTCCCACTTCATCCACTTATGTTAGATTAAACAAAAATAAAATAAAATTGGTTGCACCACTTTTATTTTATTCCTTAACTTAACCCCAAAATTTAAAAACCACACCTGAGCAAACACAACTCCGGAAACGGGGTTTCTAAGCAATTATCGGCACTGCGATTCCATCGGTGCCCTCAGAATTCGATTCCGATAACTAGTTCAAAAGTTATTAAAACCCACTCGTTTCTTCACTGAACGTACCCATGCTAAGCATTGGAAAATGATTTCGGGGACACCGGGCCTCAGAATCATGTGCCGTCAAAAACTGCGTTCTTATAAAATCCAAAAACAAATTAAGAAAAAAAATTCCATTGAATTTTATGGGTCTATACATTACTCCCACCTCAAGGCTTTACGTCCCCGTAAAGATACATCATAATCTTGGGAAACAAATGTAGGTACTGGGCACACATCTGAACTTCCCACTCCCAAGTGCTCTCCTGGAGGTTCCCGTCCTGCCATCTGATGCGCACTAGAGGAATCGACCATCCACGTAGGACCCACTCCTGACGATCCAAAATCTCCACTGGGACCTCCACAAAAGTCACCCCATTATCAATGTCCAGCTCCCCATGGTCAAATATATGTGTCGGGTCATGCACGTATCTCCTCAGCTGAGATACATGGAAGACATCGTTTACCCGGTGCAACTGAGGTGGTAGAGCCAGGAGATAAGCAATCTCACCAATCCTGCTGAGCACCTGGAATGGTCCAATAAAGCGTGGACACAACTTTCCGCCTCGGCCGAATCTTTGTAATCCTTGTGGAGGTGAGACCTACAAGAAGACGTGGTCGCCATACTTGAACTCTAGTGGCCTCCGCCTCCTGTCAGCATAAGACTTCTTCCGGCTCTGAGCTGTCCTCATCTGCTCCTGGATGACCTAGATCTTCTCTATCGTGGCCTGGACCATCTTCAGTCCCACAAGTGCTGACTCCCCAGGGTCTGTCCAGCACAGTGGATATATTCAAGGTCGCCCATACAACGCCTTGTAAGGTTCCATCCCGACGGTGGAGTGGTAGATGTTGTTGTACACAAACTCCACCAAGGGTAGGTTGTCCTCCCAACTGCGACCAAAGTCGAGGAAACATGCATGGGGCATGTCCTCGATAGTATGAAGGGGAATCTCCGTCTGAACATCTATCTGTGGGTGAATGGCGGTTCCCAGACGTAGCTGCGTCCCGAACGCCTCCTGCAACACCTTCCAAAGTCTGGAAGTAAAGCGAGAATATCGATCAGAGACGATAGAGGATGGCACACCATGAATCCGTACATGTCACGACCCGTCCTCAAGGCATGTGTCGTGACTACCCCAAGCCCGCCTTCCATAGGCCAGGGGATGGTGACTAGCACCAAGGCGTAAATCCCAGTAAAAAGGGAAGGCATTGCCTTTGTAAAATAAACAAACACCACAGAGAAAGAAAGTAGTAGAAGTAAACACTAAGCAAAAACTGAGTACAACAGCAAGTGCGGAAAAGTAAGTGGGCCAGTATACAAACCCAAACGAAAAGTTAAGTACTATTGGAAGGGAAAACAGCAACTGAAAAGTAAAGCCGCAACGCCGATCTGCCCACTGGAAATCCCACCTGAAGGGTGGGTACATATAGCCTCCACTGCTCCTTGGGTCCAGCCAGCCGCTCCGAGTACGCCCCGGCCAGTGGTCCACCTCCAGGTACCGTCTTTCTCCACAAGCCTCAACCACGATCAGCGTTGTCTGTCGTCTGCAACCAACACAATGTAGTGCGGGCATAGCCCATGCAAGGGTGAGTATAAGCTACTGAGTAGGGACCCCGAGACCCCAGAAGGTCTCCCAAAATCCACAAAGGATTTTCCACAAAGGACAAATACAATCACAATGTAACATCCGACACTGCTTAGGTATATGCCCATACATATACCTAAGTCACCAATTCCAGTCCGCTCCAACCTCTGAGCCCAAGTACAACCCAATACACACAGGAAAGAAAAACATAAATCCACACAGGATAGCACAACACAATCCACATAGGAAAGCAAAATAGGATTCAGCTCACACATGTATACTACTTCGTAAGATGATAGAGATGATCAGATATAGCCACTGATTCATTTAAGTCGGCAGACCCACAAAGGATTGGTAGGTACTAACCCCCGCAAAGGCCCACACAGGATCGATCATGAAGTTGAAACCACAGCTACTGGGAAACTCCTTCTCTATCAAGTACAGTGGGTATGCCGCTACAGCCAAGCGCTTCCCTCTATCCTTGAACTGCTGTAGTACTCCACCAATCGAGTACTGTGGGCCTGCTACTACAACCAAGCGCTTCCCACCATGGGTCTGCCACTACAACCAAGCGCTCCCCCTCATAGCCTCTAGAGGTACTCCTTCTATTGAGTACCATAGGTCTGCTGCTACAACCAAGAGCTCGTCTGTTGTGGGTCTACTGCTACAACCAAGCGCTCCCCCATGCTGCTACAACCAAGCGATACTCCGTCGTAGGTCTGCCGCTACAACCAAGCGCTCCTCCGTAATGGGTCTGTCGCTACAACCATGCGCTCCGCCTCATAGCCTCCAGAGGTACTCTTTCTGTTGAGTACCGTGGGTCTTCCGCTAAAACCAAGCGCTCCTCCGCCGTGGGTCTGCTATTACAACCAAGCGCTTCCCACTAGGCTATCTGCAACATACAGAGTCATACGATCAGTAGTCGTCAAGTCTCAACTGGCTCTAGGGTTTCCACACACAGAATTCTCGTTCCGGGAGGGTCCACTCCACGAGCCAAGAGGTCTATGCATCAACTGAAATGTAGTATGGAGTTGATGTATCCCAAAAAGTACCGTAGTGGTCACTACCGAACCCACGGAGGATTCCCGTGATGTCTTCATTGTCGTCGCAGACACAGCCAGCTCTAAGGTTCTCGCACATAGCAAGCTCGTTCGGGAGGGTCCGATCCATGAGATGAGGGGTTGATACATCAAATGAAACATAGGACGGAGTTGTTGTATCCAAAATTCTGTATCGTCAGTAGGAACTCAACATCACAGACGACGCGTCAATCGGACGCCCGGTCTGAGAGTTATTGGCTTTTTCGTCCCAGGGGCCTGGTTGGTTTTTAATTCAAAACCAACCTGACCGTACTCCACATGTGTCCAAACCTTGGGCGGAGTAAGCCAAAAGATCCGTCTCACTAAGGGTAATCCAACAAAATCGACGGCATGTCAATCGGACGTCCCGATCTCAAGATATAAGTGTTTCCGCTCCGAGGGCCCGGTTGGTTTCGTGTATGAACCATCCCGGCCAAAACCAAAGTACTCCGAGACCTTGAGTGTGATATACCGAAACGACTGACACGATCCAAGGATCCCATCTCTGGTGACGGTATGTCGATCGGAGGCCCGTAGAACATGTTATGAGCAAAAGACCAAACAGTCCGAAAACGGGGGGTCTGGGCCCGGACCGACCCGGCCCAACCCCCCCTATGTCTGCCCGAACCGGGTCTACCCGACCCGGGTCCGGGTCCAACCCGGATGGCGTGACCCGGCCTGGCCCAGGTGGCCCGGCCCGGCCTGGGCGCGACCTAGCCCGGCCTGCGGGTCGGCTCGGCCTATTACGGCCGAGCGGAGCGGGGGGCGTGCTGCCCCCACGTGAGGGAACCGTGACCCCGCGTGGGGCCGCCCTTGCCAGCGGACGCGGCCGGGCCGCCGCGTTCTGTCCCCCTTCGGTCCCGCGCGGTCGCGGGACCGTGTGCTGCTACCACGGCTTCAACCGTGGTGGTTCCTTCCTGCGGCGCGCCGGCGGGCTGCTCTGCGGACCACCAGACGAGTTCCAATGGTCAGAATTTCACTCCGTCTTCGCCAAAGGCCTCCCCGGGTTCCGTCCTACTCTGCGAGGACCTCACATCGCCCATACAGCCTACTTTGTCGACGTCCGTCGTTTCACACACCAAGAACGAAAGGGCAGTTGGTTCGGACTTGTTTGTTAGTCTACACCCACCGCATTAGCGATTTTAAAAGTCTCACAACAATTTTAATCATATGTCGTGGGTATAAATAACGAAGATTTAAATGAATCAAACCCCTAACTCAACGTTTTCGTCGAATGTGAGTTCGTTGCGGAATTGACCATCGCATAAGAAGAAGATTGTCGCGTCGTGGAAGGGGCGTCGCTGTCGTCGCTGTACACGGCGTCGCGTCGACGATCTCAATCGATTGTTGATCGAATATTGTCGCGGGGAAGGAACTTCGCAGAAGAATGTCGCAGGAGTATAATCGTCGGAGTCACGGTACATGACGTCGCATCGTCAATCTCCGGGGATTCGGCATTCTTCATCGCCTTTTGTCGAAGGTCGGTGTTCATCGTCGGCGACGATGCGTTCTTCGTGTTCTTCGCATTCTTCGCGAAGGAGGATGAAGATAGAGTTTCTCAAAATACTCTCCACAAGCCTCCCACATGTGTTGGTCTTATTTTAATGTTATGCCAAAAAATGAAAAACAATGTTAAGAAACGAACCATTAATTCTGTGAATTAATGGAAACGACTTAACTGCCCAATTAATAGGGGCGTTTAGAATTTAAGAAAAGGCATCGGTTGACTTTCATTTAAAAGAGGTTTTCACGGGTGCGTTACATAGAGGAAAAGAAATGGTGGGGCTGGTGCGGGCCCCACCTCACAAATATCCTACCATGTGGGTAGGATATTTTGGGTTCCACCCTATCCGCTTAACTTAGCTTAAGTGTCTTTAAGTGGATTTAAGTGAAATAAAATAAAGTTGTCGCACCACTTTATTTTATTTCTTAACATAGCCCCGAAAATTAGAAACCACACCCGAGAAAACGCAACTCCGGAAAAGGTGTTTCTAAGAAAATACTCGCACTGCGATTCCCTCGGTTCCCTCAGAATTTGATTCCGAACAACGGTTCAAATGTTAGAAAAAACCCGCTCATCCGTTCACTGAACGTACCCGAGCCAAACTTCGGAAAATGATTCCGGGCACACCGGGCCTCGGAATCAGGTGTCATCAGAAACAGCGTTCTTGTAAAATTTCAATGAAAATTAAGAAAAAAAATTCCTTGAATTTTATAGGTTATTACAGTACAATCCCCTGAACGTATTGACGTCACAGGCTCTCCACTGAGCCCTACTCTCTGATGGGTAAGAAGTGAGCTGACTTGGTGAGTTGGTCGACAATCACCCAAATGGAGTTGTGACCTCTGGATGTGCGTGGAAGTCCAGTCACGAAGTCCATAGATATGCCATCCCACTTCCACCCTGGGACCTCCAAGATCTGTACCAAGCCTGCTGGTACTTAGTGCTCTGCCTTCACCTGCTGGCAGGTGAGGCATCGAGAAACGAACTCTTCCACAACCTTCTTCATGCCCGGCCACCAGTGTTATCGTCTGAGATTCCGATACATCTTCACCACTCCAGGATGTACCGCCAAAGGGGATGTGTGAAACTCTATCATAACCTCCTCCCGTAAAGAAACTGGTACTAAGTTACGTCCTCTGAAAAGGACGCCGTGCTCTCCTACTAAAGAGAAACCATCACGTGCATGTCCTGAGAATATCTGCGCACACCGCGTCTCATAGTCAGCATCCCCACGATGTGCCTCTCTGACCCACTGCAGTAGTGGATGAGTGACTGTGAGTGACTGAAGAAAGGCTGCTCCATCGCTATCCACGAAGGATATCTACAAAGCGGCTAGCTGCTCTGTCGCCTCCCCATGTAGATGAATGCCCGTCCTCCTGCTGAGTGCATCGGATACTACGTTCCCCTTTCCAGGAGTATATACTATCTCAATGTCATAGTCTTGGAGGAACTAGAGCCATCTCCACTGTCTCAGGTTCAGTTCCTTCTGCGAGAAGATGTACCTGAGACTCTGATGGTCAGAATAGACTGTAAAGCGCTCGCCCATCAGATAGTGTCGCCACATCTTCAGAGCGAAGACCACGTCTGCTAACTCCAGGTCATGGGTAGCGTAGTTATTATCATGATGCCTCAACTGACGTGATCCATAGGAGATCACAGCCCGCTCCTGCATCAGGACACATCCGAGTCCGGTCCCTGATGCATCACAGTAAACTACGTACCTAACTCCCTCCTCTGGTAGCCTCATGATTGGCGCGCTGATCAATCTCTGTCTCAGCTCCTGGAAGCTCTGCTGACATCTGTCGGACCACACAAAGGGTTTCCCCTTCATTTTCAAAGCTGAGAGTGGTGCCGCAACTCTGGAGATGTCTGGCACAAATCTCTGATAGTACCCAGCTAGTCCCATGAAACTCCACACCTCCATCATGCTCCTGGGTGTCTCCCAAGCAAGCATTGCCTCATAGTTCACAGGATCCACCGCAAATACCACTTTAGAGATGATGTGTCCCAAGAATTGGACCTCACATATCCAGAACTGACAACTCGAGAGCATTCCATAAAGCTGGTGCTCTCAGAGTGTGTCTAGTACAACCCACAAGTGGTAGGCGTGCTCCACCTCAGGGGTCGAGTATATCAAAATTTCATCAATGAAGAACTCAACAAATCGATTGAGGTATGGCTGAAATATCATGTTCATGATTCCCATGAACACTGATGGATCATTGGTTTTGCCGAATGGAATAACCAAGAACTCATAGTGGCCATACCGACATCTGAAGGTTGTCTTCTGCACGTCCTTGTCCTGAACTCTGAGTTGATGATAGCCTGATCTAAGGTCTATCTTTGAGAACCACTGTGCTCCCTTGAGCTGATCGAATAGGTCATCAATCCTCGGTAGCGGATACTTGTTACTCACTTTCACCTAGTTCAGGTGACGATAGTCAACAAAAAGTCACAAGCTCCCGTCCACCTTCTAGGCGAACAAAATCGGGGTAGCCCAGAGTGAAACACTGGGTCGGATGAATCCCTTGCCCTTCAAGTCCTCCAGCTATACCTGTAGCTCTCGAAGCTCGGCGGGATCCATCCGATATGTTGGGGTGGATATCGGGAATGTCCTAGGGTACAAATCAATATAATGGTCAACCTCTCTGCGAGGAGGTAGTCCTGGAACGTCGTCTTCGAGAGTCCATTCTATTCTGCGAAGGCTCCCTTCTTGTCGGTGAAGGTGAACCTGCTCCCCTCGGTGCGTACACACTGCCCCTTGGGCCCAATACAATCAATATGAGCATGGACTGTAGATAACCAATCCATGCCCAAGATGACGTCGTAAGGCCTCGGCGCCACAACAAGAAGATCCCACCCAAATCCCTCGCCTCCTAGAGTAAGCTCACACTACCGGAACCAGTGCGCAATCATCGCGTCTGCTCCCGTAGGAGTCTCTAGCCGTAAGGATCGAGCCAACGGCTCTGTCAGAATCTCCGAGCTCCGAACAAGGGCAGTGGATATGAAAGAATGACATGCTCTTATGTCTATAAGAACTGCAAAAAGGGTTTAATAGACACAGATAGTACCTAGAATCATCTCGGGCATGCCGTGGTCGTAGGCCTCCGCTGCTTGAAGTTGTGCATATCTCTGCCCACCTGCTCCATGTGGTTAGGGTGGACCTCCTGGTGGTGGTGGTGGTAGAGCCTCAAGGCCTCGCCCACCACCTATTGCTCGGCCAGCTCCTCTGCCTCATCCTCCGGCTCCCTGCGGACCGCCACGGTCGACCCTCTACCTCTACCTGGGTGGTCCCTCAACCGTCTTTTGCTCCTCCGCTTGGTGGGTCGGGCAGTCACGAGCCATGTGGCCCTGCCCGCCGCATGCGTAGCACTGTCTACCTCTCGAAAGACTACCCTGCGCTGTGTGCCCCACACCACCGAGCCAGTGTCCTGAGGTCGTCCTCAAGAGGGTATGGTCCGCCGGGACCCATCTGTCATCCGTCGACTGTCTGCTGCAGAAGACTCTGCTACGTGCCACCCTGTGGTAGGTCTCGCTGCAGATGTAGGATCAGCAAGGAAGCTCTCGATCAGAAGGGCTCTCTCCAGTAACCCTTCCTATGTTGGAATGCCGAGGGAGATCAGCGATGCCCTGATCTCTTGCCTCAATCACTGCTCGATGGTTCGGGCCCGAAAAAATGGGTCTTGTACCATGTCCGTCGAATAGCGCGAGAGATCGGTAAACCTAACCAAGTACTGGGCGACCGTCAAGCTACCCTGCCGCAGCTGTAGTAGCTCCTTGATGCACACCGCACGCAGGGTGGCTGAGACAGACTCCGAGAAGAAGAGGATCTCAATGTCCGTCCAGAGGAGAGATGCCTTGTCATGCACCTGGAGCATCAATCTCCACCATATGCCTGCTACCGTGTGTAGGAGACTCACTGCGAGGATTACCATGAGGTCTGATGGTGTCCTCACTAACCTGAAAACTCGTAGAACTGCCTCCATCCAATCCTCGGCTAGCAAAGGGTCTGTCTTCCCACGGAACCTGGGTGGTCTCTAACACTGAAACTCATGTAGTGCACTAAGGCGATGTGCATCGTCAGTGGTTGGGGGTAGTAGCATCGTTGGCTCGGCGGTAGAGGTATCGTCGGTGCCTCTGCTGTCAAAGGGCCTTGTACCGAGGCATCGTCGCTCGGTGGCCTGCCGTCACATACAACGCTCAGAACCCTAGACGGCTACTGTCGGGGGGCCATCCTGAAAAGAAACAGGTGTGCCATGGTCAGAACAGTATACCTAGTGAGCTGACACAAAGTAATCACAAAGAAAAAATTAAACACACATGCAATCAATGTTTTCGTTCATTACGTCGGAAATCAGAAGTCAGGGTCCTAGTGTGTGCATACATCGGCCACCGCACTAACACTGGACTCCCTAGACTGATAACCACACTCAATACTCTTAACACTATTGCTTCAAATAGAAAAAGATCAGAGTCATATGTTCTACGGTAGAACAAAATTCCTCTGATACCAATTTGTCACGACCCGTCCTCGGGGCCCATGCTGTGACTACCCCAAGCCCACCTTTCATAGGCCAGGGGCTGGTGACCAGCACCAAGGCGTAATTCCCGGTAAAAAGGGAAGGCATTGCCTTTGTAAAGTAAAAAACACCATAGAGAAAGAAAGAAGAAGAAGTAAACACTAAGTAAAAACTCCATACAATAGTAAGTGCAAAAAAGTATGTGGGCCAGAATACAAACACAAATTGAAAGTAAAGTTCAACTGAAAAATGGGGTACAACAATTGAATAGTAAAGTCGTAGCATCGAGCCGTCCACTGGAAGTCCCACCTGAAGGGTGGGTACAGATAGCCTCCACAGCTCCTTGGGTCTATCCGTCCACTCCGAGTACGTCCCGCCCAGTGGTCCACCTACAGGTACCGACCTACTCCACAGGCCTCAACCACGATCACCATTGTCCATCATCTGCAACCAACACAATGTAGTGCGGGCATAGCCTGTGCAGGGGTGTGTATAAGCTACTCAGTAGGGACCTCGAGACCCCCGAAGGTCTCCCAGAATCCACAAAAGATAATCCACAAAGGAAAAATACAATCTCGAAGTAACATCCGACACTACTTAGGTATATACCCATACATATACCTATGTCATCAATTCTAGTATGGCTCCAACATTCGAGCCCAAGTTCGATCACGTCCACACATGATAGCACAACACAATCCAGACAGGAAAGAAAGTCAATCATATCGAAGATAATGATTGAAAGTCAAGATTCAGCTCACACAGCTCTACTTCTTCGTAAGAAGATTGAGATTATCAGATATAGCCACTGATTCATCTAAGTCGTCGGACCCACACGGGATTGATAGGTACTAAACCCCTCAATGACCCAAAAAGGGTCGATAGGTAACTAACCCCCGCAATGACCCACACAAGATCTGACCCACACAGGATCGGTAGACGCTTGCCCACAAAGGACCACTGAGCGCTGACCCAAATAGGATCAGACCCACACAGGATCGGTAGCACTGATCCACGTAGGATCGATGAGTGTTGTAGTCTTCGTCGTCGAATCTACTGAGGATTTCTGCACAGTCGTCATCGTCGTCGTAGTCGCAGCCAGCTCTAGGGTTCCCGCACACAACAAGCTCGTTCGGGAGGGTCCGCTCCATGATCCGAGGGGCTGATACATCAACTAACACATAGTCCGGAGTTGATGTATCCAAAATTTCCATATTGTCAACCCAAACTCAACGTCACAGATGGCGCGTCGATCGGGCGCTCAATCTGAGAGTTATTGCCTTTTTCGTCCCAGGGTCCTGGTTGGTTTTCAAGTCAAAACCAACCTGACCGTACTCTAACTGCATCCAAACCTCAAGCGGAGTAAGCCAAAAGTTCCGTCTCACATAGAGTAATCCATCAATGTCAACGACATGTTAATCCGGCGTCTGGAGCTCATGTTATAAGTGTTTCCGCTCCGAGGGCCCGGTTGGTTTCGTGTACGATCGAACCCGTCCGAACCCAATGTTCTCCATAACATTGAGTAAAATATAACGAATCTACCATCTCTATCCAAGGATCGCATCGCAGCTAACGGTGCGTCGATCAGAGGTCTGCAACTCACGTTATAAGTGTTTCCACTCCGAGGGCCCGGTTGGTTTCGTGTACGAACCAACCATGCCGAACCCAAAGTTCTCCGGAACCTTGAGTGAAATATACTAAAACGACCGTCTCAATCCAAGGATCGCATCGCAGCTAACGGTGCGTCGATCGGATGTCCATATCTCATGTTATATGTGTTTCCTCTCCAAGGGCCTGGTTGGTTTCGTGTACGAACCAACCCTACCGAACCCAATGTTTTCCGAAACCTTGAGTGAAATATACCGAAACGACTGTATCGATCCAAGGATCGCATCGCTGCTGACGGTGCATCCATCGGAGGTCTGAAGCCAATGTTATGGGAAAAAGACCGAATGATGTCCGGTATTAGGGTGTTCGGGCCTGGTCCGACCCGGCCCGGTACCCCCTGGTTCGGCCTGAACCAGGTCGACCCGACCCAGGTCTGGGTCCGGCCCGCTTGGGTGCGGCGCGGCCCGGCAGGTACAGCCCAGCCCGACCTAGGCGCGGCTCGGCTCGGCTTGGGCAGCCTAGCATGGCGGCCCGACCTGGGCGCGCTCGGCCTGGCCAGGTGGCTAGGCGGCCAGACGGCTCGGCCGTAACGGCCGAGCGGTGAAGGGTTGCGCCCATCCCCCCACGTAGTGAAGCTGTTGCCCCCAGGTGGGGGCCTCACCTGTTGGCCAGCCGGGGGTTACGAACCCCCGTTTTTCCCCTGACCGGTCGGCCCACTCTGGTCGGCCGGCTGCTACCGCCACGGGACAGGCATGGGCATGTCCCCCTGCTCTGATGCTGGTGGCTCGGAACCGGCCGCCGGTCCCTGCTCCATCGTGGCCTAAGCCGCGGCCTTGATCCGTCCGGCGCGGCGCCCTCTGTCGCGGCCCCACTTCGGCCACGGTGTCTTCGAGGTTCTTTTGAGGTTCTCCTGTGCGGCGCGGCGGCACCGCACCTTTGTTCGACTACAACGGCGCAGCGCGACGGCGCCACACACCCTTGCCGTGTGATCCCGTGCGGTACCATTGCACTGCGCCACTTTCCTTCGAACCGCATCAACACAACTTACAAGGGAGAGGGTCAGCCGTGTTTGTGCGGTCCAGCCCCCTCCCGTTAATCGATAGCAAGCGAAAAAGTTTCATGAAGAATGACAATGGAAGTAATTAGGAACAAACAATTAAAAAAACACATACCTCGAGCATAGTCATCAAACGAGGTTGTCGCGGAAAGGGACGTCGCAGAATTGATCGTCGTGGAAGAAGGCGGAACATCGCTTTTTGGAGGAACGATGTCTCCCTTTCTTTGACGCGGAAAGAAAGAATGAGGTGATGTGCATCGGGTCATCGATCTCCGAGGAAGGCGTTCTTCGCGTTCTCCGCGTTCTTCGCGTTCTTTGTCGAGGAGGAAGAACATCAAGACTTCCAAGAAATTCTTACAAGCCTCTAACAACCCAACAAATTTAATAAAATAAGAGTTGTCTTATTTTATTACTCAAGCCATGAATTTTGAAAATCAAAAACGAAACAATCAATTAAGTGAATTAATTGCAACGTTTAAACCGTCAAATTAAGGAGGCGTTTATTAACCAGATTAAATGCAAGGGTTGACTTCATTAGAAATGGGGGTGTGGGTGCGTTACTTAATTAAAGGAGGGGGTTTGAAAAAGGTGGGTCTCATGTGGGTGCCACCAAACAATTATCCTACATAGTGGGTATGATATTGTTTGTCCCACTTCATCCACTTATCTTAGGTTAAACAAAAAATAAATAAAATTGGTTGCACCAGTTTTATTTTATTCCTTAACCTAACCCCAAAATTTAAAAACCACACCCTACCAAACACAACTCTGGAAAAGGTGTATCTAAGCATTTACCAGTTTTGCGATTCCATCGGTGCCCTCAAAATTTGATTCCATGCACCAGTTCAAAAGTTCGAAAAACCCGCTCGTTCGTTCACTGAACGTACCTGGGCTAAACTTCGGAAATTGATTCAGGGCACACCGGGCTCAGAATCAGGTATCGTCAGAAACTACGTTCTTCTAAAATCCCAATGATATTTAAGAAATAAAAATTTTTCTTGAATTTTACGGGTCTTTACACAATAGTTTTTAAACTTTTTTGGGTCACTATATTAACCTTATATTTTAGATTTAACCCTTAGTTAAATAGTTTTACATTTACCATGTTTCATTGTATTTTTATATTATATGGTTAATAAACATAATATATACTTTCAAGAGAACCCCAAGTGGTTTATTAATGATACACCTACAATTATATAATTCTTTTGGATGAACCATAGATTTTTAGGAATAGAATATCAATTAACAATATAATATTTGTTTTAAAAACCTCTTTTATGTCAGATTTGACACAATTTGTAATTTTGTTTTTTCAAAATTCATAATAGCATTATTACTTAAAAGTAAATTAACTTAAACAACCCTAACATGCCCCATTAACCTATGAGATTAGTGGAATTTAAAAAAATTCTCAAATTACATTTATTTGGATATTTATCATGTCAATTATTTTAATATTTCATTAATTAGGTATTTACTGCATCATTATTGTGTCACAAATAAATTAAATTATTTAATGTCTAAAAAATATAAATAAAATATCATTATTTATGGAATAGTTTTATCATTACAATGAATAATTAAATATTAATTTGTCATATGTGGAACACTATATTAAAAATAGTTTACTTATAAAACTTTTAATTTAACACTTTTAACTCTTCTTTGAATTAAATAACAATAAATGTTCTAATCTAATCCAAGTTGACGAAAGAGGTTCATATTTTATTCCTAATGTTTTTTTTCGGTCAAATCACACTTATCCAATAGAATTATGATAGGTGTGAGGGTAATAATAATATCATTTTACCCTTAATTACCCTATTTATTTTTAACCGTGGTAAATAAAAGTAAAAAGTTACTATTCACCAAAACTTATTTTCATCTTATTGAACAACATTTTTCTTACTGACATCAACCTTGTCTCTCAGATTTTGTAAATACCACTCACATAAGTGGTAAAATTATGTTTTATGTGATTTTTCAAATTCTCCTAGGAGGTGGGTAAAAGACGGTGAAAGGTTCAATAAAATATTTATATATCTAAAATTACTATAAACTTACTCCAATGAATTACATTGAACTTATATAGGTATTATGTATCTATTATGAGCTAAAATAAATTTAAATAAAACGAATAATTATTTAAATAAAAATTCGGTTTTAAACTATAACTCGGGGTTTTTCACTATTTTTCCAAAATTGATATTTTTCAGAAAATTACCAAAAATTCACCCTAAGCTAATTTCGATATTCCGATTCCAAAAATGAAGTCCATTTTGAATGTTAAAATTTATAAAATTTTAAAATTGGGGTTTTAATATTCATAACGTCTAGTTTGATTGGTTGTGGTGTGTTAGAACTCAAAGTTGTGTACAATGGAATATATTACATTATTCAAAGAAAAACGTACCATCGAAGCTTGGGGTGTTACAAAGATGAAGTCCCCTACCTCGTGTTTGTTATGACTCGTTTGTTCTTTAATATCATTAATAATAAACTAAATTTTATTGCTACTTGATTATGAACCTTTTTCAAGATTATTTTTCCTTTTATATCACTTATTACCTTATTATAAACAATAAAAAATTATTTAAGTTAATGTTTGTCGTTTTCTCAATATTTGGTAATTGAGTAAAAAATTAACTTCTTATAATTACAAATTGTCTTTGTGGTCAAAAGTACATTATCTACAGAATGATATTCATGATTTGATATCATATAATATATATATATATATTTTGTATATATATATATTTATATTAGTACATAAAATGTAGATATATGAAATGAAATGCACCGTTCATGGAGAGGGTACACCATATGTATGCATTAATACTACTTTAATTTATATTTCATATATAATAGAATGAAAACATATTTATACATAATTATATTATAATTCCAGTATAATATCATATATAATTTCATTAACTCCATCCTTTATACCTTGCACGTATGGCATGAATGAGTCATATCACACTGAGGGGGCAGTAGTCCGCACTTTCTCAAATGAATTATCGTATTTACCCATTATGGAAACCAAAAAGGTATGATATAAATGAAAATATTGAATAATAGAGAAAATATAAATATAATATATATGACATATAAATTTTGTTCAATGATAATTTCCACCATAAGATGTGGATGGAGAAGATTGAACAATCATGGTTTCCTGAGGGAGTAGTTCGTCATCCACAGAAACAAAATGTTTGTATCAATTAGAAGAAGGGGTGTGGACGTGTAGTTAGAATCCTTCTCATAAATATATCCTTGTATATTGAGGATAATGGTTTTGTTATGTAATCAAATAATAATAATATAATAGGTAGTAGGGAAGGAAAATAAAAAAGAATATAACTTGAGAGGGACGTTACCTTTAAATCGGGTAACTCCATTTGGTTTGAATCAAAAGGGATTCTAGAATTACATTCCTCATATGTAAATGATTCCAGAAGTAATAGAGGGATGTTGTAAGATTATTGGAGAAGCTTTTGGATGAGACAAGGGGCTTGAATGGTGTGATTAATCGGTTAGAGGTGCTGGCCTTTTAAAAGGGGAAGATGGGATCTTTAGGAATGTATGAAAATATTATTTTAATATAAAATGATTTTTTGTTTCAAAAGGCCCAAAACTCATTATAAAAACTATAAGGTGATTATTGATCAAAATGAGTTAAAACAATTGATTTTAGACAAGTTTGGGTGTCATTTCTAACCTTATCATTTAGCTTTAACCATTAGTTAACTAATTTAACTCTAACCATGTCTTCTTATATATTCATACTATATGGTTAATATAATAACCATAAAATTCCAACTGACCCAAAATATATAATTATTGACATTTTTCACATCATATATGACATCTATCTAAATAATATATTTTTTTGACTATTTTATAATTTAATAAAATATTAACTGATTTAAAAAGTCATTTTTGTCAATTTTTATACTATTCATATAATAATTTTTAAAAAATCCAAACCAACATGATTAATTTGAATAAAATAATTAATGAAAAGATAAAAAGTCATCATAGGCTCTAAATTTATTGGATGGAATAAAATTTTAAAATATAAATTTATTTTAATATTTATATTATTATTTATTTAAAACATTCATTAAGGAGGTAATCATTACATCATCATCGTGTCATAAATAAATTTATGTATTTGATGTATAAAATTTAAAAATAAAATACCATGATGTAGAAAATATTTTTATATATCTAATTATTATTTATGGTCCAATATATCAATTATATAACCCCACTTTAAAATGGATTTAGTAAAAATATTCATGTCTATGATATTTTTTTTAAATTAAATAAAAAGTTATTAATATCATTCTCTTTCCAAAGTTCCATTAAAAGGCCAAAAGTCCCACCCATGGATTTTCGTGGTTGGTAATGACTCATATAATAATTTTAGGACAAGTGTCATAGTTATTTTATATTATTATAAATTTTTTTTTCCTTGCATCACCCTATTTACCTTTAACAGCAATAAATAAAAAACAAAAGTAATTATTCACTAAAAAATTATTTTAATACACATGAACTAGATTTTACGTAATTATGGAAATCATGTATGTCTGATTTTTCATGTTCAAATCACAGAGGTGGTAAAATTTCTTTTAACTGTAAAAGGTGTATTTTTAACAACTATGTAGTGTTTTCACTATTCATCAAAAATTGAAAATTTTCCAAAAAATTCCAAAACATCACCCTAATATAATTTTGATATTCTGAATTTAAAAATGTTGCTTATTTTACGAAATTAAAAACATATAAATTTCATTAATTAATCTGAAATTAATTCTCATTTTCACAACTAGAAAGTGTGTTTTTAAAAAATAATAACTATAAAATGATAGACATGAATTTATATCAAATGAAAAGGTGAAATTAATTAAAATTATTAAAATTGGATTAAATGGTTAAAATATAATCCAATTACACTTTAAATACATTTAAAACATTAATTTATCTATATAAATAAATCATATGAAAAGGCAGTTTTGACTTAAAATGCATTATTTTTCACTATTCATTCAAAAAATGAACATTATCATAAAAATACCAAAAATGTAGCCAGGGTAAATTTTTATATCATGCTTTTAAATAAGAATATTATTTTGTCAAAAGAAAAATAAAAAATTGAAGCACTTGATTTAAAAGTGGTTCACCATCCAATGGATGTAAAACAACCTTTTAAAAATATTAGAGTATTTATGCTTAAAATTGGATTCATTCTCATTTTAAGCCTCTAAATTTTATTGGATAAATTTAAAAACATTTAACAAACATGTTTAATCATAATATGGTTATTTCTGTTCATTCCCACCAATACAACAACTAGGCGTTAACTACCATTTCAAATAATATTATATTTTTATTTTTCAATATGACTCAGCCTTCTGTGCACCATGAAATTTAAGTGAAATCCACTATTGCATGTTAGGTACTCCATCGACCATATAATTCTCTTTAAATTAAAATTAATATTTAATTCAAAAATATTAATAAATATGAAAATTTCATATTCTTTATTCACATGGGATGTTACACTTCCCATCCCATGTTCACATTCAAATCTCATGTATAATAAATATGGATTCTTCTCTAATCTATTAAATGAAAATATATCAATAATGTCATTTATTATTTATTTATAACATCCTATCAATTTGTTATTTATTAATATTTATAAGAATAACTGTTGTAGGTGATAACTGGTTCATTTTCAAAGTTTGTTTTGGTTTGGCTATCCTAGTACTTATATGTTGAACATGGTCCCGTAATTTAAATAATTTTAATCGATGTATAAATATAATATGTATTAATAATATAAATATTTATAATCATTCATAAAAATCATAGATATAAAAATTAATTACACAATTCATGGAGATGGAAGGTCATGCGTATGCAAGAATGTTGTTATCATTTTTAGAATAATGGAATGAAATACTTGTAAATGAAAACTCACAACTGAATAATAATTATTATATAATACATATATCATATATATACTCATCACATTCAATCTTATTTCCAATCATGTAAAATATAAATGAACAATTAATCACATTGCATCATGGATATTGAACTCCATACGTATGAACAAGCGATAATATAAATTACTAGAAGATTGGATGATAAGAATTTAGAGCTTATATTATCATTATAGATGTATAATTATTTCATAAATATAATGTATAAACATCAAACCCATCACAATACCCATCCATAGAAGATGATAATGACAAACTAATTGTATCGCTACTTGGATATGGTGAGTCATACATACGCACGAGCGATAATTTCACTTCATATTTGACGGAAATGAGGGTGTAATATGGTGTTAATATGATAAAAAAAATATTTCATTGTATTAGTTATGGTGATGTTTTTATTTTTTTGTAGATACTATAGATTTATAGGGGTAAAATAGAATTAGAAGAAGTGATCGGTTAGAGCGATCACCGCTTATTCTAAATAACTCCATTAGATCTACTCTAAAGGGTTTTATGATCAGTCTCCTAAGAAGACCAAAATCTCTATAATATGTCTATAGAAGTTTAGATTAGAATTTTAAAGTGCATGGTTGAGATAGAAGTGTTGATGTGATGAACTGAAGTAGGGGAGGAAGTTAGCTTTTTTATTTAGGTGAGGGGAACTTTTGTAACTTCACAAAATATTAATTTTATAAAAAAATTAATATAAATAATAATTACTCAATATGGAATGGAATTTGAAGATACTCTGGTATAGGTTTGTAATCCCACAAACCAAAAAATTATAGTCATGTTTCTGTGTAATTTCAGTCTATATCATTATGATTAACCCTTAGTTAACCTATTTTAATCATAATAATGGTATCAACTTTTAAACTATTAATTCTTTTAGTTTTTACATTTAATGTTTAAATTAGATCATAAATGGAATATTAACTATATTTTGTACCATTACGTATCCCATTTGTTAATTAATATTATTATAATTTTAAAATAATATAGAAATTGTATTTCTCATAAAATATTATTAATGTAAATTTTGGATGAATTTTTTAAATTGAATTTAATAACATTAATAAAAAACATAGAATTGAACACATTTATTTTTTAATATTCCCAATACAAAATGGATATATATAAAAGTTTTATACTTTCTTAATTATAACATCCCAAAACCCACACTCACAGATACAAGGCTGAAAACCTAAACTTTATATTACTAGATTTAATACTGATAATTGTGACACAATGTTTTACCATCCAAACCATGAAAACTCATATTGAAAAACATTAAAACATAAATTCTCAATGACCTTTTAGGTTTAGTGTTCTAGGAAATGTAAAAAAACTACCTTTATAATCAATACCCACGTTGTTAAAAGAAAGCTTCTCCAACTTAACCAAGCTTTTCTTATTTCACATTATGTCATAATAATCATCCATATGAAATCCATTATAGATATAATTCAATAAAACTCATTATTTATAAGTTTCTCAAAAAAGAAAACATAATAAGTGTGAGCTTAAACGGTTAGTAATGTTAAACAAAATCATTGTTAATCAAATTTCATCAATGAGCATAAGAATTTCCTAAGGGTATGATGGTATAATCAGAGTGCATGAATTACTCATAAAAGAACTTCCAGTCATCAATACCAGAATCAACACTCATAAAAAATGAAATAAGCATTGACATTGAAATTAATAATAAGAATCACTAATCCTGAGCCATGTAATATCAATCATCATCAAGGGAAACATTATAAACCCATAGAATGAATTTATAAACTGTATTGGAATCATGGAACATCATTTTCATAGAACACTTATAGAACATATAGAGAAACCTTAAAATTGGAAAAACCATATGGAGGAATTCTAATATATTTTTCAAAATGATATATTTATTATCTAATATATTGTAGTACAATATTGTTGTACTGATTATATAAGGTATAAGGGGTCCCCTGGCGCTATATGTGTGCACCCATCATATATAATCTCCACAAACTAAATCATGAATAATGTACATATATATTATATTTAATACTAAAAATAATATAAAAATCCATTATTATTTCATGACATTTTTACAGTATGAAAAATAAATGGGTTTCAGGTCAATCACTTTATAGCGTGATTGACCGGTTAAAAAAGAATGGGTTCAATAAAAATCTCCTTGAAACAATCTATATACATGTACAGAATGAATGAGAAATGTATCATTAAAAAATATCCCCAATAGGGAATAATTACCAAAATGGTAGTTGGCCTTCCATGAATGGAAATAACGTTAAAATATGATTAATTTTTTTTATGAAAAAAAATTTTCATTTTAAAATGAAATTTAAAAAAATATAAATTCATAGAAAATTATAGATGTCATTTTCATTGAAAAAATAATTTAAAAATTATATTATAGGCAGAAAAAAATAATCATTTTGTGAGGAACATATCCTTTCTTCATGAAAAAAATTCTTATTAGACATAAAAATATTGAAAATATTTTTTTTGACAACTACTTCTAAAAACTAAGAATTAAGAGAATATTAGAAAAAAAAATCATTTAAAATGATCCTTGTGAACATGAAAAGAAGACATCAATGAACATTTTTTCATGATGATCGGCAATTTAATACATGTCATACAAGTTAAAAATAACATTAATTTTTTACTATAAAAGGCTATAAAATGTTCTTGTTCGGAAAATGTCAAAAATATTTCTTTCAAAATTTCGATAAAATCCAATGAGAAATTGTTTGGAAAAATACAGAAAGCATACTTTTAAAAAATTTGGTAAAAGAAATTAAAAATAGTTACAAATTTGTTCTTAAAATCATATGATATTAACAATACATTTTTAGAAAACAATTGGAAAAAAATTTCCTACCAAATATAGAAATAAATTAGATTTATGTAAAGAATTTCTCAATTATTTTAATTTCCAAAGAATGGTAAAATGAAAATATTACATGAAAATTTTATTAATAACCATAAGAGAATAAATTTTTTTATAATTATATGTATTTTGATCATTGAATATTAACATTGGAGACTTAATCATAATCAACCTCTATAAATGTTTATATTGTAACATAAAGCACACAACAGTTTAGAAACATTATTTCATAATCTCCTTGAAAGGATTATATTAAATGAAACTAAGAATATCGTGGAATAGAAAAATTCATTTTATAACACTTAAATGGGGATGTATATGCACCTTATAAAAGATGATATGTGTATAACATAATATTCATCTCAAAGAAGGAACATTGAGAAAAAAATATCTTACCACTTTAACAACATTAAAACTATAAATGTCGATGACAGTATCATGAAACCTTCTTGATGAGATATTGCGACAAAGAGATTATATTACACCATGAGCATTCATATTTGGATGTCATAGTTTCATCTTTATGTTCTTTCTCTTAGGGACCTTGACCCTTTGTAAGACATCACTCTTAGAATTTGGGCATGCCGGCCAAATGCCAACAAGAAAGAGTCCTAGAGGGCCACACACTATGTTTTTATTGTGGTATCATAAAAATTATATTTGAATTTAATTAATAAATATGATTCTCAAGATAGTGTAATAATGTTATTTAAGTTATCATTATGTTATAAATTAAATAAATACTTATTCACTGGATTACAGGAAAAATATATTTATCTATTTAATCAAATTTTTAATAAATTTTTATTTACAAGTTTGTAAATAAAATATTTATTAAAGAGAATAAAATATTTTTTTAATTATTCTGGTGTTCCATTAATGGATATGGAGTTTGGGCAGGCCAAGTCCTGTCTGGAAGTAAAATAATTATTTCTAAGATGATCAATAATTAATTGACTTGTTTGAAAAAATTTAAATAATGCTACTATTATATGTCTTGACGCATAATTTTATTGATAATTAAGTTATGCGCATACTGGAAAATAATAAATAATTACATGATAATATTCTTAATAGAATTGGTTTTCTCTAAGGTTATTAATGTATTTAATTGATGTTACTCAATTAAATATTGTAACTGAATACCCATGTCAATAAATAGACACATACGTTTATATTGCCATGTACCAAACTGCACACCTCGTGAATAAAGAATTTTTTATCAAAACAATTTCTCTCTCAAATACTCTTCCCTCACCTCTCAATAAAGAGATACATTAATCAAGGATGAAAAATAAGTGATCAAGAACGACTGACAGAAGTCACTCTCAACACCATGGTAGCACTAGGAGAGCGAGTGGTGTCAATCAAAGACTATCAAAGAATGTGTGGATCACCGCTAGAGGGATTCCCGTTTGGATCCTTACAGGAGCAACAAGATAATTTAGAGGGTTCATTATGAGTGATCAATATCATTTAAAAATATAGTTGTTTCAATTAATGTAATCATTCTTTAAATCTGAATCTCGAGATTTGTTCCTCCTCTTTTGTTTCTCATTCACCTTACAGAAATGATATTTTCTTTTAATTTTGATTAATATAAAATATAGGATATCCTTCAGAGATTCCAACTGATTCTTGTCATACATCACTAGAACACAAGTCATGTATTCGGAAGTACATGCCATGTAGTCAAGGTTCAATGGACAGTGTCTAGTCCACCAATCCAAGTTATTTCATTGGATTTTTTTCAAATTCTTAATGACTCTTTGGGATAATAATTAATAGGTGGCATGCAGTTTCAAGATTACATTTTATGTGGCCCACTAGACATTGTGTGTAGTCCCATGGACTTAGGGCTGCACTGTGTACACCGTACATGGCTTGCCCCACTATAGATCGTGCAATGCAGATTCTACACAGCGTGTGGCCCACTAGAAACATTGTTTACTAAATTGATTTCTGAAGTACACTCACATGGCATATCCCGGGGCGTGTACTTAATATTTATGGTGAACAATAGAATACAATGTTTAGTTGGAACTACATGTCATGTACTCATCCAAACTACAATGATTTATTAACATTTATTATTATACTATACAAACCCTTGGGAAGTGTACCATAGTGTGGGTGTAAAGCTGAGACACAACATGTGATTGGTGTTTTATTTATATGTGTTTAATTTTATATATGCATAATGTTTATTTTTACTCATTGGGTTGTTATGAATAGGAATTAAACAGGTTTCCTCCAAGGTAAAAGTTATGTACAAAGATAATTTTAAATGATTTTATATTTTTAATAATATGATGGATGTGAATCTCATGGAAATTCAGAATAGGGATTAAGATAAAAGGAATGATTAATTAATGATGGTAATTTATTAACATTAGATTTATTTATCTTAAACAATAATGACTAAAGAATTTAATGCTACATTTATTTATACATACATATCATTGCATGTAAGGATGATCATGGGCTAGACCATGACCATTTTATGTCGATGGGTTCTTTTAATTAATTTAATTAAATTCAATTTGATATCATGCGAGCCTTCTCCTCATTAATATGTAGGGTCTGTGTGCCCATGGTTTATTTTATATAAAACCCTATTTTACCCCTCACCTGTGGGTGAGTTAAAAATCATATTTAATGGATGGAACTCCAAAGCTAGTGGAGATGGTTTAGGTTGGAACTTAGACGAAACAAATCCCAAGAGATACAGAGGTGGAGACGTAGAAATCTGTAATCATGAACTTCAAATGTTTAATGTGTTTCTCCCCTAGTTCAGGGTTAGTTTATCAACCTCTACATAAAATAACCATTATAAAGGCTCATGATTGAACCATTTTCCTTATTTTAATTTTTTTAGTTGCATTTTTTATCATTATAGATGTGTTGTCTCGATCACATAATTTCTGAATTAAATAAGCATGCAATATGGAATAAAAAAAACTAGGACTTGGGCATAAATATTTTCATGACATGGTTAATCACGTAAGTAAGATCGACTTAATATAAAAAATAACATGATAATGATAATAAGAAACTCATGCATAAGAGATAAAAATCCCTGAGTTAAAATACTAAGTTAGACCAATCCTTTTGTAATTGATTAAGGGTAAAACTCCATAAAAATATGTGGTTGACAATCCCTTCTGGGGGAACATTCTTTTATACATGAATCCCTTATTGATGGTTTTAGGATGACTTAACCATATTAAATCTGGAGGACTATCCATTTTTAGACATGGTGTAATATTGGGGGAAAGAGTTGAGGAAATCTAAAGTCTGGAATTTAGGATTGTGGAGTCCATTCAATAGATCACAGAATTGCAATCCTCGAGTTGGAAAAGGCTTAACTTCCTAAATACCTTAAAATACCTTGACCAACCCTTATTGGGGTTACATGTAGGGGAATATAGATTTTTTCCAATAGAATTTTGTGGAAACTTGACATTTCGAGTTCAATGTTGTGGGCCATCAGGACATGATAAAATAGTGGGAGACATAATAAAATTAATTTATTATTTATCATACAATATAATCAAGAATATACTAATGATTTTCTATTTTAATTGTAGAAAAAAATGATAAGATCGTCAACCATAATATCCTAGTGATCAATTTTTTCTAAAGTAACATCCTCACCCACAGTAACATCTAGTAATGGGTTAGACGCATCTTGGTTATCATATACCATGAACGGAAGACTTATATGTTAGAATCAACATTACCTTATCTTCATCCCAAATAGGAGAGTGATGAGGATTTCCTGGTCAATGGGAAACATCTTAACGATGCAATCAACATTCAATGTCTGATTCTATCAACAATTTATAGTGAGCTCATGAAGTCTCATGAAAACATGGTTACTTATAGCATGCTCAAGAAACTCCAAAATCATTACCTTGAGAGAGAATTACATAAAAGGTTTGAGATCTCCAAATCACTATTTCAGAGTAATCTTGGAGAGTGTTCCCCAGTTGGCCTCATGTAGTAAAGCTCATCGCTTACATTGAGCACCTGAAGGTTATAGGGTTTGAATCCCTAATGAACTAGGCATTGATCTCATTCTCAGATCAATCCCTCATATCATCTCCGATATTGTTGTTAATTTCCACATGACCAATATTGAGAAGTCTCAATTTGATCCTCTTATCCTCGTTTTTTAAGAGGACAATGATATGAAGTGAGAAAATCCTTCTGGCATTATGTTGAATAAGAGGAAATGGAAGGCAAATAGTTTTAATCCCGAAGATTCTTCATAGCCTTATAATAAAAGGAAGATCAAATGGTACGCAATGGAATAGAAGGATTTATGTTTCGCATGTGGAAAAAAAGGCCACTAGAAGAAGAACTACACCCAACCTAAAAAGAAAGGGGAATCTTCATGTGTATTTTTTATCGAATGAAATCTACATGTTTTAATAAATTGGGAATTAGATACTGATTTTGGTGATCACAAATGTGTCAAAATTATGAAACCATGTTGATTAGAGAATATTGACTGAGGGGATGTAAATCTACAAGAAACCAACAGATCTAGACATACTGATGTAATTGCCAAGGACTACCACCTCATGTTTCCAAGTGGGATGAACTTGGTCTTAAAGGGTCATAATTATGTGATGTATTTTAAAAGAACATTAATTTTGTATCCATATTATATAAAAATGGATTTTTTTCATGTTTGGAAATGAATGTTTCTTCTTTTACAGAGGTTGATTTGTTTTGGAAGGGAACATTTATACAATGGTCTTTATGTGTTGGATTACCCAAACCAAGTAATGGAAATCGATAACAAAGATACTTTACATTACTCATAACACACCCAACACTGGTATAAATGGCTAGGTCATGTAAATGAGAAACACTTGAACAAGTTACATCATAATGAGTATTTAAATTCTTTTGAAATAAAACCACCTGGCGTTTATCATGCATGTTTACAAGGAAAAATGATTGAACCCCCATTTAGTGGGTATAGTGAAAGGGCTAGGAAAATTATTAAATTTGTTCATACCGATGTTTGAGAACCATTTCCAATTGAATAAAGGGGATGGTTCTCATAATTTAACGTTTATTGATGATTTTTAGAAGATATGAATATATCAACTTAATGTGGTATAAGTCGAATTCTTTTGGTAAGTTCAAAGAATAAAATAATGAAGTTGAGAATCAGATTAGTAATAAGATTAAGAAAAATCACTCATTTTGAGGTGGAGAAAATATTAATCAAGTCCTCATTGATTACTTGTGAGATTTTGGGATCTTATCCCAACTCAATCCTCCTTACCCTCCCTACTATAATAGTATGTGAAAAAGGAGGAACCACACCTAGTTGGACATGGTGGGATCAATGATGAGTCATGTGAGTCTTCCATTATCCTTTTGTGGATATGAGTTACAATTAGCAATTCACATTGTAAACCAATTAACAACTAAATCGATAATTGATATTCCATAAGTGTTACGGAGTGGAAATAAAGCCATGTTATCAAATTTACATATTTGGGGAAGAGATGTGTTTGTTAAGGCCTCATTAGGTAACAAACATTCACCCTAAGGCTCAATGACTACCTTTATAGGATACCCTAATGAAAAAAGTGGATATTACCTATATAACCCCTCAAAAAATGATGTAGTGGATAGACATGGTATATTCCTTGAGAGGGAGCACATCTCCAAAATAAATAGTGGGGGAGAGATAGAAATCAATGAAGTTGAGTCTCAAGTTACACAAATGATGGAATTGAAGAAAGTTTCACACAACCCTAAGGAAGAAAGAACTATTACAGAGACACAAGAACTGCATAGGAGTACAAGAGATGTTAGGGAACTGGAAGAGTACAATTCTATAGTTACCGATGATGTTGACTCATTATTAGTTGGTAATAATGATCCTATATCCTACAAGGAAGCATTAAGTGTCACAAATGTTTCCATGTGGAAATAAACCCTGAAATCTGAAATAGATTAGATGTACCAAAACCAAGTCTAGATTTGGAATTATCACCTAGTTGATTTAAATCCTATTGGTTGAAAATGGATATTCAAGAAGAAACTAGACATGGAAGGAATAGTCAGTACCTTTAAAGAATGACTAGTTACAAAAGGATTCAAACAGTGTCAAGGCATTGACAATGATGAAACCTTTTCAGAATTTTCAATCCTAAGATCCATCATAATTCTATTGTCCATTTCATCTTAACATGACTCTGTGATTTTTCAAATGGATATTAAAACATCCTTCCTTAATGGGAACCTTTAGGCTGTTTTCTAAATGACACAACATGAAGGGTTTATGACACCAATGGATACTAATAAATTATTCATGTTGTAGAAAACCATCTAGTGATTAAATCAAGAATCCAGGTCATGGAACATTCATTTGGATGAATCCATAAAAAAATTCGTTTTTATAAAGTAAAAATGAGAGACTTGTGTCTACAAACAGGTTAGTGGGAGTTCAGTAATTTTCCTAAAAGTATATGTTGATGAAATATTAATTTTTGGAAACATGATACTAGTTTTACAGTCTATTAAGGCATGGTTGAATCAATTCTTCTTCATGAATGACTTGGACGAGGCATCATATATTCTTGGGATCATGATTCATCATGATAGATCCAAGAGATTGTTGGTCCTAAGTCAAAGTACATACATTGATAAGATATTGAATAGAGTCTGTATGGAAATATCCATGAGGGGGTGGTTTCCATCATCACATGGAATTCTTCTTTCCATGAAAATGTTTCCTCAAACACTTGAGGAAATAAATATAATGGCAAGGAGTCCATATTCATCAGTCATTGGGTCATTCATGTATGCCATACTACGTACTACGCTAGATGTCGCCTATGCATTTCGTGTGATATACAGATATCAAGCTAACCCAGGTGACCGCCATTAGATGGTAGTGAAGACTATCTTAATGTATTTGAGGTGTACTGAGGATATGTTCTTGGTTTATAGAGTATATGAGGATCTAGTCATTAGAGTATAAGATGATTCCAGTTTCCAGACTGGTCAAGATGATGTGATGTTTCAAATAGGATACATCTTCACATTGAATGGAGGTGTAGTAAGCTGGAAGTGCTCCAAGTAGAGTTTCATTGTATATTCTATAGTATATTCTTAATATATCGCATCTTTTAAGGATGCTAAAGATGTAGTTTGGGTGTAAATCTTCATTCTTGAGCTGGATTTGATACCTAGCAGTAAAGATCAAATAACATTGTACCATGATAATACTACAGCGGTGGCACTCAAAAAAGATTCTAGGTCACATCAGTGGAAAAAAGAACATACTTCAGAAGTATCATCTCTTGTGGATATTTCTTAGATAGGTGAAGTTTCAGTGACCAATAATTCCACGAAAGGCAATGTGGCTGACCCCTTCAATAAATCCTTGACATATCAGAAACATTATCATCATGTGAGGTCTAGTGGACTGAATGTCCTAGGTAGTTCTCTCTAGTCTAAGTGGGATTTGATAGAGTTGGTTTTCTAGAACCAACTATTTGTACATTGATTACATGGATATTTAATATATTTAAATATTAAACATAATATTACATATTGTTCATTGTTTTGTATGACTGTGATATAATAATGTCCTAGAGTATTTGTAGTATTGATAAAATCATGGATGTTTCCCATTATGAAGAGAACCTTAAAATAATATAACAATATTCATAAATATAGTTCTATAGTTGAATGAAATACTATGATAGGACACATACCTAGCATACTGTCAGGTGCTACTACTCTTAAGCAGATGCGACTTACTCTCAAGAAGTTCGTACTTGGTAGTCTCCAATATATGAGATTATTAGAATATAACCTTAAGTAGAAATTCTGCATGTTTTGGTGTCATGAGATATTTCTATCAATGCTCATGTTTAATGATTCTTCGATATTACGATTATCATTAATACGTGTCACGACACTCGTACATTGATTTACTAAATAAAACTGTAACACAGAATGTTTGTGGGATGTAGGGTACGTTGGTTGTGTCCCGAGTGGCATATTATTAATGGATAAGTTGAGGAAGTATTTTTCCCTTCCATTTATGGAAGATGATATCTCAGACCTTTGATTGAAATAGAATCGTCACGTGAGATTCCATTGTCATTTTGTAATGACGAATTTATTTCATGTAGTCAAAGAGCGACGTAACAATCATAAAAGTTAATGACGCTATTATGAAACGTGCTTGATGAGATGTTGTGAAAATGGATTATATTACACAGTGATAAATTTTATGTGGATGTAGTTGTTAATTTAATTTCATTATCTTGGATGCCTTGACCCATTGTTATATAATACTCTTGGACATTAGGAACCCCCACATGTTGCCAACGAGAATGAATCCTAGAGGGTCACACACTAAGTGTTTATGATGTTAAATGTAAAATTCTATTTGAATTTAATTTATAAATATTATTGCCAATATAGTTGAATAATTTTATTCATGTTAAAATGATTTCAAAAATTAAGTATATATTTGTTCACCGGATTGTGGGTAAAATATATTTATTTATTTTATTGAATATTAAATAAATATTTATTTAATAATTTTTAAATTAAATATTTATTTTAGAGAATATATTATTTATTTATTTATTTAGGTGTTCAACAAATGGAAGTGGAGTTCAAGCTGCCTAGCGCTAGTATTGTAGTAAAATAATTATTTTCAAGATGGTAAATAATTATTTAACTAGTTACCACAAGTTAAAATAATGTTTCTATTATTTTGTGACACAGAATTTTATTTATAATTCTATTTTGTTCATATTGGTTAACCATATATAATGACAAAATTTTTTTATAAATAGCATGTGTTTTCTCTAAGGTTATGAATTTATTAAATTTATATTATGCAATTAAATATTTTAATTGAAGTCCCAAGTCAATAAATATACACATACGTCTATTGTGCCATGTACCCAACCACACACTCAGTGAATTGATAATTGCTGAGATAAACAATCTCTCCTTCAAATCCTCTCCATTTTCCTCTCAAGAGCTATAGACATTATTCTAGACCGAAGAGTAGGAGATCAATAACAACTAACACAAGACACTTGCTTCGCCATACGAGCACATGGAGAACGATTGGTATCGATCAGAGAGCATCAGAGCTTGTGTGGATCAACGCTATAGGTCTTCTTGTTTGAATCCTCGCAAGCATATCTAAATAATCCAAAAGGGTTATTTTGAATGATCAAGATCATCAATGATGAAATTACCAAATATCCAGGTATTCTTTTCTCTATGAAAATAATTTAATTAATTATAAACCTGATGTGCAAGATCCTCTTTAATGTTTTTGGGCCTCTTCATTCATAATCTATATCTTTGATTATATTCCATGGAGACTAGGAATCATCGTCATTTTGATCCTCGAATAATCATTGATCAGGTAAAAAATTATAGTTGGGTGTCGGCACCATCGTACTTCTACTATGCCTGAATCTAATAATTTGTTCACAAGGAGAGGGTGTGACCTTGTATAAGTAAGGGAGAGGATGCACGTGGCATTTTTTAAAATAATTGGGTTCTCCCAGGTTTTTCAAATGCCACAAGGGTAAAAAATTAAAAAATTTCTATCATTAATGTGTTAAGGTTCAAAATATTTCCATCCATGATTTTTTATATATATGTGGAGAGGTTATTTTAACCCCTATATTCACAGTTTAACCCCATAGTAAATCCATTTTAACCATCATTGTGGTAATTATTATTTAGTGTTATGACTATTAATTTTTGTCAAAATATACATTGAACCTGTTAGAAATTATAATCTATGATTATCCAAATGTTTAATCCTTTTATCAAAATCGAAATTATAGAAGTGTTAATTTTTATTTAAAATAAATATTGTTGAAGCCGCAATAAAAGTGGGTTTTAAGGTGAAATTTTTTAAATGTTTAATAGTTTGTTTATCAAAATTCAACATCAAAATTATTCAAATAAAATTAATTGGCTTAATTTTTATATATCTGTACTTATTATAATTTTAAATCAATTTGTAATACAATTTTTCTTTAAAAAATTATTCTAAAAGGAGGTTTTTAGTAAAAATTAAATATTTTTCATTATTCATTAGATATTAATTTTTTTAAAAAAATATAAAACATTCATCTTCTTATAATTTTGACTTTCTTACCTCAAAAATAATGTTTATTTTGAAAACTAAATATTATAAAAGTTGTTCAAATTATATTTATAATAAAACCCGCATTTCGGATGACAAGGTGGGTTTTCCAGAAGTGTATTTTTCAAGAAAATGATGATTTTATATTGACTATATATATACTGATAATAACGGTAAGAATATAAAATAATGTTTATTGATATATTGTAAAACATAGATATTTAATATATTAACATCATATTTGATGGTGTATATGACATTAAACACCAAGCGTATAATGGAATATTGAATCCTAGGAATTTATGATATATGTACTATTACAAATAAATTCAATATATTATATATATTGCAGTTCACGAAACACAAGGAATATCATGTCTTAAAAACAACAATGAGTGTCTTCAAGATCATTCATTACACGTACGACTGTGTTTTTCCAAATAACAATATACTATCATTATCATCAATTTTAATAATAGTTATCATCTAGACATTAGAATAGTGTGTATGAATAGGATTATGAAAAATATGAATATATATAATTCAAAAAACTTTACTTTCTATCTACAGATTATAAATAATAATAATAAAAATTAAAATGAATCTTAAATGTTTTAAAAAAATGAATTCTCTGAAAATATGGTCTATTCATTCAAAGTTAACATAAATTCAAATTAATTTTTTGACACTTTATAATAAATTCATTTAAAAAATAAACATCGTTTTTAAAATTATATTGGAAAATTTATCTATAGGTAAATTTATGTTTCATATTGTGATGAATAGTGAAAATACTATATTTTAGTTGAAAATTCAATTTAATTTAACTAATTCATAATATTAAATAATATTTTTAATGGTTTTAAATTATAAGATATTAAAATATAAATTTATTAATCCAATTTAGTTTATAGGATTTATTTTCATATTGAATCTTGATATTAAATCATTAGAAATATTTAATCATTTTCACATTACACACTTTCATTTCCATCACATTTAAAAGATTAATTTAACATATATTATTCCAAATATATGACTTGAATGTTGAAAAAATTGATTTCATATTTTGAATCATCATACTTAATATTATATAATAAGGTGAACATAATTTTTTGCCACAATTATTTGTGAAATAGCTAAAATTAGTTATAATTATTAAGTTAAAAACATGTTTAGTTATATGTTAAACGAATAATATAAGGTGTAATAATTATCCAAAAACCGTCCAGCACCGATTCCCTGGACATCTTTATTCTCTAATTAATTTTGAATCCTTTTTTATGTGTTCTAGGGACACAGTTCCATGATATTGACCTGTATAATAAGTGAAGTAAAGAAGAAGACAAAAAAGATTCCTTTATTCCTTTTAATATTTATAATGCTTTAGGATATGGACAATAAAAACACTAGTTTAGATATAAATAATATTTTATATTACAATTTATTTTTTATCCTAATTATATATCTTTACCTATTATATATATCTTATTCATGTAAAATGATTAAGGACTGATGATGTATTACTTATTTAGTTAATAAAAAAATAATATATCTCATACTAAAAATAATAAAACTAAAGAAAATTTAATGAATTATGAAAATCCATTATTTATTATATCTATATATCAAACTAAAAAAATTTTCACACTATATATTCTAATTAAATAATTTTTTTGACATTTATTTTAATTTCAGTTAAATCAATAATTTAAAAATTGATATTAATGACATTTTATAATAAATGATATTTTATAATATTATATGAAATTAAAAAATTTCCAATATTCTTCCAAGTTATTTTTATGTGTTAATAAATATAAAAAAATTTCCATTAATGGGTGAATTTTCCTTTTATAATAGACATATTGATCCCCAAATAGTCAAAACATTATTAGCGCAGTTGTGGTTATAGATGAGTTTGTGTTGAATATAACATGTGATTATGTTAAACATAATTTCCAAAACACATTAGTTTTTATTTTTATAAATTATATATCATATTTAATATTAGTTTTTATAAATTTTCTAATAATTATCACTTTAATTTATTCTTAGTGGATAAATTACAAATATTAGAAAACTAGTTAGTGCGTTAAAAAGAATAAGAGTAAAATCGAGTAAACTTAATAACTATGTAATAAAGTTATACAAATTATTTTATTTTTCTGTATTAAATATTTTTATTTACCAAATCAGACCTATAAATAATTATTAATCAAATTTTGTTCCACATTAGGCAAGGGAGTCCTCCCAATATTGAAAACTTTTGAGTATTTATATGAATGACTCTCATTTATAAAATGGAACTCACTGCCCTCTCCTCTTCACATGTCTCAAACCATTTGGATCATACAAAACATTCCCAAATAACATCATAAAATCACTAAAATTACACAAGAATCCTTATTTTGTGTAAAAACATTACCTTTAAAGGCTATAGTTCAATCCAATGGAAGATATCTGAAGGAGTGGTAATATTTTTCATCAAACATCTTCATTTTATTTTATTCTCCCTATCCATAAATAATTTTCAAACCATTATAATATTATAACCTCACTTTATTACATATAATAATATTTTTATATGTCATAGGTATTCCCTAAAACATCAAAAACTTCAATCAAATGTGCTACAAAATCATTATTCGGGTGTACAACATATTACCGCCTCATGATTCTCTTTCGTTCATTTTTTAATTACCACCTCTCATGGATTGAAATGATGATGTACATAAATTATATATATGACATTTATGAAATATAGATACCAATTAATTCACTATATCACAGATATATATTTACCATCAAGCCTATCAGTGATGCAATATTATTGATCATGTGTATGATGAACTACAACCTCACGAAGCAACATGACTAGTCATTCAGTAACACTTTACATGGAAGGTGATAAAGATAAAGTTGATCATTAATTATAATATAAATTAAATAATTATTATATTATTACCATATATTTCATTCCAAAAAAACAATATACCTCATTTTGTTTCATTATTTTAAACACATGTAAGGATGATAACATAATTCATGTATATATGGACTACAGTCTTCAAGAAGCGATGTGAATATGTTTTTATATTCCCACGACATAAATGATATAAATATGTATAAATATAATATATTATATGTGATATTTTCATAATTATTATAGGGTGTAATATTACTTATCATCTTTAGATAATGATCATGAAAAAAATAAAAATGTCACTCATGTGTACATACGACCTGCCGTCTCCATGATCATTGCATTATTCATTTGTGATAAAAATATTTCATGTTTTGTTTTAAAACCATAATTAGTTAATAAATATGACAATTCTGTTAATATTATTATATTTTATATATTATAACATCAAAATATACATAGGAAATGGATCCTTTTTTGGAACATGATTGAAAAAAAAAGCAATTAACATATGAAAATATAACAATAAAGAAATAATTTTAATGAACAGGTGATTAGATGTTATGTATGGATTATATATGATATGATAAATATTAATATGTATCATTAAAATTTTAAAATGATTATTAGTACCATCATAAATGAGATTAACATGTTTGAGTAAGAGAAATCATGAACTAAGGGATTTCATCTCAATTTACATTCAATTGAGACTTCTTTGTCGTTATATGCCGATTCAATTTTATGTCTTTTATATACCACATGTTTAAACTAAAATATCATGAATAAGTTTTTCTTAATAATATTATATGTTTTTATTTGAATTATTTCATACTAGGGGATTTAATTAAAAAATACATTATGATAAAATTTATTGGGAAATCTAACTTTTTATTATTAGTAATATTATCATAAAACAGTTACATTATTGTAAACATTTTTCATTAGAAATTGAATTATTATTAAATATTATTACTCTAATTCTATTTATATTATTATTCCCTTAATCTGATACTATTATTTTGTATAGTTTTTACATCCAAATTTATTTGATTAATGAGGGAAATATTGATAAAATAGTATCCTTTACTCAATAATGGTATTTGAA
Source organism: Viscum album (assembly GCA_963277665.1). NCBI lineage: Eukaryota > Viridiplantae > Streptophyta > Magnoliopsida > Santalales > Viscaceae > Viscum > Viscum album. Next base: position 218,691,680 of record OY728155.1, read on the forward strand.
GATATGGAATTTTCTTAATGAATTAAATATATTATTAAATATATGACCAATGATTTATAAATGATTTTATGGGAGGGTTATTGAATTTATATATCCCCTTAATGTATTTATAGGTATCATGATACAAATCAGGTGGCCAAATTAAATGGGATTCCACTTGTAATTTTAAACATTCAGGATTATATATTGTGACAATATAGGTTTTCATGTTCCTAAGTAGAGACATAAAATAATTTCGCATTTGATTCATTTATTATTATGTAATTATTTTCCATGATATTGTTTCTATTATATTATATATGGATTAATTTCATTCTTAGTTTATTGATTAAATGAAATATGTCTTCAGTTGTTTACCGTGGAAAATTGATTCATAATTATCCATATATTTAAATGGCATGCATATTCAGTGATTTAAATTTCAATATTTATTATTCTTATTGATTAATGAATTATTTCACAATACATATCCATTACTGCACATTTTTTCTCAAACTTACTTTTTTCCTTTCCCCAGATTTCAATGAATATTAATATGTTATATTTTAATGAATATGGTAGAGGGAATAAGTATATTATTCTAAAAAATATTGTTTTAATTTGTGTATTAATGTTCAACTTAAGACTCATATACGTGTCTAGTTTACCAAATCTATGAAACAATTTTGTTCAATGGGGAGTAATTACGGGTGTTGTATGCCAATGTAATGAAGTATGAAATTAAATTTGGGTTGTTGGTGTTGGGGTCAATACAATTAGTATCAGAGATAGTTTACTAGAAACATTGGGAACTAGATTTATGTAATCATATATTATGGAGCATAACCCTATGATATAGTTTTAGTATATGTATATAAATGAATCCTAAATATTTTTTATGATATATATTATGTTGTTTTTCTTGTAATACATCCCTATCTAGATTAAATAACTGGATATATTTCTATCATAGATGTACCTAGGATTAATAACTCTAAAAAGGGTACATTAGTATTGATTCAATATTTATCTGGTAATCAGAAATATAACTTACTGTGCACCTGATCTGAAAATCCTAGAGGTTATGATTAGGATAAATCATATTTTCAATGCAAACTGTTATGATGGAATTAAATAAATAATAAAAATGAATTTCCTTGGTTAATACATATAATGAGGAAGAACCTATGTGTAAATAAATCAAAAGGGTTATTTTTTTATTGCGGATCAATAATTAATTTTGAAAAGTATATTTACCAGTGGTACTTTGGTAGCATGAATTGTGAAAAATCATGGGAATATGTATAAATAATCTATTTATTTACTAACATTATATTTATGGATACCATCATTGTATATGAGATTAATTTTTTGTTAAGTTCAATTTTATAAAAACATTTTTTTAGTTCCTATGTGGTATGAATATCACCAGATTAAGGATATTTTGTTGAAATATATTTTAAGAATATGATGTAGTGGAAAAGTACATTGATGAATAATGTGTTTACAATTTATTGAAAAATGATAAACAGTATTGATAACATTTGGGTTGATATGATCCTTAATGACATTGTAATATTATTTAAATAAAATTATAGTAATTTATCAAATAATAATAATAAATAAATAAAAATGTTCTAAAATAATTATTACAAATGTTATTTATTGAATAATTTTATTTCATGGATTTTTATCATATTTTTTGTGAACAATATAGTAATTATATTAATAGTGTTTAGAAAAAGGATAACCCATATATATGGTGATAGACCATCACATGCGATATGGCGGTGGGGATTATACCCATTACTATAGGATGATAAGGGTTTCACGCCTACAATAGTATTGTATTGTTTCTATGTTATTGTGTAATTGTTTTATGTTAAATTATTTGAAAAGTAAATATTGATGATTAACAGTTTGTTTTACTTTTGAGGCTTAGTGGTTAATATATTAACAATATTGGTTTTAGAAAATATTTATATACATAAGAATATACTTCTATCTCATTTATGGATATTATAATCAGTTAAAGGAAAATGACTGTTCATAAGGAATAGAAAAAAAAATTTGGATATTTATTTCATAAATAAGTAATGAAAATAAAATTGGTCAAAAATACAATAGGATGAAATTATTCTTATAAAATTTATCATGTAATTATATTTACTTTTATTCACATATAGTAAAAAATCATTATATTTACTAAAAGGATATGAAAATAAAAAATTTACCATATTGCTTTCTTAATTGATGAATCAGATTGTATATTAAATCATAATAGATTTTTGGATTTTTGGCCCTTTTCATTCAATTAATCAATCAATTATTTGTGATTAATGATCCCAAAAACTCTCTATAATTATTTAATAATTTAAACAAATTCTATATATTTACATTCCACCAATTGTATTATACTTTGAACCCTATATATGTGTAACTTCATATTTTATTTATACATCCCTTTCTCTCTCATTAAGTGGATATTTAATTAACTCTTTAATTATGTGTTTTTTTAAATAATGGACCTTAAAAATATCAATCCCTTTATTATCATAATGAAGTTTAAAGTATCAGGATGAAATTTATTTATTGTATGGATAATCTGATAGTCTAAAATTAGAAAATATGAACATCATAATTGATTATCTGTATGAAATAAATCACCATGCGTAGAAAAGAATATAAAATCCCAAAACATTACGATTTATTTTCTTCTCAAAATAAATTCAGTATATTATATATCATTAAATTTTCATATCAGCTGAATTATATTCTATTATATAAAAAACATCTTTCTTCAATATCGTGTATTACACAAAAGACAAAGTTTTACCGAATAAAAATATACAGTTAATATTATCTAATATCATAGTTATCACATAGCTGTTGGAATTGATGGTATCAATAGTTGGAAAACAAAATTATAAAAATATATCATGTAATCACATTAATTTGTTATATATTGAGTAAAAATAATAATAAAAATAATCAATTAAATAAAAAAGAAATGTTCTAAAAAATGGAATTATCATACAACACAGTTTTGTAGCGCTTAGTACACATAACATAAAATTAATTTATAACTCTTTTTATAAAATTTATTTTAAAAAATAAACATCATTTTCGAATGTTTAATACAAAAAATAGCTTTGGGTGAATTTTTTGATTTTTCTGAGATGTTTTATTTTGTTATGAATAATGAAAAACAATTTATTTTTTTGAAAACATATATTTTCTATAAATAATTTATAATGATAAATTATATTTTGAATTTTTTATAAGGTCAAAATATTTCAATTATAAATTTATTTTTCAAATATACGTCCTTGGACTCATTTTCATATTTAATTTTGTTATAAAAACATCGTAATCCATTGAACATACTCGCTTTAAACACCAAATTTCTCATAACATCTATAGGGATAATTTTAAATTAAATGATTCCATATTCGTGATATGAATTTTAAAATATATAGATTATATATTATAAATAATCATATTTTATATTATAGAATAAGGCCAATTTTATTTTTTACAATTATGATTATTGAAAATAGTTAAAATTAATTAGAGTGACTAATGTAAAAATGAGTTTACGTAGTGGTTAAATATACTATCTAAGGTGTAATATAAATTTAAAACATATCAAACACCCATTTACAGAACATATTTTTAACATTATGTCATTGGTATATATTTTTATGAGTTTTAGTGAAATAGATAATAATAGTGAACTATATAATATGATAAGTAAAGAAAAAGACAATAAAAGATACATCTCTTCTTTTTGTATCATATAATGATTTGTGACATGGATAAAGGTAAAATTGGTTTGGTTATAAATATTATATTTAAATATATATAATTTAGTAATCATAATATTTTTTATTAATATTTATATATGCATAATTTCCTTAAAATTCATATAAAATTCGAACCGTAATTATTTAGGTAATAAAAACTAAAATCTTTCACTCTAAAAATAATTAAACTGAATTAAACTGAATGAGTTAATGGGGTAACTTATTTTTTTAGATGCATATAACATGTTTAAAATATGTCAACAACAATAAATTTTATTTTTATCAAAATTGTGATAATTTTTTATGATCAAATAAATAAATAATGTCAAAATTGGCATTAAAGTCAATTTAAAATGAATGATGGTTGATTAAATGATTTAAAATTTAAAAAAAAAATCCTTTATCAATTGATTTATAAATGATAATAAATATATAATATGGTCCATTAATGGACTAATTTAGGTTTTTTCATGAACATATTGACCTCTAAATAATAAAAGTTTTGTTAGCGTGATTATGGTTAAATGCGTTGTTTATACCGACCTTACTCTTTTATTAAAATTAATTTGCGAAAAATATATCATTTTTATTTTGAAATTTTAATAAAGAATTTATAATAAATATTTCTATATTTTATAATAGTTATCTATTTAATTTATTATCAATGGATAAATTACCTAGGTTACAAAACTAGTTATTGTGGTAAAATAAAATGGTTAAAATCGAGTAAACGTAATGGCTATGAATCAATGACAAAAATGATGTTAGTTTTTCTGTGTTGGAATTATTTCATGACAAAATAACCCATTCCATTAATTTTTATTCATATTTATTTCCACATGAGGTAAAGGATACCTCCCAATAGTTAATACGTTTGAATATTTATAAGAATTCCACTCCTCTTCAACTATAAAATGGATGTCACTCCCACCACATCTTAACAGTTGTCATATCATTTGAATCATCCAAAACCCAACCATTTAAATTTATAAAATCCCTCCCAAAATCATATAATCCTTATTTTGTGTATAAATACAACCACGTAGGGCTTTATTTCTTACTAAAGGAAGATACATGAAAGATAGTTAATGATCTTTAAGAAGAATCTTGACATTATTTAATTATACATCTCATTGAATTCAATTAAAATCATGATGATATAATACCTTCAGAATATTAAATATATTTATAAGTCGTTATCATAATTTTAAGGCCAAAAAACTCACACACTTCCATCAAATGAGAAATGAAATCATTAGTCGTGTGTATGGAAGACTACTACCTTATGAACTGGTGGCATTCCTTTCTCCATTACTCCATCTCATGGTTATGTATGACTGTGGATATAAATTATAAATATATATAAAGTATGACTTATTTATTACACTAGAATGTCTATATTCCAAATATATGTTTACCTTAAATTCAATAGGAGGCAAGATAATATCTCTCATGTGTATGAAAGAATACCGCCCCACGAAGCGATGTGATTCATCATTAGATTATGCTACAAATGGATGGTGATAAATATAAAGTCAATTATTATAAGTTATATTCAATACATAATTATGATACAAATGGAATAATCATAATTCTAGAAATATAATATACATCATTTTTATTCATTCATTTTTACTCATGTAAATGTGATAATATCTTTTGTGTACAGGTGGACTACCACATTGGGGAAATGATGTGACTCCATTTTTATCAACACACAACATGAATGAAATATATAAGTATTTAAAATTTTAAATATGATATTATGATTATATTAAAAAGGTCTAATATTTTTTACCTCTATTCTATAATTATCATTGAATGATTAAAATACTACACATTCGTACGTACGACTTATCATATCAATGATGATAATGTGTTCCATTTTTTATGAATATCAATTATTATTTGATTTAAAAGATTATTTTACGAATAAATATGATAGTTATGTAACATTTTTTATTTTTGAGATGATATAACTATATAATATTCACATTAAATGAATATATTATTATGAAACATTCATGAGAAAACAGGGAAATTATTACCCAAATTAATGAAAATAATGAAATATTATTTACAAACTAGTGATAAAATTATATAAATGGATCACATATGAAATCATAAAAAATAATATTTATTTTATATATGTCAAAAAAATTCATAAAAAACTAAACATGAGTTTCAAGAAAGCCCAACTAAGGAAATGTGTGTGTTAATGGGTTTCATCTCAATTTACATTTCATCGAGACATATTTGTTACTATACAGAAATTAACTTTTATATATTGTATATATTACAAAAATGATATATAATATCATAAATAATTTATTATTATTATTATTATTATTATTCAATTTTACTTTTTTAATGCAATGTGATTTGATTTGAAAATTTCCAACTGATAAGAATTATTATGAAATATCACTTTCTTTTTTTATCGATAAACATCTATTGAAACAATCAATTTATTTAAATATTTTTTCATTGGACACCATATTCATATTAAATATCCATATTCTTGTGTTTTGTATATTATTATTTTCTAAATCTTATAAAATTTTTACATATGGTGTTTACATTTAATGTTATTTGATTTACTGATGAAATATTGATAAATCTAAATCCATTACTCAATATTAATATTTTATGTCATGGACTATCATTCATGATTTAAATAAATTATTCAATATATGTGTAATTATTTGGAAATGAATTTATGGGTATAGAATAGACTTTATATATCCCCTTGATGCATCGATGTGTCTCATGAGACAAATTAGTTTCCCAAAATTAAAAATAATTCCACCGGAATTTTTAAACTATATTGACTATATGTATTGATAGTAAAGTTTTTCATATTCCCGAGAAATGATATATAGTAATTATGAATTTCCTTCATTAAAAATTTATTCAATATTCCCAAAGGTATCTTTACTATGACATTACTTATGAGAGTATTTCATTCACAATTTATTGATTAAATGTCATGTGTTTTTAGTTATTAACCATTCCATATAGATTCTTCATTATCTATTTATTTATATAGAATGTATATTCAATTAATTTCCTTTACATATTTATTGTTTTTATTGATTCGTGATTTCTTATGATGCACTTAACTATTACTAGGCATTTGAGCTCACCATTATTTTATTTCCTTTCCCTAAGATTCAAGGAAGTGTACTATGAAAGATATTCCAAAATATGATAGAGGGAAAAATGATATTCAAAAAATATATATCTTAATATATGTATTGAATTGTAATGCAAGACTCTAGTATATATATATATAGTTTACCAAGACTACTAAATTATTCATTCCATCGGGATATAGTTCATTATATCTTATGCCAATGTAATGTATTATGAAAATGACTTCAAACTGCTAAGGTCAGGATCGGTACATATATAATATATACATTACATTTAAAACATTCATCATTATGGATTTTTTTAGTTAATTTAAAAGGAGAACCATATACATTTAAAATAAATTTTTAAAAAACTGAATTTTGAAACCCAAAAAAAAAACATATAAATATATATAATGACAATTAAAATGTAATTCAGTGGATTAAATATAAATAATTATATTATATTTCAATAAACAATTATAAAAAAATAATTTTGTTTTTAAATTAGTTAATTTATTGAATATAAATAATAGTTTAATAAAAATTTGTATCCTTCTCTATTCAATGTGAAATAAATATTTTAAGAAAAAATTCCCAAATTACACTTAATGTAAATTGTGATATTCTGTTTCCAAAATGAAGTTAATTTGTTGGAATATATATTCTAAAATTTTAGAAAATTTATTATAATTTTTTTTCAAGATAACCAATAATGACACAATTTAGATGAGAATGTATTTTTGAGGAATAAAAAAATATTATTATAAATTCAATTATTATTTAATAACATTCATCAGAAATTTATATTGAGTAGGAAATATATATATATATCCTAATGTATTAAATATTATTCAAACCTATTCATTTATTTGCAATGTTATAATGTCTATATTTATCATTGTTTGTTTTATCTTGATTTGGCGTGTAGAGTATGTTATCTGAAAAAACAATCATCAGGTTACGCGTACTACAAGATATTGATATATTAAATTTATTTATAGATAAATATTTTGTAATGTATTGGGGTGTTACATTATCATCTAGGTACATTGATCTATGTCGTTTATATAATAAAACATAATTTTATTCAATTAAAATATTGTTGTGTTACATCCTCTACCATTTAATAAATTCTCTCATCATAATTTGAACTTTATATTGGAAATTAAATAATTGAAATTTGAAATTACTTATGATGTAAACCCACATCATAAAATGGGTTAATAGAACATCCTCTTTATAAGAGCTAAATGATGTAAAATATCCATATGATATATCACATGACAAGGTTTCTAGATAGGAGAGAATAGGTGGGAATAGAATAAAAATGTAAAACAAATTAGAGATTGATTGATTTATTTGGTCACATAAAATGAATGATCCGTGGAAAATAAAGGACTACAAAACCCTAAATTTGTAATGATCTAAAAGATCAGCTGATTCATCATATATGAATTTAATAATATATTTTAAAGATACTATAACTAGATATGATTTATTTTTTCACCATATAGACTAAAAATAGTGATATATACTTACTTGTCATGCATCATTTCATCCAATTTCCAATTTCCACCAAAATCATATCTTTTTATCCAATAGAGGAATATTAGAGATGAAATTTTCATTCATGAATAACTATAAATAAACATATAAATGATTATATAACCATGAAAGGGATAAAAATTTCATCCAACTATTTTTGATGCAAAAAAATCAAAATTCATCGAATATGGTATGATAATTCACAAAATGAGTAAACCTCTATATTATACATTAATCTTAAAAATTCCACAATAGTACCAGAAGTTCCAACTAAATCATTAGTAAATATACTAATAATCCAATTGTAGTTTAATGTGAAATTTCACCTAAAACGTTTCATCTTCTAGACCAAAAATATAATCATATCTCTTTTTTAAATATCATTAATCACTTATTTCAAAAATTGCTTTTCAATATCACAGTTATCTGTATAATAAAACCAACGTTCCTATAATTACGTCAATATTTAAGATTATATGTACATAATGGTTATAAATTCCATAAAAATAATCCCCCAAAATGTAATGTAAAATGTCACATTAAACCAAATCTATACATACACTTCAACACAATACATTTTCTACTAATGTTTCATTAATAACCTTGAGATCTCATCGCTTAAAACATCACATAGGTATCAAAGAATTTGAACATATGATCATATTTATTCTTATATACATAATATGGTATAAATAACTCTTAAAATAGAATCTCCTCATAACATCCTAATCTCCAAAATTATCTAAACTGACCTCTGTTAACAACTATAATAGTTCAACACCAACTCTCCTTGATCTGGTGCATAAATAATAACATTTAGATTTCCTTCATTGAAAAACATAATTGTGAATCAATTTGTTTCCCATAAAAACATTACAGTATACAAAGGTAAAATAATATCACTTACATTCTTAAGGATCATTAAAGATTATAGTGTTATATAATTAGGAAAAACTATTTCATAAAAAATACACATGTTGTTAAATGAACATTTCTCCCACTTATCCAACCATTTCATATTTAATGTTACTTCATAATTATAATCCATAAGAAATATCATCATGAAATAACTTTTTCAACCTCCTTCTATATAAAACATGGGAATAATATAAGAAGGGTGACCACCTATGAGTCGGCATGGGTAAACAAATGCCTTAATAATTAATTGTAACTAATGGTCATAATAAGTTCATAAGGGTATAATTACATAATTAGAGTGCATCATGGACTCATAAAAGAAGTCATATCCATCAATTCCATAATAATAAATCTTGAAACATGCCATAATTAAATAAAAAAGGAATGATTCATAGGAATCAATAATCATGATACAAGTTATATAAATATTGATCAATGTAAACATTATAAACTGATGGAAATCATAGTTGAAATGTATTGGTATCATGGAAAATCATTTACATAGAACACTTATAGATCTCTTATATAAACATTGTTGTTGGAATATCCTTACATATGACTTATAATATATTTCTCTAGAGAATTTAATCATATCAAAATTCATTGGAGTGCTATCTAGGCATATCGATAGTATGAACAATAACAAGCACACCAGGCACTATTTGGGTGAACCTATCATATATAATTTTAGGGATCCCCAACATTAATAAAGTACATAGATTATATATTTCATCATAAAAATCTTATAAATATCAATTATTCTTTCATAACATAATTACCCCATGTAGAAAAAATGGATTTCATATAAATATTATTGAATCATTATTAACCCATGGAAAATAAATGGGTTCCACGATTTTTTTAAAAAAATAATAATCTATACAGAAACAGAATGATTATAGTATTATTTAAAAAATAGCTCTAAAGGAGAATAGGTAACAATAATGGCTGTTGATGATGCTAAATGAAAATATCATTAAAATAATTCTAATAACATTTTTGAATAAAATTAAATTTTCATTTGGATTCACATTGTAAAATATATAAATATTCCTAAAATATTGAAAAAAAATTATCCTAAAATAATCCATTGAAACATATAAGGGAATCTTCAAAATCATTTTAAAAAATACTTGAGGAAAATATCATTTCTAGTTTTCATTTTTATAAATATAATTGATTTTTAAAACCATTTTCAATGAAATCATGTTTTATAAAGTATTAATTTCTAAAATATATGGGACAAACATTTCTTATAAAAATATCATTATAAGAATGTGTAGTATTGTTGAATGAAGTGTTTTCCATGAAAGTGGTTAATTGAATACATGTTATATAAGATAAGAAGAATACTCCTTTTTAATTGTAAAAATGATAGAAAGGATCTTAATTTAGAAGATAATAATTTGATTTCATTCAAATTTTATTTAAAATCCATATAGCCTTTGTCTGAAAAACTGAATATTCCTTTTAACATAATTTAAAAAAAAGATATGCAGTGTTAATTTTTTTAAAAACATAAAAGGGTAAAAAAAATATTATAGAAAAAAGTTTTAGAAAACATTGTGTTGGAATAAAATAGATTTCTAACCAAATAGTGAAATAAATTATGATTTCATTAAAATCATATTCTCAATTAATTTAAGTAAAAAATGTGTGGATAAATGGTATTATTACATTAAAATTTCAGGAATTACAAGAGTAGACAAGAAATTGTGAGAATTATTGAGAGGATGATCATAGGATTTCAACATTGGATATTAATCATAAAAAATCCTAATAAATGATAAGATTTTAACATAAAATATTTACCACATTGGTATAATTGAATCATAAGACGAATGAATGGATTAAATAAAACTAAACATATAATACAATTAAAATAATGTTATTCACTATATGACATGTAATTTAGTTAGTATATACACTATATAACATAACATATATGTATACATAACATATATATCTTGTAGAAGTAAAATTGAGAGAAAAATATATGACCTCTTTTGTACACATGAAACTATAAACCCCATGAAAGGGAGGTCTTAAAACGGATATTTAAATCCCTATACATTTAAATATAAGAATCATAAAATATATTCTTCGGTAGTTAATAGATATAATATTTTCAACAATTTAAAATTTATTTTATTTTTTTAAAATACAACCAATCTTTAATTTTAAGATAAATTTATGCATTTTATGATTTTTGTGGTATTTTGAGCATAATCGTAAAATTTAAAATTTGGGATTTTTATTGTTTTAATTTATTTTTTGAATTTATGCTATAACGTTTTCAATAATGATCAAAATCATGTAAATATTTCATAGTGGGATTATGTAAATCATTGGTTTAGATTCATCCTTCGGGACCAAATACAGAATAAGCTATATAAAATCTCAAAACAAGATCAGATTTTTGGCTATGAAAGTTGTTTATGGATATTACTATTTTTTATGTTGGCTCCATAAAATGTGAATTGTGTGCCCACAAAAACTAAAATTTTTAGGGTTCACAACCAAAACATTGAGAAAAAAAAATTTGAAGAAATTTATGGGTTAATTTGTTGTTATCATGTTCATTAATGCATGATAATCCTCATGTATCAAATTTAAAGAGTCTTACAAGGTAGAATAAATTATTGGACTAAAATATCCATAACTCCCTCTACACAATGAAAGATACGCTGAAATGCTTAGGCTAGACAAAGAATACATTTATTATCAACTTTCATGATTTTTTAATCATTTTTACATTTTATTTAATTTGGATGTAACATGACCACTTTGGAAGGAGAATTATTTCCTATAAAGGGAGGAGAGCTCCCCTCCCCCACCCAATGTAGTCCATTCAATTCTATATCATTCCTTATGTGGAAGCAAGGAGGATATATTTTCCTCTTTATATATTTTATTTATTTTCTTTTCGATATATTTTTAATTAATTCTTCTTCCGCATTCATCTCTATTACCCTTACCATGGTGGGGTAAATTTTTTTCAGTGATTGGGGAAGGATTGATTTTCTATTTTATAATGATAGAGTTCGTGTAGATAATTTAATGAAATATTATTCTCTCTATTTGAAATTTGTAATAAATTTCATATATAGGTTTTTTATCAAGTGTCATCATTATTTATTTTCTATTCATTTATTGTTTTTTTCTCTATTAAATAATCATTATCTTCTTTCATTAATTTCTCGTTTATATATAATGAAGTGGAGTAGATATTATTGGGGATGTGCATGATGATTTTTATTATGTGTTAAAGGGTTAGTGGATGTTATTGATTGGTTGGGATAAGAAATGTCCCAATCGGGTATTTCCCACGTGAAGTGATGATATTCATTATAACATTATTTAACATGGAATGAGAGTAGACCAAATCGATATCTTGGTAAGGTCTTCTCTCACCATCACCATTTAATCAAATGAGTGAGAAAAAATGATCATGTATTCTCGCTTCAATTTTTTTTTCAAAATATGATTGAATTAAATAGAGTAAGGATTGAATTTCTGTTGAAATAATTAACCCTTTCCTAAACACACTTTGCATATCATAGATTTTAATTAAATAAATTTCCAATTTATTTTTAATCATTTTCTTAATTGCCTACATTTATTTTATTTCTCTCTAAACTAATAAATTGAAAAACCATCCCATTTTTTCCTAATTAAAATGTGATAAATTGTTTTGTGTGATCTATTCTTCTGGAGACTTCCTAGTGTAACCACTGAACTACACTTAAGTATTAAAATATATTTTTTTTCACAACCAATGATTGGTGTGCATCATGAATGGCCCAGTTTATAGGAAGGTAGTGGAACAATCTAATTGTAAATATTAGACAATTTTCAAATTAAAAAAACCTTAAAAAATATTTTACCATGATGTTTTCAAAGGATTTTTTCTTCAATTCATGATAAAATTACCCACAAGTCGAAGAACAATAGATTAAATCACCTTGGTCAATGGTGGATAGTGTTTATTTCAATTCTATATAGATCTGGGGATCTTGATTCAAAATCAACCATATAGAAAAATTCAAGGATATTGTTCAAGACCATAAATCTAACATCAAATTCATTATATTGGAGAAATTTTCTAATAGAATTAATTGATCTATGAGAGTATTTTATGGAATTTTTCCAAGAAATGGTTGATGTACAAAAGGGATTTCCTTGTTTGCCATAAATATTTCTAGAAAAATATCTTGGGTGAAACACCAAGATGATTATGTTCAAAACAAATTTGAATCCCAGTTTGAAATAATTTGTCAAATATTGCAACACCTAGAAAGTAAAATCTAGTTGATAGTGAAATATGTTCAGTCATCCTTAGATTAACAATGTGAGCCAGAATAAGAACCAAAACAAGAAAATTTGGGGGAAGAAGTAGCCCCACATATCTTACAAGTTAAATAACCCATGGAGGTATTGATGAAATTAAAAGAACAACCATTGATCCCAGCTCAATCCATGTTTGAGGATATTTATAAATAATATTATCCTATTGAAATACAAATGGGAGATAAAAAAGTTCTAGAAAACTTTTGGAATCAGTGTGAGAAAATACATGATCCCCATATTCCTCATAATGTAAAAGAACTAGCATTATTTGAGGATGAAACCACCCCAGTGGAGGAATTTTATGTGATGATGAAGGAATCTGACTACAAACCCCTATCTAGTGAAATAAAAAATTATTATGCACTTCCCATTGAAGAATAAAATAAACTACAACAAACTCAAGGAAATAATTCATTCCTAAACCTTTTTTTCTTTTTATTTTGTTGAAACTAATTTGAGTGTTTACTCCACTTATTTTAGTTTTTCAAATTAATCTAACACCTATATTTAATTTTAGAATTATGGTGACAAAAATATTCATCTAATGAGGAACATATATAGATCCCTTAACTTGATGAATGCTTATTGGAGTATGTTCAAGAGGAGATCAAAGTGGATTTCTCTTGAGGAAATAGAGACACAAGATGCAGACATTAAATGGGAAGAAATTGTTTCTAAAACTTTATTCTTTAATTTTTTTCAAATAGGTTGACACTCTCACATTACCATTGATTTATCCATTGATGCAACATACATTCAGCAAAAAATAGATAATAAAGAAGATGTTGTGGTAGTGGAAAGTAAGAAAGAGGAGGACCCATTCATTTTCATAACCCCTCCATGAATGTTGAATATCATTACAATTGGGGTAAACTTGGTATACTATATCCATGTATTCCTCAACAATAAGGAACTAGATCATGCTGGAAATTTGAATTCTTGTGGGTTTATGAGAAGAAAATATCACTCAGTACTATATTGGGAAAACCCATATTGAACTGCCTATCTAGAGGCATTTAAAATTCTGAAACTAGTTGGCAGATTAAAAAAAGATATATCAATGCCTTATCATTCTATTTCTATTTCTTGTAATGTTAATATATTTTTTTCTATTCTAACTTTTTTTGTATTTTTATAGTGTTCCTTAATTATGATCAAAACTCATTGATGCAATTCTAATAATTTAGGTTATACCTCTCTATAAAACATACTTGGTTGATGTGATAAAGCTAAGAATATTTTTATATATTAAATTATACCTAAATTAATTGAGTATAAAACATTATTTATGAGGGGGAAACCCTTGTATGTTAATGTTTTAATTTGTTTTATTATCTAATTTTTTAAAAAATGTTTCTCCAAGGAAATTTTTCTTTTGGTTTTCTCAATTTTTCTGTGTTTACAAAACATTTAATATAAATTGATTTTCATTACCATTTTTGAAACCCATGTCATTGAGTGATCTATTCTATTTCAATAAATCAAGCTTAAATGAATGCTGAAAATTAATTTGTTTCAAGTTAAAATATTTTGATATTTCATGAAATATACACAAATTTTTGAATCCCATGTCACATATCACTATGATTATTTTTCGAATCACTTTCTTGTTAGGCTACTAAGCTATTATTTTCATATTATTTAAATTCACATCACTTCATGAGATACAGATACCATGTTTTCTTTTAATAAAATATGATTTATTTAAATCAAAACATTTTGTTTTTAGGAACTTTTGTTATAAATGATTGAGTAATTTATTTATTTTTAATGTTACCTATTCAAGAAAATCATTTTTATTATGGCATAACTTATACATTTAATCCTTGTAGCCCATTGAATCCATGAACATTTGGTTAGGTAATCTGCATTACAGGCCACATTTCTCTATCCAACCTTCTCTAGATGTTAAATTGCATGACTAAATTAAATATAAGTGATGGGTAAGATGTCTTGTGGTGTGATACCTCATTTGGTGATACTTTGGGTGAAGAATAAAAATATTTAAGAGAAGAATTTTTTTAGGAAGAATTCATTCTATAAAAATATTTTCTTTTTAAGAACCTTTAATGTTATATAATGTTGTGGCTTTCTCATGATTTCAAAGGAGAATGAAATTTTTTCCTCTCAATAGCTTTAAAGAAAAACTATGTTTGACAATATTGAACTTTTTGTGGCTAAATGATGAAGGGAGTAAATGATTCTTTAATTTTTATGATGATGGAGTAGATTCTCTACAAAGGGGGTGAAGAGGAAAACATAAGTGAGTGAAAATTAGAATCTAGCAATTTTTCTTCAAAAGGAGCCATGCCCTTTCATTCAGCCTTAGAATTGTTTTTCTAAATCCATCTATCCTGAACCCATAGAACATGCCTACAATGTACACATGATAAACACATGACATTGAGTCAAATTGGGTGGAGACCTAGGATATGTTCGAGGCTATGTTGACTCTTGCATGAGTTTGAATGAGAAAACCTTTGTTTAAAATTCAAATTTATGCGATGAGATAAAATTAATTGGAGATTTTGTTTTCAGTTCATTGTATAAGATATTATATAGAAGCATAATAAATCATCTAAATGGATATCCCGAAATAATGGTCTTTGATAAGGCATGATATCTTTTTGTTCTATGATGTTGATTTTAAGATCACATGGTTATGTTTTTTGAATTTCCATTGATTTTATTTTGATGTTTACACATCCTGAAGTCCAAGTGATAAGTGTGGGGAATTGATAGAGAAAATATTTTCAACAATTTTACATTGAAATAAATTTTTAACCACCACCCCCCATACTGTTATTTTAGGATAATTTTCCATATATTATGATTTTTATAGTATTTTGAGCTTAATTGTAAAAATGGACCATTTTGGATTTTTATATTTTTATATTATTTTGGTATTATAGAAATAAAATTTTATATACTGTTCACAATAATGAAATTATTTCTTGATATGATTAAATATATCATGGTTTTATTTCATCCTTCTGGACCAAAAGGTGGATCCACTATATAAAAGCTCAAAATAAGCTCATGTGTTAATTCTTGAAAACTATTTACAATTCTATTGATTTTTGGTGTTGGGTCCATATCAACTAAATAGAGGTCCTAAATGCTCTGAAATTATGAGGGTGGATGTCAAATATGTTGAGTGATGTATTTTATGAAGGAGTATGGACACAAATTTCTTGTTTTTATGGACATTAATGCATGATAATCTGATGGATTGAAATTTGGAGTGTCTTATTGGGAAGAATATAATATCACAATAAAACATCCATAAAACCCTCTACACATGGCCAAATAAGGAAAAATTTGGAGGGGAGACCAAAAATCCATTAATGAACAACTTTTATGAAGGATGAAATGCATGAATCTGTCATTTATTATGGATGAAAGAAGTCAACTATTGAAGGATAATGTTTTCGTATAAAAGGATGAGAGATCCTACCTCCAAAATCATTCCATTTCATTCCATTTCATTTCATCCATGGCACAAACAATGAGAACATTTTTACATTATCTATTTTATTCCATTTAATATCTATATATTTCTAATTATGCCTTCTTCCCCATTCATATTTATTACCGTTACCATGGTAGGGTAAACATTTTGAGTAATTGGGGGAGGGTTGGTTTTCTATTTTGTAGTCATTGAGTTCTTTCTCATAATTGATTTAAATCTCTTTATCTCTTTTTGAAAGTTTGTTTCAATTTCATATTGTGGTTTTTTTAATCATATGGGATCATTCATGATTTTTGATTCCATTATTAATCTTTTAATTAGTAAATAAGTATTATCTCCCTTTATTAATTTATGGTTTATTATAATGGAATAGATGAGGGATTAGTGGTGAATAACTCAACAATCATTAGTATGTGTAAAAGTGGTAGTGGATGTTTGTGATTGTTTGGGATAAAGAGTTCACTATTGGGTATTGGCTAAGTTAATTTATGATATTCATTACAACTCTTCTTCATTTAGAAGAATAGTATAACAAATTGAAATATTTCTAAGGTCTACTCTCCACATCATAATTTGACCAAATGAGTGAGATGAAACAATTTTGGAATCTCATTCCAAGAAGTATTGGAAAATTTGATTGAATTAAGTAGGATAAGGATAACATTGTAATTGAAAAATAGACCAAGAAACAATAACACTTATCATGTAATAGTTTTAAAGAAACTAAATTTCCAATTTATTTTCAATAATTTTCTTATTTTATTACATTTATTTTATTTCATTCAAAAACATTAAATTTTAAAATAACCCAATTTTTACTGTAATTATAAAGTGAAAAATTGTAATGTGTGTACTCCACTATTACATTCTTCCTAGTATTAACTACTAAACCATACATAGGTAATAAAAAATATTTTCCTTCCACAGCCCACAATAGGATTAATTATGTAATATATTAACCACATAAGACAATAAGTTTTAAATATGGAATACATCTCAAAAATATAAAAGTGATATGAGAAGACCCTTACTTTGCTATTTATTTTGATTTTCTTGAATTAAACTCAAGTATAGTTGTTTTAAATATTATATTAACTTATTAAATAACCATATTAGTATTTTTAATGTCATTAATTATCCTTTCATAACATCTTCTTAGTAATTTGTTAATAATCCTTCACTAATATCATTATTTTTTGTGTTAATTTCCTTATTTTCCTTTTCATTATTTGTTATGAATGTTCATTTTATTAGACATATTATGTTGTTACATCAACTTATTTATAATAATAATGACATAATTTTTATATTTAAATATAAATTATAATTTTAATGTTTATCATGGAATATGTTTTTAAAAAATCCACTATGTTAGAGTCATGAAGATTATAAGTCGTATGTACACATGGGTAATGATTCCATTTTTTAATGATCATAATGGAAAAGAGGTATGAATTATTTTTTATTTTAATAACTTAAAATATATCATATATTACTTGTTATTGATTTCAAAATATTTTTTATGTCATCCATTTAATGTGGTGATGAAAATAGAGTCACATCACTTCGTGAAGGCGGTGGTTAATATGTACACGAACGATGTTATCATTTTCTTGGTGTACCAAAATTTATCATTATCTTATTATAATGTAAAATATGTAATTAATATATTAATTATTTCATTAATATCACTTGTATTTTTAACCTTATCCTCATTACATTCCATGCAATGAATTAGTGACAGATGAATCACATCACTTTGTGAGGTGGTAGTCCACCATACACACGAGAGACGATTTCATATCCTATAGAGAATAGAATTTAAAATTTTAAGTGAGAAATAATTACTAAAAGGTATAATTATATTTTAAATATCATATATATATATATATATATTATATACATCATCATTTCCAATCTTGAAAAGTGGCAATGGAAGAATGGATGACATCGGTTCGTGTGGTGGTTATCCTCCAAACACATAAAAATGATTTCATAAACCATTTGATATAAGATGAGATGGAGGTAGGAAATACCATTAAAATAAAAATAAATTAGTATATGGAAGATAATGAGATTATTCTATAATCATATTTTATGAATAATTTATGGAGTTTGGGAAATAAATAAAATAAAAAAGATTGTTGAAAATTGTTACATCTTCTTCATGTATCCTCCATAGGTTTCCACCGAGGTTTTTATAAGTTTTATTTTTGTATAAAATAAGTATTATAGGATAATGGGGGAGAAATTAGTAATATATTTTTGATGTTATTGTCTAATCCCACAAGTATTAATGGTTTTAACTAGGTAGGATAGGGTTTGCCTTTTATTAGTTGGTGGGAGGACACACTTGGTATTTTGTTGAAAAGAATTGAGTGTTACAACGTTTTACGCAAGACAAAAGGGTTCAAAATAGTATATTAGTAACATAAGGGGTGTAATGGAATAACTAAGTCTATAATTGTTTTTATAAAAATAGATATGTCATTTAAACCGTTATCTTCTTAGTTTATTACTATAGTAAATCAATTTTTTCCTCAATAATGATAATTTGTTTTTTATGTTCTCTCTATTAATTTTTTTAAATGATTATTCTCATCAAATGTGAAATTATATATTACTATTATAAATATATAATCCCCTTTTTAAATTCAATTCACAATAAAGGAAATTTTTTATGTAAATTTAATCCCACAGACATGGCGAGAATGTGAGTTTTTTATGAGAAAATTTTGAAAATTTTAAATATTTTTATATCAATGTTATATATAAAAGGATTATAATGAAATAATAGATTACATGATATCTAAAATAACTAATTTTCATTTGAAATAAATTTAAAAAATAATTTAACTTCTTAAATAATTAAACAGAAAAGGCATTTTTCAACATAAATTCCATATTTTTAACTATTAATCATAAAATTAAACTTTTCATAAAATTGTGTAGACCACATCCAATCATTATATTGAAATTTTTAGTTAAAAATGATTTATATTAGTAAATAAAATTTTATAAATGTGTTTAAAATTAAATTTAAAACAAAACTCACATATGTGATGAAAAGTGGGTTTTCGAGAATTGTATTTTTCTAAGTAGAAGATGTTTTTATATTAGTTTAATATCTACAAAAAACTATTTTATAAAAATAAATTAATATTTACTTCTATATAATCCATATTTTTCATTTATAACATTCATAATTAACTATTTTTTTATTTATCTAATGATTGGAAACAATATGAATTTTAAAATAGTTTTTTTGAAAATTCCATTTTTAACACCAAAATCAAAATTATACTAAAATACAACATAATGAAAATTTAAATTTTATTATTTATATTAAATATAACTACATAATTATTATTTTACATTAAATAATATTCAAAACATGTTGTGAATTTTATGTTACTTAATTTATTTAATATAAATTATAGTTTTAAACAAAACAATATTGTTTACTATTCAATAGAAAATCATTGTTTTTAGAAAAAACTCCAAAATTTCACATAAGGAAAAATTTAATATTCCAATTAAATATATTAATCTAATTTCATTAAATAATGTTTTCTAAAATTTCCAAATATTTAATGAAAATTTTCTCCATGAAGTGAAATTGAAAACCTTTTTTTCTAGAAAATATATTTTGGAAGAATAATATACCATTACTGAAAATTGATTGGTTATTTAATAATAATTTATCAAAAAATTATATTGAGTAGGAAATATATATATATATATATCATAAATTAGTTAATATAATTCATTCCCATCATTTTAATAGCTATTTTATAATGGTTATATATATCTTAGGTCATTTAAGCTCGATTTTATGTTTTGAGGATATCGAACATAAAACTCATAGGGTTGTATGCATTGTAAGATATTATGATATTAAGTTTATTTAGAAGTAAATATATCGTTATGTATCACGGTTTTAGTTTCTCATATAATCTTAGTATTTTGAGTCAGTTACACTATTGAACTTAATTTTCTTCTCCTAGAATCTCAGGATGTTACATCCCCTATCTTTAAAAAATTGCATCCACACAATTGGAACTCTATCTAGGAAATCAAATGATGGAAATTTGATGAAATATATTTTTAAACCCAAATTATAATAAGGTTTAAAAAACATCATATTAATTAGATATAAATGGATGTAAATTGTATTTTGGATTAACATAAAACTAGGTTTCCAAATATGAGAACATAGGTGGGAATGGAAAAAATGAGTAAATAATTATTAAGAGTGATTGAGTTCATTGATCACAATAATGTGAATTATCAATAGATATTTATGGGCATAAAAACTATAAATATTTGATGATCTAAATGACCATTAAATTCATAATATGTGAATATAATATGATAAAATTCTTGTTTGGATATATTATTTCTAGAAATGATGAATTATTTCACCATCTTGACTCAATACGTAGTGAAATAAACGTACATACCAAGTATAATTTCATACTTCATCCAATTACCACTAGAATTCCATCTATTTCTACAATTGATGAGTATTCATGATGGATTTTTCATTTCCAAATCTCTAAAAAGAAACATTTAATGTTTCATATCACTATAAAAGGGATAGAAATTTCCTCCACATAAGTATTTAACATTTTCCGAAACAAAAATGGTTATCACCTGTTACAATAATTCCCAAAATGAGTAAAACATCACATTATACATTAATCATCAAAATTCAATAATAATACCCCATACTAAAACTAAATCATTCTTAAATAACCTAAAAATGGCCTTTTGAAGATAAATGATATCTCACAACTTTTAGCTTCCATGAAATTTTTTTAGGATATATTTTTTATTTAAATAGAAATAATCACATAGTCACCAAATAACTTTTCAATGTTTTAGTAATCTATACGATAAAACACATGTTGCATCGATATAAAACATTATATAACCCCTAATAGTTATCAATACCTTAAAACATATTCTTATAGAATGTAAATTAATACATTACATTATAGTAAATCCTTACAACCACAAAACCTAGTTAGTCAACTGCTAATGTTTAATTAAAAACTATAATTTCTCTTTACATAAAACATCAATGGATTGTCTCAAAAATTTATCATATTATCAAACATAATCATATATACCTAATATGATATCCAAAACATTTATGATAACCTCACATGATAATATTCTAATATCAAATGTTATCTAAATTGACCTCTGATAATAACTATAATATACAATAACCGGTACTACTGGATCCAGTGATGAAATCATTAAATATAAATTTTTGGATTGGATATAGATAATTATGGCCCAAAATTTTCTATCCAAACCATACAATATCAAAGTAAAACATGGATCAATTATATTATCATGGATATTTTAGATTCATATTTTTATAAAATTGGGACAAACTCAAATATAAACAATACTTATGTCATTAAATGATCATTTGACCCACATAAGTAATATTTTCTTATTTCACATTAAGTAATCATTTTCATTCATAGGAAGTCCATATATATATATATATATAATTTTTTCAACCTCATAATTTATACCTTGTGGGAAAATGAAACATAATAATGGTGACCTCAAATTATATATGAGGTTAAACATAAGTACTAATAATTTCATGTCATCATTGACAATCATAAGTGCATAAAGGTATGATGAAATAATCAAAGTGCATGATTGAATCATAAAAGAAGTAATTCCCATCAATAAATGAATCATTAATCACGATACATGGAATGATTACTTAAAAAATAGAATATTCACAAAAATAAATAATCATGAGACATGTTATATCAATATTGATATAATGAAACATTAAAATCATATGAAAGCATAGGTAAAATGTATTGTTATCTTGGAACATCGTATTCAAGGAACACTTATACAACCCTTAAATAAATCTTTTAAATATAATAACCAGATGGGTGATTTCCAATATAATTATTTCTAGAACATAATCCTTACCAAATTCATTGGAGCACTATATGGGCTCACTTATCGTATAAGCTATAACGGGATCACCCAGTTCTATCTTAGTACACTCATATAATATATGTGAAAGAACCATAACATGAATAAATTTAATTGATATTTAATTTTCTCATGATACTCATATTAAAATTCTTTATTCTTTAATAACATAATGACCCCATTGAATGAAAATGTGAATCATTTCAATCCCACGGAAACATGATTAGCTCATTGAAAATAAATTGGTTCTTTAACATTCTCTCAAAAATAATTAAAATGTATCTTGAGAAATAATTATGATTGTTTCATTTCAAAATTTCTCAAATAGATTATAAGTATCAATAATGGATTTTGATAATAATGAATTAAAATACCATTAAACGATATTTTCAAACAATATTTCTAATAACAAATGTTTCATTTTGGAACCAATTTTAAAAAACATAATGATTAATAATATATTGAAAAAATAATAACTATATTTTAAAAATACATTTCATCCATATAAAGGAACGTTTAAAAACAACATAAACCAATTCATTAGTAAAATAACTTTTCCCATTTAGAACAATAATCATTTTGAAATATTTTCATTGAAATAAACATTTAAAAATAATGAATTTATTGAATAATAATGGAAAACAATTTCCCTACAAATATCATTATAAACATGAAAATGAAGAATTAATAATTTTTTTTCATGTTATATTTTATTTCCATAAATTCCATAAATGATAAAAATACAATTCCTTTTTCACATTCTAATTTTTAGAAAATTTGATGTTTTAGAAAATGAAAATAAAATTTCTTTACCATTTTTAGAAAAATCCAAATGTGCATTGGTTGGAAAAGAAAATGAAGTGTCCATTAATAAAATTAAAAAATTTAAATATTTTGAAAAATATTTTCATTTACTAATTTAATGTGATTTATAAAAAATTTCAAAAAATGTTTTTAGAAAATATATCTTTTTAGTGTAAAAGATATTCCAAACTAAAGGGAGAAATAAATTCTATTTTCCATAGAGACTTTTTACCAATTAACTTAAGTTCCAAATAGTGGAAAATTGTACTATTAGCTTAAAATAACATTAATAACCATAAGGTAGGAAACATAATTGGGATTATTATGAGATATATCATATGTTTTCATTATTAGAGATGTAGTCATAAAAAATGCTGAAAAACACTGAGATTGTAACATAAAACTCTTACCACTTTTGAAACATTGAATCATAAGACATGCAAAATGATTATAAAAAATAAAACATATAATATCTTAAAAATATATTTATATTAATTATATAACATCTAAATAGGGTATTATATACATCTCATAAAATAATAAGTCATATAACATAACATCCATCACAAAAAAGGAAAATTAAAAAAATCCCTTACCTCTTTAGAAGCATTGAAACCATGAACCCAAAAATAGAGAGATAATAAAATGGATAATTAAGTCACAAAAAATTTATGTATATGAATAAAAAAACAGAATCATTACATGTATATACACCACAAAAAAATAACTAATGAATATGGAATACATCTCATAGAAATAAAAGTGAGATGAGTAATCCCATGCCCTATGCTTTCTTTTGGTTATTCATAATTATTGTGGGTTTAAACATGTAATTAACTTAGTAATTAACCATATAATTGATTATAATATTATATATTATCCTCTATTAACATCTTATCACCCATTATTAAATAATTATTTATTATATTCACTCTTTTGAGTGTTAATTTCCTTTTTTATCTTTCATGATTTGTTATGAATGTTTCAGTTATTATGAATATTATATAGTTTCATAATATATAGAATAATAAATATTTATTAATTATCATACTTCTACATCAATTAATATTTTAATTCCAATCATGATGGATGGTATGACAACCCTGCTTTTTATTACAACTCAAACATGATTTATTACATAAAACATAACATGATACAATAAAGAAGATAGATAGGTTTAGTGTCTTTTGGGATTAGGATCATTACTTAAAAACATAAAACATGAAATACAACATCTTTATTGAAAAATTCCTGTACATGACCACTACATTCCTTCGTATTTAGAATTGCATGGGACAACCTGAGGACATGCATAAAAAAAGGGTGAGCTATAAAGCCCAGTAAGGGATTAAACATGGAATAACATGAGGAGTACAATACATGTTAGATAATTGTAATATCAATAGATCATAAGAAAAACGTGAACATAAAGGCATAATAAAGCATGATAATCATAACAAGGAAATGTGGCAACAACACTTAACATGGAATTAGCATTAGCCAAAGCCCATTGCACATGGTGCATGAGTAAATCCTCATTGCACATAAAGCACGAGTAAACCCTTGTTGCACTTGAATTATCATGATTCAACACTCATTTTACATGACATATCATGATACTATTCTTTACCCAATGCATTGGAACATTATAAGGGCGCACCCTTCTTAAACATTTCATTTCATGCATAAGTGTGCCACATAGATCATAAAACATTGGTTCATAAAACATAATCATTTATTCCATGATAATTGAATGTGGAATTCATACATGAAACTTTACAATCAATATGTAAATGTGCATAATGGTGAATACCCTTGATGGAGAAATGGGAATGGTATTCACTACACAATGACATTGGCCTAGAAAATCGTTGCGATTTCGGCAGTGTAACGGCGTGACATAAGAATTCATAAAAAAGGTTTATGAGAGATAAAGGGGTTAATCATAAAATTTACATGTAATGGACATTAAGCAGGTCATATAGATACATTTCCCAAAAATTATAATGGAATTTAGATTCATGATACAAAAGTATTTCTTGAATGTAAAAGAGGAGAAAGAAGTTTCTTTCAGATTTTTGGCATAGTAACGGGTGTACATGGGAGGCATTTAATGAGAGGTAAAGGGTCTCCCATAATTCAAAAATAAATAGGGAAGTATGAGGGAGGTGTCAAACCATACCCCAACATTTGTAATTTAAATTAAAAGGGAAAATAACTTAAAGAAAATTGGACAAAAATGAGAATGGAAGAAAAAACCCTTAATTGGAAGTGTGCTTCCAAAGGCTAGAGAGAGGCCTGTGAGAGACTTCTTGGGAGATTGGGGAACCTTGGGAGGATTCTAGGGAGAGTAGGGTAGAGGTTGGACGAACTTAAAGGGCTTTGACTGTGGAGGAAGTGGGAGCATGGGTGGGTTTATATAGGAAATGTGAGGGAATTCTTTATTATTTAGGTTTGGGACCCCTTATATTAAATTAATCCAAACCACAAACCATCCCATGATTTTTACCCATGGTTTTGGGAAAAGGGAAGAGGAAGAAATTATTTTATAAGCCCAAAGTCCGATCTTCATAAAATAATAAGGTTGCTTATGTGGAGGTGAGTCACACTCCCATGGAAATTAATTTAAAAACGAAAAGTGTTGAATAAGTCTTGAGGGGTCCATTAATGCTTTGAAAAATAAGTCAAACAAACCCAAAATCTCATTATTGTAATGGTAAACCATATATTGGCCGAACATAAAGCTTATAGTATTTTATTACATCACTAATGGGAAATTATGATGTCATAAACACATTATATATTTAAACGGTATTTAATTTTTACCCAAATATTTGACTGTCTCAGAAAGGTTTGAAAAATTCACCGTTCGATAATTTCGACATCCTGATTCCAGAAATAACATTTATTTTATCTAAATAATTTTCTAAATATGTTAATTTTCACTTTTAAAATAAAAACTGACATTTATCGAAACTTTACGGGTTTTGATAGAAATGGCTTTGAAACCATAATAAAAATTTTAATTGCATTCATAAAATTATAAGATCATTTATAGTTAATAAAAATTAATTGAATAATAATATTATTATTTTATTAAAATATTATTTAATTCAAAAATCCATTAATTTAATAAAATATATTTCTTAATTAAATAATAACTAAAACACCATTTTTACTTTAAAAACTATTTACAATGTATCAAAAATGACTAGAAATTATATTAATTTTTATATAAAAAAATAATGTACATGAACATAGTACTACTTATTGGTTACACAACCCCTTAAAATAGCCTCATAAGACCTAAGGGTAAGGTGTGCGATGGTGACAGGCTCTTGGGTGGCTCATATAACATCGCTCGAGTGGTAATTTCAATCAACTTCCACTTTCCCGTAGACAGTCACGTTCGAGCTTGACATGATGAAGCTCAGCTTGGGCTTGGTCAAGGGCGAAGCCCAAAGATGCCACCTCTTTTCTGAGCTCTGACAAATGGGCTTAGAATGGGGAAATTCTACTGGATGACGTCATCGCTTCTTTTTTCTGAGTAAATTGGATTTGTTAAAGTCCTATATTTATACTAATCAGGTGATCACTGTTCAATGACAATATTAACAACGGTCAAAATTGTTAACATAAAACCAATGAATTTGACATCTTATAAAAATATTTTTCATAAAGAGACATTTAACTAGATCAAGAGGGATTTTTCATTAATTAAACTTTGGGTCGTTACAATATTCCCCCCTTAATAAATTTCACCCTTGAAATTTTTCTTTTCCCAAACTAAAACAAATGTGGGTAACTTAGCTTCATCATATCCTATGATTCCCAAGTTTCTTCTTCAAACTTGTGGTTTCTCCACAAAACCTTGACGAGGGGCATTGTCTTATTTTGTAGAAATTTTTCTCTACGATATAATATCTTCACTGGTTTCTCCTCATATGAAAGATCATCTACCAATTGTACCACCTCATAAGAGAGTACATGTGAAGGATCTAGTATATACATCCTTAAGAGGGATACATGAAAGACATCATGTACTTTTTCCATGGAAGGTGGAAGTTTTAGTCGATGGGCCACAGCCCCGACGTGGTCAAGAATCTCAAAAAGGCCGATGTACCTTGGACATAACTTCCCTTTCTTTCCAAACCTCATGACCTTCTTCTATGGAGATATGCATAGAAACACCATGTCTCCAACTTTAAACTCAAGGTCTCGTCGATTATTATCTACATAACTCTTCTGTCGACTCTGGGCTTCCAGGATATGCTGCTGAATGGTTTTCACCTTCTCCACCATTTCTTCGACCATTTCCGGTCCATGCAGCTTACGTTCCCCGACCTCATCCCAACATGCCGGTGTTCTGTAGCTTTTCCCATACAATGCTTCATATGGTGCCATTTGGATGCTTGAGTGGAAACTGTTATTATAAGAGAAATAAACCAGAGGAATATGTTGATATCGTCATCCTTTAATGTCCGTTGATCATGCTCTCAACATGTTCTCACGTGTTTGTGTAGTCCGCTCGGATTGGCCATCACATTGAGGATGATAGGATGTACTGATGTTCAGTTCAGTATTCAGAGCATGTTGAATACTCTTCCAAAACATAGAGGTGAATCTTGGATCTCGGTTAGACAAAATAGATAGTGGTACTCCATGCAACTGTACCACTTCAATGATATATATCTGTGCCAGTTGATCCAATGATAAATGCTCTCGAATATCAATAAAGTGTGCAGTCTTTGTAAGATAATCCACAACAACCCAGATTGCATTGTTGCCATAGGATTTCATTGGAAGTCCGGTGACAAATTCCATGGTGATGTTCTCCCATTTCCATTCTAGTATGGGAAATGGTTGCATCATCCCCTTAGACTTTTTCCTCTCTTCCTTCACTTGCTGACACACCAGGCACTTTGATATATATTCAGCGATCTCCTTCTTCATATTATCCCACCAAAATTTTTCTCATAGATCTCGATACATCTTTCTGCTCCCTGTGTGAATAGAGAAATTTAAACCATGTGCATCATCCAAAATTTCCTTCTTCATCTCCGAAAATGACAGGACACATAATTTTTTCCCAAACCGCACAATTCCTTCTTCATTAACATTAAACTCTGAGGATTTCCCTTTTTTGATAGCATCCACTTTTTCCTGAATTCCCACATCATCCATTTGAGCATCCTTTAACCTTTCCAAAAGAGATGGTTGAGCAATCATTTGTGAAAGGGTTGATGATGTTCCCTTCTTTATGATTCCCACATCCATCTTCATCATGTCTAAGAAGATTGGATCCTTATCAATTCTCATCATTGATAGAATTGTTGGGTCCTTTCTACTTAGGGCATCTGCCACCTTGTTCACTTTCCCAGGGTGGTAATGTATTGAACAGTTATAATCCTTGATGAGATCTATCCATCTTCTCTGGCACATATTAAGCTCTTTCTTTGTGAATATATATTTAAGACTCTTGTGGTTATTATTTGTCTCACATTTCTCTCCATAAGGATAATGCCGCCATATTTTCAAGGAAAAGATCTCCACCGCCAACTCCAGATCTTGTGTTGGATAGTTTAGCTCATGGATTTTCAACTGCCTTGAGGCATAGGATATCACTTTATCATTCTGAATAATCACATAGCCTAATCCCTTCTTTGAAGCATCACTGAATACCACAAAAAGTTCCCCACTTGTGGGTAATGTGAGCACGAGCGCAGTGATAATCCTGCTTTTCATCTCCTTGAAGCATTCTTTGCATTCATCACTCCAAGAAAACATTACTCCCTTTCGAGTTATCTTGGTAAGATGGTTGGACAATTGTGAGAAATTCCTCACAAATCGTCGATAATATCCAGCTAACCCTAAGAAGCTACGGATATCCGTTACCGATGTTGGCCTTAGCCATCCCTCAATTTCATCTGTTTTGAAGGGGTCCACAGATATCCCATTGCTTGTGATGATATGGACCAAGAATGAGACTTCCTTCAACCAGAACTCACACATTCTGTACATTTCATAGATCTTCTCCTTGCGCAAAATCTTTAGTACAGATTTTAAATGCTCATCATGATCCTCCTTAGTTTTGGAGTATATTATAATATTATCTATAAAGACGAACACAAATTTTTCAAGGTAATCTCTAAAGACTCTCTTCATCAAGTCCATGAATATTTCTAGAGAATTGGTGAGTCCGAAAGGAATTACTATGAATTCATAGTGCCCATACGTTGTACGAAAATCAGTCTTGGGGACATCTTATTTCTTCACCCTGACATGATAATATCCCGGCCACAAATCCACCTCGGAGAAGTATTGTGCTCCACGTAGCTGATCAAACAAGTCATCGATTCTTGGGAGAGGTTACTTGTTCTTTATTATGATTTTGTTAATTTCGCGATAATCAATTCAAATCCGCATTGACCCATCCGTCTTTTTGACGAAGAGGACTGGTGCACCCCATGGTGAAGCACTTGGGTGTATAAACCCTTTATCCAGATTCTCTTGTAGTTGTTTCTTCAGATCATCATGATCTAAAACAGCCATTCTATATGGAGGCTTGGATATTGGTAGTGCCCCAATTATAAGTTCAATTGAGAACTCAACATCTCTTCTTGGAGGAAGACCAGGAAGTTCCCCAGGAAACACTTTAGCAAATTCCCTCACAATAGGCATTTCTTCAAGGATGGTTTCTTCCTTGGACTCAATCATCTGAGCCAGATATGCGTGCTCATAAGGTATTAATATCCATGCTTGAGATGATGGAGCTAAAGGAGATTCATCTTCCTCCTGACAATTGTAAAGAATCGGGGGTCGATTCTCCATATGGAGTGTGATTTCCCTCTCCCGAAAATTTATGTTGGCTCTATATAATGAATGCCAATCCATGCCATGAATTGCATCAAATTCCACCATAGGTTTTATGATGAGGTTCTTCGGGAAATTGAATCCACAGATTATAAACGGGGAGGGCTTATATTCATGGGATGTAATGATTTCCCCATTTTCCGTACTCACCGACATCTTTACGTCCATGATTTGTGGTGGTGTTGGGATTGTTCTACTAAACATTCGTGATATAAAAGAATGCGTAAAACCTGAATCAAAAAGTACATAAGGTATTATTGAATGAATAACTAGTGTACCTGTCACCACTTCATTTTCGGGGTTCACTTCTGCAGAACTGATGGAAAAAGCTCTTCCTTGCTGTCTTGGAGGTTTTTGGTTGCCCTTGATAACCCTTTGATTAGGGCATTGATTTTCAAAATGACCTGGTTCTTTGCATTTGTAGCATTGAACAATTCGTTGAGGTTCAAACAGAGAATTCCTCTACTCTGTTGTAGCTGCGGGTCCTTCTTGCTGACAGTTAAAAGCTAGGTCCCCTTCTCTTCCACTCCTGAAGCATTTTCTCGTCCCCCTAAGGAAATTTCTAGGGTTCTTCTTTCCGCACTTTTGGGAAGTTGGGTGCTGGATATTCTTATCAACATTGTATTTATCAATCGGACCACCAGTATTGAAGTCCACCTTATGCTTCTTGTCCCCATGATACCCATGTGATTCCCTGATCTCCATTTCGACTTTGAGGGCACATCGGACAATTTCCTCATAGCTGTCGAAGTCACGGATCTCTAATGCTTTTCACAAGATAGGATTCATCCTACCAATGAAGCAGTCAACCTTGCATTCGGGGGTAACAAAAAATCCAGAAGCGTATCGTGAAAGCCTTTTGAAGTTTTCCTTGTACGCTCCAACAGATTTTTCGTCTTTTTTCTTGAGGGAAGGGAAGTCCCTTTCATCTTAAGCGAGATGGTGCACAGAAAATATTTATCGAAAAACATCTTCTGGAAATCCTTCCATTCCAATGCCACGATCTCCTCCTTAGGCTTCGTATTTTTGATCAACGTCCACCATTGATCATCTTCACCATCCATACGATAAGCAGCCAGGAGAACCTTCTCTTGTTCATAAAATTGAAAGATGGATAAGTTCTTTTCAATGGAGTTGATCCATTGTTCAGCGATCATGGGATCAGATGATCCGCTAAAAGTAGGAGGCCTTTGTCTCATGAAGCTCTCGATAGAGACTTGTTCTTTCTTAGGGGGGTTGAATGTTTTTCTTGAACCGTGTTTCTATTCAAAACATTAGTTAGCTAAGAGAGAATCATGACAATGTTTGTGATTCCCACTCCCATAGGATTGGGCATCTCATTAGTATAGTCATCACAATGATCTTCACAACGATTATTAGCCCGAGTCCTCCTATTACGGGCCATTGGCTGGAATAAAAGGAAAGTTAGGGGTAAAACATAAAGGGTAATCCAAAGACATAATTTTATGACTTATAAATAAACTTTTATTTCCTTAACTCATGAGTATATAGGCTTCAATCTAGGCTATTCATGGTCTACTTTCTAACATATATTCTTAGGGGCATTTTTTTTTAATTCCCTTCATAAGGGTTCATACTAAGCTTGTGAATTTATCAAAACATATCCCCCGGGAGTGTCATAACCAAAAGTGCATCAAGGCCCGTTTTCGTGCACCAGTTCTTGTTTGAGTCTAGCTCAAAGCGGTGTTTTCGGGTTTTACCCCTAGGATATATTTGTGCCAGAGCCGCCTCTACCTGCTCGTATCCAGACAGGGATGTATTTGTTTTATAAAACGCATACTTAGTACCTACCAAAAATTAGATATGTTCTTATTATACTTAGTCTTGTATCTAAGGCTTTACTATGGTTTCCTAATCCCAAAAATAACTAAACCTATCTTCTGATACCAACTATGACAACCATGCTTTTTATTACAACTTAAACATGATTTATTACATGAAACATAACTTGATACAACAAAGAAGATCGATAGGTTTAGTGTCTTTTGGGATTAGGATCATTACATAAAAACATAAAACATGAAATACAACATCTTTATTGAAAACATCCTTTACATGACCACTACATTCCTTCGTACTTAGCATTGCATAGGATAACCTGAGGACATGCATAAGAAAAGGGTGAGCTATAAAGCCCAGTAAGGGATTAAACATGGAATAACATGAGGAGTAAAATACATGTTAGAAACAGGCATATCAATAGATCATAAGAAAAACATGAACATAAAGTTATGATAAAGCATGATAATCATAACATGGAAATGTGGTAACAACACTTAACATGGAATTTGCATGAGCCAAATCCCATTGCACATGGAGCATGAGTAAATCCTCATTGCACATAATGCAGGAGTAAACCCTCGTTGCACTTGAATTAGAATGATTCAACACTCATTTCACATGACGTATCTTGATACCATACTTTACCCAATGCATTGGAAAGCTATAAGGGTGCACCCTTCTTAAACATTTCATTTTATGCATAAGTGCGCCACATGGATCATAAAACATGGATTCATAAAAAATAATAATTTATTCCACGATAAAGGAATGTGGAATTCATACATGAAACATTACAATCAATATTTAAATGTGCATAATGGTGAATACCCTTGATGGAGAAATGGGCATGGTATTCACTACACAATGACATTGGCTTAGAAAATCGGTGTGATTTCAACAGCGTAACGGCATGACATAAGAATTCAGAAAAAAGGTTGATGAGAGAGAAAGGGGTTACACATCATATTTATATGTAATGTAAAGTAAGGAGGTCATATAGATACATTTCCCAACAATTGTAATTGAATTTAGATTCATGATACAAAAGTATTTCTTGAATGTAAAAGAGGAGAGAGAGAAGTTCCTTTCGGAATTTCGGCATAGTAACGAGTGTACATGGGAGGAATTTAGTGAGAGAGAAAGGGTATCCCATCATTAAAAAATAAATAGGGCATTATGATGGAGGTTCAAAACCATACCCCAACATTTATAATAGAAATTAAAAGAGAAAAAGAACTTAAAGAAAATTGGACAAAATGAGAAAGGAAGAAAAAACCTTTACTTGGAAGTGTGCTTCCAAAGGCTAGAGAGAGGCTTGTGAGTGACTTCATGGGAGCTTGGGGCACCTTGGGAGGATTATAGAGAGTGTAGGGCAGAGGTTGGACGAACTTCATGGGCATTGAGTTTGGAGGAAGTGGGAGCATGGGTGGGTTTATATAGGAAAGGTGAGGGAATTCTTTATTATTTAGGTTTGGGACCCCCTATATTAAATTAATCCAAACCACAAACCATCCCATGGTTTTTGCCCATGTTTTTTGTAAAAGCGAAGAGGAAAACATTATTTTATAAGGCCAAAGTCCGAACTTCATAAAATAATAAGGTTGCTTATGTGGAGGTGAGTCACACTCCCATTGAAATTAATTTAAAAAGGCAAAGTGTTGAATAAGTCTTGAGGGGTACATTAAAGCTTTGAAAAATACGTCAAACAAACCCAAAATCACTTTATTTTAATGGTAAAAATATATATTGACTGAACGTAAAACTTATATTATTTTATTACATCACTATTAGGTCATTATGATGTCATAAAACACATTATATATTTAAACGGTATTTATTTTTTACCCAAATATTTGATTGTCTCATAAAATAATGAAACTTTCACCGTTGGGTAATTTTGACGTCCTAATTCCAGAAATAAAATTTATTTTATCTAAATAATTTTATAAATATGTTAATTCGCACTTTTAAAATAAAAACTGACATTTATCGAAAAATCACAGGTTTTGACAGAAATGGCTTTCAAACCTTAATAAAAATTTTAATTGCATTCATAAAATTATAAGATCATTTATATTTAATAAAAATAAATTTAATAATATTATTATTTTTTTATTAAAATATTATTTAATTAAAAAATCCCTTAATTTAATAAAATATATTTCTTAATTAAATAATAACTAAAAACACCATTTTTACTTTAAAAACTATTTACAATGTATCATAAATGACTAGAAATTATATTCATTATTATATACAAATATAATGTACATGAACATAGTACTACTTATTTGTTACATAACCCCTTAAAACAGCTGCATAAGACCTAAGGGTAAGGTGAGCGATGGTGACAGATTATTGGGGTGGCTCGGATAACATCGCTCGAGTGGTAATTTCAATCAACTTCCACTTTTCCCGTAGACGGTCACGATCGAGCTTGACATAATGAAGCTTAGTTTGGGATTGGTCAAGGGAGAAGCCCAAAGATGCCACCTCTTTTCCAAGCTCCAAAAAATGGGCTTTGAATGGGGAAATTGTACTAGATGATGACATCGCTTCTTTTTTCTGAGTAAATAGGATTTGTTAAAGTCTTATATTTATACTAATCATGTGATCACTGTTCAACGACTATATTAACAACGGTCAAAATTCTTAACATAAAACCAAAGAAGATGATATCTTATAAAAATATTTTTCTTAAAGAGACATTTAACTAGATCAAGAGGTATTTTTCATTAATGAAACTTTGGGTCGTTACAGATGGTTATAAAATTTGGCTAGTTTATAATAATGGAGATAGTAGGTCATATATACATATGAGTAACTATTCAATTTTTTAATAATCATTAAGGAAAGTAGGAAAGTAAATTTTTATATTTACATAATGATAATTATATAATACATAACATGATATATATTTAAATATACTTATATATATCATCCATGAGGTGTGGTTTTGAAAATAGAGTCATATCTCTTCATGAAGGCGATAGTCCACACATACACAAATGTAGTTGTCATGTTTTGATATTAAAAAAGATTATGTTTTTCATTATAATGTTAAATATGTAATTAATATAATAATTATATCATTTATATCCCATATATTCTTTAAAACATTCCATATTACATTCCATGTAATGTGTTACTGAAAGAGGGATCACACCACTCTGTGAGGTGGTAGTCTATCACACACAGGAGTGACGTTATCGCACCCCCTACAAAATAGAAATAAAAAAAATTATGTGATCTAATGAATCCATAAGAATATTTATTTTATAAATATCATTTGTATACTTTATCTCTCTTATAATATGAAACTATTATATTATGTAATGGAAGAACAAATGATATCAGTTCTTGAGGGGGGTAGTCCCACACACACCGGAACAATAATTTTGTAACCCATTGAATGGAAGTGAATATGGTTTTAGGTTATTACCATAACATAATATCATAAAACTATATCTGGGATTCAAATTTTATTGTGTAATCATGTTTTAAAACTAATTTAATGAGTTGTAGAATGAAATAATAAAAAAATGATCGTTAGAGAATGTTACCACGTCCACTGCTATCCTCCTTAGGTTTCCACAAAAGGAATTTGAAGGAAGTGTTTATTCCAAAAATAAGGATAATAGGAGTAGTGGACTAAATTTGGTATATTATTTGGAATATTTTTGGATGAACCCATGAGTTTTTATGTTTTTATGAAGTGATAAGAGGGGGTGTATTTTATATGTTGTGAAGAGCACATAGTTTTCATTTTTAAAAATAATTGAGTCTTTCAATGTTTTTAACATGAATTAATGGGTCCAAAATGTACCATTGTAAATCACCATATTTTTAAATGTCTAATTATTCCATTTAAAAAGTTTTTATACAATTATATAGGTTATTATAAACAATATCATCTTTTTTAATCCTGTGGTAAATCAATTTTTACATAAACCATTAAAATTAAATTTTACTATTTTAATTGTTTATTTTAGTAAAACATTAATTTTAACAAACGGGAAACTATACATTATTCTGAAATCCTACATGGAATTCATTTATTAAAATTCAATTATGATAAGTGTATTTTTTTATTTAAAAATAATCTTTCCCATGTGATGAGAAAATATGTTTTTAAAGAGAAAATGTTCAAAATTTTACAAAGCTTTTATATCAGAATTCTATATGAAAATGATCCATATAAGGTAAATTTAATTTTTCCACATAAATTGTAACTAAATATTTTTGAAATAAATTTACAATATAATTTATCATTATAAATAATTTGATTGAAAATCCAATTTTGAATTTAAATTAAGTATTTCGATTATTCATTCTAAAATTATCAAAAAATATTCCTAATATAATTTTGAAACAATGATTTTAAAAATTATGTTTATTATGTCAAAAAATTAATAGATTTTTTAAAATTGAATATAAAATAAAACATTCATATTCAATGAAAAAATAGGTTTTCGAGAGAATTATTTTTCAATCATAATCTGATTTAATATTAACACTATGCGTAAAAATAATCATGGAATAAATAGAAATTAAAATTTATTGATATAATAAGTAAATTTCCATTAAAAATTATCTATTAGAGAATATGTTAACGAACTAAAAATGAGAAAAATTATTATTTTTTAAATATTTCTAAGAAAATTCTATTTTATGAACCCAAAATAAAACATATATTAAAATAAATTATAACGATGATTAAAATAAAATATAATGGTGATAAAAATTGAACTATGTAGAGTAAATAGGACTAAATAATTGTTATTTTACCTAAATTCATATTAATAACATAAATTTAGTTTTAAATTACTTAATTTATTGAATATAGATGTCAGTTTTAAAGAAATCGTAATTTTTCACTATTCAACGAAAATCAATATTTTCAGAACGAATTTAAAAAATTAACCCAATTTAAATGTTTATATTTAGATTCTAAAAATGTTGTTAATTTTTTCACATATATTTTCTAAATGATCCATAATTTTATTCTAATTTATTTTCATTAAAATAACTATGAAATAGTTTTTCATGAAAAATTATTGTTGAAGAATAAGATAACTTTACTGATAATTGATTAAATATTTACTAGAAATTTATCAATATTATATATCGAGTATGATATTTATATATATTTATTTTATTAAATTGTTAAATCTATTCTCATCCATATATTTAAGAGTTCTTTTATAATAGTTTTATATATCATGTGTTGTTTATACTCAATTTTTCATGTTGAGTATGTTATTAAACATAAAAATGATAGGGTTGCATGTACTATAAGATATTTAAGAAATTATCTTTATGAAATAATAAATATATAATAATGTATTGGGTTGTTACATTATATTATAATCATAATGATACATGGTGTTTACCCTATAAAACATATTTTCATTCTTTTAAAATCATGGGGTGTTAAATTAATTTTTAAAATTATAATACATTTATAATTTTTCATATCATTTATTTTATTATTTCCATTAACTGAAAAATTATTTCATTAGCATTGTCTATGTATTAAGGGTAATTATTTAATTTCTAAATATTTAAATTAAATGGACAGTATGAATATAATTTCATTAGGCATAAAATTACTATTAAGAGTCATTCACAAGAATCTTTTGTCGCTATGTGAACAAATAAATTATATTAAAATCAAAGAGAGTGATTTTTTTCAATTCCATTTGTTTCAATAATATATAAGTCATTTTCCTGCTTAAGTGTCTATTAAATGAATATATTTTGAACCTTATGTGTTACGTTTCAAATTTTATAATTCATATAATAATTATCATGTAATCTCATAGACTTATCACATTTGTTTAATCTAGATTAAATAAATTTAAACATTAATTAGGTGATAAATATATACACAATTACTATTCATATTAACTAAAAAAATGTGCCTAATTACCAAATTTGATCGTCCTGAATATAATTATTTAATTCAATTTTCCAAATTCAATACCTATAAATGTATGAGATTTATTTTAATATAAGTGAACAAAATTTGAAAAAAATTATTTTCTAGAAAGATGAATTTTAAATCATAAAACATGATTTGTAATTATTATATTCTTATAAAATATTTTTACAATATTAAAAATTTTGTACCAATTAATATATACATTTCATTAAAATCATCTACCAATAAGGATAAATTGAAATATTTAATTCATTGTAAACAGTAAATAATTCTTCCTAAAAACATATATATTATTTTTAAATAATATTTGTATTCTAATAATTGATCACTAATGAATGTATTCAATAAATAAACAGAACATTTCTATTTCATAATTTAGTTATAACTTTTCATACACACAAATATAATTTCTTGATGATAAAAGTAACATAATATTTTCGTAATGACATACTATTCTTTTAAACTCGTTATTCCATGGAACCTAAAATGATGAAGAAATAATATTATTTAAATTTTTATTTCATAAAAATGTAGGGGTGGTAGATTTACTCTACTCCTTATAAATCATAGTAAAATATATAATTATTTATAAATAACCTAATAATTGTTGATATGGGAAAATCCATTCTAACAAAATGTAAAATTAAATATTATAATATAGAGATATTTTATGCCCAACATTACAAATCTTAAATTAGTGTTTATAGTGAATAAATTTAAAAATGACATTTAATAAGTTATGGTACTTGAAGCAGAAAAATGTGAACTAATAAATGTTGTTTTGTAGTCCATGGAAAAAGAATATAATGACTAAAATATTTATATAGCGTGAAAAGAAGGCCAAAGTAGGTTTATATCTATTATGATTATTAAATATAGAAGGATACATGTTTACGAGAATGATAATTCATATAATATTACACTTTTATGAGGATAAAATAATTGAATATAAACCAACAATTAATTATCAAAAAAAATTAGTTTTTTAAATTTTTATAAGAATATGAAAATAATCCTACATAATATATTAAGGTTAAATATTAAAATGAACCAAATGATTTTCACCTTATCTCGGATCACACAAATAATTAAGAATTAGATACTAAGGATGTAATGTTGTATAATCAAAATCTAATAGAGCGTATAGAATAATATAATATAATTTTAATTAATGATGAAAAAAATATGACCAAAAGAAGGCTGATACATGATATCAAAATTACTAATATCTCGCAAATTCAACCACAATTCATGGAAGAATAACCTATTAATAATTAGTTTATTGGAGGTACCTATGATGGATAAAATCATATTGAATGAAATTATTTAATATATCATATCCCTAGACCTAATTTTTTTTAAAAAAATTCCAAGTGTGGGTTCAATAATAAGATTAATGATAATAGAGAAGTAAAATCAAATAAGGTGTGACTTGTTTACAAGGTTTTATCATAGATTAAGGGTGCTTATTTTCACGAGTCTAATATTCCAATTACGAGAATATATGCCATCAAAATTTTCCATGATATATATTCTCATGTTATGTAAAAACAATTATGTACAATATTCCTTCTATAATTAATATCTATTATAAAAAGTTTTTATTGTGTATATTGAATGATTTTCTCTTGAAAATATTGGAATTATGGTGTGTAAATAGATGAAGGCTATGAATAGGCTAACAATGACACATGGAATAAGACACTCTATGATTTATAGAAACCTAAAATTAATGTTTTTTACAAACTGAAATGTGGATAAATAAATTTTATATTGAGTAAATGGATTTAAGTACTTTAATTTCACTTTAACATGTCAATGATGCCATTTTCAGGTGTCCTAGAGATTTATTATGACAAACTCTATACACAAATAGTGAATCATTTTTAGATAACAATAATGGGATAAATGAGATCTATTATGGAATTATAATGGATTCCAAAATAATACTTTATTATTATATCACAAGAAAAAATGTAAGTGAAATATTGATTAAATTCACCATAAATTAATACAAAAAACTATCTACTCCAATGCATGTTGGAATAGAGTTTTAGCATGTAACTAAATGAGGGGGTTTGAATAAATGAGTTTAGGATATTTATTTAAATATTACTCTATCCCATATAATCCGTTCAAATAATTGATTATATAGAGAATTTGTACTATATGTACCAGAGTGATCCAATGGAATGAAATTTAATTGATACCAATATAATAATAAAATTAATCTATGTTACCTTGAGATTTTGAGAAAATTTCATGAAGGTTGATCAGAAAAATATACATATATTATATGATGTTGACCAAGAAGATGATTTTCATGGTAGAAAATATTATTTTAGTGGATTGTTTCTTTTCTAAAAGAATTAATGAGAGATGGTATTGTAAAAAATTAACTATGTTACATTAATCTCAAAAAAGTATTAATATTCTTCCACTAATATTTTCTATACCATGATGACAAAGATAATGGAACAACATGATCAGTTTAGGGTAATGATTTATGAAATCTCATTACTCGATGTTATCATTAATGTTTTATGGATGACTCAAAATATATGGTTCCACACTCCAGATATAAGAATATTGATATCATATTTCACTTAATTAAATATAATTATAAAAATAAATATATAAAACTATAATTGTATTCCAATAGATACCAATGATATGAGAACATCACCATGGAAATTCTTAAATATAGACTTATAACCTCGATTATAAACACGAATGTCCAATCATTTCGTCTCTC
Organism: Viscum album; assembly: GCA_963277665.1. Lineage (NCBI taxonomy): Eukaryota > Viridiplantae > Streptophyta > Magnoliopsida > Santalales > Viscaceae > Viscum > Viscum album. The sequence continues at coordinate 218,733,048 of OY728155.1, forward strand.
AAAAGAGACACTATGAGTACCATAATAACTCTTTGTATTTTATTCTCAATGGGGGAGAAATGATAGAAAACTTTTATAGAGTACGGTGTATCATTTCATTATCATTTTTATAAAGTAGGTGATATTTTGTGAAAATTGAAATAGATTTAATTGTGAGAGCATTGATTAATGGAAAAATTATTCAAATTTATTGGCTAATCATTTTTTCACATGAGTGATGAAATGCTCTCAAAAAACAACTATATCTTGTGATGTGGTTTCATGATGTCTCTTACTGGAATGGTTATTGTTTATATTTTTAATGGATAAGTGGATTATTATTGGAAAATTTTGAGAATTTTTTTTTGATGAATCCAATGTGGTAGATTGAAGAATACAATGTAATTTTTGAATAATGTTTTATTTTTTGCCAACTATTTATGTATGGTTGTATAGAAAGATATAGTTTAAAGGGGGAATTGTTTTTGAGATGTTGTAAGATGGATGATGATATGTTTTGTTGGTTTTTTCCTAATTTAGAGAATTCTAGGAAATAATTGTTTTTAATGTAGGTTTTTATGCCTTGAAAGCTTAATAATAAACTTATAAATATATTTTATGATTCATGTAAAATTAATATATTTTACTTAGATTCAAAAGATGTAAAAAATAAATCATCACAAGATTCATTTTTTTTCTTCATATTATTTTTTAAACTATATAAACCTAACTCATAAAGTAAAAATGGTGAGAAAAATACATCATAATTTCTCTTTATACATTAGAAGGAAGATTTTAATATTTGTTGTGTTCATATCCAAAGAACACTAAAAATCATTATTTTATACTTATATTTGGTAAGGTTGATATATCACATCGTTAGGATATGTATGGAAATTATATTATTTATTCCATACATTATATGCGTGTTGTATATTTTAAAACATTTGAGATACAACATTATAATGTTTATATTATTCAAATATATAATAAAATAAAAAACTGATATCCACATATGGTTTATGTAATGTTTCATAAGGTTCGGCATGAGGAAATTAATTATCTTATACATTGTGAAAAACCTGAGAATATTGAATTTCATATTAGAATAATTTTTACATATTTAAAACTAATATCTTAAATATAATATGTTGTTGATAAAATTTTATACTATAGTCAAGATTCATGGACATTTTGTTTTTGTTTAAATTAGAAGATCATTGGGAAATTTTCAAGGGTATCTAAATTTCCTATTAAAATATCAATCATTATCCATGATGTTATTTTCCATGAATAACATGAAAATAAATTTCACATAGGTTATAATAATTAGGAATATCCAAAGAAAATTATTCAAATAATATTTACATAATTCAATGAATATAAATTATGAAATGAATGGTGGTTTAAAATTGAAAATTGGGTAATTACATAAATTTAGAGTTCTAGAACTACTAGATTGAAGAGATATAACAAATAGATTTTTGATAAGTTCCATCAATTTTAATAATCCTTATTTTCAAGGCCATCTAGTTCAATTACTGATCATGTGAATGCTATATGTTATTATGGAATGAGACTATACTTTGCATGTTTTCATGATATCATACTTTCATGGATCATTATAAAATAATGAGATGGATAATTGGTATATATTTTTCCATGTTAGAATGATTTTTTTTGTTAATTATATATGTTTCTCTATGAAGTCATTAACATGTTTGATGAGAGATCAGGTTGTATACAAGAAATATTTTTCCCATTCCGGGGAATGTGTGGAATCATAGGGACTAGTGGTTTCAATATAAATAGTTCCTCTATTACTCTAATAATTTTATTAACTAATAAAGTCTATTGTATGTTTTTAGACATGATATTAAAGATTTAATATCATAGAATCAGCACTTTTTTTAATTTTTTATTAATTTTCATGATGATACATCAATAATTAAAATATGAATATACAAATATATTTCAGTAGCTTAAATTAAGGTTGATGAAAACATTTTTTAAATTGTCCAAATACTCTATGTATGATAGTTACTAAATGATAGTAAAAAATAAATGTTAAATTATTTTCTTAGGGGGTTATATTTTTTAATTTCATTTGAAAATACAAAAATATATAATATATATGAAATATATATCACTATATAACATTTCATATATTTTTATGTCCTTGACACTATGGTATGTAATACAATATTGAGTATAAATTGGATATATATTTTTCAACAAATCTATTTGAATAAGTTGTATAAAAATTATTGATTGGAAGGAAAATGTACCCCGATTTTATATAACATGATATTATGTTATCTATTATTATGTTTGATATGTTTTATTAAAACACCAATGGATCTCAATTTGGTGAAATTAAAATTAATTCAAAATTACTCAAGAGTATAATTAATTAATTTTCATTGAAAATATACATTAAATTGTAATATATTTATTAAAATAATTAATTTAGTGACTATTTTGGGATAGGTAAATCACATATGGAAAATTACCCTCATTAGGAAACTATATTATTTTGGATTATTATTAAATAAAAATATATTTCACTATCTCATTTTAATAATGAGTTCATAGATTTTGTTAGTCATTATTCAATCATATCATTGTTAAAACATAATTGAATATATTTCATACTAAAATTTTAACATATCATTATATATTTAGATAATGAATGTTCTAAAATAATTTTAATTAATCTTGTGTATCAATTGTGGAAAAACATAATTCTACTAGAATTTTCATTTTTCCAAATTATTATTATATTTTTGATAAAACTTGAATATAAATATGAAATAATTTTAATCGATAAAATATATTTTAAAAACATTTTAATATAGAGAAAATGCATTTTATAATAAACTAATTTAGAATAATTAATCATTTATAACAACTTGTTTTATTATAAACTCAGTACATAATTGATTTTAGAGTGTTTAGTTTTTTTATTTCAAAGAGGAATTTCACTTATTTATTGTTAATTCATTGTTTATTGAAACTTTTTTATATAAATAACAATAATTTTATGGAATATATTCCTTATATTTGAACCAGTATTCTTTATGGTCACCATCTTTAAAATGATAACAATAATGTGATGCTCCAGTTTCCTTCTATAATTATTTTTATTATGATTGTTTTTGAATTATTATAATTTTTCGATTCTTTTTCTAAAGGGAAACATTGAATATTGAATATTTAAATTAAATTATTTTTCATAAATTTATTACTTTAAAAAATGAATCTTATATATTAATAAACTCATAAAAACAATATGTGGAACCATCCCTTTATTTACAACCAATGATAATTTTCAAAAACTCATATATTAAGCTCTGCAAATTTGTTCGAAAACATTTACTCTACATCTTTTAAACACTAAATCTTTCAAAATACCTACCTTCAGTGATAATGCTTATAATAATTTCATTATTTTCCTCATTTGATTATGTAGCATCAAAAATATCTAGAGGATGTGAAATTATATTTTTTTGGATTAGAAATACCAATATAAAAGATCGATTTGTAACTCATTAAAAAACTAAATATAATGATATTGAAATAAATGAAATCGTTAAAAAGGATTACACTAATAGAAAAATTATTGTAAACTTGGATTACATATATTGGTAATACATTTTCCTCTTCAATTATTAGTGATTTTGAATGAATTATTAGTATGTGTTTAGGGAAAAAATAAATATTTTATTATATCAATGGATGAGGGTGAGGATGAATTTTATTATGAGAAATAGGTATAATTAAAATGTATTCCTTATAAATTACATTTTAAATAATACACAATTTACATCCTAAAATTTATTAGGCCCATACTCTATGACCTAGTGTTAAAATTTTATTATTTATTTACATATTTTAATACTAACTAATCATAAAAGACATAATAATTAATCATAATAATCTAATTATTAAATATTTAGTCACATACATACCCTATACTTTTAGGTTTAATGTTATATAGAATTCAACAAACCCTTTAACCAAAAAATCCATATATTTCCCACAAAAGGGATATTTATCCTTGTAAACTTATGATTTATTATACAAAAATATTCCATCCATGTTTCATAATAATTATATATACATGATACCCTTCTAGACATATCATACATAAAATATTTCTTGATAATAAGGAGAAATTAAAACATAAGAATGTAGGTTTAAATGCTTGGTCAATGGTAATCTAAAATAGTAACTATCATTAACAATATAATACTTGAAAAATATGGATGAAATTATTATTAATAAAATAATTTTATATGAATAAAAACATGTGGTTGAATATATATATGGTTTATATAAAAATATAAAATATAACATAGAAAATAAAAAACAAATTTACTATAAATTGAATGAATAATGACAAGAATCTTAATCTTACTATCAATGACCCATCCAGGGTAATTATAATTAATTCAAATTGTTAATGAATAATTCTAAGGAATTATCAACAATTTTCCTAGAATACATCAAATAAATAATATTTTTTTGTCAAGATTCTAAAAAATGTATAGTCGAGCTATAATTTTATCGTACATCCACTAATAATCATATATACTGATCGATAACAATACATATGTGCGTCATTTGAACATGGAAACAATATAAGTTATGGATTAATTGACTCATGATAAATAAATGGTTTTCAGGATGATTTCCAAAAAAACATGATGCTAAATATTCTAGAAAAAAATATGAATAATTTTATTATAGATTATTTCAACTAAAGAATACAAAATATTTTGGGATGTGATATAGATGGAAAATAATTCTATAAGAATATGAATTACTTTACACATTGGAATGGTATTATAGAATAATATACCAGGAAATGGATTGATTGATACTGAAATCCAAATATTCAATAATTCAAACAACATAATAGAATTTACAAGGTGATATATCATTCATAACTCTAATGATGACAGATTATATAGATTATTCAAGGAAATTGAATCAATATTATAAAAAAATTGTAATGTTTTTGTAATATATTTGTAAAAACATACTGATAAGTGACTTACAAAAATAATTTCTATTGCTAAAAAGTGGAAATTGAAAAAAATAAATTTTATTTAATTAAAAATATAAATAAATTTAAAAAATGTGTATTATATTATTATAAATATGGATTTTAATGTAAGAATGTATATAATTAGGATGAAATCCCACATTTATTCATAAAAATAAGGTTTTTAAAATCATTATAAAAAATTCAGTTGGATAAGTAATTTAAGTGAATAAAAGTGAATACGTTAAAAGGAATAATGAAAATGGATAATGGATATAATGATTGGAAAATTAAATCTGGAGGAAAGTCATTAAAAAGAGATTAATTTAAAAATTTTGTAATGAATGCTAAAAGTTACAACTTTGACAAACAAAATTTGTTTAAAAATTTTAAAAAACGACTAAAATAAAAGAAATGAATATTTAAGAAAATTAATTTATACTGAATAAAATTATTGAATCCGTATAGATAATATATTCATAGAATATTATGATACACACCTATAAAAGAGATATGTTTGGAAAAGCTTATGAACATCCTTTCTATATATTATTCAATAATATTGAAAATAATTGATAAGAAGATATAAAAAATAAGTATCCGCTGGATAATAAAATATATTTCCTTTATAAGACAGTTGAGGAATATTTTAATTAAATAAGAATCCTAGTGTTAATAATATCTTACTCAAAGTGATATTGGAAAAAATATCCTTTTGGATTTCGTGTTGTTTGATGTAAAGCCAATGGTAAGATTTAACCTAAAAATGAATTATAGATACGATGAAAAAAGGAATAATCAATATATAGATAGGAAAAATTTTATTTTATAAATTATATAAAAATAACATAGGCACATAATAAAAATTATGATATATAGTAGAGTATATTGATATGGAAAACCCATTACTAATTTAGTATCGTATAAATAAAAATATCACAAGAAAGTGATCATCGGATGAAATTAAAAATATAATTAAATAAAGTCAAATTATTATACATTAAGTAAATTTGGTTTTAATTAAACCATATAATAGGAAACATGTTGAAAAATATGAAACATGTATTAATGAATTGATATTAAAACATAAAGCCTTGTGAAAATTGAAATTTTAGAATTAAGAATAATTTGAATATGATTTTAGAGAATGAAATTATAATCCCAAAAAATGAATGTTTCATAATACATAATAAAATTATATTTCAAAAAAATAAAATCATATATAAAATGAAACTGAATAAGAATGATTATACCTCAATGAAAGAAATATGTTTAATAGAAAACACTTACAATGGATTCCTACATGGTCAAATCCATTATAAACTCATATATAATAGTAATAAGATTAAAAAAATAACACAAAACATATTAAACATTTATGATCATTTATTATAATATGTTATGTTCACATATTATGTATTTTAATCTACTTTTTAGATAACTTTGATCCTCAGTGTTAGAAGTATTAAATATTCCTTTTACATTTCGGTATAACAACCTTTGACATTTTTCAATGTTAATGAGTGGGGATTTTTGTTAATATTCATGGTTTTATAATAGATGATCCATAATTAATTAATTTCTTTACAGTTCAATCAATGGGTGCTTTGGGTATTGATATCTATAAGGAAATTCAAAATGTTCTTGTTTCTATACTTTTTTAACAAACAAAAGGTGGTAAATAATAAATCAATTAAATAATAACAATAACATTATAAAAACAATTATTTTATAATGAATATAATATAATATTTGTAATTTAGTTTCTATAACTAACCCTAAAAAGAATTTATATCAGTATTCATGAATGTGGTTAAACTGACCAAAATAAGAACATGTCATAATAAATTGGTGAGTATGATTATGAATTAATTTTTTTTATAATATCATCATTACAAAATTATAGTGATATTATTTTGATTTTATCCACAAAATAAAAATCAATTTATATTTCGTGTAGGGTTATTATTAATGAAATATATAGATAAAAATATATTATTTACAATGAAGAATTTGTATCTCCTCATAAAAACCATATTCATTTTGAATGAATTTGGGAAATATCATGGAAAAAAAGTATTTGAATATTGGCAGTGGATTAATAAGGAAGGTGATATGGTATATTTTCATGTTAATTTGATTTTTGTGTACCATATTTAAGGGGTGATTGAGGAGTCCTTTTATAATGTAAATGACATTTATTTATGTAAATAATTATGACTTAATTTAAAAAAAAGTTATTTTCACTAAAATAGGATTTAAAATTTAAATTTAATGTTGATTATATTGGGATATTTCAATAAATACATCATCCAATAATTATATGATATTTTTTTCATTACACCTTTAATTTGTACTTTTATTATATTTTAGATATTTATTTGGTAAACATTTTACCTTGTGTAGGTATTTTTTGCCTAAAATAAAATAAAACATATCAACAAATTTTAACATTCTAATTAAAAATTTAAAAAACATTTTCATATATTAAATTTATAAATTTGATAAATATTAATTATAAAATAATAATACATAACACGGATAATTGTTTTTCAAAAGTTTTTTTATTCATAAAATGAATTTATTGTTTATTCCATGATATTTTATAGCAATATATGAATCCTCGATTATTAAAAAGTATATTAAATTGAAAAATGTAAAAAAATTATTATTTGGTATTGATAAATTTAATTTAAAAAGGAAAAAATGTATTAATCATATGAATAAGGTTTCTAGAAAATTATTTCATTAATAGTATTTATTGAATTTATCTTCTCTTATTATCACTTCATGATAAGTGTATGATTGTGTATTAATTGAATAACACATTTTAAAAATAAATTTCATTAAATTTAATACTTTAAAATTTAAGTAATTATGATTTAAATAAAAAAATAAAATATATAATAAACAATGATTTTTTTAAAAAAATATTTTATTCCTATGAATAATTAATACATAATTTATTATAGTTACTTAATTATTATATGTATTTTTTTATTTTTTATTTACAATATTTCATTATTTTTGTGAATAAATTTTATATTTTACTCTTAAAAATAAATAAATATATAAAAAATAATTACGTAATTAAAATACTGTATATATAATCTGAGGCTTTTCTTAAGTGATATAGAGAATTAAAATGGAATATATTTTACTAGAAATTTTAAATTTAACTATATTTTTTTGAAAAAATAATATTGTATTATACTATTAAAAAGTATATTTTTTCCCTATTGTGTGCACCACAATCTATAAAGCACTATATTTTCCTTTAAAGTATGTACATACTAAAATCTTTTTAGTGTTACACATTCAAAAATAATATTCTAATTTCAAAGTAAATGATGGTTTAAATTTTAATGTATTCAATAATAATTAAACAAAATAAAATTATATGGTGTTTTATAGATAAGAAAATATTTATTATAAACATATTCATAATTTAAAATTTTTAATTAATAGAGGTTTTAATTACATGAAAAAAAATATATTCTTCTAATATAATTTTAGGACAAAAAATGATTGATATATTTTTTTTATTGTGGTGCATAGATAACAGGTCTAATCCAAATTCCATGGTATTGTGTTTACCATGTAAAATATTTATAATAATTGCCTTGGAATCTATGATATCTGTTTTATAAGTACACCTATTCTCTAAATGAACAATTTATTTATGTTTAAATAAAATTATTCTCTAAAATATTTTATGTTGGGGGAATTCATAAAAGATTTTATATATTATACATGATAAAAAAATAATAAGAACATTAAAAATGTAAAAATACCCACATCATCAGTCGGTCTAGAGGAAAAATAATTGATTTTTATGTGAATATTGGTTATGCATAAGATACATCATCTTATAGCAAATTGTTATATGGTGTTTCTACCATGAAATTTCACAAACAACGAAATATAGACCAAATTTCATTGGTTCCTCAATAGAATTTTATATAACATTTTTTTATATTACATATATAAAATTGATGGAATTATTTAAAATATTAATATTTTATATGAAATAAGGGATAATAATTTAAAAATAATCAATTATACATAATATTTGTCCACCAATGATAAAAAAATATGTATTTTTAAACTGTAAGACTCGAGGATATACAAATAGAATTATCAATGATTTAAGAAGATATTTTTTAAAGACTCTGATAGATTATAGATAACACTCCTCTATTAAATACCATATGCACGTATTTTACACCTCACATTGTTGTAATTTTTACCTTTAACATTAAATTGATATAAAATTATTATTGGATGATTTTGTATCAGTTAGTACATATAACATTATAATTTCATATGCGAAAAATTTTGCTTTTATAAATCATACAACTAGTATTCATTTTATGATTTTGTCATATATATATATATATATGGTGAGTTTTTTATTTACCACTCATTATACTTTAATTAATATTATGATTAAAATTATTTAGAATAATATGACTTCATTAAATAATCAAAAATATATTGAAAAAATTAAATATTATATTAAGAGATTTTATACTATATTTTTCCCTCATGATTTCAAAAACTTACCACCTTTGACATTTAATATTTTAAATAATTTGGATATGTTTATTATTGAAAGGAATAAATTCTTTTGTTTTATTGAGTAAGAAAGAAAAATATTTAAGGATTTATAATGTTTTACCTTAGTTTTATAATGCAGTATTATTATTAGAGATCATTATATATTTTATTTTCATGAATATGAAACCTATTTATTTTCGTATTATATATTAATTGTATTTTATACCACTATGTACTTCAAACTATGCTTTATCTTCTCTAAATGTAATGAAAAATTTTATCTTTTTAACCATCATCAAAAACATCATCCATAAGAGAAGTTGTTGGATATGATTATGAATATAATTGGGTAATGTTCCCTTTTTTAGAACTTATATTTTGATAAAAAAAATTAATATATTATATTATTTTATATAAATATTATCTAATAGTATAAAATAACCTTACTAAATTTCATGCATTAACCGATATCTAATAAATTATATATTTTTTATCTTTAATATATAAATCTTGTTCTATGATTATATTATCTTCTTATGTGTTTTCCCCCATCAATGTAAATTTTTATATCAAGAAGAACATTCAAAATCGGGTAAGTGGCTATCCAAAAAAAAGTTCAGGCAGTCACAAAAATCACACAATATTAGAAATTACTAGTCCCTATAAGTGGAATTTGAAAGAGGTTGAATCAGATACACTGTAAAGCCTCTAGTTGAATGCATAGAATTCTTTATTTATAAAATCCATGATGATGTCCTTGAAATAATAAGACATCTTGTCAATTTCTTATTGTACTCCTACAAATTTATTTTCCCCACCTTGATTTTGTGATCCAAGATCATATCCTATTGTTTGATTCAAAATCATTGACTTATATTGTGATCCAATTAAATCTTTCTCTCTCTCTGTCTTGTATATTCTATTGGTCACCATATTAGGAACATTGAAGTTGAATTATTTCTCAAAAATCACCTCCTAGGAGTGTAGAAACAACACCAAGACATTGGATTTTTCATCCTCCTCCCTCCCTCCATCATCCTAGGAATCCTCAGTTATCACCCTTCTAATTAGGTATTCATTCTCAATTATCCCCTCAATAATAGCCTCCTTTTCCTCAACGAAAAAGATTAAATTTTCCCACCCTAATTGAATCGGTCCTGAAAAACTCCTCCTCAAATTTTCCTTGACACTATTAATTAATCAAACTAATCATTCATTATTTTCCTTACTAACATGGTGACCGTGATCTTTAATATATTTCTATAATATTTACATTGTCTATATTTTCCCCCTTTTTGACAATAAAATTCCTAGAATAAATTTTACATTACATCTTCTTCGTAGAGCCACACACAGCTATTAAAATCTCAGGAAAGTTCTATTTATATTATGATAAAATTGGGAATCCCATATCATTTGTACTATTCTCATGATCCACTTGTATCCTACACCTGGTTTGTTTACTGTTCCTTCCTGGAATTACAGGCTTCCACCATTTCAGATCAACTTCATCCTCTACATGTCCATTAAATCCTGAGAATAATTTTTGATTGTAGGTCGATAATGGAGGTTTCCTCAAGATAGAACACCACCAAATCTAATATGATCCTATAATATGATTAGGAAAATCCCAAGGGATAAATTTCAACATGAATGTGGAATATTCAGATTATAATTGGCCTTATTATCATATGCTGCATATCGACAGGCTCCATCCTCAAGTAATTGTTCTTTTTCCTCACTACCTAGTAAATAAACATGAGTGAATTAAGGTGAGGAAATAAGAAAAAACATCCACACCACATTAGGAACCTACATACCTGACTTTTGGAAATCAAGATCCTTCCTCACTTAGAGAAACAAATCAGCTACCCTTGGGACTCCATTTAGAGGAATCCACACTTTTTGATTAGAGGATAGGAAATATAAAATAAAGGCAATATATTCATCAACTGAGAAATATTTACCTGGAATATCATTCTCCATGTGCTTGAATCTGGAGGATTTAGGACCAAACTCACTACAAGATGTGCAGAAGAAACCTCATGATTCCTTGAAAATATTCTACTTCCAGCAAACTTCACCTTCAATATCGACACAAATGAACTCCAATAGATCCTTGGAAACATCCACCACTAAAAATATTTGGGGTGATATGGGATTAAATACAACGTAAGTGAGGATATCTGAATAAAGAAATCTATCCACTATGTTGCATGACATTCTAAGGATCACCAAATTGTGGAACAATAAAGGAATTATGGGAAGTGAAATTCAAATAGCATTGGAGAGGGTCCTTTTTCCCGCTAATATCGAACAAAAAAAATTATAGGAGGAATAAACTATAAAAATATCTTATATTATTCACAAAAATAGATATTAGTTTAAATTTAGATCAAAATTATACCAAAAAATGGTATTGATCCATAATTCCAATAGCCACACGATCAAGAAAAGACCTCTTAGCAGATACATACTTGTAGAATTAAAAAAGGATGATTCTTTATGAAATGAACCAATAGTGTTAAATCCAACATTGATGAATCATGTGGGAAATCCTTAAATGATATCAGGACAGGAGGAAGGCCATTGATGTGTGACTATAATTTATGGGACCAATTTTTTTGAGGAAGGATAGAAGAAAAATGTTCAATGAAGATTAATTTTTTGAAAAATATATTTTTATTTTCTAAATTTTTTTAATGAATACCATTAATAACAAAAATAAGACTATAAAATTAACCAAGATACTCTTCTTAATGAAACTATGAATTGCTAAAAAAATCAGGTGTTCATATAAGTGACCATAATACAAGCATGTGTGTCCATAAAAAATGGAATGAGGGTCCATTAATTTCACATTAAAATAATTTTTTGATAATTTTTTTAATATTTTACAAGGATATTTATTGTTTCTTATAATTTAGCCGATCATTTTCTCATACCACTTCATGTTTTAATCTGGTCAAACAGATCATGAATAATGATTAAATGGACATTATGTTTTAGAAAATGATGTATCAAGAGACATTCTAATTCATTTGAGGGATATTGAAATATAAATTTCTCTAATATATCTAGTATGTCAATTTTTTTACTTTTATTTAATTAAATGACTACATTTCTATAATTAATTACTTTTTATGATAAATTATGATGATATGACTTGTTAGAATCATTGATAATATAAGGGAAAATTTAATTACTATTATTCAATAAATATCTTTCAAAATAGAATATACATATATAAAAATGAATCTTATGATAAAAATATATTATCAAGGACAATAATTTTTTAAAACGTAAGATAAAATCATCGTTATGAAATTGTTTTAATAGAAAATATAGAAACTTTTGGTATAATACAATCTTAAAGTACTAATTAATTAATAATCTATTTTATATTATTATAAAATAAACTACAATGTATTCTAAAAACTCAAAATAGTGATAAAATAGATCTATAGTGATATTTCATTTTATATTTTTCTCTATTTATCTTTTTTTGAATATTCTAGTATTTTGTTTCATTATATTTTCAGAATCCCCTATAATATGAAAAACAATGTTTATTAAACTAATTATATTTTATATTGATTTTAATTTCTTATAAGTAGCTGATGATGATATCGAAGGTAAATAATTTTTTGAATCATTATTATTGATGGGTTATCTTAGGTAATATATCTGACATAACTTTTATTGGTAAGTTCACTATTGATTATTTATTGAATTTATAGTTAATTAATTCATTCTAGGTGTATTGGGAACTTTTTTTGTGATGAAAATCATAAAATATATTTAAATGTTCATTTCTATTCTCTCACATTCAATGTAATGTTTCCTAATTTTTTTCGATGCAAAAAACATTTGTCTTCACTTTCAAAAGAAAACATGGATTTATGAAAAGAAATTTTAAAAAATATTCTCTTATATAGAATATCATTATGTTATAGTATTTTTTATGAGTAAATATATGAAAATATAATGATATTGTTTTATAAAATATTTGAAATATCATTTTTTATTAATTTTAGAAATATTTAAATAAAAATAAAATTTTATGACACATGATTTTTAATATATAATGTATTTTATAAATATAGATATTTTCGAATAGTTTATGATTATAATATATATGTTTTATAAAGAAATATTAAATCACCACCCATCTAATGCCCAAATATAAAACTCAACTAAACTATTTTTCTCAATGAAATTTTATAAATATATAGAATATTAATTAATTTACATCATTAAATACATGGAAAATTTATTCAAAGATGGACATTACTGAATTTGTTTGGGTGACTAATGGAATAACTATATTTAGTATTTATACAATTAGTTGGTTTATAATGGTGTGCTTACTTTGGGATATGAGTTTTTTTATAATTCTAGGTGATTATAGATCTTATTAGTGGATTTATCTGGTCGTACAGTTTTTAAAAATAGTCAACCAATCATACTTCATCCATTCATTTTACATATTCTTATTTTATTTTGAATGTATTGTCAATATAATTTTTAATAACCTTGTAGTTTTAAAAAAAATTGCTTAGTATAGGTTTTATAGTGGGATACACAGTTATATAACAGTGATAGATATTAGTTTTTATGAGTTAATGATTAATTATGTATATTCTCAAAATTTTAATACCTACATTCAACCCATATAACTCATCATGGATGGAATAGGACAGAGTTATGTTTAATTATGAGTGTGTTATATAGTAATTAATCACTTTTTGTATATATTATGTAAATTGAGTGTATAAACACTAGAGTGGGTGTAAGGATATGGTGGGACATGTTTTCTATGTGTGTAATATTTTATATTTTCTGTACATATTTTATGTCAATTTGTTTAATAAAAATGATCAAATGTATGTGTATTGATAATTAGTTTTTAATGATGTGGGAATTCGACGAAATTAACCTATATATATATATTGTGTGTGTGTTTGAAAATGTTTCCTTATGAATTACACTGATATGTGTATGTGATTACCATATCATATATACAATTTGTGCATATATTTTATTGATATCACATATAAAATTTCATAAACATACATTATGGGATAATTTATTTAGATTATATATCACAAAAATAAGTTATACAAGTTTCATACTATAATTAAAAAATATATATCCCATCATAATATTCATACTCTAATACCAATGATATTTATATAAAAGGGATACATTTCCCAAAAACGTTACTACAAAGTCTAAGAGTCTTATTAGAAATTGGGGTTTTTATGATGAATTTATCACTTATTGATCTCTAGTATTGGTTATCATAATCATAAAACCTCTAATAGTAACTCTATATATTTAACATTTAATATATTTTTCACACAAAAATACACAGATATATATATATAAGTATTGGTCCTTTTTCATGAGAAAATTGTTAATATTTCATATAGTGAAGGTACATTGTTGGATAGAAGAAATCATGGTATGGGTTTAACATAGAAACATATCCATTGTTAGGTGTTTCATGATTTGTTTGATATGAATTCACAATAAGGGTAAGATTTATCCATTTCATGTTATAAAATAATATATTTATGAGACATTGACTATGATATAAGTTCTTAAAAACATCCATGGAAATGATGATAATAGGAATATTTATTACCATAATTTAAAGAAATATATATTAATTGTTTAGGGGGGATGAATTATTTATTAATTTCATTAATTAGATATTTTTGGAAAATGTAATTTTATAAAAATTTAATTTTTTTTAGTATCCTATTCATTATTAATTTTATTATATTACCCATTCTAAATTTGGCCATGATGTCTTACTAGATACAATTTTGGGTCATTGATTTAGGATTACTACCTTAAATAATTATAGATGGGGAGTTAAAAACTACGTGTACTTATAATCACATAAAATTTATATGAATAAATGTATTTAAAGAATATCATTATTATTTTTTAAACGATGTTCATTTAGGTTTTTTAATTGTAATCAAATAAAATTTATTCAAAATTATAATTTGTATGATTTATTTTTTATATTCAAGATTTCACATGTTATAATTTGTGGGATTAGGGAATGCATATTGTTTTATAAAGTCAATTTAATTGTTTTATTGTTTGGGGTTTTATATATATGTAATTGGAGATATTGAAGCGATTTCATATTACCATGTATCATTCATATAAATATATATACACACACACACACACATGTATATATATATATATATTTATTTATTTATTTAATAAGTGACATATTTCTAGAAATTGGTTATATTCTTCTAAAGGGACTTTATGAAATTTCATTATTTTTTACCTAATTTTTATTTTTAATTTTATTTATAAAATATACATTTTACTAAGTGGATGCCTTGTATAGAAATTTCAAGACACCAAACATTTGAGTGGCCTAAACCCATGAATAAAAAATCCCAAGTTATTATCTAAGGATTAATATTGACGCATAATGAACCATTTTTTTTAGATCATTAAAAATTCATATCAATCATTGTAGGTGTAAGACAACATTTAAAAATTAATACATCAATTAACCAATTTTGTATAAAAGTAGGATCCACCAATAAGACTATAAAAAATCTTACTACTTGTATAAAGTTATTATATATTAAATAATATTCCACATTAGCTACTAACTATAATAGTAAAACTTAGAGATCGCCATATGAAATGATGGGATGAAACTGCTATATAGGGGAATAAAATAGGATGGTTCTAGAGAGAGAAGAACCATAAAGATGAGAAAAAATCACCAGAAATTGATAGAAACAAGGAACAACTGTAATAGGAATACTCTCTAATGGATTGTATGATTAGGTTAATACTGGTGAAACATACAATAATGATACTGTGATAATATAAAGGATTGAACACACAGGTTCAATCATTATGGGGCACCTTAAAAAGGGTTTATGATATTATCATCAACAAGTATAGTAATATTATATGACCTTTAAAAATTCTTTCACACACCACAAACAATTTTTTTTATAAAATAACAATGCTAAAAACAACGGGAGAAGAATTATTGGTATTATAATGGGATTCTACCATCATATAGGCATTAATTATGGTTAGTTTATTTTTTAAAAATAACCAACCAATTATCCAATTCTATTATTATGAAAAAAAGAATCTATCTCATGGAAAAAATATACAATTTGTAATGCATTTAATAGATACATAAGAAATTATTTCTTATATAGCTCTAAAATATCCTGGGTTCATTCCTACATGATAAAATAATTTATCCAAATTCAATTCCATTTATTAATATATAAAATTTTCAATGGATTGGAAATACATCTTATAGTAGGATTCATCTATTTTTATTCTTATATGGATGTTTTTTATTCCAATATATACCTATTATGTCATGAATTTATTATTTATGAGAAAAAAATAATATTATTTTATACTATTCATGAAAATAAAGATCATATCATGAAATACTTACCAATATTATATCACCTAAATATGTATTAAAGAATCCCATTGGGATTCCACTCAAGAAGGATACAAGAGATGCCCAAAAGTGTTACTTTTGTTTTCCAATTATTATTAAGAAGAATAAAATTATTTATTTGAAATATTTGTGAAAACATTTAAGGAAATATAAAATATATTATCATATTGAATATGATATAGTTAGTGTTTCAAATAAATAAAATTTTATGGAAACAATGTTTGAAATCCAATTTGGAGAATTAAAAGTGAATACCTTTAACCTTTTTCCACACACTTCCTCATTGTTAATAAATATTCTTATTTAATATTCATAGTTCACACATCCAAACTGAAAATATACACATAATTATACATGAAAATCATACCAATACCTTGATATATGTATTTTTACACTTATGGATGTGATGTAAACACTCATATAACATAATAAAATTAAACCTATAATAACTCATAGTGCTTATTTAAAATTTATTTATTAATAAATTTAAAATTTGAAAATATGAACATTACATTCATAAATTAAGTAATAATTTAGATCATATTTAAAAATATTTTTATTCAAAAATAGTATCTTCATCTTCATTAAAGAATATGGATTCTAAAAAAACTGATATGGTACAACAAAGATCAATACATAGAATATGTGGAAATATGTCTATGATCCTTTATGTTTCTTATGAATTTATCAAGACATTGATAAACTGGTTTCAAACTCTATCATTGATACCTTCTAACAAGGTATAATACATGTTCCTCTCATTATCGTGTGATATCCATTTTGTTCTAATGATACCCATATTTAAATCCATAGTAATGAATTCCAAATATTCAACCCCAACTATAGATTTATATTCACACATTGGTAACCTTCCATGCATGAGTCGCCTCTCTCATATCATTCCCTATGTGAAATTGGTGATAAACAAATATATTCAATTTTATTTTTGGTGGTAAATTGCATGAATATTTAGTAAATAACATGAATTTATACATTAATATTTTAAATCACTCTTAATATACATCACTGATCATTGAATGATAAGCTTCCCCTTTTAAATTTTCAAAGTCATATGATACAGCTTTAGAATGTCTGATAAATCATAGTTCAAGGGGTGTAGGGGGTAGTTGGGGTGCATAAAATTAATTCTATCATAACCCATCTTAACCCTTTATTTCCTGACTAGCTTCTTAATGTTGAATCCTTAAATATATCAATATAATTAGAATTCATTAATTTCTCTTCATGGAATGACATCACATTTAAATAAATGAATCATTTTATTATCTTATTTAAGCATAAAATATCTCAATATGAGCTCTGTTAATATTTTAGAAAGGAAAATATCATAGGAAACTACAACTAAACAAATACCCAAAGAAAAAATAGTTTATATCATGTGTGATACATATATTATTTACCTTAGAAAAAATTTTGTTTCATGATACATTTTAAATTCACTTTATACATAATATAATCTCTTTCTCCCATTGATACATAATATTATTCACTTTGAAAACATTCTATCTCTAAATGAAAAATAAAAAATAAAAAATATTATATATTGAAAAAATGAATAAAAAAAATTGAAAAACAAATACTTTTTATTATATAAAAATATAATAATTCATATGTAATATTTTTTACATTAGTTTAATAACTCCTAGACTAAAATTTATATTATTTATCAACACCAAATAATAAATTTTATATCAGCGAGAACCTGGAATATTATAGCTTGTATAGAGAGAATTATATTATTATCGACATGAATATTCACAAATACATTATATAAAATCTAATTCTAGAAAATTAAATTCCACACACATCCCTTTATTTATATCATCAATATTTCCAAGTATAAACTCTTATGTATTCCCATATTAATCCATAAAGTTTTCTTTTTCAACTGTTATTTTGTAATATGTAACACCTTAATATTATAAACCTTACAAATTTCACGCCTTAACCCAAAAAAATTCCATTCATTATCAAAATAATATTTTCCAAAAAATAATAAAAAAAATTAATTATTATTAAAAAAATCAAATATATTAATATATAACATAAAAATAATTAATTGATCTGGTTTCAAAATAAATTTTTAAATATTCATTAAACCTATAAATTATTAATTTTCCCATAAATTGGAAAATGGTGTAAATTAATTTAGTAAAATATAACATAATAATAAAAAAGCATAAGATATGTGAATTCCTCTACACATAATACATATACTCAAGAACAAGAATGTATCAGAAGTAATAACAATGTAAAGTCAAAAGTACAATGTAATGAGAGTTACCAAATTCCACAACTAATGCACCCAATATTATAGTTCCTCCTTAATTTCATTCATTATAAATTATATATGAGCTTCATTAAATCCATCCAGTCTTCTCCCATCATCCCATTCTAAAAAAGACATACCTTACATGATTTATATTCCTCATAATAAAAATACAAATTATTTGAAAACACTTCTAATCCAAATATTTTAAAGGGTGAAAATATAAATGATGAGTTCCTAAACATATACCAAATGAGTTATGTAATATTTTTAATTCTGATGTATGTTTATGATTATTCAATTTTTGGGGTCTGGATGGTTTTAGATGTTATATATTATGATGCTGAATTAGAGGAATTAATATTGTTGTAGAGAAAAAAATATTCCAATTTAAAAAATAAGAACTGAATTATTATGACTCACCTAACAATGATCCACCTCCAAATATTATAATAAATTTATGGATAGTACACACATTCAATATTTTTCAGCAAAAATATTTTTACTCAACAAACATTAACAAATTATACTTCTATTTTTCTTTGTGATTTTGCAATGAATTTTATATTTAATTATGATATTTTACTTCAAAATAATAAAATTTGTGTGATTATTCCAAATACATAATTTTAAATGCTAAATATTCCTTATATATTATCAAACTAGATATTCATTTTTTATAAATAAAATCAAATAAATCATCTTCATGAAAATATTATGACATAAAAAATTATTCTCTATAATTATTTTTTTTAAGTCTTAAGAAATGTCCCAATCCTAAATTTGTATTAGAAAGTATCCCCAATTGATGTAGAATACAAAAATGCATCACATTCCTTCTCACATGAGATTAACTAGGATCATCTAATTTACATTCAGAGTGGGTTGGATATAGATTTTGGTTGGTAATATGGTTTCATAGAAATTTTTTCAAATCATAATAAGGGATGGAAAATGTAAAAATATAAAGGGAATCATTATATGAAAGATTAATTTTATAAAAATGAATTATAAAAAAAATAATTCCTTTATCATCCTTACTATAACATCTGTAAACATATAATTTGTTGACACTACAAGAACAATTTCTAGTTAGTCAATCATTTCATGGTTCACTCAAGAAGTGAGATTATTGTGAAAAATATTTAAAAAGAGTTTATTATCCTCACATGTAAAAAATTTCAAAATTTATATAGTGAATTATGGTATATTAATAGATTCATCCATTTATTACTGAATCTTCCAAAATTTTTATTCTGAAACAATGTTCATTTTCAATTTTATAAAATTTAGTATCCTTTGGTAAAATTAGTTTTATAATTATAATGGGTTCCAATATTATTGTGCAATTAATATTAATATTTATTTAATAATAATCATAAATAATATAATAGAATAAATAAATAAACATTAAATATATTTATTAATAAAATAAAAATAGATAATGAAATGAAAATTAAAAAGGAAAAAAATAATAATCAATAATTGGATGTTCTTATCTCCACACTGAAAAACACGTGCTTACTTTTTACAAAGTCTTCAATTCTATGTAATATGTTTAAGGAATTACTATTTAGAATTATAGGTAAAACTAAAATTATTTAATATCATCAATTTTATTCCATATCATAGTGTTCAATATCTTAGAACAAATACTCCTAAAACATTTTTTAACAACATAAATATATTCCCATTTATCAAAAATGGGGCTTCGTTCACTAATTCTGTAATCTACACAACAAAAAATGATAAAACATTGTTAATAATAAAGGGTCTAGACATTTATGAATAAAATATTTGTAAAAAATTCTTCATTATAGATTCAATCAAAAACATTTAATTTCCATCATTGAAATATTTCTTATGATTAATTCATGAGGGAATTTTTTTTTCTTTTTCTATAATCTGAATTTATTAAAAGAATTATTTTTTATGTCTTCTAAAATCTTCATATAAAATATCCATTCCCTTAAAAATTCATACATATTAATGTTACATCACCAGATAGATCAAAAATATTTATTATCAATATCAACATATAATAAAAAAATATTTCCCATATAATAGTATAAATGGAGACATCACAATTAATCATTTTAAATATATTCTATAACCCCGAAGAACATCTAATTTCAAACTATAATTATTTCTATTTTTTAGGATAATTTTTTCAAAATAATGAATGATTTTCCTAATTTTAATACTCACCCATTCAATTTTTTAGGATGTTAGGGTGTTAAAAAACTATTATAAACTATATTCTACTAAATATATCTTATAATGTTTTATTTCAAAAATGGGTTCTCTATGCATGGATGACTATTATTGAATCCAAAACCAACAAAAAGTGTTTTATTCAAAAAAAATATTTAATGTCTTTTTCATCAACATTTTACGTGGAAATGTATTCTACACACATGGGAACATAATAAATAACATTTAACATTTATAGGTAACTATTATAATTTTGAAATGGTTCCATTAATTGAAAACCAAAAAAATACCTCCAGAAATATGAATTATTATTAAGACATGCCATCTATATTGGAAATAAAAATTATTTATTTCAAAGATTTAGATGATATAAAAAATTCAACAGAATCAAAGAAAATAGTGGGAATAAATTGTCCAATGTTAACTATATTCTTAGTTGTACATTGGGGTCCAATTTTTCCACTAAATGTTAATATTTTGAAAAGAGTCCAAAATTATAAAAATTTTAAATCCAGCGACTAGAAATATTAATATCATGTTGTTCGTCATATGAAATTATTTTCTTGATTGATGGATAGATTTGATGTTTAGATTTAAAAATATTTAGTAGTATGATTAAATGATCAACCAATGGATTCTTTCATCCATTATAATAAATTATATCCATATCATATTCTTGTAAAAAAAATATATACCATGAACAATTGTTTTTCACTATGTTTATTTACAAATCAAATTACATATTAGTCAGTAAATTCATTATGTTTAAAACCTAACAAGTAGGGTATAAATTATTTTTAAGAAAAAATAATTGTTGTAATATATTTCTCATTGATGTTGTACCTATCTTGTGCTTGATCTAATGAATTTATTGTATAATCAATGACATTAGATTTAATTTTCATTAATTAATTCAAAACTCTTCCAAGTGAAAATTCAGATGTATTAGTAGTTAATTCAAAGAGAGTGTTCTGTCTTTATAGTTGGATAATTGGTTGGGATGCCAACTTATTTTTCATCTCCTCTTAGTATTCATTACATCTATATTGAAATAGAAAATGAGATTATTTTTCTATTAATCATGAAAAATTAAATATCATCATATTATATGGTTTTATGAATCCCCTATAAAAACCCACATGGAATAGAAAATATCTTATATCTATTGTAATTTTTATGTATGGTACTAAAGAATTGTTTTGAACCCTGGATTTATGAACACTTATTCTATATTTGGACACTAAATTTCTATCTAAAATTCTAATTTCTATAATAAAATTAAAAATATCATAGTTGAGAACAATATTTTTATCAATTGATGTAATAAGTCCAACTAATATACTGATTAAAGAGATCTCAAAAAATTAACCATATAAAATGAAATCAACCCTGAAAATATTTATACACTCTATTTAAATGTAAGCAATGATGATCATCAAACACCCTTGAATATGTTTGGGATAATTATAAAAACAAAAATTCATTCATCTACAGATAACTTTATCATGAACACAATACAGGAAAAATTTAATGATATTGTAAAATCCTTTTAAGCACATAGTTATAAAATTAATGTGGAAATGGAACATTCATAGTTAATAGGTTGTCTTTTATAAAAGAAATACACACTCCCCATTTCACATGAAATGTTAATATAAAAGTATAATGAAAAAACATATAGAAAAAGTAATTATATTTCACTAGAGATCAATGAACAATGTTATGAAATTGGATGGGAAAGTGATCCTTTCATGTCAATAGGTTAAATTTTCTGTAGTCTGTACATACTCAACCATTTTATCAAACTATAATATTAATTATTTATTTAAATTAATTCATTTAAATGTTAAAAATAATATTCAAAAAAACAATTGGATTAGACTTTCTAGTTGGCTATCATGAATTTGGAAAATGATTCTAATAACAAAAAAGGTATTTATTCCCCAATTAACATATCTAAAGGTGTTGGATTTAACCACCATTTAAATTTCCTAAAAATCATATCATATTAATCTAATAATATTCATGACCAGAATATAGAATTGATTATTCAAGTTATGTTTTTTAAGGCTTATCCTGTTGGTTTCATGTGTTCTCTGATAACCCTAAAATGATAATTTTCCAAAAATGATGATATCCCATTAATAATGATTATAGAAAAGTTTTCATTCTCATGTAAGAAATAATATATTAGGTAATATGGCAAGGGTTTGAACTCTTTATCATGTTGGTTTTCCCACCTAGAATATATTCTCTTATAGACTATAAAATGTTTTATTAGTTTCCTTATGTGTTCAAAACATGATTAGATTTTAAACATTTACCTTGTAGTTCCAAAGATTCATTTTTAGAATTTATTCTATAGTAAATATAATCAATAAGAAGTAAATATCAAACATCAATTTCATATAAATTTGCGTACTAAAAAGTTGATTGATATTGAAAAGTTTAAAATTCATAAAAAACAATTAAGCAGGTTCGTCACACATTACATTTTGGTTTTTTAGTAATATTCTAAAATAAATCAAACATTTTTTATGGTGAGAATATAAATTTTCAAGTTTCAAAATTTTTTCATATGACACACATTCATGATCATGAAAATTTATTTTAATAGTAATAATGCATCATTTATAGAAATAGATTTTGATATCTCATTTATTATGAAATCATACTACATATCTATGGAATATCAATCAATTACGTTCACGTGGTGGGTTAAATGATCATCCATTTTTTATTTCATGGATTAATAACATTAATATGAATTAATTTTCATCTAAATTGACATGAAAATGTTCCCATGAGAACATTTATGCTCTCCTTAGTTTTTTCTAATAAAGGACATTGTAGAATTAGAGGTGAATGTGTGATAAGTATTATACCATACATATAAAAAACATAAAATTGTGTTAGGAAAATATTGTCTCTTACTTGTTAAAAATTTAATTAATGATTAATCAAGTTAAGTTATACATAATTTATCTAGTTGAATTATTATCATTATAAGTTTCAAGTCTCCAACAAGTTTAATAGAGTAAATAAAATTAGACATCACATTTAATGATGATCCTAAATCAAATATGAAAATAATGATTTCACACTCTATGATTAGGTATGGAACGGTAAATATCTTGGAATCTATGGATTTTATTGGAAGGTGTTATTTAAGACTAGAGTAACGATTCCAAATAATTTTTAATTTTTCTCTCGCAATTAATTTCCTCTTATGAGACCACGTTTCTTTCAAAAACATGGTATACTTTGGATCGATTATTTTTAAATTAATTAAATTAATATTTAATTATATATTTAAAAAATTGCCCAAAATTACATCTTCTAAGTCACTCTCAAAAGTAATTTTCATTTGTGGTCTTTACCATAGGGTA
Organism: Viscum album; assembly: GCA_963277665.1. NCBI lineage: Eukaryota > Viridiplantae > Streptophyta > Magnoliopsida > Santalales > Viscaceae > Viscum > Viscum album. The sequence goes on from OY728155.1 coordinate 218,758,016, forward strand.
ATAAGGTTCCCTAAACCCATACATCATTATCAAGCACTATAGTGTTTTTTAAAAAATTGAATTTTATACAAAATATCATAGAATAAGGTAAATATTCATAAATTCCACAGAATTTAATACCTTATATAAATAATCTCAATATATTTTTAAAATCACAATAATATATATATTAGTGTATTTTTGGTCTATCTATATTAAAAAATTATTATAAAACACTTTTGAACACTTCTCCATAACTGAACATCACTATGATTCATTACAGGCTTCTCATAAGTTCTACTAATTCATAAACCTAAGGAATGGAAACATAAGAAATGGGTGAGCTCAAATACTCAATAAATGAGTAATTATCAATTTTAATAAAGGGTCAGATCATCATTATATGAGAAACCATGTGCATGGTAGAAATGTTTTAGTATAATTAACATGTAAGATTAATATATGTACATATATCATGATAGATGGACCTGTCATCTCAAAAAAAATATAGAATAATATTGTGAGAAAATAAAAATGATATTTATAGTATAATCATATTTATATAACATAATATTGTAACATGAAACTGAAATATAGAATTACAAAGAATATTGGTACTATCGTAATCATTATAAATAATTTAATAGTAGTTTATTTTTTAAAATATTACGATCCATTTAACTGTTGTATAGGCATTACTTCTTATAGTTTATTTCAATGTGATCATGAATTTCATATTTCCACCCCTCACTATCATGATCATCATAACTGGTGTCCCATTAGTGACATGATTTTCAATACTCAAAAAACATTATTAACTCATGTATCATAACTCATGGCCCATTATGTACTCAAGTATCATTATTCTTGAAAAATTATTGATTTTAATCTCAGAACTCCTGACCCATTATTGACATGTTTATAAAAAGTTAGAACCCATAATAGACTAGAGAATTGTTACAAATATCCCTTTATTATCTAATGCGATATAAATCCTCTACCAATTCATTATATTGAGATATAAGAACCAAAAAAATAAAAAAAAGTAATGATATATGCATATGTGGTACATTAGAACTCTAAAACATTAATACTTCACACATCAATTAATAAACCTATGGAAATAGTAATGTTACATAAAAAGAATTTATAGAAAATTCCAAAAACCATCTTGAGAATGATGATGGATGATTACATAAAAAATATCCTATGTGTAACATAAGGATCCTAAAAAATTATGACATATATAAAAAATACCTTTCTATGATTTTTGGATAGTTCAGTTCAAAAAATTAGTTAAATTACACAATTTTTCAATGACATGAAAATATCATAAAAATGTTTTCGAAAAAATTAAATACATTGAACTTGATAAATAAAATATAAAATTTATCATTTTAGAGGTAAAAATATTAATTTCAATGAATAACAATTTTAGAATCATTTTCTTTCAAAAGCCTTCTTTGTTAATATAGTAAAATTACTGAAACCACCTATCATAAAAACACATGGCATTAATGTTCCTTTAAAATCGTGAATTCATTTTCAAAATTAATATATTATTAATTATAAATCTAACTTTATTTTCATTATTTTTTGACATTTTTAGGATTTAAAATATTTTTTAAATCCATTATATCACATAGAAATTATTTTTTTGAAATAATTAGTTTTTATAATGGATATGGAAATCCTAATAGTCTATTGAGAAAATGTTTTGACATGGTTAAAAAAGAATATGTTATAGACCATAATCTAAAGTAAATTGAAAAAAGGATATGTGAAAACATTTATTTTAAAAAATATTCAATAATAGATAATTGAAAAAAAATCCTAAAATAGTTTCAGAGATAAATTTATATTTGAAGATAAAAGTTGGATTATGAATTAATTGAAAATGATTTCATTTTAAAAGAATATAAATAATTTTTAACATAAAAATTATAAAAAAATAAATCATTATATGAAATTCAATATAAAATAAGGAGTAAAGGAAAAATTATAGTCTAGTTGAAAACAATATTATAAACCTATCATCAGAGATGAATAATTAGTACTTAATAAAAGATGTCGCATTCAAAAATTTACCTTATTTCATTATAAACGTTTTAATAAATACTTCATCAAAGAGGCATTATGAGATTAAACAGTAAATTAAATTTATTAAATATAATTCATGATATTATATATCTAACTTTATGTTTGTAGATAAATTAAATTAAATTATGTGTGTAAAAAAATACATGTATAAATGAAGTGAAATAGAGATGAAGAAACCATACATTAAATACCAATTATTCAAACACTCCCAAACTTCATGTATAAAAAATTATATAGAACATTAAAATATTTTAGAACCTTATTTATATTATTAAACATTAATAATATTAATTTTTAATCCATTATTATAAATATATTGGTTATTTATTCTTTAATTTCATCATCATATATAATTAGTTTCAATTGTTTGTTTGGTGCTAATTTCATAACAGTAGTGTGAAATCATGTTTATAGAATAAACGTTCATCATTAAAAATATTTAATGGTACTATATAATATTTTTTATAATTATTTAGATTTATTAATTTATTATCACATGTTTTTATCAATGATTCATAATGATGATGTCTGTGACGAACTTGATTGGGAAAATTTCCTGAAGAAAATAGTCATATGAGAATAGTAAATAAAATTTTCTATAACATATCTATAACTCTATTAAAAAAATTTATTCCCCTATTAAATAATTATAAACTTGTATTTATTTTCCCACATTCATCAATGATAATAAAAATAAGTATTGTTTATGTAGTCTTTTACATATTATCATACAAGAACATGAAATAATTTTTTTTGTAAGAGGGGTAAAGAAAGTATTCCATTAGAATAATATGATCTTTAGATAATACTAATGATATTATATAGATTTATAATATGGTAAATATTTTAAAATATTTTTGGAAAAATATGAAAATACTCTAGTGAAAAATGAAATATATCACTTTTATGTAGGTGATATTCTGCACAGACACACTGGTGACACGTTTCTTTTAAACATATGAAAAAGAAGATAAGGAATTATTTTTAATATAAATATATTATTAATTTACTAAAAATGATATTAAAAATTTAAATATACTTATAAAATCGTCCATTTAATTTGGTGATCAAAAATCAAGCACATTGTTCATGAAGGTGGTAGTTCACACGTTGACATGATAGAATTTTGATGTTGTTTTTAATAGTTCTAGAGAACGTCGGAAAATTAATATTCAGTTCGTACAATAAAATCTAGTCATATTTTTAATAATTATTCTACCATAAATTATTATATATAAAATGTATTAATGGTAATAATAATAAAATAATTAAGAGGTATTGATTGAGAACAGTACTTATCTCATTGAATGTATCTCTTTACGTTACACTTGTAGGTCGATAGAATGGTCTTGGGGAAAGCCCAATGAATATAGTAATATGTGAAATAGATATTATGAGATACTATGGTGGTATTTCATTATTATAAGTTGGAAGGTGTGTATAATTTTGGTGGAAGCAATCCCCTTTTATATGTTATAAAAATAGTAATTTGGTAATTACACATATATTTTTAAAGTGGAATGATATAATTCCAAGTTAAAAGGCTTCAAAATAGTAAAATAATATATTGGATACTGATTTAAGTTCAATAATATCTCCACTATTCATTTGGTTCACACTTTGTAACATGATGTTATATTTTTACCATTAGGAAATTAAATTATTTTGTTTTGGTTTTTACCTTGGTAACTATTTTTTACTAATGTAAATAATATTTTTCAGAAATTATAATGTAAAACATATTTAGAAATTATGAATATATAACCTATATTTAAATTCAATTTATTATAATTTTTATCTAGATTTATGAAAACTGATATCTATACTAAAAGATATAATATATAGAAAAACAGTTTTTCCAGAAAAATTGTTATAGAACCATTAATTATCCTCAAACATATATAACATTTATTGAAAACTAAATTAGTGTTAATTTACCAATATATATGTGTGAAAGTATTAACATATTCATTATCAAAATAGTTGTAATTAATTTTTCAGAAATAAATTTCACTACATTAAAAAAGCATTTCATTGAAAATATCATTTTCCCAAGTGTCGAAGTCGTTAACATTAATATTAGTTGACTTCATTTTATACAAAAAAAATGAAACTGATTTAAAAAAATATTATAAAAATAATATTAAAAATATGATTCATATTTGTTATATTTAATTTATAATACTAATGAAAACTATTTTTAAATATAAAATTGTAAAAAAACATTTATAGTAAAATATTACTTCATTTTCAAATTGGTATACAAGTCTTTAAGAATTTTAGAATAATATTTTTAAATTTTTTTAAATTTAAAAATATTTATATAATTTATATAAAATTGGATTAAAATCCATTTATTTAAATCATGTATTTTATATTGTCATTTTATTGATGTTATAAGAAAAATCATAATTTTTTCACTATTCATAAATAATATATTTATTATAGAAAATTAAAAAATTTAACACTTTTATATTTTGACATTATGAATTTAAAAATAATTTTCATCCAAAAATATTTATAAATATATTAATTTTTATTTTAAATTAATGTTATATATATACATATAAAAGGAAATTATTTTTATTATAAAATTATTGTTGAAAACATTAAGTGATCTTAATAATTTATTGCATAAAATTATAACTAATTAATATTTTTTATTTACTATATGAAAGATTATTACTATATTTTATCAATGTTATTCATCTAATGTTTTGTGGATCCATTTAGTACATTGTCATGTGTTGAACAAAATAGAAATAATCAATTTCTTTAAAGGAATATTATATATTAAAATCATGGTGTGTTACATTATCCCACTCTTAAATAAATTACAACCTATCAATTTTTATTTCTACTAACTAATTAAATTATTAAGGGTGTCCATACGATGTACATGAATCAATATATTATGTCAAATGAGGTATCGACCTTAATAAGACATATATAAAGAATATACCTACAAAATTCTATATGGGATTCAACATTACAAGAAATTCTCAATGTTAAAATCAAATCATTAGGGTGTAGATTTTATGCTCCTAAAAGACTACTAAATTTTATATGGGTGTTTATAAATACATTATAATTGGATATCCCAAAATATATAATGGTTGGTGAGTTGAACATATAGTCTTATTTTTTATACTCCATTTTACTATTAGTAATATCATATTATTTCCATTTTTACCCTGTTTTAGTAGGTTTTAGATGTTTATTATCATTGTTATCTATTGGGATTAATCATATTTTTGTAAAATTAGAAAAACTAATTGCATAAATTTCATTGTATATTCTCCTCCTTCATCACATTAATCATACTCATCAACCCTGCTCATTAATAAAAAACATGATGGTGAACCCTTAAAAAATTAAAACATTTACTTGTTCATTTGAGATATTTCCTTCTGTTCTTCATGCCATATTTTGGACATGTTTAATATTTAATACTCTTTCCTTAATAATATTTATGACTGTATATTCTATTAAACATCACCCATCTCTTCATTAGTGCTTCCATATGATTAGAATTAATAATGTTACTAATCATAATTTTTCATAGTTGTATTAGATTAATCTTGTTATTTAAAAATTATATTTTATCCGATTTGGTTACTCCTTCAAATCCTCAATTTTTTTTCAATCAAGTTTATTATTAACTTAGTTTTATATGCTTACACCCAATAATTAAAACAATTAATTTTTATAGGCGATAATGATTAAATTTAACTAATTAATTAAAAATATAGATTAAATGACTTGTTAATAGTTCACATATCATTACATATGAATCTATATGATTATTTAGATGTTTTCTAGGATTATTTCTTATTGGTTTCTCAAACATAATTATATTGATATATATTATGATGTTTTATAAAGAGTGTGTTACTTTTAAAATAATAACCCATAAGCCTATCTATTTTGTGTGTTAGTTTGGCTCACCCATGATGCACTAAGTGAGTGATCAGTTGATATTCAACCATCCATTTTCATGGTGATTAACTCTAGGTTAATTTGTACCACAATTGTATCAACATTCTAGTATCCAAATAGTGATTTAATTTCATGGGAAACCACATACCTAGAAAAAAAAATCATGATGTAACTTCTACATAAAATTATCCTTATTGTTTCTTTAAAAAATAGTTTAATTAAAATCCCAAAAATAAATATTTCAATCCAAAAATATAACAATATCATGATATAATATTATCTAAGGAACCTCATAGCCATAATTCCATGTCTTCTACTACAAAATATTATTTCAAACTAGATTTGATATAAAGTGAGATGACTTAAGATAAAAATAATTGTATTTTATATAATTTCCTAACATAATCTACACATCACATTATAATCACTCCATCACAAGAATCAGAGAAATAGTTTCCTTTCTAAAGTTCCAAAAAACTCTTTTTACAACACATGTCAACATTTATTTATAATTATACCATTATAGAATCTTGTATAGTCTATAATATGTTATACTCGTCTTCATTACTTGGGAAACAAAAACCTGTGAAAGGGGTCCTATCAAAGTATCTTTAATGGAAGACATATCAATATGACGTTTAGGGTTTGATAATAAAAATATAAGAAAATATGATCATGTAAGAAATTTCTAATTAAAAATCCATAGAAAAGTAATTGTTGTACATATTTATATATATCATGATATTTCATATCAAATTAGAAATATTAAACAATAGAAAAAATTGAGATAATAAAAATTAACCATATTGAATAGCCATAGGTAATTAAATAAAAAATTTTAAATTATATTGAATCATATAATAACAAGAAACATTGGATAAAAAATAATTTTAAGAAATAATTATATACTGGTCAATGTATCACAATCCTACAAATAATTACATTGTTGATCTTTTATAACATCCTTCAACCCATTACATAGTGGCTCAAGTATTACTTATTTTGACCCATTACTAATTTGGGCATCATAAAGAGTGTTCCATTAGTGTCCTGGTTATCATAACCTTTTTTCTATTAATGACATGAGTATCACAAACTCTGTCCAATTATTGACTCAATTATCAAAACTCACAACCCATTACTTAGATGAGTATCATAACTTATCCACCATTATTATCTGCAATATCTTAACAATTAGCCCATTTGTATTTAATGAGATAAAAACCTTAAGAAAATCATTATTAAGGGATATAGAAATCTAAAAAATGTAATAATATTTATCCATAAATATTTATTTTATTATAACATGAAAAAAAAATTAATACTTTAAAACATCACTTAAAGAGACGATGGAAAGAGATGATATTCTTTAATAACATTCCTTGAATAATAAATATTCCATCAAAATAAAGAATCTAGATGCTAGAAAAAATACATAATGTAACATAATGATCATAGAGGATACAGTCATAGATAAAAATTAATTTTTATGAACTATAAATAAATCACTTAAAAATTAAAAGGAAATACCCACTATTGAATGTTTTAAAATCTTTGTAAAATTGTTTTCATTAAAAAAATATTATTTCATTATGAGAAAAATGTATTAAATAAATTACATTAAAAATGTAACAGCATGATCAATATTGTCCCATTATTATTCATGTTTTTGTAGCGGGAGAATATTATGGGTGCTTTAGTGGAATCATTGGAGGGTTCTATGGGGATAGTGGTATAAAACTGTTCTAGATGATAGTTAATACCATGAGATATGATCATGTTGTGAGTTTATATATCTTAGCAAGTGTAGCATGTTTGTTTCATAGCTTGTGTGGAGTGTTGTAGAAATCTATCAAACATATTAATGTCATTAATGTAATTAGAGATGTGTAATTAAATCTAGTATAAGGAGAAGTGAAATTTTGTCAATATTGGTTTTCACGGAATTCATGTGGTACTCAGGTCTTGAATAGGAATCATAACATGAAAGCATAAGGTTCCTAGTTTTAAATCATTTTCATTGGATAATATTTATT